>CAXAJV010000007.1:423385-1623385 GCA_963969225.1 Xylocopa violacea | reverse complement strand
GTTCGTTTCGTCCCGTACGTCTCGGTTTGGACATTATAAACGTCTACAGCGATATATATCCTAACGTAAGGCAGGCTGACATCTCGGATGTTGTATTTTACAACATTCCTGGCGTATCGGCCCCTACTTCTCGGTGGGAACATTATATTCGTCTATAACGTAATCTAACCTAACACATCTAGCCCCTCGCTGGTAATGTTTTACAGAATCCCGTTCGTGCCATCCCGTACATCTCGGTTGGAATATTATATACGTCTGTAGCGTTATATATCCTAACCTAAGGCAGGCCATCATCTCGGATGCAGTATTCTACAACATTCCTGGCGTATCGGCCCCTACTTCTCGGTGGGAACATTATATACGTCTATAACGTAACATACCCTAACCTAACCTATCTAGCCCCTCGCTGGTAATGTTTTACAAAATCCCGTTCGTTTCGTCCCGTACGTCTCGGTTGGGACATTATAAACGTCTACAACGATATATATCCTAACGTAAGGCAGGCTGACATTTCGGATGTTATATTTTACAACATTCCTGGCGTATCGGCCCCTACTTCTCGGTGGGAACATTATATTCGTCTATAACGTAATCTAACCTAACACATCTAGCCCCTCGCTGGTAATGTTTTACAGAATCCCGTTCGTGCCGTCCCGTATATTTCGGTTGGAATATTATATACGTCTATAGCGTTATATATCCCAGCCTAAGGCAGGCTATCATCTCGGATGCAGTATTTTAAAACATTCCTGGCATATCGGCCCCTACTTCTCGGTGGGAACATTATATACGTCTATAACGTATCACATCCTAACCTAACCCATCTAGCCCCTCGCTGGTAATGTTTTACAGAATCCCGATCGTGCCGTCCCGTACATCTCGGTTGGAATATTATATACGTCTGTAGCGTTATATATCCTAACCTAAGGCAGACTATCATCTCGGATGTAGTATTCTACAACATTCCTGGCGTATCGGCCCCTACTTCTCGGTGGGAACATTATATAGGTCTATAACGTAATATAACCTAACCTAACACATCTAGGCCCTCGCTGGTAATGTTTTACAGAACCTCGTTCGTGACGTCCCGTACATCTCGGTTGGAATATTATATACGTCTGTAGCGTTATATATCCTAACCTAAGGCAGGCCATCATCTCGGATGCAGTATTTTACAACATTCCTGGCATATCGGCCCCTACTTCTCGGTGGGAACATTATATACGTCTATAACGTATCACAACCTAATCTAATCCACCTAGCCCCTCGCTGGTAATGTTTTACAGAATCCCGTTCGTTTCGTCCCGTACGTCTCGGTTGGGACATTATAAACGGCTACAGCTATATATATCCTAACGTAAGGCAGGCTGACATCTCGGATGTTGTATTTTACAACAATTCTGGCGTATCGGCCCCTACTTCTCGGTGGGAACATTATATTCGTCTATAACGTAATCTAACCTAACACATCTAGACCCTCGCTGGTAATGTTTTACAGAATCCCGTTCGTGCCGTTCCGTACATCTCGGTTGGAATATTATATACGTCTACAGCGATATATATCCTAACGTAAGGCAGGCTATAATCTCGGATGCAGTATTTCAAAACATTCCTGGCATATCGGCCCCTACTTCTCGGTGGGAACATTATACAGGTCTATAACGTAATATAACCTAACCTAACACATCTAGGCCCTCACTGGTTATGTTTTACAGAACCTCGTTCGTGACGTCCCGTACATCTCGGTTGGAATATTATATACGTCTATAGCGTTATATATCCTAACCTAAGGCAGGCTATCATCTCGGATGTAGTATTTTACAACATTCCTGGCGTATCGGGCCCCGTTCTCGGTGGGAACATTATATACGTCTATAGTGTATCACATCCTAACCTAACCCATCTAGCCCCTCGCTGATAATGTTTTACAGAATCCCGTTCGTGCCGTCCCGAACATCTCGGTTGGAATATTATATACGTCTACAGCGATATATATCCTAACGTAAGGCAGGCTAACATCTCGGATGTAGTATTTTACAACATTCCTGGCGTATCGGCCTCTACTTCTCGGTGGGAACATTATATAGGTCTATAACGTAACATAACCTAACCTAACCTATCTAGCCCCTCGCTGGTAATGTTTTACAGAATCCCGGTCGTTTCGTCCCGTACGTCTCGGTTGGGACATTATAAACGTCTACAACGATATATATCCTAACGTAAGGCAGGCTGACATTTCGGATGTTGTATTTTACAACATTCCTGGCGTATCGGCCCCTACTTCTCGGTGGGAACATTATATTCGTCTATAACGTAATCTAACCTAACACATCTAGCCCCTCGCTGGTAATGTTTTACAGAATCCCGTTCGTGCCGTCCCGTATATTTCGGTTGGAATATTATATACGTCTATAGCGTTATATATCCTAGCCTAAGGCAGGCTATCATCTCGGATGCAGTATTTTAAAACATTCCTGGCATATCGGCCCCTACTTCTCGGTGGGAACATTATATACGTCTATAACGTATCACATCCTAACCTAACCCATCTAGCCCCTCGCTGGTAATGTTTTACAGAATCCCGATCGTGCCGTCCCGTACATCTCGGTTGGAATATTATATACGTCTGTAGCGTTATATATCCTAACCTAAGGCAGACTATCATCTCGGATGTAGTATTCTACAACATTCCTGGCGTATCGGCCCCTACTTCTCGGTGGGAACATTATATAGGTCTATAACGTAATATAACCTAACCTAACACATCTAGGCCCTCGCTGGTAATGTTTTACAGAACCTCGTTCGTGACGTCCCGTACATCTCGGTTGGAATATTATATACGTCTGTAGCGTTATATATCCTAACCTAAGGCAGGCCATCATCTCGAATGCAGTATTTTACAACATTCCTGGCATATCGGCCCCTACTTCTCGGTGGGAACATTATATACGTCTATAACGTATCACAACCTAATCTAATCCACCTAGCCCCTCGCTGGTAATGTTTTACAGAATCCCGTTCGTTTCGTCCCGTACGTCTCGGTTGGGACATTATAAACGGCTACAGCTATATATATCCTAACGTAAGGCAGGCTGACATCTCGGATGTTGTATTTTACAACAATTCTGGCGTATCGGCCCCTACTTCTCGGTGGGAACATTATATTCGTCTATAACGTAATCTAACCTAACACATCTAGACCCTCGCTGGTAATGTTTTACAGAATCCCGTTCGTGCCGTTCCGTACATCTCGGTTGGAATATTATATACGTCTACAGCGATATATATCCTAACGTAAGGCAGGCTATAATCTCGGATGCAGTATTTCAAAACATTCCTGGCATATCGGCCCCTACTTCTCGGTGGGAACATTATACAGGTCTATAACGTAATATAACCTAACCTAACACATCTAGGCCCTCACTGGTTATGTTTTACAGAACCTCGTTCGTGACGTCCCGTACATCTCGGTTGGAATATTATATACGTCTATAGCGTTATATATCCTAACCTAAGGCAGGCTATCATCTCGGATGTAGTATTTTACAACATTCCTGGCGTATCGGGCCCCGTTCTCGGTGGGAACATTATATACGTCTATAGTGTATCACATCCTAACCTAACCCATCTAGCCCCTCGCTGATAATGTTTTACAGAATCCCGTTCGTGCCGTCCCGTACATCTCGGTTGGAATATTATATACGTCTACAGCGATATATATCCTAACGTAAGGCAGGCTAACATGTCGGATGTAGTACTTTACAACATTCCTGGCGTATCGGCCTCTACTTCTCGGTGGGAACATTATATAGGTCTATAACGTAACATAACCTAACCTAACCTATCTAGCCCCTCGCTGGTAATGTTTTACAGAATCCCGGTCGTTTCGTCCCGTACGTCTCGGTTGGGACATTATAAACGTCTACAGCGATATATATCCTAACGTAAGGCAGGCTGACATCTCGGATGTTGTATTTTACAACATTCCTGGCGTATCGGCCCCTACTTCCCGGTGGGAACATTATATACGTCTATAACGTATCACATCCTAACCTAACCCATCTAGCCCCTCGCTGTTAATATTTTACAGAATCCCGTTCGTGCCGTCCCGTACATCTCGGTTGGAATATTATATACGTCTGTAGCGTTATATATCCTAACCTAAGGCAGGCCATCATCTCGGATGTAGTATTTTGCAACATTCCTGGCGTATCGGCCCCTACTTCTCGGTGGGAACATTATATACTTCTATAACGTATCACAACCTAATCTAATCCACCTAGCCCCTCGCTGGTAATGTTTTACAGAATCCCGTTCGTTTCGTCCCGTACGTCTCGGTTGGGACATTATAAACGGCTACAGCTATATATATCCTAACGTAAGGCAGGCTGACATCTCGGATGTTGTATTTTACAACATTCCTGGCGTATCGGCCCCTACTTCTCGGTGGGAACATTTTATTCGTCTATAACGTAATCTAACCTAACACATCTAGACCCTCGCTGGTAATGTTTTACAGAATCCCGTTCGTGCCGTTCCGTACATCTCGGTTGGAATATTATATACGTCTACAGCGATATATATCCTAACGTAAGGCAGGCTATAATCTCGGATGCAGTATTTCAAAACATTCCTGGCATATCGGCCCCTACTTCTCGGTGGGAACATTATAGAGGTCTATAACGTAATATAACCTAACCTAACACATCTAGGCCCTCACTGGTAATGTTTTACAGAACCTCGTTCGTGACGTCCCGTACATCTCGGTTGGAATATTATATACGTCTATAGCGTTATATATCCTAACCTAAGGCAGGCTATCATCTCGGATGTAGTATTTTAGAACATTCCTGGCGTATAGGCCCCCGTTCTCGGTGGGAACATTATATACGTCTATAGTGTATCACATCCTCACCTAACCCATCTAGCCCCTCGCTGATAATGTTTTACAGAATCCCGTTCGTGCCGTCCCGTACATCTCGGTTGGAATATTATATACGTCTACAGCGATATATATCCTAACGTAAGGCAGGCTAACATCTCGGATGTAGTATTTTACAACATTCCTGGCGTATCGGCCTCTACTTCTCGGTGGGAACATTATATAGGTCTATAACGTAACATAACCTAACCTAACCTATCTAGCCCCTCGCTGGTAATGTTTTACAGAATCCCGGTCGTTTCGTCCCGTACGTCTCGGTTGGGACATTATAAACGGCTACAGCGATATATATCCTAACGTAAGGCAGGCTGACACATCCGATGTTGTATTTTACAACATTCCTGGTGTATCGGCCCCTACTTCTCGGTGGGAACATTATATTCGTCTATAACGTAATCTAACCTAACACATCTAGCCCCTCGCTGGTAATGTTTTACAGAATCCCGTCCGTGCCGTCCCGTACATCTCGGTTGGAATATTATATACGTCTGTAGAGTTATATATCCTAACCTAAGGCAGGCCATCATCTCGGATGCGGTATTTTACAACATTCCTGGCGTATCGGCCTCTACTTCTCGGTCGGAACATTATATAGGACTATAACGTAACATACCCTAACCTAACCTATCTAGCCCCTCGCTGGTAATGTTTTACAAAATCCCGTTCGTTTCGTCCCGTACGTCTCGGTTGGGACATTATAAACGTCTACAGCGATATATATCCTAACGTAAGGCAGGCTGACATCTCGGATGTTGTACTTTACAACATTCCTGGCATATCGGCCCCTACTTCTCGGTGGGAACATTATATTCGTCTATAACGTAATCTAACCTAACACATCCAGCCCCTCGCTGGTAATGTTTTATAGAATCTCGTTCCTGTCGTCCCGTACATCTCGGTTGGAATATTATATACGTCTACAGCGATATATATCCTAACGTAAGGCAGGCTAACATCTCGGATGTAGAATTTTACAACATTCCTGGCGTATCGGCCCCTACTTCTCGGTGGGAACATTATATACGTCTATAACGTATCACATCCTAACCTAACCCATCTAGCCCCTCGCTGGTAATGTTTTACAGAATCCCGTTCGTGCCGTCCCGTACATCTCGGTTGGAATATTATATACGTCTACAGCGATATATATCCTAACGTATGGCAGGCTAGCATCTCGGATGTAGTATTTTGCAACATTCCTGGCGTATCGGCCCCTACTTCTCGGTGGGAACATTATATACTTCTATAACGTATCACATCCTAACCTAACCCATCTAGCCCCTCGCTGGTAATGTTTTACAGAATCCCGTTCGTGCCGTCCCGTACGTCTCGGTTGGGACATTATAAACGGCTACAGCGATATATATCCTAACGTAATGCAGGCTGACACATCCGATGTTGTATTTTACAACATTCCTGGTGTATCGGCCCCTACTTCTCGGTGGGAACATTATATTCGTCTATAACGTAATCTAACCTAACACATCTAGCCCCTCGCTGGTAATGTTTTACAGAATCCCGTTCGTGCCGTCCCGTACATCTCGGTTGGAATATTATATACGTCTACAGCGATATATATCCTAACGTAAGGCAGGCTAACATCTCGGATGTAGTATTTTACAACATTCCTGGCGTATCGGCCTCTACTTCTCGGTGGGAACATTATATAGGTCTATAACGTAACATAACCTAACCTAACCTATCTAGCCCCTCGCTGGTAATGTTTTACAGAATCCCGGTCGTTTCGTCCCGTACGTCTCTGTTGGGACATTATAAACGTCTACAGCGATATATATCCTAACGTAAGGCAGGCTGACATCTCGGATGTTGTATTTTACAACATTCCTGGCGTATCGGCCCCTACTTCCCGGTGGGAACATTCTATACGTCTATAACGTATCACATCCTAACCTAACCCATCTAGCCCCTCGCTGTTAATGTTTTACAGAATCCCGTTCGTGCCGTCCCGTACATCTCGGTTGGAATATTATATACGTCTGTAGCGTTATATATCCTAACCTAAGGCAGGCCATCATCTCGGATGCAGTATTTTACAACATTCCTGGCATATCGGCCCCTACTTCTCGGTGGGAACATTATATACGTCTATAACGTATCACAACCTAATCTAATCCACCTAGCCCCTCGCTGGTAATGTTTTACAGAATCCCGTTCGTTTCGTCCCGTACGTCTCGGTTGGGACATTATAAACGGCTACAGCTATATATATCCTAACGTAAGGCAGGCTGACATCTCGGATGTTGTATTTTACAACATTCCTGGCGTATCGGCCCCTACTTCTCGGTGGGAACATTATATTCGTCTATAACGTAATCTAACCTAACACATCTAGACCCTCGCTGGTAATGTTTTACAGAATCCCGTTCGTGCCGTTCCGTACATCTCGGTTGGAATATTATATACGTCTACAGCGATATATATCCTAACGTAAGGCAGGCTATAATCTCGGATGCAGTATTTCAAAACATTCCTGGCATATCGGCCCCTACTTCTCGGTGGGAACATTATAGAGGTCTATAACGTAATATAACCTAACCTAACACATCTAGGCCCTCACTGGTAATGTTTTACAGAACCTCGTTCGTGACGTCCCGTACATCTCGGTTGGAATATTATATACGTCTATAGCGTTATATACCCTAACCTAAGGCAGGCTATCATCTCGGATGTAGTATTTTACAACATTCCTGGTGTATCGGCCCCTACTTCTCGGTGGGAACATTATATACGTCTATAACGTAATCTAACCTAACACATCTAGCCCCTCGCTGGTAATGTTTTACAGAATCCCGTTCGTGCCGTCCCGTACATCTCGGTTGGAATATTATATACGTCTATAGCGTTATATATCCTAACCTAATGCAGGCTATCATCTCGGATGCAGTATTCTACAACATTCCTGGCGTATCGGCCCCTACTTCTCGGTGGGAACATTATATAGGTCTATAACGTAATATAACCTAACCTAACACATCTAGGCCCTCGCTGGTAATGTTTTACAGAACCTCGTTCGTGACGTCCCGTACATCTCGGTTGGAATATTATATACGTCTATAGCGTTATATATCCTAACCTAAGGCAGGCTATCATCTCGGATGTAGTATTTTACAACATTCCTGGCGTATCGGCCTCTACTTCTCGGTCGGAACATTATATAGGTCTATAACGTAACATACCCTAACCTAACCTATCTAGCCCCTCGCTGGTAATGTTTTACAAAATCCCGTTCGTTTCGTCCCGTACGTCTCGGTTGGGACATTATAAACGTCTACAACGATATATATCCTAACGTAAGGCAGGCTGACATCTCGGATGTTGTATTTTACAACATTCCTGGCGTATCGGCCCCTACTTCTCGGTGGGAACATTATATTCGTCTATAACGTAATCTAACCTAACACATCTAGCCCCTCGCTGGTAATGTTTTACAGAATCCCGTTCGTGCCGTCCCGTATATTTCGGTTGGAATATTATATACGTCTATAGCGTTATATATCCTAGCCTAAGGCAGGCTATAATCTCGGATGCAGTATTTTAAAACATTCCTGGCATATCGGCCCCTACTTCTCGGTGGGAACATTATATACGTCTATAACGTATCACAACCTAACCTAACCCATCTAGCCCCTCTCTGGTAATGTTTTACAGAATCCCGTTCCTGTCGTCCCGTACATCTCGGTTGGAATATTATATACGTCTACAGCGATATATATCCTAACGTAAGGCAGGCTAACATCTCGGATGTAGTATTTTGCAACATTCCTGGCGTATCGGCCCCTACTTCTCGGTGGGAACATTATATACGTCTATAATGTATCACATCCTAACCTAACCCATCTAGCCCCTCGCTGGTAATGTTTTACAGAATCCCGTTCGTGCCGTCCCGTAAATCTCGGTTGGAATATTATATACGTCTGTAGCGTTATATATCCTAACCTAAGGCAGGCTATCATCTCGGATGTAGTATTTTACAACATTCCTCGCGTATCGGCCTCTACTTCTTGGTGGGAACATTATATAGGTCTATAACGTAACATAACCTAACCTAACCTATCTAGCCCCTCGCTGGTAATGTTTTACAGAATCCCGTTCGTTTCGTCCAGTACGTCTCGGTTGGGACATTATAAACGTCTACAGCGATATATATCCTAACGTAAGGCAGGCTGACATCTTGGATGTTGTATTTTACAACATTCCTGGCGTATCAGCCCCTACTTCTCGGTGGGAACATTATATTCGTCTATAACGTAATCTAACCTAACACATCTAGCCCCTCGCTGGTAATGTTTTACAGAATCCCGTTCGCGCCGTCCCGTACATCTCGGTTGGAATATTATATACGTCTATAGCGTTATATATCCTAACCTAATGCAGGCTATCATCTCGGATGCAGTATTCTACAACATTCCTGGCGTATCGGCCCCTACTTCTCGGTGTGAACATTATATAGGTCTATAACGTAATATAACCTAACCTAACACATCTAGGCCCTCGCTGGTAATGTTTTACAGAACCTCGTTCGTGACGTCCCGTACATCTCGGTTGGAATATTATATACGTCTATAGCGTTATATATCCTAACCTAAGGCAGGCTATCATGTCGGATGTAGTATTTTACAACATTCCTGGCGTATCGGCCTCTACTTCTCGGTCGGAACATTATATAGGACTATAACGTAACATACCCTAACCTAACCTATCTAGCCCCTCGCTGGTAATGTTTTACAAAATCCCGTTCGTTTCGTCCCGTACGTCTCGGTTGGGACATTATAAACGTCTACAGCGATATATATCCTAACGTAAGGCAGGCTGACATCTCGGATGTTGTTCTTTACAACATTCCTGGCATATCGGCCCCTACTTCTCGGTGGGAACATTATATTCGTCTATAACGTAATCTAACCTAACACATCCAGCCCCTCGCTGGTAATGTTTTACAGAATCTCGTTCCTGTCGTCCCGTACATCTCGGTTGGAATATTATATACATCTACAGCGGTATATATCCTAACGTAAGGCAGGCTAACATCTCGGATGTAGAATTTTACAACATTCCTGGCGTATCGGCCCCTACTTCTCGGTGGGAACATTATATACGTCTATAACGTATCACATCCTAACCTAACCCATCTAGCCCCTCGCTGGTAATGTTTTACAGAATCCCGTCCGTGCCGTCCCGTACATCTCGGTTGGAATATTATATACGTCTGTAGATTTATATATCCTAACCTAAGGCAGGCCATCATCTCGGATGTATTATTTTACAACATTCCTGGCGTATCGGCCTCTACTTCTCGGTGGGAACATTATATACGTCTATAGCGTATTACATCCTAACCTAACCCATCTAGCCCCTCGCTGATAATGTTTTACAGAATCCCGTTCCTGTCGTCCCGTACATCACGGTTGGAATATTATATACGTCTATAGCGTTATATATCCTTGCCTAAGGCAGGCTATAATCTCGGATGCAGTATTTTAAAACATTCCTGGCATATCGGCCCCTACTTCTCGGTGGGAACATTATATACGTCTATAACGTATCACAACCTAACCTAACCCATCTAGCCCCTCTCTGGTAATGTTTTACAGAATCCCGTTCCTGTCGTCCCGTACATCTCGGTTGGAATATAATATACGTCTACAGCGATATATATCCTAACGTAAGGCAGGCTAACATCTCGGATGTAGTATTTTACAACATTCCTGGCGTATCGGCCCCTACTTCTCGGTGGGAACATTATATACGTCTTTAACGTATCACATCCTAACCTAACCCATCTAGCCCCTCGCTGGTAATGTTTTACAGAATCCCGTTCGTGCCGTCCCGTACATCTCGGTTGGAATATTATATACGTCTGTAGCGTTATATATCCTAACCTAAGGCAGACTATCATCTCGGATGTAGTATTCTACAACATTCCTGGCGTATCGGCCCCTACTTCTCGGTGGGAACATTATATAGGTCTATAACATAATATAACCTAATCTAATCCATCTAGCCCCTCGCTGGTAATGTTTTACAGAATCCCTTTCCTGTCGTCCCGTACGTCTCGATTGGGACATTATAAACTTCTACAGCGATATATATCCTAACGTAAGGCAGGCTAACATCTCGGGTGTAGTATTCTACAACATTCCTGGCGTATCGGCCCCTACTTCTCGGTGGGATCATTATATTCGTCTATAACGTAATATAACCTATCCTAACACATCTAGGCCCTGGCTGGTAATGTTGTACAGAATCTCGCTCGTGACGTCCCGTACATCTCGGTTGGAATATTATATACGTCTATAGCGTTATATATCCTAACCTAATGCAGGCTATCATCTCGGATGCAGTATTCTACAACATTCCTGGCGTATCGGCCTCTACTTTTCGGTGGGAACATTATATAGGTCTATAACGTAACATATCCTAAACTAATCCATCTAGCCCCTCGCTGGTAATGTTTTACAGAATCCCGTTCCTGTCATCCCGTACGTCTCGATTGGGACATTATAAACTTCTACAGCGATATATATCCTAACGTAAGGCAGGCGAACATCTCGGGTGTAGTATTCTACAACATTCCTGGCGTATCGGCCCCTACTTCTCGGTGGGATTATTATATTCGTCTATAACGTAATATAACCTATCCTAACACATCTAGGCCCTGGCTGGTAATGTTTTACAGAATCTCGCTCGTGACGTCCCGTACATCTCGGTTGGAATATTATATACGTCTATAGCGTTATATATCCTAACCTAATGCAGGCTATCATCTCGGATGCAGAATTCTACAACATTCCTGGCGTAGCGGCCTCTACTTCTCGGTGGGAACATTATATAGGTCTATAACGTAACATAACCTAAATTAACCTATCTAGCCCCTCGCTGGTAATGTTTTACAGAATCCCGTTCCTGTCGTCCCGTACATCTCGGTTGGAATATAATATACGTCTACAGCGATATATATCCTAACGTAAGGCAGGCTGGCATCTCGGATGTTGTATTTTACAACATTCCTGGCGTATCGGCCCCTACTTCTCGGTGGGAACATTATATTCGTCTATAACGTAATCTAACCTAGCACATCTAGCCCCTCGCTGGTAATGTTTTACAGAATCCCGTTCGTGCCGTCCCGTACATCTCGGTTGGAATATTATATACGTCTGTAGCGTTATATATCCTAACCTAAGGCAGACTATCATCTCGGATGTAGTATTCTACAACATTCCTGGCGTATCGGCCCCTACTTCTCGGTGGGAACATTATATAGGTCTATAACGTAATATAACCTAACCTAACACATCTAGGCCCTCGCTGGTAATGTTTTACAGAAGCTCGTTCGTGACGTCCCGTACATCTCCGTTGGAATATTATATACGTCTGTAGCGTTATATATCCTAACCTAAGGCAGGCCATCATCTCGGATGCAGTATTTTACAACATTCCTGGCATATCGGCCCCTACTTCTCGGTGGGAACATTATATACGTCTATAACGTATCACAACCTAATCTAATCCAGCTAGCCCCTCGCTGGTAATGTTTTACAGAATCCCGTTCCTGTCGTCCCGTACGTCTCGATTGGGACATTATAAACGTCTACATCGATATATATCCTAACGTAAGGCAGGCTGACATCTCGGATGTTGTATTTTACAACATTCCTGGCGTATCGGCCCCTACTTCTCGGTGGGAACATTATATTCGTCTATAACGTAATCTAACCTAACACATCTAGCCCCTCGCTGGTAATGTTTTACAGAATCCCGTTCGTGCCGTCCCGTACATCTCGGTTGGAATATTATATACGTCTATAGCGTTATATATCCTAACCTAATGCAGGCTATCATCTCGGATGCAGTATTCTACAACATTCCTGGCGTAGCGGCCTCTACTTCTCGGTGGGAACATTATATAGGTCTATAACGTAACATAACCTAAACTAACCTATCTAGCCCCTCGCTGGTAATGTTTTACAGAATCCCGTTCCTGTCGTCCCGTACGTCTCGATTGGGACATTATAAACTTCTACAGCGATATATATCCTAACGTAAGGCAGGCTAACATCTCGGGTGTAGTATTCTACAACATTCCTGGCGTATCGGCCCCTACTTCTCGGTGGGATCATTATATTCGTCTATAACGTAATATAACCTATCCTAACACATCTAGGCCCTGGCTGGTAATGTTTTACAGAATCTCGCTCGTGACGTCCCGTACATCTCGGTTGGAATATTATATACGTCTATAGCGTTATATATCCTAACCTAAGGCAGACTATCATCTCGGATGTAGTATTCTACAACATTCCTGGCGTATCGGCCCCTACTTTTCGGTGGGAACATTATATAGGTCTATAACGTAACATAACCTAAACTAACCTATCTAGCCCCTCGCTGGTAATGTTTTACAGAATCCCGTTCGTTTCGTCCCGTACGTCTCGGTTGGGACATTATAAACGGCTACAGCGATATATATCCTAACGTAAGGCTGGCTGACATCTCGGATGTTGTATTTTACAACATTCCTGGCGTATCGGCCCCTACTTCTCGGTGGGAACATTATATTCGTCTATAACGTAATCTAACCTAGCACATCTAGCCCCTCGCTGGTAATGTTTTACAGAATCCCGTTCGTGCCGTCCCGTACATCTCGGTTGGAATATAATATACGTCTACAGCGATATATATCCTAACGTAAGGCAGGCTAACATTTCGGATGTAGTATTTTACAACATTCCTGGCGTATCGGCCCCTACTTCTCGATGGGAACATTATATACGTCTATAACGTATCACATCCTAACCCAACCCATCTAGCCCCTCGCTGGTAATGTTTTACAGAATCCCGTTCGTGCCGTCCAGTACATCTCGGTTGGAATATTATATACGTCTGTAGCGTTATATATCCTAACCTAAGGCAGATTATCATCTCGGATGTAGTATTCTACAACATTCCTGGCGTATCGGCCCCTACTTCTCGGTGGGAACATTATATAGGTCTATAACGTAATATAACCTAACCTAACACATCTAGGCCCTCGCTGGTAATGTTTTACAGAAGCTCGTTCGTGACGTCCCGTACATCTCGGTTGGAATATTATATACGTCTGTAGCGTTATATATCCTAACCTAAGGCAGGCCATCATCTCGGATGCAGTATTTTACAACATTCCTGGCATATCGGCCCCTACTTCTCGGTGGGAACATTATATACGTCTATAACGTATCACAACCTAATCTAATCCATCTAGCCCCTCGCTGGTAATGTTTTACAGAATCACGTTCCTGTCGTCCCGTACGTCTCGATTGGGACATTATAAACTTCTACAGCGATATATATCCTAACGTAAGGCAGGCTAACATCTCGGGTGTAGTATTCTACAACATTCCTGGCGTATCGGCCCCTACTTCTCGGTGGGATCATTATATTCGTCTATAACGTAATATAACCTATCCTAACACATCTAGGCCCTGGCTGGTAATGTTTTACAGAATCTCGCTCGTGACGTCCCGTACATCTCGGTTGGAATATTATATACGTCTATAGCGTTATATATCCTAACCTAATGCAGGCTATCATCTCGGATGCAGTATTCTACAACATTCCTGGCGTATCGGCCTCTACTTTTCGGTGGGAACATTATATAGGTCTATAACGTAACATAACCAAAACTAACCTATCTAGCCCCTCGCTGGTAATGTTTTACAGAATCCCGTTCGTTTCGTCCCGTACGTCTCGGTTGGGACATTATAAACGGCTACAGCGATATATATCCTAACGTAAGGCAGGCTGACATCTCGGATGTTGTATTTTACAACATTCCTGGCGTATCGGCCCCTACTTCTCGGTGGGAACATTATATTCGTCTATAACGTAATCTAACCTAGCACATCTAGCCCCTCGCTGGTAATGTTTTACAGAATCCCGTACGTGCCGTCCCGTACATCTCGGTTGGAATATTATATACGTCTATAGCGTTATATATCCTAACCTAATGCAGGCTATCATCTCGGATGCAGTATTCTACAACATTCCTGGCGTAGCGGTCTCTACTTCTCGGTGGGAACATTATATAGGTCTATAACGTAACATAACCTAAACTAACCTATCTAGCCCCTCGCTGGTAATGTTTTACAGAATCCCGTTCGTTTCGTCCCGTACGTCTCGGTTGGGACATTATAAACGGCTACAGCGATATATATCCTAACGTAAGGCAGGCTAACACCTCGGATGTAGTATTTTACAACATTCCTGGCGTATCGGCCCCTACTTCTCGGTGGGAACATTATATACGTCTATAACGTATCACATCCTAACCTAACCCATCTAGCCCCTCGCTGGTAATGTTTTACAGAATCCCGTTCGTGCCGTCCCGTACATCTCGGTTGGAATATTATATACGTCTGTAGCGTTATATATCCTAACCTAAGGCAGACTATCATCTCGGACGTAGTATTCTACAACATTCCTGGCGTATCGGCCCGTACTTCTCGGTGGGAACATTATATAGGTCTATAACGTAATATAACCTAACCTAACACATCTAGGCCCTCGCTGGTAATGTTTTACAGAACCTCGTTCGTGACGTCCCGTACATCTCGGTTGGAATATTATATACGTCTATAGCGTTATATATCCTAACCTATGGCAGGCTAACATCTCGGATGTAGTATTTTACAACATTCCTGGCGTATCGGCCCCTACTTCTCGGTGGGAACCTTATATACGTCTATAACGTAACACATCCTAACCTAACCCATCTAGCACCTCGCTGGTAATGTTTTACAGAATCCCGTTCGTGCCGTCCCGTACATCTCGGTTGGAATATTATATCCGTCTGTAGCGTTATATATCCTAACCTAAGGCAGGCCATCATCTCGGATACAGTATTTTACAACATTCCTGGCATATCGGCCCCTACTTCTCGGTGGGAACATTATATACGTCAATAACGTATCACAACCTAATCTAATCCATCTAGCCCCTCGCTGGTAATGTTTTACAGAATCCCGTTCCTGTCGTCCCGTACGTCTCGATTGGGACATTATAAACTTCTACAGCGATATTTATCCTAACGTAAGGCAGGCTAACATCTCGGGTGTAGTATTCTACAACATTCCTGGCGTATCGGCCCCTACTTCTCGGTGGGATCATTATATTCGTCTATAACGTAATATAACCTATCCTAACACATCTAGGCCCTGGCTGGTAATGTTTTACAGAATCTCGTTCGTGACGTCCCGTACATCTCGGTTGGAATATTATATACGTCTATAGCGTTATATATCCTAACCTAATGCAGGCTATCATCTCGGATGCAGAATTCTACAACATTCCTGGCGTAGCGGCCTCTACTTCTCGGTGGGAACATTATATAGGTCTATAACGTAACATAACCTAAATTAACCTATCTAGCCCCTCGCTGGTAATGTTTTACAGAATCCCGTTCCTGTCGTCCCGTACATCTCGGTTGGAATATAATATACGTCTACAGCGATATATATCCTAACGTAAGGCAGGCTGGCATCTCGGATGTTGTATTTTACAACATTCCTGGCGTATCGGCCTCTACTTCTCGGTGGGAACATTATATAGGTCTATAACGTAACATAACCTAACCTAACCTATCTAGACCCTCGCTGGTAATGTTTTACAGAATCCCGTTCGTTTCGTCCCGTACGTCTCGGTTGGGACATTATAAACGTCTACAGCCATATATATACTAACGTTAGGCAGGCTGACATCACGGATGTTGTATTTTACAACATTCCTGGCGTATCGGCCCCTACTTCTCGGTGGGAACATTATATTCGTCTATAACGTAATCTAACCTAACACATCTAGCCCCTCGCTGGTAATGTTTTACAGAATCCCGTTCGTGCCGTCCCGTACATCTCGGTTGGAATATTATATACGTCTATAGCGTTATATATCCTAACCTAATGCAGGCTATCATCTCGGATGCAGTATTCTACAACATTCCTGGCGTAGCGGCCTCTACTTCTCGGTGGGAACATTATATAGGTCTATAACGTAACATAACCTAAACTAACCTATCTAGCCCCTCGCTGGTAATGTTTTACAGAATCCCGTTCGTTTCCTCCCGTACGTCTCGGTTGGGACATTATAAACGGCTACAGCGATATATATCCTAACGTAAGGCAGGCTGACATCTCGGATGTTGTATTTTACAACATTCCTGGCGTATCGGCCCCTACTTCTCGGTGGGAACATTATATTCGTCTATAACGTAATCTAACCTAGCACATCTAGCCCCTCGCTGGTAATGTTTTACAGAATCCCGTTCGTGCCGTCCCGTACATCTCGGTTGGAATATAATATACGTCTACAGCGATATATATCCTAACGTAAGGCAGGCTAACATCTCGGATGTAGTATTTTACAACATTCCTGGCGTATCGGCCCCTACTTCTCGGTGGGAACATTATATACGTCTATAACGTATCACATCCTAACCCAACCCATCTAGCCCCTCGCTGGTAATGTTTTACAGAATCCCGTTCGTGCCGTCCCGTACATCTCGGTTGGAATATTATATACGTCTGTAGCGTTATATATCCTAACCTAAGGCAGACTATCATCACGGATGTAGTATTCTACAACATACCTGGCGTATCGGCACCTACTTCTCGGTGGGAACATTATATAGGTCTATAACGTAATATAACCTAACCTAACACATCTAGGCCCTCGCTGGTAATGTTTTACAGAAGCTCGTTCGTGAAGTCCCGTACATCTCGGTTGGAATATTATATCCGTCTGTAGCGTTATATATCCTAACCTAAGGCAGGCTATAATCTCGGATGCAGTATTTTAAAACATTCCTGGCATATCGGCCCCTACTTCTCGGTGGGAACATTATATACGTCTATAACGTATCACAACCTAACCTATCTAGACCCTCGCTGGTAATGTTTTACAGAATCCCGTTCGTTTCGTCCCGCACATCTCGGTTGGGACATTATAAACGTCTACAGCGATATATATCCTAACGTAAGGCAGGCTGACATCTCGGATGTTGTATTTTACAACATTCCTGGCGTATCGGCCCCTACTTCTCGGTGGGAACATTATATTCGTCTATAACGTAATCTAACCTAACACATCTAGCCCCTCGCTGGTAATGTTTTACAGAATCCCGTTCCTGTCGTCCCGTACATCTCGGTGGAATATTATATACGTCTACAGCGATATATATCCTAACGTAAGGCAGGCTAGCATCTCGGATGTAGTATTTTACAACATTCCTGGCGTATCGGCCCCTACTTCTCGGTGGGAACATTATATACGTCTATAACGTATCACATCCTAACCTAACCCATCCAGCCCCTCGCTGGTAATGTTTTACGAATCCCGTTCGTGCCGTCCCGTACATCTCGGTTGGAATATTATATACGTCTGTAGTGTTATATATCCTAACCTAAGGCAGACTATCATCTCGGATGTAGTATTCTACAACATTCCTGGCGTATCGGCCCCTACTTCTCGGTGGGAACATTATATAGGTCTATAACGTGATGTAACCTAACCTAACACATCTAGGCCCTCGCTGGTAATGTTTTACAGAACATCGTTCGTGACGTCCAGTACATCTCGGTTGGAATATTATATACGTCTATAGCGTTATATATCCTAACCTAAGGCAGGCTATCATCTCGGATGTAGTATTTTACAACATTCCTGGCGTATCGGCCCCCGTTCTCGGTGGGAACATTGTATACGTCTATAGCGTATTACATCCTAACCTAACCCATCTAGCCCCTCGCTGATAATGTTTTACAGAATCCCGTTCCTGTCGTCCCGTACATCTCGGTTGGGATATTATGTACGTGTACAGCGATATATATCCTAACGTAAGGCAGGCTAACATCTCGGATGTAGTATTTTACAACATTCCTGGCGTATCGGCCTCTACTTCTCGGTGGGAACATTATATAGGTCTATAACGTAACATAACCTAAACTAACCTATCTAGCCCCTCGCTGGTAATGTTTTACAGAATCCCGTTCGTTTCGTCCCGTACGTCTCGGTTGGGACATTATAAACGGCTACAGCGATATATATCCTAACGTAAGGCAGGCTGACATCTCGGATGTTGTATTTTACAACATTCCTGGCGTATCGGCCCCTACTTCTCGGTGGGAACATTATATTCGTCTATAACGTAATCTAACCTAGCACATCTAGCCCCTCGCTGGTAATGTTTTACAGAATCCCGTTCGTGCCGTCCCGTACATCTCGGTTGGAATATTACATACGTCTATAGCGTTATATATCCTTGCCTAAGGCAGGCTATAATCTCGGATGCAGTATTTTAAAACATTCCTGGCATATCGGCCCCTACTTCTCGGTGGGAACATTATATACGTCTATAACGTATCACAACCTAACCTAACCCATCTAGCCCCTCTCTGGTAATGTTTTACAGAATCCCGTTCCTGTCGTCCCGTACATCTCGGTTGGAATATAATATACGTCTACAGCGATATATATCCTAACGTAAGGCAGGCTAACATCTCGGATGTAGTATTCTACAACATTCCTGGCGTATCGGCCCCTACTTCTCGGTGGGATCATTATATTCGTCTATAACGTAATATAACCTATCCTAACACATCTAGGCCCTGGCTGGTAATGTTTTACAGAATCCCGTTCGTTTCTTCCCGTACGTCTCGTTTGGGACATTATAAACGTCTACAGCCATATATATCCTAACGTAAGGCAGGCTAACATCTCGGATGTAGTATTTTACAACATTCCTGGCGTATCGGCCTCTACTTCTCGGTGGGAACATTATATAGGTCTATAACGTAACATAACCTAACCTAACCTATCTAGCCCCTCGCTGGTAATGTTTTACAGAATCCCGTTCGTTTCTTCCCGTACGTCTCGGTTGGGACATTATAAACGGCTACAGCGATATATATCCTAACGTAAGGCAGGCTGACATCTCGGATGTTGTATTTTACAACATTCCTGGCGTATCGGCCCCTACTTCTCGGTGGGAACATTATATTCGTCTATAACGTAATCTAACCTAACACATCTAGCCCCTCGCTGGTAATGTTTTACAGAATCCCGTTCGTGCCGTCCCGTACATCTCGGTTGGAATATTATATACGTCTATAGCGTTATATATCCTAACCTAATGCAGGCTATCATCTCGGATGCAGTATTCTACAACATTCCTGGCGTAGCGGCCTCTACTTCTCGGTGGGAACATTATATAGGTCTATAACGTAACATAACCTAAACTAACCTATCTAGCCCCTCGCTGGTAATGTTTTACAGAATCCCGTTCGTTTCGTCCCGTACGTCTCGGTTGGGACATTATAAACGGCTACAGCGATATATATCCTAACGTAAGGCAGGCTATAATCTCGGATGCAGTATTTTAAAACATTCCTGGCATATCGGCCCCTACTTCTCGGTGGGAACATTATATACGTCTATAACGTATCACAACCTAACCTAACCCATCTAGCCCCTCTCTGGTAATGTTTTACAGAATCCCGTTCCTGTCGTCCCGTACATCTCGGTTGGAATATAATATACGTCTACAGCGATATATATCCTAACGTAAGGCAGGCTAACATCTCGGATGTAGTATTTTACAACATTCCTGGCGTATCGGACCCTACTTCTCGGTGGGAACATTATATACGTCTATAACGTATCACATCCTAACCCAACCCATCTAGCCCCTCGCTGGTAATGTTTTACAGAATCCCGTTCGTGCCGTCCCGTACATCTCGGTTGGAATATTATATACGTCTGTAGCGTTATATATCCTAACCTAAGGCAGACTATCATCACGGATGTAGTATTCTACAACATTCCTGGCGTATCGGCCCCTACTTCTCGGTGGGAACATTATATAGGTCTATAACGTGATGTAACCTAACCTAACACATCTAGGCCCTCGCTGGTAATGTTTTACAGAACATCGTTCGTGACGTCCAGTACATCTCGGTTGGAATATTATATACGTCTATAGCGTTATATTTCCTAACCTAAGGCAGGCCATCATCTCGGATGCAGTATTTTACAACATTCCTGGCATATCGGCCCCTACTTCTCGGTGGGAACATTATATACGTCTATAACGTATCACAACCTAATCTAATCCATCTAGCCCCTCGCTGGTAATGTTTTACAGAATCCCGTTCCTGTCGTCCCGTACGTCTCGATTGGGACATTATAAACTTCTACAGCGATATATATCCTAACGTAAGGCAGGCTAACATCCCGGGTGTAGTATTCTACAACATTCCTGGCGTATCGGCCCCTAGGTCTCGGTGGGATCATTATATTCTTCTATAACGTAATATAACCTATCCTAACACATCTAGCCCCTCGCTGGTAATGTTTTACAGAATCCCGTTCGTGCCGTCCCGTACATCTCGGTTGGAATATTATATACGTCTATAGCGTTATATATCCTAACCTAATGCAGGCTATCATCTCGGATGCAGTATTCTACAACATTCCTGGCGTAGCGGCCTCTACTTCTCGGTGGGAACATTATATAGGTCTATAACGTAACATAACCTAAACTAACCTATCTAGCCCCTCGCTGGTAATGTTTTACAGAATCCCGTTCGTTTCGTCCCGTACGTCTCGGTTGGGACATTATAAACGGCTACAGCGATATATATCCTAACGTAAGGCAGGCTAACATCTCGGATGTAGTATTTTACAACATTCCTGGCGTATCGGCCCCTACTTCTCGGTGGGAACATTATGTACGTCTATAACGTATCACATCCTAACCTAACCCATCCAGCACCTCGCTGGTAATGTTTTACAGAATCCCGTTCGTGCCGTCCCGTACATCTCGGTTGGAATATTATATTCGTCTGTAGCGTTATATATCCTAACCTAAGGCAGGCCATCATCTCGGATGCAGTATTTTACAACATTCCTGGCATATCGGCCCCTACTTCTCGGTGGGAACATTATATACGTCTATAACGTATCACAACCTAATCTAATCCATCTAGCTCCTCGCTGGTAATGTTTTACAGAATCCCGTTCCTGTCGTCCCGTACGTCTCGATTGTGACATTATAAACTTCTACAGCGATATATATCCTAACGTAAGGCAGGCTAACATCTCGGATGTAGTATTCTACAACATTCCTGGCGTATCGGCCCCTACTTCTCGGTGGGATCATTATATTCGTCTATAACGTAATATAACCTATCCTAACACATCTAGGCCCTGGCTGGTAATGTTTTACAGAATCCCGTTCGTGCCGTCCCGTACATCTCGGTTGGAATATTATAAACGTCTACAGCCATATATATCCTAACGTAAGGCAGGCTAACATCTCGGATGTAGTATTTTACAACATTCCTGGCGTATCGGCCTCTACTTCTCGGTGGGAACATTATATAGGTCTATAACGTAACATAACCTAACCTAACCTATCTAGACCCTCGCTGGTAATGTTTTACAGAATCCCGTTCGTTTCGTCCCGTACGTCTCGGTTGGGACATTATAAACGTCTACAGCCATATATATCCTAACGTTAGGCAGGCTGACATCTCGGATGTTGTATTTTACAACATTCCTGGCGTATCGGCCCCTACTTCTCGGTGGGAACATTATATTCGTCTATAACGTAATCTAACCTAACACATCTAGCCCCTCGCTGGTAATGTTTTACAGAATCCCGTTCGTGCCGTCCCGTACATCTCGGTTGGAATATTATATACGTCTATAGCGTTATATATCCTAACCTAATGCAGGCTATCATCTCGGATGCAGTATTCTACAACATTCCTGGCGTAGCGGCCTCTACTTCTCGGTGGGAACATTATATAGGTCTATAACGTAACATAACCTAAACTAACCTATCTAGCCCCTCGCTGGTAATGTTTTACAGAATCCCGTTCGTTTCTTCCCGTACGTCTCGGTTGGGACATTATAAACGGCTACAGCGATATATATCCTAACGTAAGGCAGGCTGACATCTCGGATGTTGTATTTTACAACATTCCTGGCGTATCGGCCCCTACTTCTCGGTGGGAACATTATATTCGTCTATAACGTAATCTAACCTAGCACATCTAGCCCCTCGCTGGTAATGTTTTACAGAATCCCGTTCGTGCCGTCCCGTACATCTCGGTTGGAATATTATATACGTCTATAGCGTTATATATCCTAGCCTAAGGCAGGCTATAATCTCGGATGCAGTATTTTAAAACATTCCTGGCATATCGGCCCCTACTTCTCGGTGGGAACATTATATACGTCTATAACGTAGCACAACCTAACCTAACCCATCTAGCCCCTCTCTGGTAATGTTTTACAGAATCCCGTTCCTGTCGTCCCGTACATCTCGGTTGGAATATAATATACGTCTACAGCGATATATATCCTAACGTAAGGCAGGCTAACATCTCGGATGTAGTATTTTACAACATTCCTGGCGTATCGGCCCCTACTTCTCGGTGGGAACATTATATACGTCTATAACGTATCACATCCTAACCTAACCCATCCAGCACCTCGCTGGTAATGTTTTACAGAATCCCGTTCGTGCCGTCCCGTACATCTCGGTTGGAATATTATATTCGTCTGTAGCGTTATATATCCTAACCTAAGGCAGGCCATCATCTCGGATGCAGTATTTTACAACATTCCTGGCATATCGGCCCCTACTTCTCGGTGGGAACATTATATACGTCTATAACGTATCACAACCTAATCTAATCCATCAAGCTCCTCGCTGGTAATGTTTTACAGAATCCCGTTCCTGTCGTCCCGTACGTCTCGATTGTGACATTATAAACTTCTACAGCGATGTATATCCTAACGTAAGGCAGGCTAACATCTCGGATGTAGTATTCTACAACATTCCTGGCGTATCGGCACCTACTTCTCGGTGGGATCATTATATTCGTCTATAACGTAATATAACCTATCCTAACACATCTAGGCCCTGGCTGGTAATGTTTTACAGAATCCCGTTCGTGCCGTCCCGTACATCTCGGTTGGAATATTATAAACGTCTACAGCCATATATATCCTAACGTAAGGCAGGCTAACATCTCGGATGTAGTATTTTACAACATTCCTGGCGTATCGGCCTCTACTTCTCGGTGGGAACATTATATAGGTCTATAACGTAACATAACCTAACCTAACCTATCTAGACCCTCGCTGGTAATGTTTTACAGAATCCCGTTCGTTTCGTCCCGTACGTCTCGGTTGGGACATTATAAACGTCTACAGCCATATATATCCTAACGTTAGGCAGGCTGACATCTCGGATGTTGTATTTTACAACATTCCTGGCGTATCGGCCCCTACTTCTCGGTGGGAACATTATATTCGTCTATAACGTAATCTAACCTAACACATCTAGCCCCTCGCTGGTAATGTTTTACAGAATCCCGTTCGTGCCGTCCCGTACATCTCGGTTGGAATATTATATACGTCTATAGCGTTATATATCCTAACCTAATGCAGGCTATCATCTCGGATGCAGTATTCTACAACATTCCTGGCGTAGCGGCCTCTACTTCTCGGTGGGAACATTATATAGGTCTATAACGTAACATAACCTAAACTAACCTATCTAGCCCCTCGCTGGTAATGTTTTACAGAATCCCGTTCGTTTCTTCCCGTACGTCTCGGTTGGGACATTATAAACGGCTACAGCGATATATATCCTAACGTAAGGCAGGCTGACATCTCGGATGTTGTATTTTACAATATTCCTGGCGTATCGGCCCCTACTTCTCGGTGGGAACATTATATTCGTCTATAACGTAATCTAACTTAGCACATCTAGCCCCTCGCTGGTAATGTTTTACAGAATCCCGTTCGTGCCGTCCCGTACATCTCGGTTGGAATATTATATACGTCTATAGCGTTATATATCCTAGCCTAAGGCAGGCTATAATCTCGGATGCAGTATTTTAAAACATTCCTGGCATATCGGCCCCTACTTCTCGGTGGGAACATTATATACGTCTATAACGTATCACAACCTAACCTAACCCATCTAGCCCCTCTCTGGTAATGTTTTACAGAATCCCGTTCCTGTCGTCCCGTACATCTCGGTTGGAATATAATATACGTCTACAGCGATATATATCCTAACGTAAGGCAGGCTAACATCTCGGATGTAGTATTTTACAACATTCCTGGCGTATCCGTCCCTACTTCTCGGTGGGAACATTATATACGTCTATAACGTATCACATCCTAACCCAACCCATCTAGCCCCTCGCTGGTAATGTTTTACAGAATCCCGTTTGTGCCGTCCCGTACATCTCGGTTGGAATATTATATACGTCTGTAGCGTTATATATCCTAACCTAAGGCAGACTATCATCTCGGATGTAGTATTCTACAACATTCCTGGCGTATCGGCCCCTACTTCTCGGTGGGAACATTATATAGGTCTATAACGCAATATAACCTAACCTAACACATCTAGGCCCTCGCTGGTAATGTTTTACAGAAGCTCGTTCGTGACGTCCCGTACATCTCGGTTGGAATATTATATACGTCTGTAGCGTTATATATCCTAACCTAAGGCAGGCCATCATCTCGGATGCAGTATTTTACAACATTCCTGGCATATCGGCCCCTACTTCTCGGTGGGAACATTATATACGTCTATAACGTATCACAACCTAATCTAATCCATCTAGCCCCTCGCTGGTAATGTTTTACAGAATCCCGTTCCTGTCGTCCCGTACGTCTCGATTGGGACATTATAAACTTCTACAGCGATATTTATCCTAACGTAAGGCAGGCTAACATCTCGGGTGTAGTATTCTACAACATTCCTGGCGTATCAGCCCCTACTTCTCGGTGGGATCATTATATTCGTCTATAACGTAATATAACCTATCCTAACACATCTAGGCCCTGGCTGGTAATGTTTTACAGAATCTCGTTCGTGACGTCCCGTACATCTCGGTTGGAATATTATATACGTCTATAGCGTTATATATCCTAACCTAATGCAGGCTATCATCTCGGATGCAGTATTCTACAACATTCCTGGCGTATGGGCCTCTACTTTTCGGTGGGAACATTATATAGGTCTATAACGTAACATAACCTAAACTAACCTATCTAGCCCCTCGCTGGTAATGTTTTACAGAATCCCGTTCGTTTCGTCCCGTACGTCTCGGTTGGGACATTATAAACGGCTACAGCGATATATATCCTAACGTAAGGCAGGCTGACATCTCGGATGTTGTATTTTACAACATTCCTGGCGTATCGGCCCCTACTTCTCGGTGGGAACATTATATTCGTCTATAACGTAATCTAACCTAGCACATCTAGCCCCTCGCTGGTAATGTTTTACAGAATCCCGTTCGTGCCGTCCCGTACATCTCGGTTGGAATATTATATACGTCTACAGCCATATATATCCTAACGTAAGGCAGGCTAACATCTCGGATGTAGTATTTTACAACATTCCTGGCGTAGCGGCCTCTACTTCTCGGTGGGAACATTATATAGGTCTATAACGTAACATAACCTAAACTAACCTATCTAGCCCCTCGCTGGTAATGTTTTACAGAATCCCGTTCCTGTCGTCCCGTACATCTCGGTTGGAATATAATATACGTCTACAGCGATATATATCCTAACGTAAGGCAGGCTAACATCTCGGATGTAGTATTTTACAACATTCCTGGCGTATCGGCCCCTACTTCTCGGTGGGAACATTATATACGTCTATAACGTATCACATCCTAACCCAACCCATCTAGCCCCTCGCTGGTAATGTTTTACAGAATCCCGTTCGTGCCGTCCCATACATCTCGGTTGGAATATTATATACGTCTGTAGCGTTATATATCCTAACCTAAGGCAGACTATCATCTCGGATGTAGTATTCTACAACATTCCTGGCGTATCGGCCCCTACTTCTCGGTGGGATCATTATATTCGTCTATAACGTAATATAACCTATCCTAACACATCTAGGCCCTGGCTGGTAATGTTTTACAGAATCTCGTTCGTGACGTCCCGTACATCTCGGTTGGAATATTATATACGTCTATAGCGCTATATATCCTAGCCTAAGGCAAGCTATACTCTCGGATGCAGTATTTTACAACATTCCTGGCATATCGGCCCCTACTTCTCGGTGGGAACATTATATACGTCTATAACGTATCACAACCTAATCTAATCCATCTAGCCCCTCGCTGGTAATGTTCTACAGAATCCCGTTCGTTTCGTCCCGTACGTCTCGGTTGAGACATTATAAACGACTACAGCCATATATATCCTAACGTAAGGCAGGCTGACATCTCGGATGTTGTATTTTACAACATTCCTGGCGTATCGGCCCCTACTTCTCGGTGGGAACATTATATTCGTCTATAACGTAATCTAACCCAACCCATCTAGCCCCTCGCTGGTAATGTTTTACAGAATCCCGTTCGTGCCGTCCCGTACATCTCGGTTGGAATATTATATACGTCTGTAGCGTTATATATCCTAACCTAAGGCAGGCCATCATCTCGGATGCAGTATTTTACAACATTCCTGGCATATCGGCCCCTACTTCTCGGTGGGAACATTATGTACGTCTATAACGTATCACAACCTAATCTAATCCATCTAGCCCCTCGCTGGTAATGTTTTACAGAATCCCGTTCCTGTCGTCCCGTACGTCTCGATTGGGACATTATAAACTTCTACAGCGATATATATCCTAACGTAAGGCAGGCTAACATCTCGGGTGTAGTATTCTACAACATTCCTGGCGTATCGGCCCCTACTTCTCGGTGGGATCATTATATTCGTCTATAACGTAATATAACCTATCCTAACACATCTAGGCCTTGGCTGGTAATGTTTTGCAGAATCTCGTTCGTGACGACCCGTACATCTCGGTTGGAATATTATATACGTCTATAGCGCTATATATCCTAGCCTAAGGCAGGCTATAATCTCGGATGCAGTATTTTACAACATTCCTGGCATATCGGCCCCTACTTCTCGGTGGGAACATTATATACGTCTATAACGTATCACAACCTAATCTAATCCATCTAGCCCCTCGCTGGTAATGTTTTACAGAATCCCGTTCCTGTCGTCCCGTACGTCTCCATTGGGACATTATAAACTTCTACAGCGATATATATCCTAACCTAAGGCAGACTATCATCTCGGATGTAGTATTCTACAACATTCCTGGCGTATCTGCCCCTACTTCTCGGTGGGAACATTATATTAGTCTATAACGTAATCTAACCTAACACATCTAGCCCCTCGCTGGTAATGTTTTACAGAATCCCGTTCGTGCCGTCCCGTACATCTCGGTTGGAATATTATATACGTCTATAGCGCTATATATCCTAGCCTAAGGCAGGCTATAATCTCGGATGCAGTATTTTACAACATTCCTGGCATGTCGGCCTCTACTTCTCGGTGGGAACATTATATACGTCTATAACGTATCACAACCTAATCTAATCCATCTAGCCCCTCGCTGGTAATGTTTTACAGAATCCCGTTCGTTTCGTCCCGTACGTCTCGGTTGGGACATTATAAGCGTCTACAGCGATATATATCCTAACGTAAGGCAGGCTGACATCTCGGATGTTGTATTTTACAACATTCCTGGCGTATCGGCCCCTACTTCTCGGTGGGAACATTATATTCGTCTATAATGTAATCTAACCTAACACATCTAGCCCCTCGCTGGTAATGTTTTACAGAATCCCGTTCGTGCCGTCCCGTACATCTCGGTTGGAATATTATATACGTGTATAGCGTTATATATCCTAACCTAATGCAGGCTATCATCTCGGATGCAGTACTCTACAACATTCCTGGCGTATCGGCCCCTACTTCTCGGTGGGAACATTATATAGGTCTATAACGTAATATAACCTAACCTAACACATCTAGGCCCTCGCTAGTAATGTTTTACAGAACCTCGTTCGTGACGTCCCGTACATCTCGGTTGGAATATTATATACGTCTATAGCGTTATATATCCTAACCTAAGGCAGACTATCATCTCGGATGTAGTATTCTACAACATTCCTGGCGTATCGGCCCCTACTTCTCGGTGGGAACATTATATAGGTCTATAACGTAATATAACCTAACCTAACACATCTAGGCCCTCGCTGGTAATGTTTTACAGAATCTCGTTCGTGACGTCCCGTACATCTCGGTTGGAATATTATATACGTCTATAGCGCTATATATCCTAGCCTAAGGCAGGCTATAATCTCGGATGCAGTATTGTACAACATTCCTGGCATATCGGCCCCTACTTCTCGGTGGGAACATTATATACGTCTATAACGTATCACAACCTAATCTAATCCATCTAGCCCCTAGCTGGTAATGTTTTACAGAATCCCGTTCCTGTCGTCCCGTACGTCTCGGTTGGGACATTATAAACGTCTACAGCCATATATATCCTAACGTAAGGCAGGCTGACATCTCGGATGTTGTATTTTACAACATTCCTTGCGTATCTGCCCCTACTTCTCGGTGGGAACATTATATTAGTCTATAACGTAATCTAACCTAACACATCTAGCCCCTCGCTGGTAATGTTTTACAGAATCCCGTTCGTGCCGTCCCGTACATCTCGGTTGGAATATTATATACGTCTATAGCGTTATATATCCTAACCTAATGCAGGCTATCATCTCGGATGCAGTATTCTACAACATTCCTGGCGTATGGGCCTCTACTTATCGGTGGGAACATTATATAGGTCTATAACGTAACATAACCTAAACTAACCTATCTAGCCCCTCGCTGGTAATGTTTTACAGAATCCCGTTCGTTTCGTCCCGTACGTCTCGGTTGGGACATTATAAACGGCTACAGCGATATATATCCTAACGTAAGGCAGGCTGACATCTCGGATGTTGTATTTTACAACATTCCTGGCGTATCGGCCCCTACTTCTCGGTGGGAACATTATATTCGTCTATAACGTAATCTAACCTAGCACATCTAGCCCCTCGCTGGTAATGTTTTACAGAATCCCGTTCGTGCCGTCCCGTACATCTCGGTTGGGACATTATAAACGCCTACAGCCATATATATCCTAACGTAAGGCAGGCTGACATCTCGGAGGTTGTATTTTACAACATTCTTGGCGTATCTGCGCCTACTTCTCGGTGGGAACATGATATTCGTCTATAACGTAATCTAACCTAACACATCTAGCCCCTCGCTGGTAATGTTTTACAGAATCCCGTTCCTGTCGTCCCGTACATCTCGGTTGGAATATTATATACGTCTACAGCGATATATATCCTAACGTAAGGCAGGCTAGCATCTCGGATGTAGTATTATACAACATTCCTGGCGTATCGGCCCCTACTTCTCGGTGGGAACATTATATACGTCTATAACGTATCACAACCTAACCTAACCCATCTAGCCCCTCTCTGGTAATGTTTTACAGAATCCCGTTCCTGTCGTCCCGTACATCTCGGTTGGAATATAATATACGTCTACAGCGATATATATCCTAACGTAAGGCAGGCTAACATCTCGGATGTAGTATTTTACAACATTCCTGGCGTATCGGTCCCTACTTCTCGGTGGGAACATTATATACGTCTATAACGTATCACATCCTAACCCAACCCATCTAGCCCCTCGCTGGTAATGTTTTACAGAATCCCGTTCCTGTCGTCCCGTACATCTCGGTTGGGATATTATGTACGTCTACAGCGATATATATCCTAACGTAAGGCAGGCTAACATCTCGGATGTAGTATTTTAGAACATTCCTGGCGTATCGGCCTCCACTTCTCGGTGGGAACATTATATAGGTCTATAACGTAACATAACCAAACCTAACCTATCTAGACCCTCGCTGGTAATTTTTTACAGAATCCCGTTCGTTTCGTCCCGTACGTCTCGGTTGGGACATTATAAACGTCTACAGCGATATATATCCTAACGTAAGGCAGGCTGACATCTCGGATGTTGTATTTTACAACATTCCTGGCGTATCGGCCCCTACTTCTCGGTGGGAACATTATATTCCTCTATAACGTAATCTAACCTAGCACATCTAGCCCCTCGCTGGTAATGTTTTACAGAATCCCGTTCGTGCCGTCCCGTACATCTCGGTTGGAATATTATATACGTCTATAGCGTTATATATCCTAGCCTAAGGCAGGCTATAATCTCGGATGCAGTATTTTAAAACATTCCTGGCATATCGGCCCCTACTTCTCGGTGGGAACATTATATACGTCTATAACGTATCACAACCTAACCTAACCCATCTAGCCCCTCCCTGGTAATGTTTTACAGAATCCCGTTCCTGTCGTCCCGTACATCTCGGTTGGAATATAATATACGTCTACAGCGATATATATCCTAACGTAAGGCAGGCTAACATCTCGGATGTAGTATTTTACAACATTCCTGGCGTATCGGCCCCTACTTCTCGGTGGGAACATTATATACGTCTATAACGTATCACATCCTAACCCAACCCATCTAGCCCCTCGCTGGTAATGTTTTACAGAATCCCGTTCGTGCCGTCCCGTACATCTCGGTTGGAATATTATATACGTCTGTAGCGTTATATATCCTAACCTAAGGCAGACTATCATCTCGGATGTAGTATTCTACAACATTCCTGGCGTATCGGCCCCTACTTCTCGGTGGGATCATTATATTCGTCTATAACGTAATATAACCTATCCTAACACATCTAGGCCCTGGCTGGTAATGTTTTACAGAATCTCGTTCGTGACGTCCCGTACATCTCGGTTGGAATATTATATACGTCTATAGCGCTATATATCCTAGCCTAAGGCAAGCTATACTCTCGGATGCAGTATTTTACAACATTCCTGGCATATCGGCCCCTACTTCTCGGTGGGAACATTATATACGTCTATAACGTATCACAACCTAATCTAATCCATCTAGCCCCTCGCTGGTAATGTTCTACAGAATCCCGTTCGTTTCGTCCCGTACGTCTCGGTTGAGACATTATAAACGACTACAGCCATATATATCCTAACGTAAGGCAGGCTGACATCTCGGATGTTGTATTTTACAACATTCCTGGCGTATCGGCCCCTACTTCTCGGTGGGAACATTATATTCGTCTATAACGTAATCTAACCCAACCCATCTAGCCCCTCGCTGGTAATGTTTTACAGAATCCCGTTCGTGCCGTCCCGTACATCTCGGTTGGAATATTATATACGTCTGTAGCGTTATATATCCTAACCTAAGGCAGGCCATCATCTCGGATGCAGTATTTTACAACATTCCTGGCATATCGGCCCCTACTTCTCGGTGGGAACATTATGTACGTCTATAACGTATCACAACCTAATCTAATCCATCTAGCCCCTCGCTGGTAATGTTTTACAGAATCCCGTTCCTGTCGTCCCGTACGTCTCGATTGGGACATTATAAACTTCTACAGCGATATATATCCTAACGTAAGGCAGGCTAACATCTCGGGTGTAGTATTCTACAACATTCCTGGCGTATCGGCCCCTACTTCTCGGTGGGATCATTATATTCGTCTATAACGTAATATAACCTATCCTAACACATCTAGGCCTTGGCTGGTAATGTTTTGCAGAATCTCGTTCGTGACGACCCGTACATCTCGGTTGGAATATTATATACGTCTATAGCGCTATATATCCTAGCCTAAGGCAGGCTATAATCTCGGATGCAGTATTTTACAACATTCCTGGCATATCGGCCCCTACTTCTCGGTGGGAACATTATATACGTCTATAACGTATCACAACCTAATCTAATCCATCTAGCCCCTCGCTGGTAATGTTTTACAGAATCCCGTTCCTGTCGTCCCGTACGTCTCCATTGGGACATTATAAACTTCTACAGCGATATATATCCTAACCTAAGGCAGACTATCATCTCGGATGTAGTATTCTACAACATTCCTGGCGTATCTGCCCCTACTTCTCGGTGGGAACATTATATTAGTCTATAACGTAATCTAACCTAACACATCTAGCCCCTCGCTGGTAATGTTTTACAGAATCCCGTTCGTGCCGTCCCGTACATCTCGGTTGGAATATTATATACGTCTATAGCGCTATATATCCTAGCCTAAGGCAGGCTATAATCTCGGATGCAGTATTTTACAACATTCCTGGCATGTCGGCCCCTACTTCTCGGTGGGAACATTATATACGTCTATAACGTATCACAACCTAATCTAATCCATCTAGCCCCTCGCTGGTAATGTTTTACAGAATCCCGTTCGTTTCGTCCCGTACGTCTCGGTTGGGACATTATAAGCGTCTACAGCGATATATATCCTAACGTAAGGCAGGCTGACATCTCGGATGTTGTATTTTACAACATTCCTGGCGTATCGGCCCCTACTTCTCGGTGGGAACATTATATTCGTCTATAATGTAATCTAACCTAACACATCTAGCCCCTCGCTGGTAATGTTTTACAGAATCCCGTTCGTGCCGTCCCGTACATCTCGGTTGGAATATTATATACGTGTATAGCGTTATATATCCTAACCTAATGCAGGCTATCATCTCGGATGCAGTACTCTACAACATTCCTGGCGTATCGGCCCCTACTTCTCGGTGGGAACATTATATAGGTCTATAACGTAATATAACCTAACCTAACACATCTAGGCCCTCGCTAGTAATGTTTTACAGAACCTCGTTCGTGACGTCCCGTACATCTCGGTTGGAATATTATATACGTCTATAGCGTTATATATCCTAACCTAAGGCAGACTATCATCTCGGATGTAGTATTCTACAACATTCCTGGCGTATCGGCCCCTACTTCTCGGTGGGAACATTATATAGGTCTATAACGTAATATAACCTAACCTAACACATCTAGGCCCTCGCTGGTAATGTTTTACAGAATCTCGTTCGTGACGTCCCGTACATTTCGGTTGGAATATTATATACGTCTATAGCGCTATATATCCTAGCCTAAGGCAGGCTATAATCTCGGATGCAGTATTGTACAACATTCCTGGCATATCGGCCCCTACTTCTCGGTGGGAACATTATATACGTCTATAACGTATCACAACCTAATCTAATCCATCTAGCCCCTCGCTGGTAATGTTTTACAGAATCCCGTTCCTGTCGTCCCGTACGTCTCGGTTGGGACATTATAAACGTCTACAGCCATATATATCCTAACGTAAGGCAGGCTGACATCTCGGATGTTGTATTTTACAACATTCCTTGCGTATCTGCCCCTACTTCTCGGTGGGAACATTATATTAGTCTATAACGTAATCTAACCTAACACATCTAGCCCCTCGCTGGTAATGTTTTACAGAATCCCGTTCGTGCCGTCCCGTACATCTCGGTTGGAATATTATATACGTCTATAGCGTTATATATCCTAACCTAATGCCGGCTATCATCTCGGATGCAGTATTCTACAACATTCCTGGCGTATCGGCCTCTACTTTTCGGTGGGAACATTATATACGTCTATAACGTATCACAACCTAATCTAATCCATCTAGCTCCTCGCTGGTAATGTTTTACAGAATCCCGTTCCTGTCGTCCCGTACGTCTCGATTGGGACATTATAAACTTCTACAGCGATATATATCCTAACGTAAGGCAGGCTAACATCTCGGATGTAGTATTCTACAACATTCCTGGCGTTTCGGCCCCTACTTCTCGGTGGGATCATTATATTCGTCTATAACGTAATATAGCCTATCCTAACACATCTAGGCCCTGGCTGGTAATGTTTTACAGAATCTCGTTCCTGTCGTCCCGTACATCTCGGTTGGAATATTATATACGTCTACAGCGATATATATCCTAACGTAAGGCAGGCTAACATCTCGGATGTAGTATTTTACAACATTCCTGGCGTATCGGCCCCTACTTCTCGGTGGGAACATTATATACGTCTATAACGTATCACATCCTAACCTAACCCATCTAGCCCCTCGCTGGTAATGTTTTACAGAACCTCGTTCGTGACGTCCCGTACATCTCGGTTGGAATATTATATACGTCTATAGCGTTATATATCATAACCTAAGGCAGGCTATCATCTCGGATGTAGTATTTTACAACATTCCTGGCGTATCGGCCCCCGTTCTCGGTTGGAACATTATATACGTCTATAGCGTATTACATCCTAACCTAACCCATCTAGCCCCTCGCTGATAATGTTTTACAGAATCCCGTTCCTGTCGTCCCGTACATCTCGGTTGGGATATTATATACGTCTACAGCGATATATATCCTAACGTAAGGCAGGCTAACATCTCGGATGTAGTATTTTACAACATTCCTGGCGTATCGGCCTCTACTTCTCGGCGCGAACATTATATAGGTCTATAACGTAACATAACCTAACCTAACCTATCTAGCTCCTCGCTGGTAATGTTTTACAGAATCCCGTTCGTTTCGTGCCGTACGTCTCGGTTGGGACATTATAAACGGCTACAGCGATATATATCTTATTGTAAGGCAGGCTAACATCTCGGATGTAGTATTTTACAACATTCCTGGCGTATCGGCCCCTACTTCTCGGTGGGAACATTATATACGTCTATAACGTATCACATCCTAACCTAACCCATCTAGCCCCTCGCTGGTAATGTTTTACAGAATCCCGTTCGTGCCGTCCCGTACATCTCGGTTGGAATATTATATACGTCTGTAGCGTTATATATCCTAACCTAAGGCAGGCCATCATCTCGGATGCAGTTTTTTACAACATTCCTGGCGTATCGGCCCCCGTTCTCGGTGGGAACATTATATACGTCTATAGCGTATTACATCCTAATCTAACCCATCTAGCCCCTCGCTGATAATGTTTTACAGAATCCCGTTCCTGTCGTCCCGTACATCTCGGTTGGGATATTATATACGTCTACAGCGATATATATCCTAACGTAAGGCAGGCTAACATCTCGGATCTAGTATTTTACAACATTCCTGGCATATCGGCCCCTACTTCTCGGTGGGAACATTATATACGTCTATAACGTATCACAACCTAATCTAATCCATCTAGCCCCTCGCTGGTAATGTTTTACAGAATCCCGTTCCTTTCGTCCCGTACGTCTCGGTTGGGACATTATAAACGGCTACAGCGATATATATCCTAACGTAAGGCAGGCTGACATCTCGGATGTAGTATTTTACAACATTCCTGGCGTATCGGCCTCTACTTCTCGGTGGGAACATTATATAGGTCTATAACGTAACATAACCTAACCTAACCTATCTAGCCCCTCGCTGGTAATGTTTTACAGAATCCCGTTCGTTTCGTCCCGTACGTCTCTGTTGGGACATTATAAACGGCTACAGCGATATATATCCTAACGTAAGGCAGGCTGACATATCGGATGTTGTATTTTACAACATTCCTGGCGTATCGGCCCCTACTTCTCGGTGGGAACATTATATTCGTCTATAACGTAATCTAACCTAGCACATCTAGCCCCTCGCTGGTAATGTTTTACAGAATCCCGTTCGTGCCGTCCCGTACATCTCGGTTGGAATATTATATACGTCTACAGCGATATATATCATAACGTAAGGCAGGCTAACATCTCGGATGTAGTATTTTACAACATTCCTGGAGTATCGGCCTCTACTTCTCGGTGGGAACATTATATAGGTCTATAACGTAACATAACCTAACCTAACCTATCTAGCCCCTCGCTGGTAATGTTTTACAGAATCCCGTTCGTTTCGTCCCGTACGTCTCTGTTGGGACATTATAAACGGCTACAGCGATATATATCCTAATGTAAGGCAGGCTGACATCTCGGATGTTGTATTTTACAACATTCCTGGCGTATCGGCCCCTACTTCTCGGTGGGAACATTATATTCGTCTATAACGTAATCTCACCTAACACATCTAGCCCCTCGCTGGTAATGTTTTACAGAATCCCGTTCGTGCCGTCCCGTACATCTCGGTTGGGATATTATATACGTCTGTAGCGTTATATATCCTAACCTAAGGCAGGCCATCATCTCGGATGCAGTTTTTTACAACATTCCTGGCGTATCGGCCCCCGTTCTCGGTGGGAACATTATATACGTCTATAGCGTATTACATCCTAACCTAACCCATCTAGCCCCTTGCTGATAATGTTTTACAGAATCCCGTTCCTGTCGTCCCGTACATCTCGGTTGGAATATTATATACGTCTATAGCGCTATATATCCTAGCCTAAGGCAGGCTATAATCTCGGATGCAGTATTTTACAACATTCCTGGCATATCGGCCCCTACTTCTCGGTGGGAACATTATATACGTCTATAACGTATCACAACCTAATCTAATCCATCTAGCCCCTCGCTGGTAATGTTTTACAGAATCCCGTTCGTTTCGTCCCGTACGTCTCGGTTGGGACATTATAAACGTCTACAGCGATATATATCCTAACGTAAGGCAGGCTGACATCTCGGATGTTGTATTTTACAACATTCCTGGCGTATCGGCCCCTACTTCTCAGTGGGAACATTATATTCGTCTATAACGTAATCTAACCCAACCCATCTAGCCCCTCGCTGGTAATGTTTTACAGAATCCCGTTCGTGCCGTCCCGTACATCTCGGTTGGAATATTATATACGTCTATAGCGTTATATATCCTAACCTAATGCAGGCTATCATCTCGGATGCAGTACTCTACAACATTCCTGGCGTATCGGCCCCTACTTCTCGGTGGGAACATTATATAGGTCTATAACGTAATATAACCTAACCTAACACATCTAGGCCCTCGCTGGTAATGTTTTACAGAACCTCGTTCGTGACGTCCCGTACATCTCGGTTGGAATATTATATACGTCTGTAGCGTTATATATCCTAACCTAAGGCAGGCCATCATCTCGGATGCAGTATTTTACAACATTCCTGGCGTATCGGCATCTACTTCTCGGTGGGAACATTATATAGGTCTATAACGTAACATAACCTAACCTAACCTATCTAGCCCCTCGCTGGTAATGTTTTACAGAATCCCGTTCGTTTCGTCCCGTACGTCTCTGTTGGGACATTATAAACGGCTACAGCGATATATATCCTAACGTAAGGCAGGCTGACATATCGGATGTTGTATTTTACAACATTCCTGGCGTATCGGCCCCTACTTCTCGGTGGGAACATTATATTCGTCTATAACGTAATCTAACCTAGCACATCTAGCCCCTCGCTGGTAATGTTTTACAGAATCCCGTTCGTGCCGTCCCGTACATCTCGGTTGGAATATTATATACGTCTACAGCGATATATATCATAACGTAAGGCAGGCTAACATCTCGGATGTAGTATTTTACAACATTCCTGGAGTATCGGCCTCTACTTCTCGGTGGGAACATTATATAGGTCTATAACGTAACATAACCTAACCTAACCTATCTAGCCCCTCGCTGGTAATGTTTTACAGAATCCCGTTCGTTTCGTCCCGTACGTCTCTGTTGGGACATTATAAACGGCTACAGCGATATATATCCTAATGTAAGGCAGGCTGACATCTCGGATGTTGTATTTTACAACATTCCTGGCGTATCGGCCCCTACTTCTCGGTGGGAACATTATATTCGTCTATAACGTAATCTAACCTAACACATCTAGCCCCTCGCTGGTAATGTTTTACAGAATCCCGTTCGTGCCGTCCCGTACATCTCGGTTGGGATATTATATACGTCTGTAGCGTTATATATCCTAACCTAAGGCAGGCCATCATCTCGGATGCAGTTTTTTACAACATTCCTGGCGTATCGGCCCCCGTTCTCGGTGGGAACATTATATACGTCTATAGCGTATTACATCCTAACCTAACCCATCTAGCCCCTTGCTGATAATGTTTTACAGAATCCCGTTCCTGTCGTCCCGTACATCTCGGTTGGAATATTATATACGTCTATAGCGCTATATATCCTAGCCTAAGGCAGGCTATAATCTCGGATGCAGTATTTTACAACATTCCTGGCATATCGGCCCCTACTTCTCGGTGGGAACATTATATACGTCTATAACGTATCACAACCTAATCTAATCCATCTAGCCCCTCGCTGGTAATGTTTTACAGAATCCCGTTCGTTTCGTCCCGTACGTCTCGGTTGGGACATTATAAACGTCTACAGCGATATATATCCTAACGTAAGGCAGGCTGACATCTCGGATGTTGTATTTTACAACATTCCTGGCGTATCGGCCCCTACTTCTCAGTGGGAACATTATATTCGTCTATAACGTAATCTAACCCAACCCATCTAGCCCCTCGCTGGTAATGTTTTACAGAATCCCGTTCGTGCCGTCCCGTACATCTCGGTTGGAATATTATATACGTCTATAGCGTTATATATCCTAACCTAATGCAGGCTATCATCTCGGATGCAGTACTCTACAACATTCCTGGCGTATCGGCCCCTACTTCTCGGTGGGAACATTATATAGGTCTATAACGTAATATAACCTAACCTAACACATCTAGGCCCTCGCTAGTAATGTTTTACAGAACCTCGTTCGTGACGTCCCGTACATCTCGGTTGGAATATTATATACGTCTATAGCGTTATATATCCTAACCTAAGGCAGGCCATCATCTCGGATGCAGTATTTTACAACATTCCTGGCATATCGGCCCCTACTTCTCGGTGGGAACATTATATACGTCTATAACGTATCACAACCTAATCTAATCCATCTAGCCCCTCGCTGGTAATGTTTTACAGAATCCCGTTCCAGTCGTCCCGTACGTCTCCATTGGGACATTATAAACTTCTACAGCGATATATATCCTAACGTAAGGCAGGCTAACATCTCGGGTGTAGTATTCTACAACATTCCTGGCGTATCGGCCCCTACTTCTCGGTGGGATCATTATATTCGTCTATAACGTAATATAACCTATCCTAACACATCTAGGCCCTGGCTGGTAATGTTTTACAGAATCTCGTTCGTGACGTCCCGTACATCTCGGTTGGAATATTATATACGTCTATAGCGCTATATATCCTAGCCTAAGGCAGGCTATAATCTCGGATGCAGTATTTTACAACATTCCTGGCATATCGGCCCCTACTTCTCGGTGGGAACATTATATACGTCTATAACGTATCACAACCTAATCTAATCCATCTAGCCCCTCGCTGGTAATGTTCTACAGAATCCCGTTCGTTTCGTCCCGTACGTCTCGGTTGGGACATTATAAACGTCTACAGCCATATATATCCTAACGTAAGGCAGGCTGACATCTCGGATGTTGTATTTTACAACATTCCTGGCGTATCTGCCCCTACTTCTCGGTGGGAACATTATATTCGTCTATAACGTAATCTAACCTAACACATCTAGCCCCTCGCTGGTAATGTTTTACAGAATCCCGTTCGTGCCGTCCCGTACATCTCGGTTGGAATATTATATACGTCTATAGCGTTATATATCCTAACCTAATGCAGGCTATCATCTCGGATGCAGTACTCTACAACATTCCTGGCGTATCGGCCCCTACTTCTCGGTGGGAACATTATATAGGTCTATAACGTAATATAACCTAACCTAACACATCTAGGCCCTCGCTAGTAATGTTTTACAGAACCTCGTTCGTGACGTCCCGTACATCTCGGTTGGAATATTATATACGTCTATAGCGTTATATATCCTAACCTAAGGCAGACTATCATCTCGGATGTAGTATTCTACAACATTCCTGGGGTATCGGCCCCTACTTCTCGGTGGGAACATTATATAGGTCTATAACGTAATATAACCTAACCTAACACATCTAGGCCCTCGCTGGTAATGTTTTACAGAACCTCGTTCGTGACGTCCCGTACATGTCGGTTGGAATATTATATACGTCTGTAGCGTTATATATCCTAACCTAAGGCAGGCCATCATCTCGGATGCAGTATTTTACAACATTCCTGGCATATCGGCCCCTACTTCTCGGTGGGAACATTATATACGTCTATAACGTATCACAACCTAATCTAATCCATCTAGCCCCTCGCTGGTAATGTTTTACAGAATCCCGTTCCTGTCGTCCCGTACGTCTCCATTGGGACATTATAAACTTCTACAGCGATATATATCCTAACGTAAGGCAGTCTAACATCTCGGGTGTAGTATTCTACAACATTCCTGGCGTATCGGCCCTACTTCTCGGTGGGATCATTATATTCGCCTATAACGTAATATAACCTATCCTAACACATCTAGGCCCTGGCTGGTAATGTTTTACAGAATCTCGTTCCTGTCGTCCCGTACATCTCGGTTGGAATATTATATACGTCTACAGCGATATATATCCTATCGTAAGGCAGGCTAACCTCTCGGATGTAGTATTTTACAACATTCCTGGCGTATCGGCCCCTACTTCTCGGTGGGAACATTATATTCGTCTATAACGTATCACATCCTAACCTAACACATCTAGCCCCTCGCTGGTAATGTTTTACAGAATCCCGTTCGTGCCGTCCCGTACATCTCGGTTGGAATATTATATACGTCTGTAGCGTTATATATCCTAACCTAAGGCAGACTATCATCTAGGATGTAGTATTCTACCACATTCCTGGGGTATCGGCCCCTACTTCTCGGTGGGAACATTATATAGGTCTATAACGTAATATAACCTAACCTAACACATCTAGGCCCTCGCTGGTAATGTTTTACAGAATCCCGTTCGTGCCGTCCCGTACATCTCGGTTGGAATATTATATACGTCTATAGCGTTATATATCCTAACCTAAAGCAGCCTATCATCTCGGATGTAGTATTCTACAACATTCCTGGCGTATCGGCCCCTACTTCTCGGTGGGAACATTATATTCGTCTATAACGTAATCTAACCTAACACATCTAGCCCCTCGCTGGTAATGTTTTACAGAATCCCGTTCGTGCCGTCCCGTACATCTCGGTTGGAATATTATATACGTCTACAGCGATATATATCCTAACGTAAGGCAGGCTAACATCTCGGATGTAGTATTTTACAACATTCCTGGCATATCGGCCCCTACTTCTCGGTGGGAACATTATATACGTCTATAACGTATCACAACCTAATCTAATCCATCTAGCCCCTCGCTGGTAATGTTTTACAGAATCCCGTTCCTTTCGTCCCGTACGTCTCGGTTGGGAAATTATAAACGGCTACAGCGATATATATCCTAACGTAAGGCAGGCTAACATCTCGGATGTAGTATTTTACAACATTCCTGGCGTATCGGCCTCTACTTCTCGGCGCGAACATTATATAGGTCTATAACGTAACATAACCTAACCTAACCTATCTAGCTCCTCGCTGGTAATGTTTTACAGAATCCCGTTCGTTTCGTGCCGTACGTCTCGGTTGGGACATTATAAACGGCTACAGCGATATATATCTTATTGTAAGGCAGGCTAACATCTCGGATGTAGTATTTTACAACATTCCTGGCGTATCGGCCCCTACTTCTCGGTGGGAACATTATATACGTCTATAACGTATCACATCCTAACCTAACCCATCTAGCCCCTCGCTGGTAATGTTTTACAGAATCCCGTTCGTGCCGTCCCGTACATCTCGGTTGGAATATTATATACGTCTGTAGCGTTATATATCCTAACCTAAGGCAGGCCATCATCTCGGATGCAGTTTTTTACAACATTCCTGGCGTATCGGCCCCCGTTCTCGGTGGGAACATTATATACGTCTATAGCGTATTACATCCTAATCTAACCCATCTAGCCCCTCGCTGATAATGTTTTACAGAATCCCGTTCCTGTCGTCCCGTACATCTCGGTTGGGATATTATATACGTCTACAGCGATATATATCCTAACGTAAGGCAGGCTAACATCTCGGATCTAGTATTTTACAACATTCCTGGCATATCGGCCCCTACTTCTCGGTGGGAACATTATATACGTCTATAACGTATCACAACCTAATCTAATCCATCTAGCCCCTCGCTGGTAATGTTTTACAGAATCCCGTTCCTTTCGTCCCGTACGTCTCGGTTGGGACATTATAAACGGCTACAGCGATATATATCCTAACGTAAGGCAGGCTGACATCTCGGATGTAGTATTTTACAACATTCCTGGCGTATCGGCCTCTACTTCTCGGTGGGAACATTATATAGGTCTATAACGTAACATAACCTAACCTAACCTATCTAGCCCCTCGCTGGTAATGTTTTACAGAATCCCGTTCGTTTCGTCCCGTACGTCTCTGTTGGGACATTATAAACGGCTACAGCGATATATATCCTAACGTAAGGCAGGCTGACATATCGGATGTTGTATTTTACAACATTCCTGGCGTATCGGCCCCTACTTCTCGGTGGGAACATTATATTCGTCTATAACGTAATCTAACCTAGCACATCTAGCCCCTCGCTGGTAATGTTTTACAGAATCCCGTTCGTGCCGTCCCGTACATCTCGGTTGGAATATTATATACGTCTACAGCGATATATATCATAACGTAAGGCAGGCTAACATCTCGGATGTAGTATTTTACAACATTCCTGGAGTATCGGCCTCTACTTCTCGGTGGGAACATTATATAGGTCTATAACGTAACATAACCTAACCTAACCTATCTAGCCCCTCGCTGGTAATGTTTTACAGAATCCCGTTCGTTTCGTCCCGTACGTCTCTGTTGGGACATTATAAACGGCTACAGCGATATATATCCTAATGTAAGGCAGGCTGACATCTCGGATGTTGTATTTTACAACATTCCTGGCGTATCGGCCCCTACTTCTCGGTGGGAACATTATATTCGTCTATAACGTAATCTCACCTAACACATCTAGCCCCTCGCTGGTAATGTTTTACAGAATCCCGTTCGTGCCGTCCCGTACATCTCGGTTGGGATATTATATACGTCTGTAGCGTTATATATCCTAACCTAAGGCAGGCCATCATCTCGGATGCAGTTTTTTACAACATTCCTGGCGTATCGGCCCCCGTTCTCGGTGGGAACATTATATACGTCTATAGCGTATTACATCCTAACCTAACCCATCTAGCCCCTTGCTGATAATGTTTTACAGAATCCCGTTCCTGTCGTCCCGTACATCTCGGTTGGAATATTATATACGTCTATAGCGCTATATATCCTAGCCTAAGGCAGGCTATAATCTCGGATGCAGTATTTTACAACATTCCTGGCATATCGGCCCCTACTTCTCGGTGGGAACATTATATACGTCTATAACGTATCACAACCTAATCTAATCCATCTAGCCCCTCGCTGGTAATGTTTTACAGAATCCCGTTCGTTTCGTCCCGTACGTCTCGGTTGGGACATTATAAACGTCTACAGCGATATATATCCTAACGTAAGGCAGGCTGACATCTCGGATGTTGTATTTTACAACATTCCTGGCGTATCGGCCCCTACTTCTCAGTGGGAACATTATATTCGTCTATAACGTAATCTAACCCAACCCATCTAGCCCCTCGCTGGTAATGTTTTACAGAATCCCGTTCGTGCCGTCCCGTACATCTCGGTTGGAATATTATATACGTCTATAGCGTTATATATCCTAACCTAATGCAGGCTATCATCTCGGATGCAGTACTCTACAACATTCCTGGCGTATCGGCCCCTACTTCTCGGTGGGAACATTATATAGGTCTATAACGTAATATAACCTAACCTAACACATCTAGGCCCTCGCTGGTAATGTTTTACAGAACCTCGTTCGTGACGTCCCGTACATCTCGGTTGGAATATTATATACGTCTGTAGCGTTATATATCCTAACCTAAGGCAGGCCATCATCTCGGATGCAGTATTTTACAACATTCCTGGCGTATCGGCATCTACTTCTCGGTGGGAACATTATATAGGTCTATAACGTAACATAACCTAACCTAACCTATCTAGCCCCTCGCTGGTAATGTTTTACAGAATCCCGTTCGTTTCGTCCCGTACGTCTCTGTTGGGACATTATAAACGGCTACAGCGATATATATCCTAACGTAAGGCAGGCTGACATATCGGATGTTGTATTTTACAACATTCCTGGCGTATCGGCCCCTACTTCTCGGTGGGAACATTATATTCGTCTATAACGTAATCTAACCTAGCACATCTAGCCCCTCGCTGGTAATGTTTTACAGAATCCCGTTCGTGCCGTCCCGTACATCTCGGTTGGAATATTATATACGTCTACAGCGATATATATCATAACGTAAGGCAGGCTAACATCTCGGATGTAGTATTTTACAACATTCCTGGAGTATCGGCCTCTACTTCTCGGTGGGAACATTATATAGGTCTATAACGTAACATAACCTAACCTAACCTATCTAGCCCCTCGCTGGTAATGTTTTACAGAATCCCGTTCGTTTCGTCCCGTACGTCTCTGTTGGGACATTATAAACGGCTACAGCGATATATATCCTAATGTAAGGCAGGCTGACATCTCGGATGTTGTATTTTACAACATTCCTGGCGTATCGGCCCCTACTTCTCGGTGGGAACATTATATTCGTCTATAACGTAATCTAACCTAACACATCTAGCCCCTCGCTGGTAATGTTTTACAGAATCCCGTTCGTGCCGTCCCGTACATCTCGGTTGGGATATTATATACGTCTGTAGCGTTATATATCCTAACCTAAGGCAGGCCATCATCTCGGATGCAGTTTTTTACAACATTCCTGGCGTATCGGCCCCCGTTCTCGGTGGGAACATTATATACGTCTATAGCGTATTACATCCTAACCTAACCCATCTAGCCCCTTGCTGATAATGTTTTACAGAATCCCGTTCCTGTCGTCCCGTACATCTCGGTTGGAATATTATATACGTCTATAGCGCTATATATCCTAGCCTAAGGCAGGCTATAATCTCGGATGCAGTATTTTACAACATTCCTGGCATATCGGCCCCTACTTCTCGGTGGGAACATTATATACGTCTATAACGTATCACAACCTAATCTAATCCATCTAGCCCCTCGCTGGTAATGTTTTACAGAATCCCGTTCGTTTCGTCCCGTACGTCTCGGTTGGGACATTATAAACGTCTACAGCGATATATATCCTAACGTAAGGCAGGCTGACATCTCGGATGTTGTATTTTACAACATTCCTGGCGTATCGGCCCCTACTTCTCAGTGGGAACATTATATTCGTCTATAACGTAATCTAACCCAACCCATCTAGCCCCTCGCTGGTAATGTTTTACAGAATCCCGTTCGTGCCGTCCCGTACATCTCGGTTGGAATATTATATACGTCTATAGCGTTATATATCCTAACCTAATGCAGGCTATCATCTCGGATGCAGTACTCTACAACATTCCTGGCGTATCGGCCCCTACTTCTCGGTGGGAACATTATATAGGTCTATAACGTAATATAACCTAACCTAACACATCTAGGCCCTCGCTAGTAATGTTTTACAGAACCTCGTTCGTGACGTCCCGTACATCTCGGTTGGAATATTATATACGTCTATAGCGTTATATATCCTAACCTAAGGCAGGCCATCATCTCGGATGCAGTATTTTACAACATTCCTGGCATATCGGCCCCTACTTCTCGGTGGGAACATTATATACGTCTATAACGTATCACAACCTAATCTAATCCATCTAGCCCCTCGCTGGTAATGTTTTACAGAATCCCGTTCCAGTCGTCCCGTACGTCTCCATTGGGACATTATAAACTTCTACAGCGATATATATCCTAACGTAAGGCAGGCTAACATCTCGGGTGTAGTATTCTACAACATTCCTGGCGTATCGGCCCCTACTTCTCGGTGGGATCATTATATTCGTCTATAACGTAATATAACCTATCCTAACACATCTAGGCCCTGGCTGGTAATGTTTTACAGAATCTCGTTCGTGACGTCCCGTACATCTCGGTTGGAATATTATATACGTCTATAGCGCTATATATCCTAGCCTAAGGCAGGCTATAATCTCGGATGCAGTATTTTACAACATTCCTGGCATAGCGGCCCCTACTTCTCGGTGGGAACATTATATACGTCTATAACGTATCACAACCTAATCTAATCCATCTAGCCCCTCGCTGGTAATGTTCTACAGAATCCCGTTCGTTTCGTCCCGTACGTCTCGGTTGGGACATTATAAACGTCTACAGCCATATATATCCTAACGTAAGGCAGGCTGACATCTCGGATGTTGTATTTTACAACATTCCTGGCGTATCTGCCCCTACTTCTCGGTGGGAACATTATATTCGTCTATAACGTAATCTAACCTAACACATCTAGCCCCTCGCTGGTAATGTTTTACAGAATCCCGTTCGTGCCGTCCCGTACATCTCGGTTGGAATATTATATACGTCTATAGCGTTATATATCCTAACCTAATGCAGGCTATCATCTCGGATGCAGTACTCTACAACATTCCTGGCGTATCGGCCCCTACTTCTCGGTGGGAACATTATATAGGTCTATAACGTAATATAACCTAACCTAACACATCTAGGCCCTCGCTAGTAATGTTTTACAGAACCTCGTTCGTGACGTCCCGTACATCTCGGTTGGAATATTATATACGTCTATAGCGTTATATATCCTAACCTAAGGCAGACTATCATCTCGGATGTAGTATTCTACAACATTCCTGGGGTATCGGCCCCTACTTCTCGGTGGGAACATTATATAGGTCTATAACGTAATATAACCTAACCTAACACATCTAGGCCCTCGCTGGTAATGTTTTACAGAACCTCGTTCGTGACGTCCCGTACATGTCGGTTGGAATATTATATACGTCTGTAGCGTTATATATCCTAACCTAAGGCAGGCCATCATCTCGGATGCAGTATTTTACAACATTCCTGGCATATCGGCCCCTACTTCTCGGTGGGAACATTATATACGTCTATAACGTATCACAACCTAATCTAATCCATCTAGCCCCTCGCTGGTAATGTTTTACAGAATCCCGTTCCTGTCGTCCCGTACGTCTCCATTGGGACATTATAAACTTCTACAGCGATATATATCCTAACGTAAGGCAGTCTAACATCTCGGGTGTAGTATTCTACAACATTCCTGGCGTATCGGCCCTACTTCTCGGTGGGATCATTATATTCGCCTATAACGTAATATAACCTATCCTAACACATCTAGGCCCTGGCTGGTAATGTTTTACAGAATCTCGTTCCTGTCGTCCCGTACATCTCGGTTGGAATATTATATACGTCTACAGCGATATATATCCTATCGTAAGGCAGGCTAACCTCTCGGATGTAGTATTTTACAACATTCCTGGCGTATCGGCCCCTACTTCTCGGTGGGAACATTATATTCGTCTATAACGTATCACATCCTAACCTAACACATCTAGCCCCTCGCTGGTAATGTTTTACAGAATCCCGTTCGTGCCGTCCCGTACATCTCGGTTGGAATATTATATACGTCTGTAGCGTTATATATCCTAACCTAAGGCAGACTATCATCTAGGATGTAGTATTCTACCACATTCCTGGGGTATCGGCCCCTACTTCTCGGTGGGAACATTATATAGGTCTATAACGTAATATAACCTAACCTAACACATCTAGGCCCTCGCTGGTAATGTTTTACAGAATCCCGTTCGTGCCGTCCCGTACATCTCGGTTGGAATATTATATACGTCTATAGCGTTATATATCCTAACCTAAAGCAGCCTATCATCTCGGATGTAGTATTCTACAACATTCCTGGCGTATCGGCCCCTACTTCTCGGTGGGAACATTATATTCGTCTATAACGTAATCTAACCTAACACATCTAGCCCCTCGCTGGTAATGTTTTACAGAATCCCGTTCGTGCCGTCCCGTACATCTCGGTTGGAATATTATATACGTCTACAGCGATATATATCCTAACGTAAGGCAGGCTAACATCTCGGATGTAGTATTTTACAACATTCCTGGCATATCGGCCCCTACTTCTCGGTGGGAACATTATATACGTCTATAACGTATCACAACCTAATCTAATCCATCTAGCCCCTCGCTGGTAATGTTTTACAGAATCCCGTTCCTTTCGTCCCGTACGTCTCGGTTGGGAAATTATAAACGGCTACAGCGATATATATCCTAACGTAAGGCAGGCTGACATCTCGGATGTAGTATTTTACAACATTCCTGGCGTATCGGTCTCTACTTCTCGGTGGGAACATTATATAGGTCTATAACGTAACATAACCTAACCTAACCTATCTAGCCCCTCGCTGGTAATGTTTTACAGAATCCCGTTCGTTTCGTCCCGTACGTCTCTGTTGGGACATTATAAACGGCTACAGCGATATATATCCTAACGTAAGGCAGGCTGACATCTCGGATGTTGTATTTTACAACATTCCTGGCGGATCGGCCCCTACTTCTCGGTGGGAACATTATATTCGTCTATAACGTAATCTAACCTAACACATCTAGCACCTCGCTGGTAATGTTTTACAGAATCCCGTTCGTGCCGTCCCGTACATCTCGGTTGGGACATTATATACGTCTATAGCGTTATATATCCTAACCTAAGGCAGGCCATCATCTCGGATGCAGTATTTTACAACATTCCTGGCATATCGGCCCCTACTTCTCGGTGGGAACATTATATACGTCTATAACGTATCACAACCTAATCTAATCCATCTAGCCCCTCGCTGGTAATGTTTTACAGAATCCCGTTCCTTTCGTCCCGTACGTCTCGGTTGGGACATTATAAACGGCTACAGCGATATATATCCTAACGTAAGGCAGGCTGACATCTCGGATGTTGTATTTTACAACATTCCTGGTGTATCGGCCCCTACTTCTCGGTGGGAACATTATATTCGTCTATAACGTAATCTAACCTAACACATCTAGCCCCTCGCTGGTAATGTTTTACAGAATCCCGTTCGTGCCGGCCCGTACATCTCGGTTGGAATATTATATACGTCTGTAGCGTTATATATCCTAACCTAAGGCAGGCCATCATCTCGGATGCAGTATTTTACAACATTCCTGGCATATCGGCCCCTACTTCTCGGTGGGAACATTATATACGTCTATAACGTATCACAACCTAATCTAATCCATCTAGACCCTCGCTGGTAATGTTTTACAGAATCCCGTTCCTGTCGTCCCGTACGTCTCGGCTGGGACATTATAAACGGCTACAGCGATATATATCCTAACGTAAGGCAGGCTGACATCTCGGATGTTGTATTTTACAACATTCCTGGTGTATCGGCCCCTACTTCTCGGTGGGAACATTATATTCGTCTATAACGTAATCTAACCTAACACATCTAGCCCCTCGCTGGTAATGTTTTACAGAATCCCGTTCGTGCCGTCCCGTACATCTCGGTTGGAATATTATATACGTCTGTAGCGTTATATATCCTAACCTAAGGCAGGCCATCATCTCGGATGCAGTATTTTACAACATTCCTGGCATATCGGCCCCTACTTCTCGGTGGGAACATTATATACGTCTATAACGTATCACAACCTAATTTAATCCATCTAGACCCTCGCTGGTAATGTTTTACAGAATCCCGTTCCTGTCGTCCCGTACGTCTCGGCTGGGACATTATAAACGGCTACAGCGATATATATCCTAACGTAAGGCAGGCTGACATCTCGGATGTTGTATTTTACAACATTCCTGGTGTATCGGCCCCTACTTCTCGGTGGGAACATTATATTCGTCTATAACGTAATCTAACCTAACACATCTAGCCCCTCGCTGGTAATGTTTTACAGAATCCCGTTCGTGCCGTCCCGTACATCTCGGTTGGAATATTATATACGTCTGTAGCGTTATATATCCTATCCTAAGGCAGGCCATCATCTCGGATGCAGTATTTTACAACATTCCTGGCATATCGGGTCCTACTTCTCGGTGGGAACATTATATTCGTCTATAACGTAATCTAACCTAACACATCTAGCCCCTCGCTGGTAATGTTTTACAGAACCTCGTTCGTGACGTCCCGTACATCTCTGTTGGAATATTATATACGTCTATAGCGTTATATATCCTAACCTAAGGCAGGCTATCATCTCGGATGTAGTATTTTACAACATTCCTGGCGTATCGGCCCCCGTTCTCGGTGGGAACATTATATACGTCTATAGCGTATTACATCCTAACCTAACCCATCTAGCCCCTCGCTTATAATGTTTTACAGAATCCCGTTCCTGTCGTCCCGTACATCTCTGTTGGGATATTATATACGTCTGCAGCGATATATATCCTAACGTAAGGCAGGCTAACATCTCGGATGTAGTATTCTACAACATTCCTGGCGTATCGGGCCCTACTTCTCGGTGGGATCATTATATTCGTCTATAACGTAATATAACCTATCCTAACACATCTATGCCCTGGCTGGTAATGTTTTACAGAATCTCGTTCGTGACGTCCCGTACATATCGGTTGGAATATTATATACGTCTGTAGCGTTATATATCCTAACCTAAGGCAGGCCATCATCTCGGATGCAGTATTTTACAACATTCCTGGCATATCGGCCCCTACTTCTCGGTGGGAACATTATATACGTCTATAACGTATCACAACCTAATCTAATCCATCTAGCCCCTCGCTGGTAATGTTTTACAGAATCCCGTTCCTGTCGTCCCGTACGTCTCCATTGGGACATTATAAACTTCTACAGCGATATATATCCTAACGTAAGGCAGTCTAACATCTCGGGTGTAGTATTCTACAACATTCCTGGCGTATCGGCCCTACTTCTCGGTGGGATCATTATATTCGCCTATAACGTAATATAACCTATCCTAACACATCTAGGCCCTGGCTGGTAATGTTTTACAGAATCTCGTTCCTGTCGTCCCGTACATCTCGGTTGGAATATTATATACGTCTACAGCGATATATATCCTATCGTAAGGCAGGCTAACCTCTCGGATGTAGTATTTTACAACATTCCTGGCGTATCGGCCCCTACTTCTCGGTGGGAACATTATATTCGTCTATAACGTATCACATCCTAACCTAACACATCTAGCCCCTCGCTGGTAATGTTTTACAGAATCCCGTTCGTGCCGTCCCGTACATCTCGGTTGGAATATTATATACGTCTGTAGCGTTATATATCCTAACCTAAGGCAGACTATCATCTAGGATGTAGTATTCTACCACATTCCTGGGGTATCGGCCCCTACTTCTCGGTGGGAACATTATATAGGTCTATAACGTAATATAACCTAACCTAACACATCTAGGCCCTCGCTGGTAATGTTTTACAGAATCCCGTTCGTGCCGTCCCGTACATCTCGGTTGGAATATTATATACGTCTATAGCGTTATATATCCTAACCTAAAGCAGCCTATCATCTCGGATGTAGTATTCTACAACATTCCTGGCGTATCGGCCCCTACTTCTCGGTGGGAACATTATATTCGTCTATAACGTAATCTAACCTAACACATCTAGCCCCTCGCTGGTAATGTTTTACAGAATCCCGTTCGTGCCGTCCCGTACATCTCGGTTGGAATATTATATACGTCTACAGCGATATATATCCTAACGTAAGGCAGGCTAACATCTCGGATGTAGTATTTTACAACATTCCTGGCATATCGGCCCCTACTTCTCGGTGGGAACATTATATACGTCTATAACGTATCACAACCTAATCTAATCCATCTAGCCCCTCGCTGGTAATGTTTTACAGAATCCCGTTCCTTTCGTCCCGTACGTCTCGGTTGGGAAATTATAAACGGCTACAGCGATATATATCCTAACGTAAGGCAGGCTGACATCTCGGATGTAGTATTTTACAACATTCCTGGCGTATCGGTCTCTACTTCTCGGTGGGAACATTATATAGGTCTATAACGTAACATAACCTAACCTAACCTATCTAGCCCCTCGCTGGTAATGTTTTACAGAATCCCGTTCGTTTCGTCCCGTACGTCTCTGTTGGGACATTATAAACGGCTACAGCGATATATATCCTAACGTAAGGCAGGCTGACATCTCGGATGTTGTATTTTACAACATTCCTGGCGGATCGGCCCCTACTTCTCGGTGGGAACATTATATTCGTCTATAACGTAATCTAACCTAACACATCTAGCACCTCGCTGGTAATGTTTTACAGAATCCCGTTCGTGCCGTCCCGTACATCTCGGTTGGGACATTATATACGTCTATAGCGTTATATATCCTAACCTAAGGCAGGCCATCATCTCGGATGCAGTATTTTACAACATTCCTGGCATATCGGCCCCTACTTCTCGGTGGGAACATTATATACGTCTATAACGTATCACAACCTAATCTAATCCATCTAGCCCCTCGCTGGTAATGTTTTACAGAATCCCGTTCCTTTCGTCCCGTACGTCTCGGTTGGGACATTATAAACGGCTACAGCGATATATATCCTAACGTAAGGCAGGCTGACATCTCGGATGTTGTATTTTACAACATTCCTGGTGTATCGGCCCCTACTTCTCGGTGGGAACATTATATTCGTCTATAACGTAATCTAACCTAACACATCTAGCCCCTCGCTGGTAATGTTTTACAGAATCCCGTTCGTGCCGGCCCGTACATCTCGGTTGGAATATTATATACGTCTGTAGCGTTATATATCCTAACCTAAGGCAGGCCATCATCTCGGATGCAGTATTTTACAACATTCCTGGCATATCGGCCCCTACTTCTCGGTGGGAACATTATATACGTCTATAACGTATCACAACCTAATCTAATCCATCTAGACCCTCGCTGGTAATGTTTTACAGAATCCCGTTCCTGTCGTCCCGTACGTCTCGGCTGGGACATTATAAACGGCTACAGCGATATATATCCTAACGTAAGGCAGGCTGACATCTCGGATGTTGTATTTTACAACATTCCTGGTGTATCGGCCCCTACTTCTCGGTGGGAACATTATATTCGTCTATAACGTAATCTAACCAAACACATCTAGCCCCTCGCTGGTAATGTTTTACAGAATCCCGTTCGTGCCGTCCCGTACATCTCGGTTGGAATATTATATACGTCTGTAGCGTTATATATCCTAACCTAAGGCAGGCCATCATCTCGGATGCAGTATTTTACAACATTCCTGGCATATCGGCCCCTACTTCTCGGTGGGAACATTATATACGTCTATAACGTATCACAACCTAATTTAATCCATCTAGACCCTCGCTGGTAATGTTTTACAGAATCCCGTTCCTGTCGTCCCGTACGTCTCGGCTGGGACATTATAAACGGCTACAGCGATATATATCCTAACGTAAGGCAGGCTGACATCTCGGATGTTGTATTTTACAACATTCCTGGTGTATCGGCCCCTACTTCTCGGTGGGAACATTATATTCGTCTATAACGTAATCTAACCTAACACATCTAGCCCCTCGCTGGTAATGTTTTACAGAATCCCGTTCGTGCCGTCCCGTACATCTCGGTTGGAATATTATATACGTCTGTAGCGTTATATATCCTATCCTAAGGCAGGCCATCATCTCGGATGCAGTATTTTACAACATTCCTGGCATATCGGGTCCTACTTCTCGGTGGGAACATTATATTCGTCTATAACGTAATCTAACCTAACACATCTAGCCCCTCGCTGGTAATGTTTTACAGAACCTCGTTCGTGACGTCCCGTAAATCTCTGTTGGAATATTATATACGTCTATAGCGTTATATATCCTAACCTAAGGCAGGCTATCATCTCGGATGTAGTATTTTACAACATTCCTGGCGTATCGGCCCCCGTTCTCGGTGGGAACATTATATACGTCTATAGCGTATTACATCCTAACCTAACCCATCTAGCCCCTCGCTTATAATGTTTTACAGAATCCCGTTCCTGTCGTCCCGTACGTCTCTGTTGGGATATTATATACGTCTGCAGCGATATATATCCTAACGTAAGGCAGGCTAACATCTCGGATGTAGTATTCTACAACATTCCTGGCGTATCGGGCCCTACTTCTCGGTGGGATCATTATATTCGTCTATAACGTAATATAACCTATCCTAACACATCTATGCCCTGGCTGGTAATGTTTTACAGAATCTCGTTCGTGACGTCCCGTACATATCGGTTGGAATATTATATACGTCTGTAGCGTTATATATCCTAACCTAAGGCAGGCCATCATCTCGGATGCAGTATTTTACAACATTCCTGGCATATCGGCCCCTACTTCTCGGTGGGAACATTATATACGTCTATAACGTATCACAACCTAATCTAATCCATCTAGCCCCTCGCTGGTAATGTTTTACAGAATCCCGTTCCTGTCGTCCCGTACGTGTCGGTTGGGACATTATAAACGGCTACAGCGATATATATCCTAACGTAAGGCAGGCTGACATCTCGGATGTTGTATTTTACAACATTGCTGGTGTATCGGCCCCTACTTCTCGGTGGGAACATTATATTCGTCTATAACGTAATCTAACCTAACACATCTAGCCCCTCGCTGGTAATATTTTACAGAATCCCGTTCGTGCCGTCCCGTACATCTCGGTTGGAATATTATATACGTCTGTAGCGTTATATATCCTAACCTAAGGCAGGCCATCATCTCGGATGTAGTATTTTACAACATTCCTGGCGTATCGGCCTCTACTTCTCGGTGGGAACATTATATAGGTCTATAACGTAACATAACCTAACCTAACCTATCTAGCCCCTCGCTGGTAATGTTTTACAGAATCCCGTTCGTTTCGTCCCGTACGTCTCGGTTGGGACATTATAAACGTCTACAGCGATATATATCCTAACATAAGGCAGGCTGACATCTCGGATGTTGTATTTTACAACATTCCTGGCGTATCGGCCCCTACTTCTCGTTGGGAACATTCTATACGTCTATAACGTATCACATCCTAACCTAACCCATCTAGCCCCTCGCTGGTAATGTTTTACAGAATCCCGTTCGTGCCGTCCCGTACATCTCGGTTGGAATATTATATACGTCTGTAGCGTTATATATCCTAACCTAAGGCAGGCCATCATCTCGGATGCAGTATTTTACAACATTCCTGGCATATCGGCCCCTACTTCTCGGTGGGAACATTATGTACGTCTATAACGTATCACAACCTAATCTAATCTATCTAGCCCCTCGCTGGTAATGTTTTACAGAATCCCGTTCCTGTCGTCCCGTACGTCTCGATTGGGACATTATAAACTTCTACAGCGATATATATCCTAACGTAAGGCAGGCTGACATCTCGGATGTAGTATTTTACAACATTCCTGGCGTATCGGCCTCTACTTCTCGGTGGGAACATTATATAGGTCTATAACGTAACATAACCTAACCTAACCTATCTAGCCCCTCGCTGGTAATGTTTTACAGAATCCCGTTCGTTTCGTCCCGTACGTCTCTGTTGGGACATTATAAACGGCTACAGCGATATATATCCTAACGTAAGGCAGGCTGACATCTCGGATGTTGTATTTTACAACATTCCTGGCGTATCGGCCCCTACTTCTCGGTGGGAACATTATATTCGTCTATAACGTAATCTAACCTAACACATCTAGCCCCTCTCTGGTAATGTTTTACAGAATCCCGTTCGTGCCGTCCCGTACATCTCGGTTGGAATATTATATACGTCTACAGCGATATATATCCTAACGTAAGGCAGGCTGACATCACGGATGTTGTATTTTACAACATTCCTGGCGTATCGGCCCCTACTTCTCGGTGGGAACATTATATACGTCTATAACGTATCACATCCTAACCTAACCCATCTAGCCCCTCGCTGGTAATGTTTTACAGAATCCCGTTCGTGCCGTCCCGTACATCTCGGTTGGAATATTATATACGTCTGTAGCGTTATATATCCTAACCTAAGGCAGGCCATCATCTCGGATGCAGTATTTTACAACATTCCTGGCATATCGGCCCCTACTTCTCGGTGGGAACATTATATTCGTCTATAACGTATCACAACCTAATCTAATCCATCTAGCCCCTCGCTGGTAATGTTTTACAGAATCCCGTTCCTGTCGTCCCGTACGTCTCGATTGGGACATTATAAACTTCTACAGCGATATATATCCTAACGTAAGGCAGGCTAACATCTCGGATGCAGTATTCTACAACATTCCTGGCGTATCGGCCCCTACTTCTCGGTGGGAACATTATATACGTCTATAACGTATCACAACCTAACCTAACCCATCTAGCCCCTCTCTGGTAATGTTTTACAGAATCCCGTTCCTGTCGTCCCGTACATCTCGGTTGGAATATTATATACGTCTACAGCGATATATATCCTATCGTAAGGCAGGCTAGCCTCTCGGATGTAGTATTTTACAACATTCCTGGCGTATCGGCCCCTACTTCTCGGTGGGAACATTATATTCGTCTATAACGTATCACATCCTAACCTAACCCATCTGGCCCCTCGCTGGTAATGTTTTACAGAATCCCGTTCGTGCCGTCCCGTACATCGCGGTTGGAATATTATATACGTCTGTAGCGTTATATATCCTAACCTAAGGCAGGCTATCATCTCGGATGTAGTATTTTACAACATTCCTGGCGTATCGGCCCCCGTTCTCGGTGGGAACATTATATACGTCTATAGCGTATTACATCCTAACCTAACCCATCTAGCCCCTCGCTTATAATGTTTTACAGAATCCCGTTCCTGTCGTCCCGTACATCTCTGTTGGGATATTATATACGTCTGCAGCGATATATATCCTAACGTAAGGCAGGCTAACATCTCGGATGTAGTATTCTACAACATTCCTGGCGTATCGGGCCCTACTTCTCGGTGGGATCATTATATTCGTCTATAACGTAATATAACCTATCCTAACACATCTATGCCCTGGCTGGTAATGTTTTACAGAATCTCGTTCGTGACGTCCCGTACATATCGGTTGGAATATTATATACGTCTGTAGCGTTATATATCCTAACCTAAGGCAGGCCATCATCTCGGATGCAGTATTTTACAACATTCCTGGCATATCGGCCCCTACTTCTCGGTGGGAACATTATATACGTCTATAACGTATCACAACCTAATCTAATCCATCTAGCCCCTCGCTGGTAATGTTTTACAGAATCCCGTTCCTGTCGTCCCGTACGTGTCGGTTGGGACATTATAAACGGCTACAGCGATATATATCCTAACGTAAGGCAGGCTGACATCTCGGATGTTGTATTTTACAACATTGCTGGTGTATCGGCCCCTACTTCTCGGTGGGAACATTATATTCGTCTATAACGTAATCTAACCTAACACATCTAGCCCCTCGCTGGTAATGTTTTACAGAATCCCGTTCGTGCCGTCCCGTACATCTCGGTTGGAATATTATATACGTCTGTAGCGTTATATATCCTAACCTAAGGCAGGCCATCATCTCGGATGTAGTATTTTACAACATTCCTGGCGTATCGGCCTCTACTTCTCGGTGGGAACATTATATAGGTCTATAACGTATCATAACCTAACCTAACCTATCTAGCCCCTCGCTGGTAATGTTTTACAGAATCCCGTTCGTTTCGTCCCGTACGTCTCGGTTGGGACATTATAAACGTCTACAGCGATATATATCCTAACGTAAGGCAGGCTGACATCTCGGATGTTGTATTTTACAACATTCCTGGCGTATCGGCCCCTACTTCTCGTTGGGAACATTCTATACGTCTATAACGTATCACATCCTAACCTAACCCATCTAGCCCCTCGCTGGTAATGTTTTACAGAATCCCGTTCGTGCCGTCCCGTACATCTCGGTTGGAATATTATATACGTCTGTAGCGTTATATATCCTAACCTAAGGCAGGCCATCATCTCGGATGCAGTATTTTACAACATTCCTGGCATATCGGCCCCTACTTCTCGGTGGGAACATTATGTACGTCTATAACGTATCACAACCTAATCTAATCTATCTAGCCCCTCGCTGGTAATGTTTTACAGAATCCCGTTCCTGTCGTCCCGTACGTCTCGATTGGGACATTATAAACTTCTACAGCGATATATATCCTAACGTAAGGCAGGCTGACATCTCGGATGTAGTATTTTACAACATTCCTGGCGTATCGGCCTCTACTTCTCGGTGGGAACATTATATAGGTCTATAACGTAACATAACCTAACCTAACCTATCTAGCCCCTCGCTGGTAATGTTTTACAGAATCCCGTTCGTTTCGTCCCGTACGTCTCTGTTGGGACATTATAAACGGCTACAGCGATATATATCCTAACGTAAGGCAGGCTGACATCTCGGATGTTGTATTTTACAACATTCCTGGCGTATCGGCCCCTACTTCTCGGTGGGAACATTATATTCGTCTATAACGTAATCTAACCTAACACATCTAGCCCCTCTCTGGTAATGTTTTACAGAATCCCGTTCGTGCCGTCCCGTACATCTCGGTTGGAATATTATATACGTCTACAGCGATATATATCCTAACGTAAGGCAGGCTGACATCACGGATGTTGTATTTTACAACATTCCTGGCGTATCGGCCCCTACTTCTCGGTGGGAACATTATATACGTCTATAACGTATCACATCCTAACCTAACCCATCTAGCCCCTCGCTGGTAATGTTTTACAGAATCCCGTTCGTGCCGTCCCGTACATCTCGGTTGGAATATTATATACGTCTGTAGCGTTATATATCCTAACCTAAGGCAGGCCATCATCTCGGATGCAGTATTTTACAACATTCCTGGCATATCGGCCCCTACTTCTCGGTGGGAACATTATATTCGTCTATAACGTATCACAACCTAATCTAATCCATCTAGCCCCTCGCTGGTAATGTTTTACAGAATCCCGTTCCTGTCGTCCCGTACGTCTCGATTGGGACATTATAAACTTCTACAGCGATATATATCCTAACGTAAGGCAGGCTAACATCTCCGATGCAGTATTCTACAACATTCCTGGCGTATCGGCCCCTACTTCTCGGTGGGAACATTATATACGTCTATAACGTATCACAACCTAACCTAACCCATCTAGCCCCTCTCTGGTAATGTTTTACAGAATCCCGTTCCTGTCGTCCCGTACATCTCGGTTGGAATATTATATACGTCTACAGCGATATATATCCTATCGTAAGGCAGGCTAGCCTCTCGGATGTAGTATTTTACAACATTCCTGGCGTATCGGCCCCTACTTCTCGGTGGGAACATTATATTCGTCTATAACGTATCACATCCTAACCTAACCCATCTGGCCCCTCGCTGGTAATGTTTTACAGAATCCCGTTCGTGCCGTCCCGTACATCTCGGTTGGAATATTATATACGTCTGTAGCGTTATATATCCTAACCTAAGGCAGACTATCATCTAGGATGTAGTATTCTACAACATTCCTGGGGTATCGGCCCCTACTTCTCGGTGGGAACATTATATAGGTCTATAACGTCATATAACCTAACCTAACACATCTAGGCCCTCGCTGGTAATGTTTTACAGAATCCCGTTCGTGCCGTCCCGTACATCTCGGTTGGAATATTATATACGTCTGTAGCGTTATATATCCTAACCTAAGGCAGGCCATCATCTCGGATGCAGTATTCTACAACATTCCTGGCGTATCGGCCCCTACTTCTCGGTGGGAACATTATATACGTCTATAACGTATCACAACCTAACCTAACCCATCTAGCCCCTCTCTGGTAATGTTTTACAGAATCCCGTTCCTGTCGTCCCGTACATCTCGGTTGGAATATTATATACGTCTACAGCGATATATATCCTATCGTAAGGCAGGCTAGCCTCTCGGATGTAGTATTTTACAACATTCCTGGCGTATCGGCCCCTACTTCTCGGTGGGAACATTATATTCGTCTATAACGTATCACATCCTAACCTAACCCATCTAGCCCCTCGCTGGTAATGTTTTACAGAATCCCGTTCGTGCCGTCCCGTACATCTCGGTTGGAATATTATATACGTCTGTAGCGTTATATATCCTAACCTAAGGCAGACTATCATCTAGGATGTAGTATTCTACAACATTCCTGGGGTATCGGCCCCTACTTCTCGGTGGGAACATTATATAGGTCTATAACGTCATATAACCTAACCTAACACATCTAGGCCCTCGCTGGTAATGTTTTACAGAATCCCGTTCGTGCCGTCCCGTACATCTCGGTTGGAATATTATATACGTCTGTAGCGTTATATATCCTAACCTAAGGCAGGCCATCATCTCGGATGCAGTATTCTACAACATTCCTGGCGTATCGGCCCCTACTTCTCGGTGGGAACATTATATACGTCTATAACGTATCACAACCTAACCTAACCCATCTAGCCCCTCTCTGGTAATGTTTTACAGAATCCCGTTCCTGTCGTCCCGTACATCTCGGTTGGAATATTATATACGTCTACAGCGATATATATCCTATCGTAAGGCAGGCTAGCCTCTCGGATGTAGTATTTTACAACATTCCTGGCGTATCGGCCCCTACTTCTCGGTGGGAACATTATATTCGTCTATAACGTATCACATCCTAACCTAACCCATCTAGCCCCTCGCTGGTAATGTTTTACAGAATCCGGTTCGTGCCGTCCCGTACATCTCGGTTGGAATATTATATACGTCTGTAGCGTTATATATCCTAACCTAAGGCAGACTATCATCTAGGATGTAGTATTCTACAACATTCCTGGGGTATCGGCCCCTACTTCTCGGTGGGAACATTATATTCGTCTATAACGTAATCTAACCTAACACATCTAGCCCCTCGCTGGTAATGTTTTACAGAATCCCGTTCGTGCCGTCCCGTACATCTCGGTTGGAATATTATATACGTCTACAGCGATATATATGCTAACGTAAGGCAGGCTAACATCTCGGATGTAGTATTTTACAACATTCCTGGCATATCGGCCCCTACATCTCGGTGGGAACATTATATACGTCTATAACGTATCACAACCTGATCTAATCCATCTAGCCCCTCGCTGGTAATGTTTTACAGAATCCCGTTCGTGCCGTCCCGTACATCTCGGTTGGATTATTATATACGTCTGTAGCGTTATATATCCTAACCTAAGGCCGGCCATCGTCTCGGATGCAGTATTTTACAACATTCCTGGCATATCGGCCCCTACTTCTCGGTGGGAACATTATATTCGTCTATAACGTAATCTAACCTAACACATCTAGCCCCTCGCTGGTAATGTTTTACAGAACCTCGTTCGTGACGTCCCGTACATCTCGGTTGGAATATTATATACGTCTATAGCGTTATATATCCTAACCTAAGGCAGGCTATCATCTCGGATGTAGTATTTTACAACATTCCTGGCGTATCGGCCCCCGTTCTCGGTGGGAACATTATATACGTCTATAGCGTATTACATCCTAACCTAACCCATCTAGCCCCTCGCTTATAATGTTTTACAAAATCCCGTTCCTGTCGTCCCGTACATCTCGGTTGGGATATTATATACGTCTGCAGCGATATATATCCTAACGTAAGGCAGGCTAACATCTCGGATGTAGTATTCTACAACATTCCTGGCGTATCGGCCCCTACTTCTCGGTGGGATCATTATATTCGTCTATAACGTAATATAACCTATCCTAACATATCTATGCCCTGGCTGGTAATGTTTTACAGAATCTCGTTCGTGACGTCCCGTACATATCGGTTGGAATATTATGTACGTCTGTAGCGTTATATATCCTAACCTAAGGCAGGCCATCATCTCGGATGCAGTATTTTACAACATTCCTGGCATATCGGCCCCTACTTCTCGGTGGGAACATTATATACGTCTATAACGTATCACAACCTAATCTAATCCATCTAGCCCCTCGCTGGTAATGTTTTACAGAATCCCGTTCCCGTCGTCCCGTACGTCTCGGTTGGGACATTATAAACGGCTACAGCGATATATATCCTAACGTAAGGCAGGCTGACATCTCGGATGTTGTATTTTACAACATTCCTGGTGTATCGGCCCCTACTTCTCGGTGGGAACATTATATTCGTCTATAACGTAATCTAACCTAACACATCTAGCCCCTCGCTGGTAATGTTTTACAGAATCCCGTTCGTGCCGTCCCGTACATCTCGGTTGGATTATTATATACGTCTGTAGCGTTATATATCCTAACCTAAGGCCGGCCATCATCTCGGATGCAGTATTTTACAACATTCCTGGCATATCGGCCCCTACTTCTCGGTGGGAACATTATATTCGTCTATAACGTAATCTAACCTAACACATCTAGCCCCTCGCTGGTAATGTTTTACAGAACCTCGTTCGTGACGTCCCGTACATCTCGGTTGGAATATTATATACGTCTATAGCGTTATATATCCTAACCTAAGGCAGGCTATCATCTCGAATGTAGTATTTTACAACATTCCTGGCGTATCGGCCCCCGTTCTCGGTGGGAACATTATATACGTCTATAGCGTATTACATCCTAACCTAACCCATCTAGCCCCTCGCTTATAATGTTTTACAGAATCCCGTTCCTGTCGTCCCGTACATCTCGGTTGGGATATTATATACGTCTGCAGCGATATATATCCTAACGTAAGGCAGGCTAACATCTCGGATGTAGTATTCTACAACATTCCTGGCGTATCGGCCCCTACTTCTCGGTGGGATCATTATATTCGTCTATAACGTAATATAACCTATCCTAACACATCTATGCCCTGGATGGTAATGTTTTACAGAATCTCGTTCGTGACGTCCCGTACATATCGGTTGGAATATTATATACGTCTATAGCGTTATATATCCTAACCTAATGCAGGCTATCACCTCGGATGCAGTATTCTACAACATTCCTGGCGTATCGGCATCTACTTCTCGGTGGGAACATTATATAGGTCTATAACGTAACATAACCTAACCTAACCTATCTAGCCCCTCGCTGGTAATGTTTTACAGAATCCCGTTCGTTTCGTCCCGTACGTCTCGGTTGGGACATTATAAACGTCTACAGCGATATATATCCTAACGTAAGGCAGGCTGACATCTCGGATGTTGTATTTTACAACATTCCTGGCGTATAGGCCCCTACTTCTCGGTGGGAACATTATATACGTCTATAACGTATCACATCCTAACCTAACCCATCTAGCCCCTCGCTGGTAATGTTTTACAGAATCCCTTTCGTGCCGTCCCGTACATCTCGGTTGGAATATTATATACGTCTGTAGCGTTATATATCCTAACCTAAGGCAGGCCATCATCTCGGATGCAGTATTTTACAACATTCCTGGAATATCGGCCCCTACTTCTCGGTGGGAACATTATATACGTCTATAACGTATCACATCCTAACCCAACCCATCTAGCCCCTCGCTGGTAATGTTTTACAGAATCCCTGTCGTGCCGTCCCGTACATCTCGGTTGGAATATTATATACGTCTGTAGCGTTATATATCCTAACCTAAGGCAGGCCATCATCTCGGATGCAGTATTTTACAACATACCTGGCATATCGGCCCCTACTTCTCGGTGGGAACATTATATAGGTCTATAACGTAATATAATCTAACCTAACACATCTAGGCCCTCGCTGGTAATGTTTTACAGAACGTCGTTCGTGACGTCCCGTACATCTCGGTTGGAATATTATATGCGTCTATAGCGTTATATATCCTAACCTAAGGCAGGCTATCATCTCGGATGTAGTATTTTACAACATTCCTGGCGTATCGGCCTCTACTTCTCGGTGGGAACATTATATAGGTCTATAACGTAACATAACCTAACCTAACCTATCTAGCCCCTCGCTGGTAATGTTTTACAGAATCCCGTTCGTTTCGTCCCGTACGTCTCGGTTGGGACATTATAAACGTCTACAGCGATATATATCCTAACGTAAGGCAGGCTGACATCTCGGATGTTGTATTTTACAACATTCCAGGCGTATAGGCCCCTACTTCTCGGTGGGAACATTATATTCGTCTATAACGTAATCTAACCTAACACATCTGGCCCCTCGCTGGTAATGATGTACAGAATCCCGTTCGTGCCGTCCCGTACATCTCGGTTGGAATATTATATACGTCTATGGCGTTATATATCCTATCCTAAGGCAGGCTATAATCTCGGATGCAGTATTTTAAAACATTCCTGGCATATCGGCCCCTACTTCTCGGTGGGAACATTATATACGTCTATAACGTATCACAACCTAACCTAACCCATCTAGCCCCTCGCTGGTAATGTTTTACAGAATCCCGTTCCTGTCGTCCCGTACATCTCGGTTGGAATATTATATACGTCAACAGCGATATATATCCTAACGCAAGGCAGGCTAACATCTCGGATGTAGTATTTTACAACATTCCTGACGTATCGGCCTCTACTTCTCGGTGGGAACATTATATAGGTCTATAACGTAACATAACCTAACCTAACCTATCTAGCCACTCGCTGGTAATGTTTTGCAGAATCTCGTTCGTGACGTCCCGTACATCTCGGTTGGAATATTATATACGTCTGTAGCGTTATATATCCTAACCTAAGGCAGGCCATCATCTCGGATGCAGTATTTTACAACATTCCTGGCATATCGGCCCCTACTTCTCGGTGGGAACATTATATACGTCTATAACGTATCACAACCTAATCTAATCCATCTAGCCCCTCGCTGGTAATGTTTTACAGAATCCCGTTCCTGTCGTCCCGTAGGTCTCGGTTGGGACATTATAAACGGCTACAGCGATATATATCCTAACGTAAGGCAGGCTGACATCTCGGATGTTGTATTTTACAACATTCCTGGTGTATCGGCCCCTACTTCTCGGTGGGAACATTATATTCGTCTATAACGTAATCTAACCTAACACATCTAGCCCCTCGCTGGTAATGTTTTACAGAATCCCGTTCGTGCCGTCCCGTACATCTCGTTTGGAATATTATATACGTCTGTAGCGTTATATATCCTAACCTAAGGCAGGCCATCATCTCGGATGCAGTATTTTACAACATTCCTGGCATATCGGCCCCTACTTCTCGGTGGGAACATTATATACGTCTATAACGTATCACAACCTAATCTAATCCATCTAGCCCCTCGCTGGTAATGTTTTACAGAATCCCGTTCCTGTCGTCCCGTACGTCTCGGTTGGGACATTATAAACGGCTACAGCGATATATATCCTAACGTAAGGCAGGCTGACATCTCGCATGTTGTATTTTACAACATTCCTGGTGTATCGGCCCCTACTTCTCGGTGGGAACATTATATTCGTCTATAACGTAATCTAACCTAACACATCTAGCCCCTCGCTGGTAATGTTTTACAGAATCCCGTTCGTGCCGTCCCGTACATCTCGGTTGGATTATTATATACGTCTGTAGCGTTATATATCCTAACCTAAGGCCGGCCATCATCTCGGATGCAGTATTTTACAACATTCCTGGCATATCGGCCCCTACTTCTCGGTGGGAACATTATATTCGTCTATAACGTAATCTAACCTAACACATCTAGCCCCTCGCTGGTAATGTTTTACAGAACCTCGTTCGTGACGTCCCGTACATCTCGGTTGGAATATTATATACGTCTATAGCGTTATATATCCTAACCTAAGGCAGGCCATCATCTCGGATGTAGTATTCTACAACATTCCTGGCGTATCGGCCCCTACTTCTCGGTGGGATCATTATATTCGTCTATAACGTAATATAACCTATCCTAACACATCTATGCCCTGGCTGGTAATGTTTTACAGAATCTCGTTCGTGACGTCCCGTACATCTCGGTTGGAATATTATATACGTCTATAGCGTTATATATCCTAACCTAATGCAGGCTATCATCTCGGATGCAGTATTCTACAACATTCCTGGCGTATCGGCCTCTACTTCTCGGTGGGAACATTATATAGGTCTATAACGTAACATAACCTAACCTAACCTATCTAGACCCTCGCTGGTAATGTTTTACAGAATCCCGTTCGTTTCGTCCCGTACGTCTCGGTTGGGACACTATAAAAATCTACAGCGATATATATCCTAACGTAAGGCAGGCTGACATCTCGGATGCAGTATTTTACAACATTCCTGGCATATCGGCCCCCGTTCTCGGAGGGAACATTATATACGTCTATAGCGTATTACATCCTAACCTAACCCATCTAGCCCCTCGCTGATAATGTTTTACAGAATCCCGTTCGTGCCGTCCCGTACATCTCGGTTGGAATATTATATACGTCTGTAGCGTTATATATCCTAACCTAAGGCAGGCCATCATCTCGGATGTAGTATTTTACAACATTCCTGGCGTATCGGCCCCCGTTCTCGGTGGGAACATTATATACGTCTATAGCGTATTACATCCTAACCTAACCCATCTAGCCCCTCGCTTATAATGTTTTACAGAATCCCGTTCCTGTCGTCCCGTACATCTCGGTTGGGATATTATATACGTCTGCAGCGATATATATCCTAACGTAAGGCAGGCTGACATCTCGGATGTTGTATTTTACAACATTCTAGGCGTATAGGCCCCTACTTCTCGGTGGGAACATTATATTCGTCTATAACGTAATCTAACCTAAGACATCTAGCCCCTCGCTGGTAATGTTCTACAGAATCCCGTTCGTGCTGTCCGGTACATCTCGGTTGGAATATTATATACGTCTATAGCGTTATATATCCTAGCCTAAGGCAGGCTATAATCTCGGATGCAGTATTTTAAAAAATTCCTGGCATATCGGCCCCTACTTCTCGGTGGGAACATTATATACGTCTATAACGTATCACAACCTAACCTAACCCATCTAGCCCCTCTCTGGTAATGTTTTACAGAATCCCGTTCCTGTCGTCCCGTACATCTCGGTTGGAATATTATATACGTCTACAGCGATATATATCCTAACGCAAGGCAGGCTAACATCTCGGATGTAGTATTTTACAACATTCCTGGCGTATCGGCCTCTACTTCTCGGTGGGAACATTATATAGGTCTATAACGTAACATAACCTAACCTAACCTATCTAGCCCCTCGCTGGTAATGTTTTACAGAATCCCGTTCGTTTCGTCCCGTACGTCTCGGTTGGGACATTATAAACGTCTACAGCGATATATATCCTAACGTAAGGCAGGCTGACATCTCGGATGTTGTATTTTACAACATTCCAGGCGTATAGGCCCCTACTTCTCGGTGGGAACATTATATTCGTCTATAACGTAATCTAACCTAACACATCTGGCCCCTCGCTGGTAATGATGTACAGAATCCCGTTCGTGCCGTCCCGTACATCTCGGTTGGAATATTATATACGTCTATGGCGTTATATATCCTATCCTAAGGCAGGCTATAATCTCGGATGCAGTATTTTAAAACATTCCTGGCATATCGGCCCCTACTTCTCGGTGGGAACATTATATACGTCTATAACGTATCACAACCTAACCTAACCCATCTAGCCCCTCTCTGGTAATGTTTTACAGAATCATGTTCCTGTCATCCCGTACATCTCGGTTGGAATATTATATACGTCTACAGCGATATATATCCTAACGCAAGGCAGGCTAACATCTCGGATGTAGTATTTTACAACATTCCTGACGTATCGGCCTCTACTTCTCGGTGGGAACATTATATAGGTCTATAACGTAACATATCCTAACCTAACCTATCTAGCCCCTCGCTGGTAATGTTTTGCAGAATCTCGTTCGTGACGTCCCGTACATCTCGGTTGGAATATTATATACGTCTGTAGCGTTATATATCCTAACCTAAGGCAGGCCATCATCTCGGATGCAGTATTTTACAACATTCCTGGCATATCGGCCCCTACTTCTCGGTGGGAACATTATATACGTCTATAACGTATCACAACCTAATCTAATCCATCTAGCCCCTCGCTGGTAATGTTTTACAGAATCCCGTTCCTGTCGTCCCGTAGGTCTCGGTTGGGACATTATAAACGGCTACAGCGATATATATCCTAACGTAAGGCAGGCTGACATCTCGGATGTTGTATTTTACAACATTCCTGGTGTATCGGCCCCTACTTCTCGGTGGGAACATTATATTCGTCTATAACGTAATCTAACCTAACACATCTAGCCCCTCGCTGGTAATGTTTTACAGAATCCCGTTCGTGCCGTCCCGTACATCTCGTTTGGAATATTATATACGTCTGTAGCGTTATATATCCTAACCTAAGGCAGGCCATCATCTCGGAAGCAGTATTTTACAACATTCCTGGCATATCGGCCCCTACTTCTCGGTGGGAACATTATATAGGTCTATAACGTAATATAACCTAACCTAACACATCTAGGCCCTCGCTGGTAATGTTTTACAGTACCTCGTTCGTGACGTCCCGTACATCTCGGTTGGAATATTATATACGTCTATAGCGTTATATATCCTAACCTAAGGCAGGCTATCATCTCGGATGTAGTATTTTACAACATTCCTGGCGTATCGGCCCTTACTTCTCGGTGGGAACATTATATACGTCTGTAACGTATCACATCCTAACCTAACCCATATAGCCCCTCGCTGGTAATGTTTTACAGAATCCCGTTCGTGCCGTCCCGTACATCTCGGTTGGAATATTATATACGTCTGTAGCGTTACATATCCTAATCTAAGGCAGGCCATCATCTCGGATGCAGTATTTTACAACATTCCTGGTGTATCGGCCCCTACTTCTCGGTGGGAACATTATATTCGTCAATAACGTAATCTAACCTAACACATCCAGCCCCTCGCTGGTAATGTTTTACAGAATCCCGTTTGTGCCGTCCCGTACATCTCGGTTGGTATATTATATACGTCTGTAGCGTTATATATCCTAACCTAAGGCAGGCCATCATCTCGGATGTAGTATTCTACAACATTCCTGGCGTATCGGCCCCTACTTCTCGGTGGGATCATTATATTCGTCTATAACGTAATATAACCTATCCTAACACATCTATGCCCTGGCTGGTAATGTTTTACAGAATCTCGTTCGTGACGTCCCGTACATCTCGGTTGGAATATTATATACGTCTATAGCGTTATATATCCTAACCTAATGCAGGCTATCATCTCGGATGCAGTATTCTACAACATTCCTGGCGTATCGGCCTCTACTTCTCGGTGGGAACATTATATAGGTCTATAACGTAACATAACCTAACCTAACCTATCTAGACCCTCGCTGGTAATGTTTTACAGAATCCCGTTCGTTTCGTCCCGTACGTCTCGGTTGGGACATTATAAAAATCTACAGCGATATATATCCTAACGTAAGGCAGGCTGACATCTCGGATGCAGTATTTTACAACATTCCTGGCATATCGGCCCCCGTTCTCGGAGGGAACATTATATACGTCTATAGCGTATTACATCCTAACCTAACCCATCTAGCCCCTCGCTGATAATGTTTTACAGAATCCCGTTCGTGCCGTCCCGTACATCTCGGTTGGAATATTATATACGTCTGTAGCGTTATATATCCTAACCTAAGGCAGGCCATCATCTCGGATGTAGTATTTTACAACATTCCTGGCGTATCGGCCCCCGTTCTCGGTGGGAACATTATATACGTCTATAGCGTATTACATCCTAACCTAACCCATCTAGCCCCTCGCTTATAATGTTTTACAGAATCCCGTTCCTGTCGTCCCGTACATCTCGGTTGGGATATTATATACGTCTGCAGCGATATATATCCTAACGTAAGGCAGGCTGACATCTCGGATGTTGTATTTTACAACATTCCAGGCGTATAGGCCCCTACTTCTCGGTGGGAACATTATATTCGTCTATAACGTAATCTAACCTAAGACATCTAGCCCCTCGCTGGTAATGTTCTACAGAATCCCGTTCGTGCTGTCCGGTACATCTCGGTTGGAATATTATATACGTCTATAGCGTTATATATCCTAGCCTAAGGCAGGCTATAATCTCGGATGCAGTATTTTAAAACATTCCTGGCATATCGGCCCCTACTTCTCGGTGGGAACATTATATACGTCTATAACGTATCACAACCTAACCTAACCCATCTAGCCCCTCGCTGGTAATGTTTTACAGAATCCCGTTCCTGTCGTCCCGTACATCTCGGTTGGAATATTATATACGTCAACAGCGATATATATCCTAACGCAAGGCAGGCTAACATCTCGGATGTAGTATTTTACAACATTCCTGACGTATCGGCCTCTACTTCTCGGTGGGAACATTATATAGGTCTATAACGTAACATAACCTAACCTAACCTATCTAGCCCCTCGCTGGTAATGTTTTGCAGAATCTCGTTCGTGACGTCCCGTACATCTCGGTTGGAATATTATATACGTCTGTAGCGTTATATATCCTAACCTAAGGCAGGCCATCATCTCGGATGCAGTATTTTACAACATTCCTGGCATATCGGCCCCTACTTCTCGGTGGGAACATTATATACGTCTATAACGTATCACAACCTAATCTAATCCATCTAGCCCCTCGCTGGTAATGTTTTACAGAATCCCGTTCCTGTCGTCCCGTAGGTCTCGGTTGGGACATTATAAACGGCTACAGCGATATATATCCTAACGTAAGGCAGGCTGACATCTCGGATGTTGTATTTTACAACATTCCTGGTGTATCGGCCCCTACTTCTCGGTGGGAACATTATATTCGTCTATAACGTAATCTAACCTAACACATCTAGCCCCTCGCTGGTAATGTTTTACAGAATCCCGTTCGTGCCGTCCCGTACATCTCGTTTGGAATATTATATACGTCTGTAGCGTTATATATCCTAACCTAAGGCAGGCCATCATCTCGGATGCAGTATTTTACAACATTCCTGGTGTATCGGCCCCTACTTCTCGGTGGGAACATTATATTCGTCTATAACGTAATCTAACCTAACACATCTAGCCCCTCGCTGGTAATGTTTTACAGAATCCCGTTCGTGCCGTCCCGTACATCTCGGTTGGATTATTATATACGTCTGTAGCGTTATATATCCTAACCTAAGGCCGGCCATCATCTCGGATGCAGTATTTTACAACATTCCTGGCATATCGGCCCCTACTTCTCGGTGGGAACATTATATTCGTCTATAACGTAATCTAACCTAACACATCTAGCCCCTCGCTGGTAATGTTTTACAGAACCTCGTTCGTGACGTCCCGTACATCTCGGTTGGAATATTATATACGTCTATAGCGTTATATATCCTAACCTAAGGCAGGCCATCATCTCGGATGTAGTATTCTACAACATTCCTGGCGTATCGGCCCCTACTTCTCGGTGGGATCATTATATTCGTCTATAACGTAATATAACCTATCCTAACACATCTATGCCCTGGCTGGTAATGTTTTACAGAATCTCGTTCGTGACGTCCCGTACATCTCGGTTGGAATATTATATACGTCTATAGCGTTATATATCCTAACCTAATGCAGGCTATCATCTCGGATGCAGTATTCTACAACATTCCTGGCGTATCGGCCTCTACTTCTCGGTGGGAACATTATATAGGTCTATAACGTAACATAACCTAACCTAACCTATCTAGACCCTCGCTGGTAATGTTTTACAGAATCCCGTTCGTTTCGTCCCGTACGTCTCGGTTGGGACATTATAAAAATCTACAGCGATATATATCCTAACGTAAGGCAGGCTGACATCTCGGATGCAGTATTTTACAACATTCCTGGCATATCGGCCCCCGTTCTCGGAGGGAACATTATATACGTCTATAGCGTATTACATCCTAACCTAACCCATCTAGCCCCTCGCTGATAATGTTTTACAGAATCCCGTTCGTGCCGTCCCGTACATCTCGGTTGGAATATTATATACGTCTGTAGCGTTATATATCCTAACCTAAGGCAGGCCATCATCTCGGATGTAGTATTTTACAACATTCCTGGCGTATCGGCCCCCGTTCTCGGTGGGAACATTATATACGTCTATAGCGTATTACATCCTAACCTAACCCATCTAGCCCCTCGCTTATAATGTTTTACAGAATCCCGTTCCTGTCGTCCCGTACATCTCGGTTGGGATATTATATACGTCTGCAGCGATATATATCCTAACGTAAGGCAGGCTGACATCTCGGATGTTGTATTTTACAACATTCCAGGCGTATAGGCCCCTACTTCTCGGTGGGAACATTATATTCGTCTATAACGTAATCTAACCTAAGACATCTAGCCCCTCGCTGGTAATGTTCTACAGAATCCCGTTCGTGCTGTCCGGTACATCTCGGTTGGAATATTATATACGTCTATAGCGTTATATATCCTAGCCTAAGGCAGGCTATAATCTCGGATGCAGTATTTTAAAACATTCCTGGCATATCGGCCCCTACTTCTCGGTGGGAACATTATATACGTCTATAACGTATCACAACCTAACCTAACCCATCTAGCCCCTCTCTGGTAATGTTTTACAGAATCCCGTTCCTGTCGTCCCGTACATCTCGGTTGGAATATTATATACGTCTACAGCGATATATATCCTAACGCAAGGCAGGCTAACATCTCGGATGTAGTATTTTACAACATTCCTGGCGTATCGGCCTCTACTTCTCGGTGGGAACATTATATAGGTCTATAACGTAACATAACCTAACCTAACCTATCTAGCCCCTCGCTGGTAATGTTTTACAGAATCCCGTTCGTTTCGTCCCGTACGTCTCGGTTGGGACATTATAAACGTCTACAGCGATATATATCCTAACGTAAGGCAGGCTGACATCTCGGATGTTGTATTTTACAACATTCCAGGCGTATAGGCCCCTACTTCTCGGTGGGAACATTATATTCGTCTATAACGTAATCTAACCTAACACATCTGGCCCCTCGCTGGTAATGATGTACAGAATCCCGTTCGTGCCGTCCCGTACATCTCGGTTGGAATATTATATACGTCTATGGCGTTATATATCCTATCCTAAGGCAGGCTATAATCTCGGATGCAGTATTTTAAAACATTCCTGGCATATCGGCCCCTACTTCTCGGTGGGAACATTATATACGTCTATAACGTATCACAACCTCACCTAACCCATCTAGCCCCTCTCTGGTAATGTTTTACAGAATCATGTTCCTGTCATCCCGTACATCTCGGTTGGAATATTATATACGTCTACAGCGATATATATCCTAACGCAAGGCAGGCTAACATCTCGGATGTAGTATTTTACAACATTCCTGACGTATCGGCCTCTACTTCTCGGTGGGAACATTATATAGGTCTATAACGTAACATATCCTAACCTAACCTATCTAGCCCCTCGCTGGTAATGTTTTGCAGAATCTCGTTCGTGACGTCCCGTACATCTCGGTTGGAATATTATATACGTCTGTAGCGTTATATATCCTAACCTAAGGCAGGCCATCATCTCGGATGCAGTATTTTACAACATTCCTGGCATATCGGCCCCTACTTCTCGGTGGGAACATTATATACGTCTATAACGTATCACAACCTAATCTAATCCATCTAGCCCCTCGCTGGTAATGTTTTACAGAATCCCGTTCCTGTCGTCCCGTAGGTCTCGGTTGGGACATTATAAACGGCTACAGCGATATATATCCTAACGTAAGGCAGGCTGACATCTCGGATGTTGTATTTTACAACATTCCTGGTGTATCGGCCCCTACTTCTCGGTGGGAACATTATATTCGTCTATAACGTAATCTAACCTAACACATCTAGCCCCTCGCTGGTAATGTTTTACAGAATCCCGTTCGTGCCGTCCCGTACATCTCGTTTGGAATATTATATACGTCTGTAGCGTTATATATCCTAACCTAAGGCAGGCCATCATCTCGGAAGCAGTATTTTACAACATTCCTGGCATATCGGCCCCTACTTCTCGGTGGGAACATTATAAAGGTCTATAACGTAATATAACCTAACCTAACACATCTAGGCCCTCGCTGGTAATGTTTTACAGTACCTCGTTCGTGACGTCCCGTACATCTCGGTTGGAATATTATATACGTCTATAGCGTTATATATCCTAACCTAAGGCAGGCTATCATCTCGGATGTAGTATTTTACAACATTCCTGGCGTATCGGCCCTTACTTCTCGGTGGGAACATTATATACGTCTGTAACGTATCACATCCTAACCTAACCCATCTAGCCCCTCGCTGGTAATGTTTTACAGAATCCCGTTCGTGCCGTCCCGTACATCTCGGTTGGAATATTATATACGTCTGTAGCGTTACATATCCTAATCTAAGGCAGGCCATCATCTCGGATGCAGTATTTTACAACATTCCTGGTGTATCGGCCCCTACTTCTCGGTGGGAACATTATATTCGTCTATAACGTAATCTAACCTAACACATCCAGCCCCTCGCTGGTAATGTTTTACAGAATCCCGTTTGTGCCGTCCCGTACATCTCGGTTGGTATATTATATACGTCTGTAGCGTTATATATCCTAACCTAAGGCAGGCCATCATCTCGGATGTAGTATTCTACAACATTCCTGGCGTATCGGCCCCTACTTCTCGGTGGGATCATTATATTCGTCTATAACGTAATATAACCTATCCTAACACATCTATGCCCTGGCTGGTAATGTTTTACAGAATCTCGTTCGTGACGTCCCGTACATCTCGGTTGGAATATTATATACGTCTATAGCGTTATATATCCTAACCTAATGCAGGCTATCATCTCGGATGCAGTATTCTACAACATTCCTGGCGTATCGGCCTCTACTTCTCGGTGGGAACATTATATAGGTCTATAACGTAACATAACCTAACCTAACCTATCTAGACCCTCGCTGGTAATGTTTTACAGAATCCCGTTCGTTTCGTCCCGTACGTCTCGGTTGGGACATTATAAAAATCTACAGCGATATATATCCTAACGTAAGGCAGGCTGACATCTCGGATGCAGTATTTTACAACATTCCTGGCATATCGGCCCCCGTTCTCGGAGGGAACATTATATACGTCTATAGCGTATTACATCCTAACCTAACCCATCTAGCCCCTCGCTGATAATGTTTTACAGAATCCCGTTCGTGCCGTCCCGTACATCTCGGTTGGAATATTATATACGTCTGTAGCGTTATATATCCTAACCTAAGGCAGGCCATCATCTCGGATGTAGTATTTTACAACATTCCTGGCGTATCGGCCCCCGTTCTCGGTGGGAACATTATATACGTCTATAGCGTATTACATCCTAACCTAACCCATCTAGCCCCTCGCTTATAATGTTTTACAGAATCCCGTTCCTGTCGTCCCGTACATCTCGGTTGGGATATTATATACGTCTGCAGCGATATATATCCTAACGTAAGGCAGGCTGACATCTCGGATGTTGTATTCTACAACATTCCAGGCGTATAGGCCCCTACTTCTCGGTGGGAACATTATATTCGTCTATAACGTAATCTAACCTAAGACATCTAGCCCCTCGCTGGTAATGTTCTACAGAATCCCGTTCGTGCTGTCCGGTACATCTCGGTTGGAATATTATATACGTCTATAGCGTTATATATCCTAGCCTAAGGCAGGCTATAATCTCGGATGCAGTATTTTAAAACATTCCTGGCATATCGGCCCCTACTTCTCGGTGGGAACATTATATACGTCTATAACGTATCACAACCTAACCTAACCCATCTAGCCCCTCTCTGGTAATGTTTTACAGAATCCCGTTCCTGTCGTCCCGTACATCTTGGTTGGAATATTATATACGTCTACAGCGATATATATCCTAACGCAAGGCAGGCTAACATCTCGGATGTAGTATTTTACAACATTCCTGGCGTATCGTCCTCTACTTCTCGGTGGGAACATTATATAGGTATATAACGTAACATAACCTAACCTAACCTATCTAGCCCCTCGCTGGTAATGTTTTACAGAATCTCGTTCGTGACGTCCCGTACATCTCGGTTGGAATGTTATATACGTCTATAGCGTTATATATCCTAACCAAATGCAGGCTATCATCTCGGATGCAGTATTCTACAACATTCCTGGCGTATCGGCGTCTACTTCTCGGTGGGAACATTATATAGGTCTATAACGTAACATAACCTAACCTAACCTATCTAGCCCCTCGCTGGTAATGTTTTACAGAATCCCGTTCGTTTCGTCCCGTACGTCTCGGTTGGGACATTATAAACGTCTACAGCGATATATATCCTAACGTAAGGCAGGCTGACATCTCGGATGTTGTATTTTACAACATTCCTGGCGTATAGGCCCCTACTTCTCGGTGGGAACATTATATTCGTCTATAACGTAATCTAACCTAACACATCTAGCCCCTCGCTGGTAATGTTTTACAGAATCCCGTTCGTGCCGTCCCGTACATCTCGGTTGGAATATTATATACGTCTGTAGCGTTATATATCCTAACCTAAGGCAGGCCATCATCTCGGATGCAGTATTTTACAACATTCCTGGCATATCGGCCCCTACTTCTCGGTGGGAACATTATATAGGTCAATAACGTAATATAACCTAACCTAACACATCTAGGCCGTCACTGGTAATGTTTTACAGAACCTCGTTCGTGACGTCCCGTACATCTCGGTTGGAATATTATATACGTCTATAGCGTTATATATCCTAACCTAAGGCAGGCTATCATCTCGGATGTAGTATTTTACAACATTCCTGGCGTATCGGCCCCCGTTCTCGGAGGGAACATTATATACGTCTATAGCGTATTACATCCTAACCTAACCCATCTAGCCCCTCGCTGATAATGTTTTACAGAATCCCGTTCCTGTCGTCCCGTACACCTCGGTTGGGATATTATATACGTCTACAGCGATATATATCCTAACGTAAGGCAGGCTAACATCTCGGATTTAGTATTTTACAACATTCCTGGCGTATCGGACTCTACTTCTCGGTGGGAACATTATATAGGTCTATAACGTAACATAACCTAACCTAACCTATCTAGCCCCTCGCTGGTAATGTTTTACAGAATCCCGTTCGTTTCGTCCCGTACGTCTCGGTTGGGACATTATAAACGTCTACAGCGATATATATCCTAACGTAAGGCAGGCTGACATCTCGGATGTTGTATTTTACAACATTCCTGGCGTATCGGCCCTTACTTCTCGGTGGGAACATTATATACGTCTATAACGTATCACATCCTAACCTAACCCATCTAGCCCCTCGCTGGTAATGTTTTACAGAATGCCGTTCGTGCCGTCCCGTACATCTCGGTTGGAATATTATATACGTCTGTAGCGTTATATATCCTAATCTATGGCAGGCCATCATCTCGGATGCAGTATTTTACAACATTCCTGGTGTATCGGCCCCTACTTCTCGGTGGGAACATTATATTCGTCTATAACGTAATCTAACCTAACACATCCAGCCCCTCGCTGGTAATGTTTTACAGAATCCCGTTCGTGCCGTCCCGTACATCTCGGTTGGAATATTATATACGTCTGTAGCGTTATATATCCTAACCTAAGGCAGGCCATCATCTCGGATGTAGTATTCTACAACATTCCTGGCGTATCGGCCCCTACTTCTCGGTGGGATCATTATATTCGTCTATAACGTAATATAACCTATCCTAACACATCTATGCCCTGGCTGGTAATGTTTTACAGAATCTCGTTCGTGACGTCCCGTACATCTCGGTTGGTATATTATATACGTCTATAGCGTTATATATCCTAACCTAATGCAGGCTATCATCTCGGATGCAGTATTCTACAACATTCCTGGCGTATCGGCCTCTACATCTCGGTGGGAACATTATATAGGTCTATAACGTAACATAACCTAACCTAACACATCTATCCCCTCGCTGGTAATGTTTTACAGAATCCCGTTCGTGCCGTCCCGTACATCTCGGTTGGAATATTATATACGTCTACAGCGATATATATCCTTACCTAAGGCAGGCCATCATCTCGGATGTAGTATTCTACACCATTCCTGTCGTATCGGCCCCTACGTCTCGGTGGGAACATTATATAGGTCTATAACGTAATATAACCTAACCTAACACATCTAGGCCCTCGCTCGTCATGTTTTACAGAACCACGTTCGTGACGTCCCGTACATCTCGGTTGGAATATTATATACGTCTATAGCGTTATATATCCTAACCTAAGGCAGGCTATCATCTCGGATGTAGTATTTTACAACATTCCTGGCGTATCGGCCCCCGTTCTCAGTGGGAACATTATATACGTCTATAGCGTATTACATCCTAACCTAACCCATCTAGCCCCTCGCTTATAATGTTTTACAGAATCCCGTTCGTGCCGTCCCGTACATCTCGGTTGGAATATTATATACGTCTGTAGCGTTATATATCCTAACCTAAGGCAGGCCATCATCTCGGATGCAGTATTTTACAACATTCCTGGCATATCGGCCCCTACTTCTCGGTGGGAACATTATATACGTCTATAACGTATCACAACCTAATCTAATCCATCTAGCCCCTCGCTGGTAATGTTTTACAGAATCCCGTTCCTGTCGTCCCGTACGTCTCGATTGGGACATTATAAACTTCTACAGCGATATATATCCTAACGTAAGGCAGGCTGACATCTCGGATGTTGTATTTTACAACATTCCAGGCGTATAGGCCCCTACTTCTCGGTGGGAACATTATATTCGTCTATAACGTAATCTAACCTAACACATCTAGCCCCTCGCTGGTAATGTTCTACAGAATCCCGTTCGTGCCGTCCCGTACATCTCGGTTGGAATATTATATACGTCTGTAGCGTTATATATCCTAACCTAAGGCAGGCCATCATCTCGGATGTAGTATTCTACAACATTCCTGGCGTATCGGCCCCTACTTCTCGGTGGGATCATTATATTCGTCTATAACGTAATATAACCTATCCTAACACATCTATGCCCTGGCTGGTAATGTTTTACAGAATCTCGTTCGTGACGTCCCGTACATCTCGGTTGGTATATTATATACGTCTATAGCGTTATATATCCTAACCTAATGCAGGCTATCATCTCGGATGCAGTATTCTACAACATTCCTGGCGTATCGGCCTCTACATCTCGGTGGGAACATTATATAGGTCTATAACGTAACATAACCTAACCTAACCTATCTAGACCCTCGCTGGTAATGTTTTACAGAATCCCGTTCGTTTCGTCCCGTACGTCTCGGTTGGGACATTATAAAAATCTACAGCGATATATATCCTAACGTAAGGCAGGCTGACATCTCGGATGCAGTATTTTACAACATTCCTGGCATATCGGCCCCCGTTCTCGGAGGGAACATTATATACGTCTATAGCGTATTACATCCTAACCTAACCCATCTAGCCCCTCGCTGATAATGTTTTACAGAATCCCGTTCCTGTCGTCCCATACATCTCGGTTGGGATATTATATACGTCTACAGCGATATATATCCTAACGTAAGGCAGGCTAACATCTCGGATGTAGTATTTTACAACATTCCTGGCGTATCGGCCCCTACTTCTCGGCGGGAACATTATGTACGTCTATAACGTATCACATCCTAACCTAATCCATTTAGCCCCTCGCTGGTAATGTTTTACAGAATCCCGTTCGTGCCGTCCCGTACAACTCGGTTGGAATATTATATACGTCTGTAGCGTTATATATCCTAACCTAAGGCAGGCCATCATCTCGGATGTAGTATTCTACACCATTCCTGGCGTATCGGCCCCTACTTCTCGGTGGGAACATTATATAGGTCTATAACGTAATATAACCTAACCTAACACATCTAGGCCCTCGCTGGTAATGTTTTACAGAACCTCGTTCGTTTCGTCCCGTACGTCTCGGTTGGGATATTATAAACGTCTACAGCGTTATATATCCTAACCTAAAGCAGGCTATCATCTCGGATGTAGTATTTTACAACATTCCTGGCGTATCGGCCCCCGTTCTCGGTGGGAACATTATATACGTCTATAGCGTATTACATCCTAACCTAACCCATCTAGCCCCTCGCTGGTAATGTTTTACAGAATCCCGTTCGTGCCGTCCCGTACAACTCGGTTGGAATATTATATACGTCTGTAGCGTTATATATCCTAACCTAAGGCAGACCATCATCTCGGATGTAGTATTCTACAACATTCCTGGCGTATCGGCCCCTACTTCTCGGTGCGAACATTATATAGGTCTATAACGTAATATAACCTAACCTAACACATCTAGGCCCTCGCTGGTAATGTTTTACAGAACCTCGTTCGTGACGTCCCGTACATCTCGGTTGGAATATTATATCATCTATAGCGTTATACATCCTAACCTAAGGCAGGCTATCATCTCGGATGTAGTATTTTACAACATTCCTGGCGTATCGGCCCCCGTTCTCGGTGGGAACATTATATACGTCTATAGCGTATTACATCCTAACCTAACCCATCTAGCCCCTCGCTTATAATGTTTTACAGAATCCCGTTCGTGCCGTCCCGTACATCTCGGTTGGAATATTATATACGTCTGTAGCGTTATATATCCTAACCTAAGGCAGGCCATCATCTCGGATGCAGTATTTTACAACATTCCTGGCGTATCGGCCTCTACTTCTCGGTGGGAACATTATATAGGTCTATAACGTAACATAACCTAACCTAACCGATCTAGCCCCTCGCTGGTAATGTTTTACAGAATCCCGTTCGTTTCGTCTCGTACGTCTCGGTTTGGACATTATAAACGGCTACAGCGATATATATCCTAATGTAAGGCAGGCTGACATCTCGGATGTTGTATTTTACAACATTCCTGGCGTATCGGCCCCTACTTCTCGGTGGTAACATTATATTCGTCTATAACGTAATCTAACCTAACACATCTATCCCCTCGCTGGTAATGTTTTACAGAATCCCGTTCGTGCCGTCCCGTACATCTCGGTTGGAATATTATATACGTCTACAGCGATATATATCCTAACGTAAGGCAGGCTAACATCTCGGATGTAGTATTTTACATCATTCCTGGCGTATCGGCCTCTACTTCTCGGTGGGAACATTATATAGGTCTATAACGTAACATAACCTAACCTAACCTATCTAGCACCTCGCTGGTAATGTTTTACAGAATCCCGTCCGTTTCGTCCCGTACGTCTCGGTTGGGACATTATAAACGTCTACAGCGATATATATTCTAACGTAAGGCAGGCTGACATCTCGGATGTTGTATTTTACAACATTCCTGGCGTATCGGCCCCTACTTCTCTGTGGGAACATTATATACGTCTATAACGTATCACATCCTAACCTAACCCATCTAGCCCCTCGCTGGTAATGTTTTACAGAATCCCGTTCGTGCCGTCCCGTACATCTCGGTTGGAATATTATATACGTCCGTAGCGTTATATATCCTAATCTAAGGCAGGCCATCATCTCGGATGCAGTATTTTACAACATTCCTGGCATATCGGCCCCTACTTCTCGGTGGGAACATTATATACGTCTATAACGTATCACAACCTAATCTAATCCATCTAGCCCCTCGCTGGAAATGTTTTACAGAATCCCGTTCCTGTCGTCCCGTACAACTCGGTTGGAATATTATATAAGTCTGTAGCGTTATATATCCTTACCTAAGGCAGGCCATCATCTCGGATGTAGTATTCTACACCATTCCTGTCGTATCGGCCCCTACGTCTCGGTGGGAACATTATATAGGTCTATAACGTAATATAACCTAACCTAACACATCTAGGCCCTCGCTCGTCATGTTTTACAGAACCTCGTTCGTGACGTCCCGTACATCTCGGTTGGAATATTATATACGTCTATAGCGTTATATATCCTAACCTAAGGCAGGCTATCATCTCGGATGTAGTATTTTACAACATTCCTGGCGTATCGGCCCCCGTTCTCAGTGGGAACATTATATACGTCTATAGCGTATTACATCCTAACCTAACCCATCTAGCCCCTCGCTTATAATGTTTTACAGAATCCCGTTCGTGCCGTCCCGTACATCTCGGTTGGAATATTATATACGTCTGTAGCGTTATATATCCTAACCTAAGGCAGGCCATCATCTCGGATGCAGTATTTTACAACATTCCTGGCATATCGGGCCCTACTTCTCGGTGGGAACATTATATACGTCTATAACGTATCACAACCTAATCTAATCCATCTAGCCCCTCGCTGGTAATGTTTTACAGAATCCCGTTCCTGTCGTCCCGTACGTCTCGATTGGGACATTATAAACTTCTACAGCGATATATATCCTAACGTAAGGCAGGCTGACATCTCGGATGTTGTATTTTACAACATTCCAGGCGTATAGGCCCCTACTTCTCGGTGGGAACATTATATTCGTCTATAACGTAATCTAACCTAACACATCTAGCCCCTCGCTGGTAATGTTCTACAGAATCCCGTTCGTGCCGTCCCGTACATCTCGGTTGGAATATTATATACGTCTATAGCTTTATATATCCTAGCCTAAGGCAGGCTATAATCTCGGATGCAGTATTTTAAAACATTCCTGGCATATCGGCCCCTACTTCTCGGTGGGAACATTATATACGTCTATAACGTATCACAACCTAACCTAACCCATCTAGCCCCTCTCTGGTAATGTTTTACAGAATCCCGTTCGTGCCGTCCCGTACAACTCGGTTGGAATATTATATACGTCTGTAGCGTTATATATCCTAACCTAAGGCAGACCATCATCTCGGATGTAGTATTCTACAACATTCCTGGCGTATCGGCCCCTACTTCTCGGTGGGAACATTAAATAGGTCTATAACGTAATATAACCTAACCTAACACATCTAGGCCCTCGCTGGTAATGTTTTACAGAACCTCGTTCGTGACGTCCCGTACATCTCGGTTGGAATATTATATCGTTTATAGCGTTATACATCCTAACCTAAGGCAGGCTATCATCTCGGATGTAGTATTTTACAACATTCCTGGCGTATCGGCCCCCGTTCTCGGAGGGAACATTATATACGTCTATAGCGTATTACATCCTAACCTAACCCATCTAGCCCCTCGCTGATAATGTTTTACAGAATCCCGTTCCTGTCGTCCCGTACATCTCGGTTGGGATATTATATACGTCTACAGCGATATATATCCTAACGTAAGGCAGGCTAACATCTCGGATGTAGTATTTTACAACATTCCTGGCGTATCGGCCCCTACTTCTCGGCGGGAACATTATGTACGTCTATAACGTATCACATCCTAACCTAATCCATCTAGCCCCTCGCTGGTAATGTTTTACAGAATCCCGTTCGTGCCGTCCCGTACATCTCGGTTGGAATATTATATCATCTATAGCGTTATACATCCTAACCTAAGGCAGGCTATCATCTCGGATGTAGTATTTTACAACATTCCTGGCGTATCGGCCCCCGTTCTCGGTGGGAACATTATATACGTCTATAGCGTATTACATCCTAACCTAACCCATCTAGCCCCTCGCTTATAATGTTTTACAGAATCCCGTTCGTGCCGTCCCGTACATCTCGGTTGGAATATTATATACGTCTACAGCGATATATATCCTAACGTAAGGCAGGCTAACATCTCGGATGTAGTATTTTACATCATTCCTGGCGTATCGGCCTCTACGTCTCGGTGGGAACATTATATAGGTCTATAACGTAACATAACCTAACCTAACCTATCTAGCACCTCGCTGGTAATGTTTTACAGAATCCCGTTCGTTTCGTCCCGTACGTCTCGGTTGGGACATTATAAACGTCTACAGCGATATATATTCTAACGTAAGGCAGGCTGACATCTCGGATGTTGTATTTTACAACATTCCTGGCGTATCGGCCCCTACTTCTCGGTGGGAACATTATATACGTCTATAACGTATCACATCCTAACCTAACCCATCTAGCCCCTCGCTGGTAATGTTTTACAGAATCCCGTTCGTGCCGTCCCGTACATCTCGGTTGGAATATTATATACGTCTATAGCGTTATATATCCTAACCTAAGGCAGGCTATCATCTCGGATGTAGTATTTTACAACATTCCTGGCGTATCGGCCCCCGTTCTCAGTGGGAACATTATATACGTCTATAGCGTATTACATCCTAACCTAACCCATCTAGCCCCTCGCTTATAATGTTTTACAGAATCCCGTTCGTGCCGTCCCGTACATCTCGGTTGGAATATTATATACGTCTGTAGCGTTATATATCCTAACCTAAGGCAGGCCATCATCTCGGATGCAGTATTTTACAACATTCCTGGCATATCGGGCCCTACTTCTCGGTGGGAACATTATATACGTCTATAACGTATCACAACCTAATCTAATCCATCTAGCCCCTCGCTGGTAATGTTTTACAGAATCCCGTTCCTGTCGTCCCGTACGTCTCGATTGGGACATTATAAACTTCTACAGCGATATATATCCTAACGTAAGGCAGGCTGACATCTCGGATGTTGTATTTTACAACATTCCAGGCGTATAGGCCCCTACTTCTCGGTGGGAACATTATATTCGTCTATAACGTAATCTAACCTAACACATCTAGCCCCTCGCTGGTAATGTTCTACAGAATCCCGTTCGTGCCGTCCCGTACATCTCGGTTGGAATATTATATACGTCTATAGCTTTATATATCCTAGCCTAAGGCAGGCTATAATCTCGGATGCAGTATTTTAAAACATTCCTGGCATATCGGCCCCTACTTCTCGGTGGGAACATTATATACGTCTATAACGTATCACAACCTAACCTAACCCATCTAGCCCCTCTCTGGTAATGTTTTACAGAATCCCGTTCGTGCCGTCCCGTACAACTCGGTTGGAATATTATATACGTCTGTAGCGTTATATATCCTAACCTAAGGCAGACCATCATCTCGGATGTAGTATTCTACAACATTCCTGGCGTATCGGCCCCTACTTCTCGATGGGAACATTTAATAGGTCTATAACGTAATATAACCTAACCTAACACATCTAGGCCCTCGCTGGTAATGTTTTACAGAACCTCGTTCGTGACGTCCCGTACATCTCGGTTGGAATATTATATCGTCTATAGCGTTATACATCCTAACCTAAGGCAGGCTATCATCTCGGATGTAGTATTTTACAACATTCCTGGCGTATCGGCCCCCGTTCTCGGAGGGAACATTATATACGTCTATAGCGTATTACATCCTAACCTAACCCATCTAGCCCCTCGCTGATAATGTTTTACAGAATCCCGTTCCTGTCGTCCCGTACATCTCGGTTGGGATATTATATACGTCTACAGCGATATATATCCTAACGTAAGGCAGGCTAACATCTCGGATGTTGTATTTTACAACATTCCTGGCGTATCGGCCCCTACTTCTCGGTGGGAACATTATATTCGTCTATAACGTAATCTAACCTAACACATCTATCCCCTCGCTGGTAATGTTTTACAGAATCCCGTTCGTGCCGTCCCGTACATCTCGGTTGGAATATTATATACGTCTACAGCGATATATATCCTAACGTAAGGCAGGCTAACATCTCGGATGTAGTATTTTACATCATTCCTGGCGTATCGGCCTCTACTTCTCGGTGGGAACATTATATAGGTCTATAACGTAACATAACCTAACCTAACCTATCGAGCCCCTCGCTGGTAATGTTTTACAGAATCCCGTTCGTTTCGTCCCGTACGTCTCGGTTGGGACATGATAAACGTCTACAGCGATATATATCCTAACGTAAGGCAGGCTGACATCTCGGATGTAGTATTTTACAACATTCCTGGCGTATCGGCCCCTGTTCTCGGAGGGAACGTTATATACGTCTATAGCGTATTACATCCTAACCTAACCCATCTAGCCCCTCGCTAATAATGTTTTACAGAATCCCGTTCCTGTCGTCCCGCACATCTCGGTTGGGATATTATATACGTCTGTAGCGTTATATATCCTAACCTAAGGCAGGCCATCATCTCGGATGCAGTATTTTACAACATTCCTGGCATATCGGCCCCTACTTCTCGGTGGGAACATTATATACGTCTATAACGTATCACAACCTAATCTAATCCATCTAGCCCCTCGCTGGTAATGTTTTACAGAATCCCGTTCCTGTCGTCCCGTACAACTCGGTTGGAATATTATATACGTCTGTAGCGTTATATATCCTTACCTAAGGCAGGCCATCATCTCGGATGTAATATTCTACACCATTCCTGTCGTATCGGCCCCTACTTCTCGGTGGGAACATTATATAGGTCTATAACGTAATATAACCTAACCTAACACATCTAGGCCCTCGCTCGTCATGTTTTACAGAACCTCGTTCGTGACGTCCCGTACATCTCGGTTGGAATATTATATACGTCTATAGCGTTATATATCCTAACCTAAGGCAGGCTATCATCTCGGATGTAGTATTTTACAACATTCCTGGCGTATCGGCCCCCGTTCTCGGTGGGAACATTATATACGTCTATAGCGTATTACATCCTAACCTAACCCATCTAGCCCCTCGCTTATAATGTTTTACAGAATCCCGTTCGTGCCGTCCCGTACATCTCGGTTGGAATATTATATACGTCTACAGCGATATATATTCTAACGTAAGGCAGGCTAACATCTCGGATGTAGTATTTTACAACATTCCTGGCGTATCGGCCTCTACTTCTCGGTGGGAACATTATATAGGTCTATAACGTAACATAACCTAGCCTAACCTATCTAGCCCCTCGCTGGTAATGTTTTACAGAATCCCGTTCGTTTCGTCCCGTACGTCTCGGTTGGGACATTATAAACGTCTACAGCGATATATATCCTAACGTAAGGCAGGCTGACATCTCGGATGTAGTATTTTACAACATTCCTGGCATATCGGCCCCCGTTCTCGGTGGGAACATTATATACGTCTATAGCGTATTACATCCTAACCTAACCCATCTAGCCCCTCGCTTATAATGTTTTACAGAATCCCGTTCGTGCCGTCCCGTACATCTCGGTTGGAATATTATATACGTCTGTAGCGTTATATATCCTAACCTAAGGCAGGCCATCATCTCGGATGCAGTATTTTACAACATTCGTGGCATATCGGCCCCTACTTCTCGGTGGGAACATTATATACGTCTATAACGTATCACAACCTAATCTAATCCATCTAGCCCCTCGCTGGTAATGTTTTACAGAATCCCGTTCCTGTCGTCCCGTACGTCTCGATTGAGACATTATAAACTTCTACAGCGATATATATCCTAACGTAAGGCAGGCTGACATCTCGGATGTAGTATTTTACAACATTCCTGGCGTATCGGCCCCTGTTCTCGGAGGGAACGTTATATACGTCTATAGCGTATTACATCCTAACCTAACCCATCTAGCCCCTCGCTAATAATGTTTTACAGAATCCCGTTCCTGTCGTCCCGCACATCTCGGTTGGGATATTATATACGTCTGTAGCGTTATATATCCTAACCTAAGGCAGGCCATCATCTCGGATGCAGTATTTTACAACATTCCTGGCATATCGGCCCCTACTTCTCGGTGGGAACATTATATACGTCTATAACGTATCACAACCTAATCTAATCCATCTAGCCCCTCGCTGGTAATGTTTTACAGAATCCCGTGCCTGTCGTCCCGTACAACTCGGTTGGAATATTATATACGTCTGTAGCGTTATATATCCTTACCTAAGGCAGGCCATCATCTCGGATGTAGTATTCTACACCATTCCTGTCGTATCGGCCCCTACTTCTCGGTGGGAACATTATATAGGTCTATAACGTAATATAACCTAACCTAACACATCTAGGCCCTCGCTCGTCATGTTTTACAGAACCTCGTTCGTGACGTCCCGTACATCTCGGTTGGAATATTATATACGTCTATAGCGTTATATATCCTAACCTAAGGCAGGCTATCATCTCGGATGTAGTATTTTACAACATTCCTGGCGTATCGGCCCCCGTTCTCGGTGGGAACATTATATACGTCTATAGCGTATTACATCCTAACCTAACCCATCTAGCCCCTCGCTTATAATGTTTTACAGAATCCCGTTCGTGCCGTCCCGTACATCTCGGTTGGAATATTATATACGTCTACAGCGATATATATCCTAACGTAAGGCAGGCTAACATCTCGGATGTAGTATTTTACAACATTCCTGGCGTATCGGCCTCTACTTCTCGGTGGGAACATTATATAGGTCTATAACGTAACATAACCTAGCCTAACCTATCTAGCCCCTCGCTGGTAATGTTTTACAGAATCCCGTTCGTTTCGTCCCGTACGTCTCGGTTGGGACATTATAAACGTCTACAGCGATATATATCCTAACGTAAGGCAGGCTGACATCTCGGATGTAGTATTTTACAACATTCCTGGCGTATCGGCCCCCGTTCTCGGTGGGAACATTATATACGTCTATAGCGTATTACATCCTAACCTAACCCATCTAGCCCCTCGCTTATAATGTTTTACAGAATCCCGTTCGTGCCGTCCCGTACATCTCGGTTGGAATATTATATACGTCTGTAGCGTTATATATCCTAACCTAAGGCAGGCCATCATCTCGGATGCAGTATTTTACAACATTCCTGGCATATCGGCCCCTACTTCTCGGTGGGAACATTATATACGTCTATAACGTATCACAACCTAATCTAATCCATCTAGCCCCTCGCTGGTAATGTTTTACAGAATCCCGTTCCTGTCGTCCCGTACGTCTCGATTGAGACATTATAAACTTCTACAGCGATATATATCCTAACGTAAGGCAGGCTGACATCTCGGATGTTGTATTTTACAACATTCCAGGCGTATAGGCCCCTACTTCTCGGTGGGAACATTATATTCGTCTATAACGTAATCTAACCTAACACATCTAGCCCCTCGCTGGTAATGTTCTACAGAATCCCGTTCGTGCCGTCCCGTACATCTCGGTTGGAATATTATATACGTCTATAGCGTTATATATCCTAGCCTAAGGCAGGCTATAATCTCGGATGCAGTATTTTAAAACATTCCTGGCATATCGGCCCCTACTTCTCGGTGGGAACATTATATACGTCTATAACGTATCACAACCTAACCTAACCCATCTAGCCCCTCTCTGGTAATGTTTTACAGAATCCCGTTCCTGTCGTCCCGTACATCTCGGTTGGAATATTATATACGTCTACAGCGATATATATCCTAACGTAAGGCAGGCTAACATCTCGGATGTAGTATTTTACAACATTCCTGGCGTATCGGCCCCTACTTCTCGGCGGGAACATTATATACGTCTATAACGTATCACATCCTAACCTAATCCATCTAGCCCCTCGCTGGTAATGTTTTACAGAATCCCGTTCGTGCCGTCCCGTACAACTCGGTTGGAATATTATATACGTCTGTAGCGTTATATATCCTAACCTAAGGCAGACCATCATCTCGGATGTAGTATTCTACAACATTCCTGGCGTATCGGCCCCTACTTCTCGGTGGGAACATTAAATAGGTCTATAACGCAATATAACCTAACCTAACACATCTAGGCCCTCGCTGGTAATGTTTTACAGAACCTCGTTCGTGACGTCCCGTACATCTCGGTTGGAATATTATATCGTCTATAGCGTTATACATCCTAACCTAAGGCAGGCTATCATCTCGGATGTAGTATTTTACAACATTCCTGGCGTATCGGCCCCCGTTCTCGGAGGGAACATTATATACGTCTATAGCGTATTACATCCTAACCTAACCCATCTAGCCCCTCGCTGATAATGTTTTACAGAATCCCGTTCCTGTCGTCCCGTACATCTCGGTTGGGATATTATATACGTCTACAGCGATATATATCCTAACGTAAGGCAGGCTAACGTCTCGGATGTAGTGTTTTACAACATTCCTGGCGTATCGGCCCCTGTTCTCGGAGGGAACGTTATATACGTCTATAGCGTATTACATCCTAACCTAACCCATCTAGCCCCTCGCTAATAATGTTTTACAGAATCCCGTTCCTGTCGTCCCGCACATCCCGGTTGGGATATTATATACGTCTGTAGCGTTATATATCCTAACCTAAGGCAGGCCATCATCTCGGATGCAGTATTTTACAACATTCCTGGCATATCGGCCCCTACTTCTCGGTGGGAACATTATATACGTCTATAACGTATCACAACCTAATCTAATCCATCTAGCCCCTCGCTGGTAATGTTTTACAGAATCCCGTTCCTGTCGTCCCGTACGTCTCGGTTGGGACATTATAAACGGCTACAGCGATATATATCCTAACGTAAGGCAGGCTGACTTCTCGGATGTTGTATTTTACAACATTCCTGGTGTATCGGCCCCTACTTCTCGGTGGGAACATTATATTCGTCTATAACGTATCACATCCTAACCTAACCCATCTAGCCCATCGCTGGTAATGTTTTACAGAATCCCGTTCGTTTCGTCCCGTACGTCTCGGTTGGGACATTATAAACGTCTACAGCGATATATATCCTAACGTAAGGCAGGCTAACATCTCGGATGTAGTATTCTACAACATTCCTGGCATATCGGCCCCTACTTCTCGGTGGGAACATTATATAGGTCTATAACGTAATATAACCTAACCTAACCTATCTAGCCCCTCGCTGGTAATGTTTTACAGAATCCCGTTCGTTTCGTCCCGTACGTCTCGGTTGGGACATTATAAACGTCTACAGCGATATATATCCTAACGTAAGGCAGGCTGACATCTCGGATGTTGTATTTTACAACATTCCTGGCGTATCGGCCCCTACTTCTCGTTGGGAACATTATATATGTCTATAACGTATCACATCCTAACCTAACCCATCTAGCCCCTCGCTGGTAATGTTTTACAGAATCCCGTTCGTGCCGTCCCGTACATCTCGGTTGGAATATTATATACGTCTGTAGCGTTATATATCCTAACCTAAGGCAGGCCATCATCTCGGATGCAGTATTTTACAACATTCCTGGCGTATCGGCCCCTACTTCTCGGTGGGAACATTATATACGTCTATAACGTATTACATCCTAACCTAACCCATCTAGCCCCTCGCTGATAATGTTTTACAGAATCCCGTTCCTGTCGTCCCGTACATCTCGGTTGGGATATTATATACGTCTACAGCGATATATATCCTAACGTAAGGCAGGCTAACATCTCGGATGTAGTATTTTACAACATTCCTGGCGTATCGGCCTCTACTTCTCGTTGGGAACATTATATACGTCTATAACGTATCACATCCTAACCTAACCCATCTAGCCCCTCGCTGGTAATGTTTTACAGAATCCCGTTCGTTTCGTCCCGTACGTCTCGGTTGGGACATTATAAACGTCTACAGCGATATATATCCTAACGTAAGGCAGGCTAACATCTCGGATGTAGTATTCTACAACATTCCTGGCGTATCGGCTCCTACTTCTCGGTGGGATCATTATATTCGTCTATAACGTAATATAACCTATCCTAACACATCTATGCCTTGGCTGGTAATGTTTTACAGAATCTCGTTCGTGACGTCCCGTACATCTCGGTTGGAATATTATATACGTCTATAGCGTTATATATCCTACCCTAAGGCAGGCTATCATCTCGGATGTAGTATTTTACAACATTCCTGGCATATCGGCCCCTACTTCTCGGTAGGAACATTATATACGTCTATAACGTATCACAACCTAATCTAATCCATCTAGCCCCTCGCTGGTAATGTTTTACAGAATCCCGTTCGTGCCGTCCCGTACATCTCGGTTGGAATATTATATACGTCTGTAGCGTTATATATCCTAACCTAAGGCAGGCCATCATCTCGGATGCAGTATTTTACAACATTCCTGGCATATCGGCCCCTACTTCTCGGTGGGAACATTATATACGTCTATAACGTATCACAACCTAATCTAATCCATCTAGCCCCTCGCTGGTAATGTTTTACAGAATCCCGTTCCTGTCGTCCCGTACGTCTCGATTGGGACATTATAAACTTCTACAGCGTTATATATCCTAACCTAAGGCAGGCCATCATCTCGGATGCAGTATTTTACAACATTCCTGGCATATCGGCCCCTACTTCTCGGTGGGAACATTATATACGTCTATAACGTATCACAACCTAATCTAATCCATCTAGCCCCTCGCTGGTAATGTTTTACAGAATCCCGTTCCTGTCGTCCCGTACGTCTCGATTGGGACATTATAAACTTCTACAGCGATATATATCCTAACGTAAGGCAGGCTAACATCTCGGATGTAGTATTCTACAACATTCCTGGCGTATCGGCTCCTACTTCTCGGTGGGATCATTATATTCGTCTATAACGTAATATAACCTATCCTAACACATCTATGCCCTGGCTGGTAATGTTTTACAGAATCTCGTTCGTGACGTCCCGTACATCTCGGTTGGAATATTATATACGTCTATAGCGTTATATATCCTAGCCTAAGGCAGGCTATAATCTCGGATGCACTATTTTAAAACATTCCTGGCATATCGGCCCCTACTTCTCGGTGGGAACATTATATACGTCTATAACGTATCACAACCTAACCTAACCCATCTAGCCCCTCTCTGGTAATGTTTTACGGAATCCCGTTCCTGTCGTCCCGTACATCTCGGTTGGAATATTATATACGTCTACAGCGATATATATCCTAACGTAAGGCAGGCTAACATCTCGGATGTAGTATTTTACAACATTCCTGGCGTATCGGCCCCTACTTCTCGGCGGGAACATTATATACGTCTATAACGTATCACATCCTAACCTAATCCATCTAGCCCCTCGCTGGTAATGTTTTACAGAATCCCGTTCGTGCCGTCCCGTACAACTCGGTTGGAATATTATATACGTCTGTAGCGTTATATATCCTAACCTAAGGCAGACCATCATCTCGGATGTAGTATTCTACAACATTCCTGGCGTATCGGCCCCTACTTCTCGGTGGGAACATTAAATAGGTCTATAACGTAATATAACCTAACCTAACACATCTAGGCCCTCGCTGGTAATGTTTTACAGAACCTCGTTCGTGACGTCCCGTACATCTCGGTTGGAATATTATATCGTCTATAGCGTTATACATCCTAACCTAAGGCAGGCTGACATTTCGGATGCAGTATTTTACAACATTCCTGGCGTATCGGCCCCTACTTCTCGGTGGGAACATTATATACGTCTATAACGTATTACATCCTAACCTAACCCATCTAGCCCCTCGCTGATAATGTTTTACAGAATCCCGTTCCTGTCGTCCCGTACATCTCGGTTGGGATATTATATACGTCTACAGCGATATATATCCTAACGTAAGGCAGGCTAACATCTCGGATGTAGTATTTTACAACATTCCTGGCGTATCGGCCTCTACTTCTCGGTGGGAACATTATATAGGTCTATAACGTAACATAACCTAACCTAACCTATCTAGCCCCTCGCTGGTAATGTTTTACAGAATCCCGTTCGTTTCGTCCCGTACGTCTCGGTTGGGACATTATAAACGTCTACAGCGATATATATCCTAACGTAAGGCAGGCTGACATCTCGGATGTTGTATTTTACAACATTCCTGGCGTATCGGCCCCTACTTCTCGTTGGGAACATTATATACGTCTATAACGTATTACATCCTAACCTAATCCATCTAGCCCCTCGCTGGTAATGTTTTACAGAATCCCGTTCCTGTCGTCCCGTACGTCTCGATTGGGACATTATAAACTTCTACAGCGATATATATCCTAACGTAAGGCAGGCTAACATCTCGGATGTAGTATTCTACAACATTCCTGGCGTACCGGCTCCTACTTCTCGGTGGGATCATTATATTCGTCTATAACGTAATATAACCTATCCTAACACATCTATGCCCTGGCTGGTAATGTTTTACAGAATCTCGTTCGTGACGTCCCGTACATCTCGGTTGGAATATTATATACGTTTATAGCGTTATATATCCTAACCTAAGGCAGGCTATCATCTCGGATGTAGTATTTTGCAACATTCCTGGCGTATCGGCCCCCGTTCTCGGTGGGAACATTGTATACGTCTATAGCGTATTACATCCTAACCTAACCCATCTAGCCCCTCGCTTATAATGTTTTACAGAATCCCGTTCGTGACGTCCCGTACATCTCGGTTGGAATATTATATCGTCTATAGCGTTATACATCCTAACCTAAGGCAGGCTATCATCTCGGATGTAGTATTTTACAACATTCCTGGCGTATCGGCCCCCGTTCTCGGAGGGAACATTATATACGTCTGTAGCGTATTACATCCTAACCTAACCCATCTAGCCCCTCGCTTATAATGTTTTACAGAATCCCGTTCGTGCCGTCCCGTACATCTCGGTTGGAATATTATATACGTCTGTAGCGTTATATATCCTAACCTAAGGCAGGCCATCATCTCGGATGCAGTATTTTACAACATTCCTGGCATATCGGCCCCTACTTCTCGGTGGGAACATTATATACGTCTATAACGTATCACAACCTAATCTAATCCATCTAGCCCCTCGCTGGTAATGTTTTACAGAATCCCGTTCCTGTCGTCCCGTACGTCTCGATTGGGACATTATAAACTTCTACAGCGATATATATCCTAACGTAAGGCAGGCTGACATCTAGGATGTTGTATTTTACAACATTCCAGGCGTATAGGCCCCTACTTCTCGGTGGGAACATTACATTCGTCTATAACGTAATCTAACCTAACCTAACACAACTAGCCCCTCGCTGGTAATGTTTTACAGAATCTCGTTCGTGACGTCCCGTACATCTCGGTTGGAATATTATATACGTCTATATCGTTATATATCCTAACCTAATGTAGGCTATCATCTCGGATGCAGTATTTTACAACATTCCTGGCGTATCGGCCCCTACTTCTCCTTGGGAACATTATATACGTCTATAACGTATCACATCCTAACCTAACCCATCTAGCCCCTCGCTGGTAATGTTTTACAGAATCCCGTTCGTGCCGTCCCGTACATCTCGGTTGGAATATTATATACGTCTGTAGCGTTATATATCTTAACCTAAGGCAGGCCATCATCTCGGATGCAGTATTTTACAACATTCCTGGCATATCGGGCCCTACTTCTCGGTGGGAACATTATATACGTCTATAACGTATCACAACCTAATCTAATCCATCTAGCCCCTCGCTGGTAATGTTTTACAGAATCCCGTTCCTGTCGTCCCGTACGTCTCGATTGGGACATTATAAACTTCTACAGCGATATATATCCTAACGTAAGGCAGGCTAACATCTCGGATGTAGTATTCTACAACATTCCTGGCGTATCGGCTCCTACTTCTCGGTGGGATCATTATATTCGTCTATAACGTAATATAACCTATCCTAACACATCTATGCCCTGGCTGGTAATGTTTTACAGAATCTCGTGCGTGACGTCCCGTACATCTCGGTTGGAATATTATATACGTCTATAGCGTTATATATCCTAACCTAAGGCAGGCTATCATCTCGGATGTAGTATTTTGCAACATTCCTGGCGTATCGGCCCCCGTTCTCGGTGGGAACATTATATACGTCTATAGCGTATTACATCCTAACCTAACCCATCTAGCCCCTCGCTTATAATGTTTTACAGAATCCCGTTCGTGCCGTCCCGTACATCTCGGTTGGAATATTATATACGTCTGTAGCGTTATATATCCTAACCTAAGGCAGGCCATCATCTCGGATGCAGTATTTTACAACATTCCTGGCATATCGGCCCCTACTTCTCGGTGGGAACATTATATACGTCTATAACGTATCACAACCTAATCTAATCCATCTAGCCCCTCGCTGGTAATGTTTTACAGAATCCCGTTCGTGTCGTCCCGTACGTCTCGGTTGGGACATTATAAACGGCTACAGCGATATATATCCTAAAGTAAGGCAGGTTGACGTCACGGATGTTGTATTTTACAACATTCCTGGTGTATCGGCCCCAACTTCTCGGTGGGAACATTATATTCGTCTATAACGTAATCTAACCTAGCACATCTAGCCCCTCGCTGGTAATGTTTTACAGAATCCCGTTCGTGCCGTCCCGTACATCTCGGTTGGAATATTATATACGTCTATAGCGTAATATATCCTAGCCTAAGGCAGGCTATAATCTCGGATGCAGTATTTTAAAACATTCCTGGCATATCGGCCCCTACTTCTCGGTGGGAACATTATATACGTCTATAACGTATCACAACCTAACCTAACCCATCTAGCCACTCTCTGGTAATGTTTTACAGAATCCCGTTCCTGTCGTCCCGCACATCTCGGTTGGAATACTATATACGTCTACAGCGATATATATCCTAACGTAAGGCAGGCTGACATCTCGGATGTTGTATTTTACAACATTCCTAGCGTATCGGCCCCTACTTCTCGGTGGGAACATTATATACGTCTATAACGTATCACATCCTAATCTAACCCATCTAGCCCCTCGCTGGTAATGTTTTACAGAATCCCGTTCGTGCCGTCCCGTACATCTCGGTTGGAATATTATATACGTCTGTAACGTTATATATCCTAACCTAAGGCAGGCCATCATCTCGGATGCAGTATTTTACAACAATCCTGGCATATCTGCCCCTACTTCTCGGTGGGAACATTATATACCTCTATAACGTAATCTAACCTAACCTAATACATCTAGCCCCTCGCTGGTAATGTTTTACAGAATCCCGTTCGTCCCGTCCCGTACATCTCGGTTGGAATATTATATACGTCTATAGCGTTATATATCCTAACCTAACGCAGGCTATCATCTCGGATGTAGTATTCTACAACATTCCTGGCGTATCGGCCCGTACTTCTCGGTGGGAACATTATATAGGTCTATAACGTATCACAACCTAACCTAACACATCTAACCCCTCGCTGGTAATGTTTTACAGAATCCCGTTCCTGTCGTCCCGTACGTCTCGGTTGGGACATTATAAACGTCTACAGCGATATATATACTAACGTAAGGCAGGCTGACATCTCGGATGTTGTATTTTACAACATTCCTGGCGTATCGGCCCCTACTTCTCGGTGGGAATATTATATACGTCTATAGCGTATCACATCCTAACCTAACCCATCTAGCCCCTCGCTGGTAATGTTTTACAGAATCCCGTTCCTGTCGTCCCGTACATCTCGGTTGGGACATTATAAACGTCTACAGCGATATATATCCTAACGTAAGGCAGGCTGACATCTCGGATGTTGTATTTTACAACATTCCTGGCGTATCGACCCCTACTTCTCGGTGGGAACATTATATTCGTCTATAACGCAATCTAACCTAACACATCTAGCCCCTCGCTGGTAATGTTTTACAGAATCCCGTTCGTTCCGTCCCGTACATCTCGGTTGGAATATTATATACGTCTATAGCGTTATTTATCCTAACCTAAGGCAGGCCATGATCTCGGATGTAGTATTTTACAACATTCCTGGCGTGTCGGCCTCTTCTTCTCAGTGGGAACATTATATTCGTCTATAACGTAACATAACCTAATCTAACCCATCTAGCCCCTCGCTGGTGATGTTTTACAGAATCCCGTTCCTGTCGTCCCGTACATCTCGGTTGGAATATTATATACGTCTATAGCAGTATATATGCTAACCTAAGGCAGGCTATCATCTCGGATGTAGTATTTTACAACATTCCTGGCGTATCGGCCCATACTTCACGGTGGGAACATTATATATGTCTATAACGTATCACAACCTAACCTAACACATCTAGCCCCTCGCTGGTAATGTTTTACAGAATCCTGTTCCTGTCGTCCCGTACGTCTCGGTTGGGTCATTATAAACGTCTACAGCGATATAATTCCTAACGTAAGGCAGGCTGACATCTAGGATGTTGTATTTTACAACATTCCTGGCGTATCGGCCCCTACTTCTCGGTGGGAACATTATATTCGTCTATAACGTAATCTAACCTAACCTAACACATCTAGCCCCTCGCTGGTAATGTTTTACAGAATCTCGTTCGTGACGTCCCGTACATCTCGGTTGGAATATTATATACGTCTATATCGTTATATATCCTAACCTAATGTAGGCTATCATCTCGGATGCAGTATTTTACAACATGCCTGGCGTATCGGCCCCTACTTCACGGTGGGAACATTATATTCGTCTATAACGTATCACAAACTAACCTAACCCATCTAGCCGCTCGCTGGTAATGTTTTACAGAATCCCGTTCGCTTCGTCCCGTACGTCTCGGTTGGGACGTTATATACGTCTACAGCGATATATATCCTAACCTAAGGTAGGCTATCATCTCGGATGTAGTATTTTACAACATTCCTGACGTATCGGCCCCTACCTCTGGGTGGGAACATTATATTCGTCTATAACGTAACATAACCTTACCTAACCCATCTAGCCCCTCGCTGGTAATGTTTTACAGAATCCCGTTCGTTTCGTCCCGTACGTCTCGGTTGGGACATTATAAACGTCTACAGCGATATATATCCTAACGTAAGGCAGGCTAACATCTCGGATGTAGTATTTTACAACATTCCTGGCGTATCGGCCCCTACTTCTCGGTGGGAACATTATATTCGTCTATAACGTAATATAACCTAATCTAACCCATCTAGCCCCTCGCTGGTAATGTTTTACAGAATCCCGTTCCTGTCGTCCCGTACGTCTCGGTTGGGACATTATAAACTTCTACAGCGATATATATCCTAACGTAAGGCAGGCTAACATCTCGGATGTAGTATTTTACAACATTCCTGGCGTATCGGCCCCTACTTCTCGGCGGGATCATTATATTCGTCTATAACGTAATATAACCTAACCTAACACATCTAGGCCCTCGCTGGTAATGTTTTACAGAATCCCGTTCGCTTCGTCCTGTACGTCTCGGTTGGGACGTTATATACGTCTACAGCGATATATATCCTAACCTAAGGCAGGCTATCATCTCGGATGTAGTATTTTACAACATTCCTGACGTATCGGCCCCTACTTCTGGGTGGGAACATTATATTCGTCTATAACGTAACATAACCTTACCTAACCCATCTAGCCCCTCGCTGGTAATGTTTTACAGAATCCCGTTCCTGTCGTCCCGTACATCTCGGTTGGGATATTATATACGTCTACAGCGATATATATCCTAACGTAAGGCAGGCTAACATCTCGGATGTAGTATTTTACAACATTCCTGGCGTATCGGCCCCTACTTCTCGGTGGGATCATTATATTCGTATATAACGTAATATAACCTAAACTAATACATCTAGGCCCTGGCTGGTAATGTTTAACAGAATCTCGTTCGTGACGTCCCGTACATCTCGGTTGGAATATTATATACGTCTATAGCGTTATATATCCTAACCTAATGCAGGCTATCATCTCGGATGCAGTATTTTACAACATGCCTGGCGTATCGGCCCCTACTTCACGGTGGGAACATTATATTCGTCTATAACGTATCACAAACTAACCTAACCCATCTAGCCGCTCGCTGGTAATGTTTTACAGAATCCCGTTCGCTTCGTCCCGTACGTCTCGGTTGGGACGTTATATACGTCTACAGCGATATATATCCTAACCTAAGGCAGGCTAACATCTCGGATGTAGTATTTTACAACATTCCTGGCGTATCGGCCCCTACTTCTCGGTGGGAACATTATATTCGTCTATAACGTAATATAACCTAACCTAACACATCTAGCCCCTCGCTGGTAATGTTTTACAGAATCCCGGTCGTGGCGTCCCGTACATCTCGGTTGGAATATTATATACGTCTATAGCAGTATATATCCTAACCTAAGGCAGGCTATCATCTCGGATGTAGTATTTTACAACATTCCTGGCTTATCGGCCCCTACTTCTCGGTGGGAACATTATATAGGTCTATAACGTAATATAACCTAACCTAACACATCTAGGCCCTCGCTGGTAATGTTTTACAGAACCTCGTTCGTGACGTCCCGTACATCTCGGTTGGAATATTATATACGTCTATAGCGTTATATATCCTAACCTAAGGCAGGCTATCATCTCGGATGTAGTATTTTACAACATTCCTGGCGTATCGGCCCATACTTCACGGTGGGAACATTATATATGTCTATAACGTATCACAACCTAACCTAACACATCTAGCCCCTCGCTGGTAATGTTTTACAGAATCCTGTTCCTGTCGTCCCGTACGTCTCGGTTGGGACATTATAAACGTCTACAGCGATATAATTCCTAACGTAAGGCAGGCTGACATCTAGGATGTTGTATTTTACAACATTCCTGGCGTATCGGCCCCTACTTCTCGGTGGGAACATTATATTCGTCTATAACGTAATCTAACCTAACCTAACACATCTAGCCCCTCGCTGGTAATGTTTTACAGAATCTCGTTCGTGACGTCCCGTACATCTCGGTTGGAATATTATATACGTCTATATCGTTATATATCCTAACCTAATGCAGGCTATCATCTCGGATGCAGTATTTTACAACATGCCTGGCGTATCGGCCCCTACTTCACGGTGGGAACATTATATTCGTCTATAACGTATCACAAACTAACCTAACCCATCTAGCCGCTCGCTGGTAATGTTTTACAGAATCCCGTTCGCTTCGTCCCGTACGTCTCGGTTGGGACGTTATATACGTCTACAGCGATATATATCCTAACCTAAGGCAGGCTATCATCTCGGATGTAGTATTTTACAACATTCCTGACGTATCGGCCCCTACTTCTGGGTGGGAACATTATATTCGTCTATAACGTAACATAACCTTACCTAACCCATCTAGCCGCTCGCTGGTAATGTTTTACAGAATCCCGTTCGCTTCGTCCCGTACGTCTCGGTTGGGACGTTATATACGTCTACAGCGATATATATCCTAACCTAAGGCAGGCTATCATCTCGGATGTAGTATTTTACAACATTCCTGACGTATCGGCCCCTACTTCTGGGTGGGAACATTATATTCGTCTATAACGTAACATAACCTTACCTAACCCATCTAGCCCCTCGCTGGTAATGTTTTACAGAATCCCGTTCGTTTCGTCCCGTACGTCTCGGTTGGGACATTATAAACGTCTACAGCGATATATATCCTAACGTAAGGCAGGCTAACATCTCGGATGTAGTATTTTACAACATTCCTGGCGTATCGGCCCCTACTTCTCGGTGGGAACATTATATTCGTCTATAACGTAATATAACCTAATCTAACCCATCTAGCCCCTCGCTGGTAATGTTTTACAGAATCCCGTTCCTGTCGTCCCGTACGTCTCGGTTGGGACATTATAAACTTCTACAGCGATATATATCCCTACGTAAGGCAGGCTAACATCTCGGATGTAGTATTTTACAACATTCCTGGCGTATCGGCCCCTACTTCTCGGCGGGATCATTATATTCGTATATAACGTAATATAACCTAACCTAATACATCTAGGCCCTGGCTGGTAATGTTTTACAGAATCTCGTTCGTGACGTCCCGTACATCTCGGTTGGAATATTATATACGTCTATAGCGTTATATATCCTAACCTAATGCAGGCTATCATCTCGGATGCAGTATTTTACAACATGCCTGGCGTATCGGCCCCTACTTCACGGTGGGAACATTATATTCGTCTATAACGTATTACAAACTAACCTAACCCATCTAGCCGCTCGCTGGTAATGTTTTACAGAATCCCGTTCGCTTCGTCCCGTACGTCTCGGTTGGGACGTTATATACGTCTACAGCGATATATATCCTAACCTAAGGCAGGCTAACATCTCGGATGTAGTATTTTACAACATTCCTGGCGTATCGGCCCCTACTTCTCGGTGGGAACATTATATTCGTCTATAACGTAATATAACCTAACCTAACACATCTAGCCCCTCGCTGGTAATGTTTTACAGAATCCCGGTCGTGGCGTCCCGTACATCTCGGTTGGAATATTATATACGTCTATAGCAGTATATATCCTAACCTAAGGCAGGCTATCATCTCGGATGTAGTATTTTACAACATTCCTGGCTTATCGGCCCCTACTTCTCGGTGGGAACATTATATAGGTCTATAACGTAATATAACCTAACCTAACACATCTAGGCCCTCGCTGGTAATGTTTTACAGAACCTCGATCGTGACGTCCCGTACATCTCGGTTGGAATATTATATACGTCTATAGCGTTATATATCCTAACCTAAGGCAGGCTATCATCTCGGATGTAGTATTTTACAACATTCCTGGCGTATCGGCCCATACTTCACGGTGGGAACATTATATATGTCTATAACGTATCACAACCTAACCTAACACATCTAGCCCCTCGCTGGTAATGTTTTACAGAATCCTGTTCCTGTCGTCCCGTACGTCTCGGTTGGGACATTATAAACGTCTACAGCGATATAATTCCTAACGTAAGGCAGGCTGACATCTAGGATGTTGTATTTTACAACATTCCTGGCGTATCGGCCCCTACTTCTCGGTGGGAACATTATATTCGTCTATAACGTAATCTAACCTAACCTAACACATCTAGCCCCTCGCTGGTAATGTTTTACAGAATCTCGTTCGTGACGTCCCGTACATCTCGGTTGGAATATTATATACGTCTATATCGTTATATATCCTAACCTAATGCAGGCTACCATCTCGGATGCAGTATTTTACAACATGCCTGGCGTATCGGCCCCTACTTCACGGTGGGAACATTATATTCGTCTATAACGTATCACAAACTAACCTAACCCATCTAGCCGCTCGCTGGTAATGTTTTACAGAATCCCGTTCGCTTCGTCCCGTACGTCTCGGTTGGGACGTTATATACGTCTACAGCGATATATATCCTAACCTAAGGCAGGCTATCATCTCGGATGTAGTATTTTACAACATTCCTGACGTATCGGCCCCCACTTCTGGGTGGGAACATTATATTCGTCTATAACGTAACATAACCTTACCTAACCCATCTAGCCCCTCGCTGGTAATGTTTTACAGAATCCCGTTCGTTTCGTCCAGTACGTCTCGGTTGGGACATTATAAACGTCTACAGCGATATAATTCCTAACGTAAGGCAGGCTGACATCTAGGATGTTGTATTTTACAACATTCCTGGCGTATCGGCCCCTACTTCTCGGTGGGAACATTATATTCGTCTATAACGTAATCTAACCTAACCTAACACATCTAGCCCCTCGCTGGTAATGTTTTACAGAATCTCGTTCGTGACGTCCCGTACATCTCGGTTGGAATATTATATACGTCTATATCGTTATATATCCTAACCTAATGTAGGCTATCATCTCGGATGCAGTATTTTACAACATGCCTGGCGTATCGGCCCCTACTTCACGGTGGGAACATTATATTCGTCTATAACGCAATCTAACCTAACACATCTAGCCCCTCGCTGGTAATGTTTTACAGAATCCCGTTCGTTCCGTCCCGTACATCTCGGTTGGAATATTATATACGTCTATAGCGTTATTTATCCTAACCTAAGGCAGGCCATCATCTCGGATGTAGTATTTTACAACATTCCTGGCGTGTCGGCCTCTTCTTCTCAGTGGGAACATTATATTCGTCTATAACGTAATATAACCTAATCTAACCCATCTAGCCCCTCGCTGGTGATGTTTTACAGAATCCCGTTCCTGTCGTCCCGTACATCTCGGTTGGAATATTATATACGTCTATAGCAGTATATATGCTAACCTAAGGCAGGCTATCATCTCGGATGTAGTATTTTACAACATTCCTGGCGTATCGGCCCATACTTCACGGTGGGAACATTATATATGTCTATAACGTATCACAACCTAACCTAACACATCTAGCCCCTCGCTGGTAATGTTTTACAGAATCCTGTTCCTGTCGTCCCGTACGTCTCGGTTGGGTCATTATAAACGTCTACAGCGATATAATTCCTAACGTAAGGCAGGCTGACATCTAGGATGTTGTATTTTACAACATTCCTGGCGTATCGGCCCCTACTTCTCGGTGGGAACATTATATTCGTCTATAACGTAATCTAACCTAACCTAACACATCTAGCCCCTCGCTGGTAATGTTTTACAGAATCTCGTTCGTGACGTCCCGTACATCTCGGTTGGAATATTATATACGTCTATATCGTTATATATCCTAACCTAATGTAGGCTATCATCTCGGATGCAGTATTTTACAACATGCCTGGCGTATCGGCCCCTACTTCACGGTGGGAACATTATATTCGTCTATAACGTATCACAAACTAACCTAACCCATCTAGCCGCTCGCTGGTAATGTTTTACAGAATCCCGTTCGCTTCGTCCCGTACGTCTCGGTTGGGACGTTATATACGTCTACAGCGATATATATCCTAACCTAAGGTAGGCTATCATCTCGGATGTAGTATTTTACAACATTCCTGACGTATCGGCCCCTACCTCTGGGTGGGAACATTATATTCGTCTATAACGTAACATAACCTTACCTAACCCATCTAGCCCCTCGCTGGTAATGTTTTACAGAATCCCGTTCGTTTCGTCCCGTACGTCTCGGTTGGGACATTATAAACGTCTACAGCGATATATATCCTAACGTAAGGCAGGCTAACATCTCGGATGTAGTATTTTACAACATTCCTGGCGTATCGGCCCCTACTTCTCGGTGGGAACATTATATTCGTCTATAACGTAATATAACCTAATCTAACCCATCTAGCCCCTCGCTGGTAATGTTTTACAGAATCCCGTTCCTGTCGTCCCGTACGTCTCGGTTGGGACATTATAAACTTCTACAGCGATATATATCCTAACGTAAGGCAGGCTAACATCTCGGATGTAGTATTTTACAACATTCCTGGCGTATCGGCCCCTACTTCTCGGCGGGATCATTATATTCGTCTATAACGTAATATAACCTAACCTAACACATCTAGGCCCTCGCTGGTAATGTTTTACAGAATCCCGTTCGCTTCGTACTGTACGTCTCGGTTGGGACGTTATATACGTCTACAGCGATATATATCCTAACCTAAGGCAGGCTATCATCTCGGATGTAGTATTTTACAACATTCCTGACGTATCGGCCCCTACTTCTGGATGGGAACATTATATTCGTCTATAACGTAACATAACCTTACCTAACCCATCTAGCCCCTCGCTGGTAATGTTTTACAGAATCCCGTTCCTGTCGTCCCGTACATCTCGGTTGGGATATTATATACGTCTACAGCGATATATATCCTAACGTAAGGCAGGCTAACATCTCGGATGTAGTATTTTACAACATTCCTGGCGTATCGGCCCCTACTTCTCGGTGGGATCATTATATTCGTATATAACGTATCACAACCTAACCTAACACATCTAGCCCCTCGCTGGTAATGTTTTACAGAATCCTGTTCCTGTCGTCCCGTACGTCTCGGTTGGGACATTATAAACGTCTACAGCGATATAATTCCTAACGTAAGGCAGGCTGACATCTAGGATGTTGTATTTTACAACATTCCTGGCGTATCGGCCCGTACTTCTCGGTGGGAACATTATATACGTCTATAACGTAATCTAACCTAACCTAACACATCTAGCCCCTCGCTGGTAATGTTTTACAGAATCTCTTTCGTGACGTCCCGTACATCTCGGTTGGAATATTATATACGTCTATATCGTTATATATCCTAACCTAATGCAGGCTATCATCTCGGATGCAGTATTTTACAACATGCCTGGCGTATCGGCCCCTACTTCACGGTGGGAACATTATATTCGTCTATAACGTATCACAAGCTAACCTAACCCATCTAGCCGCTCGCTGGTAATGTTTTACAGAATCCCGTTCGCTTCGTCCCGTACGTCTCGGTTGGGACGTTATATACGTCTACAGCGATATATATCCTAACCTAAGGCAGGCTATCATCTCGGATGTAGTATTTTACAACATTCCTGACGTATCGGCCCCCACTTCTGGGTGGGAACATTATATTCGTCTATAACGTAACATAACCTTACCTAACCCATCTAGCCCCTCGCTGGTAATGTTTTACAGAATCCCGTTCGTTTCGTCCAGTACGTCTCGGTTGGGACATTATAAACGTCTACAGCGATGTAATTCCTAACGTAAGACAGGCTGACATCTAGGATGTTGTATTTTACAACATTCCTGGCGTATCGGCCCCTACTTCTCGGTGGGAACATTATATTCGTCTATAACGTAATCTAACCTAACCTAACACATCTAGCCCCTCGCTGGTAATGTTTTACAGAATCTCGTTCGTGACGTCCCGTACATCTCGGTTGGAATATTATATACGTCTATATCGTTATATATCCTAACCTAATGTAGGCTATCATCTCGGATGCAGTATTTTACAACATGCCTGGCGTATCGGCCCCTACTTCACGGTGGGAACATTATATTCGTCTATAACGTATCACAAACTAACCTAACCCATCTAGCCCCTCGCTGGTAATGTTTTACAGAATCCCGTTCGTTTCGTCCCGTACGTCTCGGTTGGGACATTATAAACGTCTACAGCGATATATATCCTAACGTAAGGCAGGCTAACATCTCGGATGTAGTATTTTACAACATTCCTGGCGTATCGGCCCCTACTTCTCGGTGGGAACATTATATTCGTCTATAACGTAATATAACCTAACCTAACACATCTAGCCCCTCGCTGGTTATGTTTTACAGAATCCCGGTCGTGGCGTCCCGTACATCTCGGTTGGAATATTATATACGTCTATAGCAGTATATATCCTAACCTAAGGCAGGCTATCATCTCGGATGTAGTATTTTACAACATTCCTGACGTATCGGCCCCCACTTCTGGGTGGGAACATTATATTCGTCTATAACGTAACATAACCTTACCTAACCCATCTAGCCCCTCGCTGGTAATGTTTTACAGAATCCCGTTCGTTTCGTCCCGTACGTCTCGGTTGGGACATTATAAACGTCTACAGCGATATATATCCTAACGTAAGGCAGGCTAACATCTCGGATGTAGTATTTTACAACATTCCTGGCGTATCGGCCCCTACTTCTCGGTGGGAACATTATATTCGTCTATAACGTAATATAACCTAACCTAACACATCTAGCCCCTCGCTGGTTATGTTTTACAGAATCCCGGTCGTGGCGTCCCGTACATCTCGGTTGGAATATTATATACGTCTATAGCAGTATATATCCTAACCTAAGGCAGGCTATCATCTCGGATGTAGTATTTTACAACATTCCTGGCTTATCGGCCCCTACTTCTCGGTGGGAACATTATATAGGTCTATAACGTAATATAACCTAACCTAACGCATCTAGGCCCTCGCTGGTAATGTTTTACAGAACCTCGTTCGTGACGTCCCGTACATCTCGGTTGGAATATTATATACGTCTATAGCGTTATATATCCTAACCTAAGGCAGGCTATAACCTCGGATGTAGTATTTTACAACATTCCTGGCGTATCGGCCCATACTTCACGGTGGGAACATTATATATGTCTATAACGTATCACGACCTAACCTAACACATCTAGCCCCTCGCTGGTAGTGTTTTACAGAATCCTGTTCCTGTCGTCCCGTACGTCTCGGTTGGGACATTATAAACGTCTACAGCGATATAATTCCTAACGTAAGGCAGGCTGACATCTAGGATGTTGTATTTTACAACATTCCTGGCGTATCGGCCCGTACTTCTCGGTGGGAACATTATATAGGTCTATAACGTAATATAACCTAACCTAACACATCTAGGCCCTCGCTGGTAATGTTTTACAGAACCTCGTTCGTGACGTCCCGTACATCTCGTTTGGAATATTATATACGTCTATAGCGTTATATATCCTAACCTAAGGCAGGCTATCATCTCGGATTTAGTATTTTACAACATTCCTGGCGTATCGGCCCCCGTTCTCGGTGGAAACATTATATACGTCTATAGCGTATGACATCCTAACCTAACCCATCTAGCCCCTCGCTGATAACGTTTTACAGAATCCCGTTCCTGTCGTCCCGTACATCTCGGTTGGTATATTATATACGTCTACAGCGATATATATCCTAACGTAAGGCAGGCTAACATCTCGGATGTAGTATTTTACAACATTCCATGCGTATCGGCCCCTACTTCTCGGTGGGAACATTATATTCGTCTATAACGTAATATAACCTAACCTAACACATCTAGCCCCTCACTGGTAATGTTTTACAGAATCCCGTTCGTACCGTCCCGTACATCTCGGTTGGAATATTATATACGTCTATAGCAGTATATATGCTAACCTAAGGCAGGCTATCATCTGGGATGTAGTATTTTACAACATTCCTGGCGTATCGGCCCATACTTCACGGTGGGAACATTATATATGTCTATAACGTATCACAACCTAACCTAACACATCTAGCCCCTCGCTGGTAATGTTTTACAGAATCCTGTTCCTGTCGTCCCGTACGTCTCGGTTGGGACATTATAAACGTCTACAGCGATATAATTCCTAACGTAAGGCAGGCTGACATCTAGGATGTTGTATTTTACAACATTCCTGGCGTATCGGCCCGTACTTCTCGGTGGGAACATTATATACGTCTATAACGTAATCTAACCTAACCTAACACATCTAGCCCCTCGCTGGTAATGTTTTACAGAATCTCGTTCGTGACGTCCCGTACATCTCGGTTGGAATATTATATACGTCTATATCGTTATATATCCTAACCTAATGCAGGCTATCATCTCGGATGCAGTATTTTACAACATGCCTGGCGTATCGGCCCCTACTTCACGGTGGGAACATTATATTCGTCTATAACGTATCACAAACTAACCTAACCCATCTAGCCGCTCGCTGGTAATGTTTTACAGAATCCCGTTCGCTTCGTCCCGTACGTCTCGGTTGGGACGTTATATACGTCTACAGCGATATATATCCTAACCTAAGGCAGGCTATCATCTCGGATGTAGTATTTTACAACATTCCTGACGTATCGGCCCCTACTTCTGGGTGGGAACATTATATTCGTCTATAACGTAACATAACCTAACCTAACCCATCTAGCCCCTCGCTGGTAGTGTTTTACAGAATCCCGTTCGTTTCGTCCCGTACGTCTCGGTTGGGACATTATAAACGTCTACAGCGATATATATCCTAACGTAAGGCAGGCTAACATCTCGGATGTAGTATTTTACAACATTCCTGGCGTATCGGCCCCTACTTCTCGGTGGGAACATTATATTCGTCTATAACGTAATATAACCTAACCTAACACATCTAGCCCCTCGCTGGTTATGTTTTACAGAATCCCGGTCGTGGCGTCCCGTACATCTCGGTTGGAATATTATATACGTCTATAGCAGTATATATCCTAACCTAAGGCAGGCTATCATCTCGGATGTAGTATTTTACATTCCTGGCTTATCGGCCCCTACTTCTCGGTGGGAACATTATATAGGTCTATAACCTAATATAACCTAACCTAACACATCTAGGCCCTCGCTGGTAATGTTTTACAGAACCTCGTTCGTGACGTCCCGTACATCTCGGTTGGAATATTATATACGTCTATAGCGTTATATATCCTAACCTAAGGCAGGCTATCATCTCGGATGTAGTATTTTACAACATTCCTGGCGTATCGGCCCATACTTCACGGTGGGAACATTATATATGTCTATAACGTATCGCGACCTAACCTAACACATCTAGCCCCTCGCTGGTAATGTTTTACAGAATCCTGTTCCTGTCGTCCCGTACGTCTCGGTTGGGACATTATAAACGTCTACAGCGATATAATTCCTAACGTAAGGCAGGCTGACATCTAGGATGTTGTATTTTACAACATTCCTGGCGTATCGGCCCCTACTTCTCGGTGGGAACATTATATTCGTCTATAACGTAATCTAACCTAACCTAACACATCTAGCCCCTCGCTGGTAATGTTTTACAGAATCTCGTTCGTGACGTCCCGTACATCTCGGTTGGAATATTATATACGTCTACAGCGATATATATCCTAACGTAAGGCAGGCTAACATCTCGGATGTAGTATTTTACAACATTCCTGGCGTATCGGCCCCTACTTCTCGGTGGGAACATTATATACGTCTATAACGTATCACATCCTAACCTAACCCGTCTAGCCCCTCGCTGGTAATGTTTTACAGAATCCCGTTCGTGCCGTCCCGTACATCTCGGTTGGAATATTATATACGTCTGTAGCGTTATATATCCTAACCTAAGGCAGGCCATCATCTCGGATGCAGTATTTTACAACATTCCTGGCGTATCGGCCCCTACTTCTCGGTAGGATCATTATATTCGTCTATAACGTAATATAACCTATCCTAACCCATCTAGGCCCTGGCTGGTAATGTTTTACAGAATCTCGTTCGTGACGTCCCGTACTTCTCGGTTGGAATATTATATACGTCTATAGCGTTATATATCCTAACATAATGCAGGCTATCATCTCGGATGCAGTATTCTACAACATTCCTGGCGTATCGGCCTCTACTTCTCGGTGGGAACATTATATAGGTCTATAACGTAACATAACCTAAACTAACCTATCTAGCCCCTCGCTGGTAATGTTTTACAGAATCCCGTTCCTTTCGTCCCGTACGTCTCGGTTGGGACATTATAAACGGCTACAGCGATATATATCCTAAAGTAAGGCAGGTTGACGTCACGGATGTTGTATTTTACAACATTCCTAGCGTATCGGCCCCTACTTCTCGGTGGGAACATTATATACGTCTATAACGTATCACATCCTAACCTACCCCATCTAGCCCCTCGCTGGTAATGTTTTACAGAATCCCGTTCGTGCCGTCCCGTACATCTCGGTTGGAATATTATATACGTCTGTAGCGTTATATATCCTAACCTAAGGCAGGCCATCATCTCGGATGCAGTATTTTACAACAATCCTGGCATATCGGCCCCTACTTCTCGGTGGGAACATTATATACGTCTATAACGTAATCTAACCTAACCTAACACATCTAGCCCCTCGCTGGTAATGTTTTACAGAATCCCGTTCGTCCCGTCCCGTACATCTCGGTTGGAATATTATATACGTCTATAGCGTTATATATCCTAACCTAAGGCAGGCTATCATCTCGGATGTAGTATTCTACAACATTCCTGGCGTATCGGCCCGTACTTCTCGGTGGGAACATTATATAGGTCTATAACGTATCACAACCTAACCTAACACATCTAACCCCTCGCTGGTAATGTTTTACAGAATCCCGTTCGTGCCGTCCCGTACATCTCGGTTGGAATATTATATACGTCTGTAGCGTTATATATCCTAACCTAAGGCAGACTATCATCTCGGATGTAGTATTCTACAACAATCCTGGCGTACCGGCCCCTACTTCTCGGTGGGAACGTTATATAGGTCTATAACGTAACATAACCTTACCTAACCCATCTAGCCCCTCGCTGGTAATGTTTTACAGAATCCCGTTCGTTTCGTCCCGTACGTCTCGGTTGGGACATTATAAACGTCTACAGCGATATATATCCTAACGTAAGGCAGGCTAACATCTCGGATGTAGTATTTTACAACATTCCTGGCGTATCGGCCCCTACTTCTCGGTGGGAACATTATATTCGTCTATAACGTAATATAACCTAATCTAACCCATCTAGCCCCTCGCTGGTAATGTTTTACAGAATCCCGTTCCTGTCGTCCCGTACGTCTCGGTTGGGACATTATAAACCTCTACAGCGATATATATCCTAACGTAAGGCAGGCTAGCATCTCGGATGTAGTATTTTACAACATTCCTGGCGTATCGGCCCCTACTTCTCGGTGGGATCATTATATTCGTATATAACGTAATATAACCTAACCTAATACATCTAGGCCCTGGCTGGTAATGTTTTACAGAATCTCGTTCGTGACGTCCCGTACATCTCGGTTGGAATATTATATACGTCTATAGCGTTATATATTCTAACCTAATGTAGGCTATCTTCTCGGATGCAGTATTTTACAACATGCCTGGCGTATCGGCCCCTACTTCACGGTGGGAACATTATATTCGTCTATAACGTATCACAAACTAACCTAACCCATCTAGCCGCTCGCTGGTAATGTTTTACAGAATCCCGTTCGCTTCGTCCCGTACGTCTCGGTTGGGACGTTATATACGTCTACAGCGATATATATCCTAACCTAAGGCAGGCTATCATCTCGGATGTAGTATTTTACAACATTCCTGACGTATCGGCCCCTACTTCTGGGTGGGAACATTATATTCGTCTATAACGTAACCTAACCCATCTAGCCCCTCGCTGGTAATGTTTTACAGAATCCCGTTCGTTTCGTCCCGTACGTCTCGGTTGGGACATTATAAACGTCTACAGCGATATATATCCTAACGTAAGGCAGGCTAACATCTCGGATGTAGTATTTTACAACATTCCTGGCGTATCGGCCCCTACTTCTCGGTGGGAACATTATATTCGTCTATAACGTAATCTAACCTAACCTAACACATCTAGCCCCTCGCTGGTAATGTTTTACAGAATCTCGTTCGTGACGTCCCGTACATCTCGGTTGGAATATTATATACGTCTATATCGTTATATATCCTAACCTAATGCAGGCTATCATCTCGGATGCAGTATTTTACAACATGCCTGGCGTATCGGCCCCTACTTCACGGTGGGAACATTATATTCGTCTATAACGTATCACAAACTAACCTAACCCATCTAGCCGCTCGCTGGTAATGTTTTACAGAATCCCGTTCGTTTCGTCCCGTACGTCTCGGTTGGGACATTATAAACGTCTACAGCGATATATATCCTAACGTAAGGCAGGCTAACATCTCGGATGTAGTATTTTACAACATTCCTGGCGTATCGGCCCCTACTTCTCGGTGGGAACATTATATTCGTCTATAACGTAATATAACCTAATCTAACCCATCTAGCCCCTCGCTGGTAATGTTTTACAGAAACCCGTTCCTGTCGTCCCGTACGTCTCGGTTGGGACATTATAAACTTCTACAGCGATATATATCCTAACGTAAGGCAGGCTAACATCTCGGATGTAGTATTTTACAACATTCCTGGCGTATCGGCCCCTACTTCTCGGCGGGATCATTATATTCGTCTATAACGTAATATAACCTAACCTAACACATCTAGGCCCTCGCTGGTAATGTTTTACAGAATCCCGTTCGCTTCGTCCTGTACGTCTCGGATGGAACGTTATATACGTCTACAGCGATATATATCCTAACCTAAGGCAGGCTAACATCTCGGATGTAGTATTTTACAACATTCCTGGTGTATCGACCTCTACTTCTCGGTAGGAACATTATATTCGTCTATAACGCAATCTAACCTAACACATCTAGCCCCTCGCTGGTAATGTTTTACATAATCTCGTTCGTGACGTCCCGTACATCTCGGTTGGAATATTATATACGTCTATAGCGTTATATATCCTAACCTAATGCAGGCTATCATCTCGGATGCAGTATTCTACAACATTCCTGGCGTATCGGCCCCTACTTCTCGGTGGGAACATTATATAGGTCTATAACGTAATATAACCTAACCTAACACATCTAGGCCCTCGCTGGTAATGTTTTACAGAACCTCGTTCTTGACGTCCCGTACATCTCGGTTGGAATATTATATACGTCTATAGCGTTATATATCCTAACCTAAGGCAGGCTATCATCTCGGATGTAGTATTTTACAACATTCCTGGCGTATCGGCCCCCGTTCTCGGTGGAAACATTATATACGTCTATAGCGTATGACATCCTAACCTAACCCATCTAGCCCCTCGCTGATAACGTTTTACAGAATCCCGTTCCTGTCGTCCCGTACATCTCGGTTGGGATATTATATACGTCTACAGCGATATATATCCTAACGTAAGGCAGGCTAACATCTCGGATGTAGTATTTTACAACATTCCTGGTGTATCGACCTCTACTTCTCGGTAGGAACATTATATAGGTCTACAACGTAACATAACCTAACCTAACCCATCTAGCCCCTCGCTGGTAATGTTTTACAGAATCGCGTTCGTGTCGTTCCGTACGTCTCGATTGGGGTATTAAATACGTCTATAGCGTTATATATCCTAACCTAAGGCAGGCCATCATCTCGGATGTAGTATTTTACAACATTCCTGACGTATCGGCCCCTACTTCTCGGTGGGAACATTATATTCTTCTATAACGTAACATAACCTAACCTAACCCATCTAGCCCCTCGCTGGTAATGTTTTACAGAATCCCGTTCGTTTCGTCCCGTACATCTCGGTTGGAATATTATATACGTCTATAGCGTTATATATCCTAACCTAATGCAGGCTATCGTCTCGGATGCAGTATTTTACAACATGCCTGCCGTATCGGCCCCTACTACACGGTGGGAACATTATATTCGTCTATAACGTAACATAACCTTACCTAACCCATCTAGCCCCTCGCTGGTAATGTTTTACAGAATCCCGTTCCTGTCGTCCCGTACACCTCGGTTGGGATATTATATACGTCTACAGCGATATATATCCTAACGTAAGGCAGGCTAACATCTCGGATGTAGTATTTTACAACATTCCATGCGTATCGGCCCCTACTTCTCGGTGGGAACATTATATTCGTCTATAACGTAATATAACCTAACCTAACACATCTAGCCCCTCATTGGTAATGTTTTACAGAATCCCGTTCGTGACGTCCCGTACATCTCGGTTGGAATATTATATACGTCTATAGCAGTATATATGCTAACCTAAGGCAGGCTATCATCTCGGATGTAGTATTTTACAACATTCCTGGCGTATCGGCCCATACTTCACGGTGGGAACATTATATATGTCTATAACGTATCACAACCTAACCTAACACATCTAGCCCCTCGCTGGTAATGTTTTACAGAATCCCGGTCGTGGCGTCCCGTACATCTCGGTTGGAATATTATATACGTCTATAGCAGTATATATCCTAACCTAAGGCAGGCTATCATCTCGGATGTAGTATTTTACAACATTCCTGGCGTATCGGCCCCTACTTCTCGGTGGGAACATTATATAGGTCAATAACGTAATATAACCTAACCTAACACATCTAGGCCCTCGCTGGTAATGTTTTACAGAACCTCGTTCGTGACGTCCCGTACATCTCGGTTGGAATATTATATACGTCTATAGCGTTATATATCCTAACCTAAGGCAGGCTATCATCTCGGATGTAGTATTTTACAACATTCCTGGCGTATCGGCCCCCGTTCTCGGTGGAAACATTATATACGTCTATAGCGTATGACATCCTAACCTAACCCATCTAGCCCCTCGCTGATAACGTTTTACAGAATCCCGTTCCTGTCGTCCCGTACATCTCGGTTGGTATATTATATACGTCTACAGCGATATATATCCTAACGTAAGGCAAGCTAACATCTCGGATGTAGTATTTTACAACATTCCTGGCGTATCGACCTCTACTTCTCGGTAGGAACATTATATAGGTCTACAACGTAACATAACCTAACCTAACCCATCTAGCCTCTCGCTGGTAATGTTTTACAGAATCCTGTTTGTTTCGTCCCGTACGTCTCGGTTGGGACATTATAAACGTCTACAGCGATATATGTCCTGACGTAAGGCAGGCTGACGTCTCGGATTTTGTATTTTACAACATTCCTGGCGTATCGGCCCCTACTTCTCGGTGGGAACATTATATTCGTCTATAACGTAATCTAACCTAACCTAACACATCTAGCCTCTCGCTGGTAATGTTTTACAGAACCCCGTTCGTGGCGTCCCGTACATCTCGGTTGGCATATTATATACGTCTATAGCGTTATACATCCTATCCTAAGGCAGGCTATCACCTCGGATGTAGTATTCTACAACATTCCTGGCGTATCGGCCCCTACTTCTCGGTGGGAACATTATATACGTCCATAACGTATCACAAACTAACCTAACCCATCTAGCCGCTCGCTGGTAATGTTTTACAGAATCCCGTTCGCTTCGTCCCGTACGTCTCGGTTGGGACGTTATATACGTCTACAGCGATATATATCCTAACCTAAGGCAGGCTATCATCTCGGATGTAGTATTTTACAACATTCCTGACGTATCGGCCCCTACTTCTGGGTGGGAACATTATATTCGTCTATAACGTAACATAACCTTACCTAACCCATCTAGCCCCTCGCTGGTAATGTTTTACAGAATCCCGTTCCTGTCGTCCCGTACATCTCGGTTGGGATATTATATACGTCTACAGCGATATATATCCTAACGTAAGGCAGGCTAACATCTCGGATGTAGTATTTTACAACATTCCTGGCGTATCGGCTCCTACTTCTCGGTGGGATCATTATATTCGTATATAACGTAATATAACCTAACCTAATACATCTAGGCCCTGGCTGGTAATGTTTTACAGAATCTCGTTCGTGACGTCCCGTACATCTCGGTTGGAATATTATATACGTCTATAGCGTTATATATCCTAACCTAAGGCAGGCTATCATCTCGGATGCAGTATTTTACAACATGCCTGGCGTATCGGCCCCTACTTCACGGTGGGAACATTATATACGTCTATCACGTATCACAAACTAACCTAACCCATCTAGCCCCTCGCTGGTAATGTTTTACAGAATCCCGTTCGCTTCGTCCCGTACGTCTCGGTTGGGACGTTATATACGTCTACAGCGATATATATCCTAACCTAAGGCAGGCTATCATCTCGGATGTAGTATTTTACAACATTCCTGACGTATCGGCCCCTACTTCTGGGTGGGAACATTATAATCGTCTATAACGTAACATAACCTTACCTAACCCATCTAGCCCCTCGCTGGTAATGTTTTACAGAATCCCGTTCGTTTCGTCCCGTACGTCTCGGTTGGGACATTATAAACGTCTACAGCGATATATATCCTAACGTAAGGCAGGCTAACATCTCGGTTGTAGTATTTTACAACATTCCTGGCGTATCGGCCCCTACTTCTCGGTGGGAACATTATATTCTTCTATAACGTAATATAACCTAACCTAACACATCTAGCCCCTCGCTGGTAATGTTTTAGAGAATCCCGTTCCTTTCGTCCCGTACGTCTCGGTTGGGACATTATAAACGTCTACAGCGATATATATCCTAACGTAAGGCAGGCTGACATCTCGGATGTTGTATTTTACAACATTCCTGGCGTATCGGCCCCTACTTCTCGGTGGGAACATTATATTCGTCTATAACGTAATCTAACCTAACACATCTAGCCCATCGCTGGTAATGTTTTACAGAATCCCGTTCGTGCCGTCCCGTACATCTCAGTTGGAATATTATATAAGTCTATAGCGTTATATATCCTAACCTAAGGCAGGCCATCATCTCGGATGTAGTAATTTACAACATTCCTGACGTATCGGCCCCTACTTCTCGGTGGGAACATTATATTCTTCTATAACGTAACATAACCTAACCTAACCCATCTAGCCCCTCGCTGGTAATGTTTTACAGAATCCCGTTCGTTTCGTCCCGTACATCTCGGTTGGAATATTATATACGTCTATAGCGTTATATATCCTAACCTAAGGCAGGCTATCATCTCGGATGTAGTATTTTACAACATTCCTGGCGTATCGGCCCCTACTTCTCGGTGGGAACATTATACAGGTCTATAACGTAATATAACCTAACCTAACACATCTAGGCCCTCGCTGGTAATGTTTTACAGAACCTCGTTCGTGACGTCCCGTACATCTCGGTTGGAATATTATATACGTCTATAGCGTTATATATCCTAACCTAAGGAAGGCTATCATCTCGGATGTAGTATTTTACAACATGCCTGGCGTATCGGCCCCCGTTCTCGGTGGAAACATTATATACGTCTATAGCGTATGACATCCTAACCTAACCCATCTAGCCCCTCGCTGATAACGTTTCACAGAATCCCGTTCCTGTCGTCACGTACATCTCGGTTGGGATATTATATACGTCTACAGCGATATATATCGTAACGTAAGGCAGGCTAACATCTCGGATGTAGTATTTTACAACATTCCTGGCGTATCGGCCCCTACTTCTGGGTGGGAACATTATATACGTCTATAACGTATCACAAACTAACCTAACCCATCTAGCCCCTCGCTGGTAATGTTTTACAGAATCCCGTTCGCTTCGTCCCGTACGTCTCGGTTGGGAAGTTATATACGTCTACAGCGATATATATCCTAACCTAAGGCAGGCTATCATCTCGGATGTAGTATTCTACAACATTCCTGGCGTATCGGCCCCTACTTCTGGGTGGGAACATTATATTCGTCTATAACGTAACATAACCTTACCTAACCCATCTAGCCCCTCGCTGGTAATGTTTTACAGAATCCCGTTCGTTTCGTCCCGTACGTCACGGTTGGGATATTATAAACGTCTACAGCGATATATATCCTAACGTAAGGCAGGCTAACTTCTCGGATGTAGTATTTTACAACATTCCTGGCGTATCGGCCCCTACTTCTCGGTGGGAACATTATATTCGTCTACAACATAATATAACCTAACCTAACACATCTAGCCCCTCGCTGGTAATGTTTTACAGAATCCCGGTCGTGGCGTCCCGTACATCTCGGTTGGAATATTATATACGTCTATAGCAGTATATATCCTAACCTAAGGCAGGCTATCATCTCGGATGTAGTATTTTACAACATTCCTGGCGTATCGGCCCATACTTCACGGTGGGAACATTATATATGTCTATAACGTATCACAACCTAACCTAACACATCTAACCCCTCGCTGGTAATGTTTTAGAGAATCCCGTTCCTGTCGTCCCGTACGTCTCGGTTGGGACATTACAAACGTCTACAGCGATATATATCCTAACGTAAGGCAGGCTGACATCTCGGATGTTGTATTTTACAACATGCCTGGCGTATCGGCCCCTACTTCACGGTGGGAACATTATATACGTCTATCACGTATCACAAACTAACCTAACCCATCTAGCCCCTCGCTGGTAATGTTTTACAGAATCCCGTTCGCTTCGTCCCGTACGTCTCGGTTGGGACGTTATATACGTCTACAGCGATATATATCCTAACCTAAGGCAGGCTATCATCTCGGATGTAGTATTTTACAACATTCCTGACGTATCGGCCCCTACTTCTGGGTGGGAACATTATAATCGTCTATAACGTAACATAACCTTACCTAACCCATCTAGCCCCTCGCTGGTAATGTTTTACAGAATCCCGTTCGTTTCGTCCCGTACGTCTCGGTTGGGACATTATAAACGTCTACAGCGATATATATCCTAACGTAAGGCAGGCTAACATCTCGGTTGTAGTATTTTACAACATTCCTGGCGTATCGGCCCCTACTTCTCGGTGGGAACATTATATTCTTCTATAACGTAATATAACCTAACCTAACACATCTAGCCCCTCGCTGGTAATGTTTTAGAGAATCCCGTTCCTGTCGTCCCGTACGTCTCGGTTGGGACATTATAAACGTCTACAGCGATATATATCCTAACGTAAGGCAGGCTGACATCTCGGATGTTGTATTTTACAACATTCCTGGCGTATCGGCCCCTACTTCTCGGTGGGAGCATTATATTCGTCTATAACGTAATCTAACCTAACACATCTAGCCCATCGCTGGTAATGTTTTACAGAATCCCGTTCGTGCCGTCCCGTACATCTCGGTTGGAATATTATATAAGTCTATAGCGTTATATATCCTAACCTAAGGCAGGCCATCATCTCGGATGTAGTAATTTACAACATTCCTGACGTATCGGCCCCTACTTCTCGGTGGGAACATTATATTCTTCTATAACGTAACATAACCTAACCTAACCCATCTAGCCCCTCGCTGGTAATGTTTTACAGAATCCCGTTCGTTTCGTCCCGTACATCTCGGTTGGAATATTATATACGTCTATAGCGTTATATATCCTAACCTAAGGCAGGCTATCATCTCGGATGTAGTATTTTACAACATTCCTGGCGTATCGGCCCCTACTTCTCGGTGGGAACATTATACAGGTCTATAACGTAATATAACCTAACCTAACACATCTAGGCCCTCGCTGGTAATGTTTTACAGAACCTCGTTCGTGACGTCCCGTACATCTCGGTTGGAATATTATATACGTCTATAGCGTTATATATCCTAACCTAAGGAAGGCTATCATCTCGGATGTAGTATTTTACAACATGCCTGGCGTATCGGCCCCCGTTCTCGGTGGAAACATTATATACGTCTATAGCGTATGACATCCTAACCTAACCCATCTAGCCCCTCGCTGATAACGTTTCACAGAATCCCGTTCCTGTCGTCACGTACATCTCGGTTGGGATTTTATATACGTCTACAGCGATATATATCGTAACGTAAGGCAGGCTAACATCTCGGATGTAGTATTTTACAACATTCCTGGCGTATCGGCCCCTACTTCTCGGTGGGAACATTATATTCGTCTATAACGTAATCTAACCTAACCTAACACATCTAGCCTCTCGCTGGTAATGTTTTACAGAATCCCGTTCGTGCCGTCCCGTACATCTCGGTTGGAATATTATATACGTCTATAGCGTTATATATCCTAACCTAATGCAGGCTATCATCTCGGATGCAGTATTTTACAACATTCCTGCCGTATCGGCCCCTACTTCTGGGTGGGAACATTATATACGTCTATAACGTATCACAAACTAACCTAACCCATCTAGCCCCTCGCTGGTAATGTTTTACAGAATCCCGTTCGCTTCGTCCCGTACGTCTCGGTTGGGAAGTTATATACGTCTACAGCGATATATATCCTAACCTAAGGCAGGCTATCATCTCGGATGTAGTATTTTACAACATTCCTGACGTATCGGCCCCTACTTCTGGGTGGGAACATTATATTCGTCTATAACGTAACATAACCTTACCTAACCCATCTAGCCCCTCGCTGGTAATGTTTTACAGAATCCCGTTCGTTTCGTCCCGTACGTCACGGTTGGGATATTATAAACGTCTACAGCGATATATATCCTAACGTAAGGCAGGCTAACTTCTCGGATGTAGTATTTTACAACATTCCTGGCGTATCGGCCCCTACTTCTCGGTGGGAACATTATATTCGTCTACAACGTAATATAACCTAACCTAACACATCTAGCCCCTCGCTGGTAATGTTTTACAGAATCCCGGTCGTGGCGTCCCGTACATCTCGGTTGGAATATTATATACGTCTATAGCAGTATATATCCTAACCTAAGGCAGGCTATCATCTCGGATGTAGTATTTTACAACATTCCTGGCGTATCGGCCCATACTTCACGGTGGGAACATTATATATGTCTATAACGTATCACAACCTAACCTAACACATCTAACCCCTCGCTGGTAATGTTTTAGAGAATCCCGTTCCTGTCGTCCCGTACGTCTCGGTTGGGACATTACAAACGTCTACAGCGATATATATCCTAACGTAAGGCAGGCTGACATCTCGGATGTTGTATTTTACAACATTCCTGGCGTATCGGCACCTACTTCTCGGTGGGAACATTATATTCGTCTATAACGTAATCTAATCTAACACATCTAGCCCCTCGCTGGTAATGTTTTACAGAATCCCGTTCGTGCCGTCCCGTACATCTCGGTTGGAATATTATATACCACTATAGCGTTATATATCCTAACCTAAGGCAGGCTATCATCTCGGATGTAGTATTTTACAACATTCCTGGCGTATCGGCCCCTACTTCTCGGTGGGAACATTATATAGGTCTATAACGTAATATAACCTAACCTAACACATCTAGGCCCTCGCTGGTAATGTTTTACAGAACCTCGTTCGTGACGTCCCGTACATCTCGGTTGGAATATTATATACGTCTATAGCGTTATATATCCTAACCTAAGGCAGGCTATCATCTCGGATGTAGTATTTTACAACATTCCTGGCGTATCGGCCCCCGTTCTCGGTGGAAACATTATATACGTCTATAGCGTATGACATCCTAACCTAACCCATCTAGCCCCTCGCTGACAACGTTTTACAGAATCCCGTTCCTGTCGTCCCGTACATCTCGGTTGGGATATTATATACGTCTACAGCGATATATATCCTAACGTAAGGCAGGCTAACATCTCGGATGTAGTATTTTACAACATTCCTGGTGTATCGACCTCTACTTCTCGGTAGGAACATTATATAGGTCTACAACGTAACATAACCTAACCTAACCCATCTAGCCCCTCGCTGGTAATGTTTTACAGAATCCCGTTTGTTTCGTCCCGTACGTCTCGGTTGGGACATTATAAACGTCTACAGCGATATATATCCTAACCTAAGGCAGGCTATCATCTCGGATGTAGTATTTTACAACATTCCTGGCGTATCGACCCCTACTTCTCGGCGGGATCATTATATTCGTCTATAACGTAATATAACCTAACCTAACACATCTAGGCCCTGGCTGGTAATGTTTTACAGAATCCCGTTCCTGTCGTCCCGTACGTCTCGGTTGGGACATTATAAACGTCTACAGCGATATATATCCTAACGTAAGGCAGGCTGACATCTCGGATGTTGTATTTTACAACATTCCTGGCGTATCGGCCCCTACTTCTCGGTGGGAACATTATATTCGTCTATAACGTAATCTAACCTAACCTAACACATCTAGGCCCTCGCTGGTAATGTTTTACAGAACCTCGTTCGTGACGTCCCGTACATCTCGGTTGGAATATTATATACGTCTATAGCGTTATATATCCTAACCTAAGGCAGGCTATCATCTCGGATGTAGTATTTTACAACATTCCTGGCGTATCGGCCCCCGTTCTCGGTGGAAACATTATATACGTCTATAGCGTATGACATCCTAACCTAACCCATATAGCCCCTCGCTGATAACGTTTTACAGAATCCCGTTCCTGTCGTCCCGTACATCTCGGTTGGGATATTATATACGTCTACAGCGATATATATCCTAACGTAAGGCAGGCTAACATCTCGGATGTAGTATTTTACAACATTCCTGGTGTATCGACCTCTACTTCTCGGTAGGAACATTATATAGGTCTACAACGTAACATAACCTAACCTAACCCATCTAGCCCCTCGCTGGTAATGTTTTACAGAATCCCGTTTGTTTCGTCCCGTACGTCTCGGTTGGGACATTATAAACGTCTACAGCGATATATATCCTAACCTAAGGCAGGCTATCATCTCGGATGTAGTATTTTACAACATTCCTGGCGTATCGACCCCTACTTCTCGGCGGGATCATTATATTCGTCTATAACGTAATATAACCTAACCTAACACATCTAGGCCCTGGCTGGCAATGTTTTACAGAACCTCGTTCGTGACGTCCCGTACATCTCAGTTGGAATATTATATACATCTATAGCGTTATATATCCTAACCTAAGGCAGGCTATCATCTCGGATGTAGTATTTTACAACATTCCTGACGTATCGGCCCCTACTTCTCGGTGGGAACATTATAATCGTCTATAACGTAACATAACCTAACCTAACCCATCTAGCCCCTCGCTGGTCATGTTTTACAGCACCTCGTTCGTGACGTCCCGTACATCTCGGTTGGAATATTATATACGTCTATAGCGTTATGTATCCTAACCTAAGGCAGGCTATCATCTCGGATTTAGTATTTTACAACATTCCTGGCTTATCGGCCCCCGTTCTCGGTGGAAACATTATATACGTCTATAGCGTATGACATCCTAACCTAACCCATCTAGCCCCTCGCTGGTAATGTTTTACAGAATCCCGTTCGTTTCGTCCCGTACGTCTCGGTTGGGACATTATAAACGTCTACAGCGATATATATCCTAACGTAAGGCAGGCTGACATCTCGGATGTTGTATTTTACAACATTCCTGGCGTATCGGCCCCTACTTCTCGGTGGGAACATTATATTCGTCTATAACGTAATCTAACCTAACACATCTAGCCCCTCGCTGGTAATGTTTTACAGAATCCCGTTCCTGTCGTCCCGTACGTCTCGGTTGGGACATTATAAACGTCTACAGCGATATATATCCTAACGTAAGGCAGGCTGACATCTCGGATGTTGTATTTTACAACATTCCTGGCGTATCGGCCCCTACTTCTCGGTGGGAACATTATATTCGTCTATAACGTAATCTAACCTAACCTAACACATCTAGCCCCTCGCTGGTAATGTTGTACAGAATCCCGTTCGTGCCGTCCCGTACATCTCGGTTGGGATATTATATACGTCTATAGCGTTATATATCCTAACCTAAGGCAGGCCATCATCTCGGATGCAGTATTTTACAACATTCCTGGCGTATCGGCACCCGTTCTCGGCGGGATCATTATATTCGTCTATAACGTAATATAACCTAACCTAACACATCTAGGCTCTGGCTGGTAATGTTTTACAGAACCTCGTTCGTGACGTCCCGTACATCTCAGTTGGAATATTATATACGTCTATAGCGTTATATATACTAACCTAAGGCAGGCTATCATCTCGGATGTAGTATTTTACAACATTCCTGGCGTATCGGCCCCCGTTCGTGGTGGTAACATTATATACGGCTATAGCGTATCACATCCTAACCTAACCCATCTAGCCCCTCGCTGATAATGTTTTACAGAATCCCGTTCCTGTCGTCCCGTACATCTCGGTTGGGATATTATATACGTCTACAGCGATATATATCCTAACGTAAGGCAGGCTAACATCTCGGATGTAGTATTTTACAACATTCCTGGCGTATCGGCCTCTACTTCTCAGTGGGAACATTATATTCGTCTATAACGTAACGTAACCTAATCTAACCCATCTAGCCCCTCGCTGGTGATGTTTTACAGAATCCCGTTCGTTTCGTCCCGTACATCTCGATTGGGATATTATTTACGTCTATAGCGTTATATATCCTATCCGAATGCAGGCTATCATCTCGGATGCAGTATTTTACAACATGCCTGGGGTATCGGCCCCTACTTCACGGTGGGAACATTATATACGTCTATAACGTATCACAAACTAACCTAACCCATCTAGCCCCTCGCTGGTAATGTTTTACAGAATCCCGTTCGTTTCGTCCCGTACGTCTCGGTTGGGACATTATAAACGTCTACAGCGATATATATCCTAACGTAAGGCAGGCTGACATCTCGGATGTTGTATTTTACAACATTTCTGGCGTATCGACCCCTACTTCTCGGTGGGAACATTATATTCGTCTATAACGCAATCTAACCTAACACATCTAGCCCCTCGCTGGTAATGTTTCACAGAATCTCGTTCGTGACGTCCCGTACATCTCGGTTAGAATATTATATACGTCTATAGCGTTATATATCCTATCCGAATGCAGGCTATCATCGCGGATGCAGTATTTTACAACATGCCTGGCGTATCGGCCCCTACTTTACGGTGGGAACATTATATATACGTCTATAACGTATCACAAACTAACCTAACCCATCTAGCCCCTCGCTGGTAATGTTTTACAGAATCCCGTTCCTGTCGTCCCGTACGTCTCGGTTGGGACATTATAAACTTCTACAGCGATATATATCCTAACGTAAGGCAGGCTAACATCTCGGATGTAGTATTTTACAACATTCCTGGCGTATCGGCTCCTACTTCTGGCCGGGATCATTATATTCGTCTATAACGTAATATAACCTAACCTAACACATCTAGGCCCTCGCTGGTAATGTTTTACAGAATCAAGTTCGTTTCGTCCCGTACATCTCGGTTGGAATATTATATACGTATATAGCGTTATATATCCTATCCTAAGGCAGGCTATCATCTCGGATGTAGTATTCTACAACATTCCTGGCGTATCGGCCCCTACTTCTCGGTGGGATCATTATATTCGTATATAACGTAATATAACCTAACCTAATACATCTAGGCCCTGGCTGCTAATGTTTTACAGAATCTCGTTCGTGACGTCCCGTACATCGCGGTTGGAATATTATATACGTCTATAGCGTTATATATCCTAACCTAATGCAGGCTATCATCTCGGATGCAGTATTTTACAACATTCCTGACGTATCGGCTCCTACTTCTGGGTGGGAACATTATATACGTCTATAACGTATCACAAACTAACCTATCCCATCTAGCCCCTCGCTGGTAATGTTTTACAGAATCCCGTTCGCTTCGTCCCGTACGTCTCGGTTGGGAAGTTATATACGTCTACAGCGATATATATCCTAACCTAAGGCAGGCTATCATCTCGGATGTAGTATTTTACAACATTCCTGACGTATCGGCCCCTACTTCTGGGTGGGAACATTATATTCGTCTATAACGTAACATAACCTTACCTAACCCATCTAGCCCCTCGCTGGTAATGTTTTACAGAATACCGTTCGTTTCGTCCCGTACGTCACGGTTGGGACATTATAAACGTCTACAGCGATATATATCCTAACGTAAGGCAGGCTAACTTCTCGGATGTAGTATTTTACAACATTCCTGGCGTATCGGCCCCTACTTCTCGGTGGGAACATTATATTCGTCTATAACGTAATATAACCTAACCTAACACATCTAGCCCCTCGCTGGTAATGTTTTACAGAATCCCGGTCGTGGCGTCCCGTACATCTCGGTTGGAATATTATATACGTCTATAGCAGTATATATCCTAACCTAAGGCAGGCTATCATCTCGGATGTAGTATTTTACAACATTCCTGGCGTATCGGCCCATACTTCACGGTGGGAACATTATATATGTCTATAACGTATCACAACCTAACCTAACACATCTAACCCCTCGCTGGTAATGTTTTAGAGAATCCCGTTCCTGTCGTCCCGTACGTCTCGGTTGGGACATTATAAACGTCTACAGCGATATATATATTAACGTAAGGCAGGCTGACATCTCGGATGTTGTGTTTTACAACATTCCTGGCGTATCGGCCCCTACTTCTCGGTGGGAACATTATATTCGTCTATAACGTAATATAATCTAACACATCTAGCCCCTCGCTGGTAATGTTTTACAGAATCCCGTTCGTGCCGTCCCGTACATCTCGGTTGGAATATTATATACCACTATAGCGTTATATATCCTAACCTAAGGCAGGCTATCATCTCGGATGTAGTATTTTACAACATTCCTGGCGTATCGGCCCCTACTTCTCGGTGGGAACATTATATAGGTCTATAACGTAATATAACCTAACCTAACACATCTAGGCCCTCGCTGGTAATGTTTTACAGAACCTCGTTCGTGACGTCCCGTACATCTCGGTTGGAATATTATATACGTCTATAGCGTTATATATCCTAACCTAAGGCAGGCTATCATCTCGGATGTAGTATTTTACAACATTCCTGGCGTATCGGCCCCCGTTCTCGGTGGAAACATTATATACGTCTATAGCGTATGACATCCTAACCTAACCCATCTAGCCCCTCGCTGATAACGTTTTACAGAATCCCGTTCCTGTCGTCCCGTACATCTCGGTTGGGATATTATATACGTCTACAGCGATATATATCCTAACGTAAGGCAGGCTAACATCTCGGATGTAGTATTTTACAACATTCCTGGTGTATCGACCTCTACTTCTCGGTAGGAACATTATATAGGTCTACAACGTAACATAACCTAACCTAACCCATCTAGCCCCTCGCTGGTAATGTTTTACAGAATCCCGTTTGTTTCGTCCCGTACGTCTCGGTTGGGACATTATAAACGTCTACAGCGATATATATCCTAACCTAAGGCAGGCTATCATCTCGGATGTAGTATTTTACAACATTCCTGGCGTATCGGCCCCTACTTCTCGGCGGGATCATTATATTCGTCTATAACGTAATATAACCTAACCTAACACATCTAGGCCCTGGCTGGTAATGTTTTACAGAACCTCGTTCGTGACGTCCCGTACATCTCAGTTGGAATATTATATACATCTATAGCGTTATATATCCTAACCTAAGGCAGGCTATCATCTCGGATGTAGTATTTTACAACATTCCTGACGTATCGGCCCCTACTTCTCGGTGGGAACATTATAATCGTCTATAACGTAACATAACCTAACCTAACCCATCTAGCCCCTCGCTGGTAATGTTTTACAGAATCCCGTTCGTTTCGTCCCGTACACCTCGGTTGGGATATTATATACGTCTACAGCGATATATATCCTAACGTAAGGCAGGCTAACATCTCGGATGTAGTATTTTACAACATTCCTGGCGTATCGGCCCCTACTTCTCGGTGGGAACATTATATTCGTCTATAACGTAATCTAACCTAACACATCTATCCCCTCGCTGGTAATGTTTTACAGAATCCCGTTCCTGTCGTCCCGTACGTCTCGGTTGGGACATTATAAACGTCTACAGCGATATATATCCTAACGTAAGGCAGGCTGACATCTCGGATGTTGTATTTTACAACATTCCTGGCGTATCGGCCCCTACTTCTCGGTGGGAACATTATATTCGTCTATAACGTAATCTAACCTAACCTAACACATCTAGCCCCTCGCTGGTAATGTTGTACAGAATCCCGTTCGTGCCGTCACGTACATCTCGGTTGGGATATTATATACGTCTATAGCGTTATATATCCTAACCTAAGGCAGGCCATCATCTCGGATGCAGTATTTTACAACATTCCTGACGTATCGGCACCCGTTCTCGGTGGGAACATTATATACGTCTATAGCGTATCACATCCTAACCTAACCCATCTAGCCCCTCGCTGGTAATGTTTTAGAGAATCCCGTTCCTGTCGTCCCGTACATCTCGGTTGGGATATTACATACGTCTACAGCGATATATATCCTAACCTAAGGCAGGCTATCATCTCCGATGTAGTATTTTACAACATTCCTGGCGTATCGGCCCCTACTTCTCGGTGGGAACATTATATAGGTCTATAACGTAATATAACCTAACCTAACACATCTAGGCCCTCGCTGGTAATGTTTTACAGAACCTCGTTCGTGACGTCCCGTACATCTCGGTTGGAATATTATATACGTCTATAGCGTTATATATCCTAACCTAAGGCAGGCTATCATCTCGGATGTAGTATTTTACAACATTCCTGGCGTATCGGCCCCCGTTCTCGGTGGAAACATTATATACGTCTATAGCGTATGACATCCTAACCTAACCCATCTAGCCCCTCGCTGATAACGTTTTACAGAATCCCGTTCCTGTCGTCCCGTACATCTCGGTTGGGATATTATATACGTCTACAGCGATATATATCCTAACGTAAGGTAGGCTAACATCTCGGATGTAGTATTTTACAACATTCCTGGTGTATCGACCTCTACTTCTCGGTAGGAACATTATATAGGTCTACAACGTAACATAACCTAACCTAACCCATCTAGCCCCTCGCTGGTAATGTTTTACAGAATCCCGTTTGTTTCGTCCCGTACGTCTCGGTTGGGACATTATAAACGTCTACAGCGATATATATCCTAACCTAAGGCAGGCTATCATCTCGGATGTAGTATTTTACAACATTCCTGGCGTATCGACCCCTACTTCTCGGCGGGATCATTATATTCGTCTATAACGTAATATAACCTAACCTAACACATCTAGGCCCTGGCTGGTAATGTTTTACAGAACCTCGTTCGTGACGTCCCGTACATCTCAGTTGGAATATTATATACATCTATAGCGTTGTATATCCTAACCTAAGGCAGGCTATCATCTCGGATGTAGTATTTTACAACATTCCTGACGTATCGGCCCCTACTTCTCGGTGGGAACATTATAATCGTCTATAACGTAACATAACCTAACCTAACCCATCTAGCCCCTCGCTGGTCATGTTTTACAGAACCTCGTTCGTGACGTCCCGTACATCTCGGTTGGAATATTATATACGTCTATAGCGTTATGTATCCTAACCTAAGGCAGGCTATCATCTCGGATTTAGTATTTTACAACATTCCTGGCTTATCGGCCCCCGTTCTCGGTGGAAACATTATATACGTCTATAGCGTATGACATCCTAACCTAACCCATCTAGCCCCTCACTGGTAATGTTTTACAGAATCCCGTTCGTTTCGTCCCGTACGTCTCGGTTGGGACATTATAAACGTCTACAGCGATATATATCCTAACGTAAGGCAGGCTGACATCTCGGATGTTGTATTTTACAACATTCCTGGCGTATCGGCCCCTACTTCTCGGTGGGAACATTATATTCGTCTATAACGTAATCTAACCTAACACATCTAGCCCCTCGCTGGTAATGTTTTACAGAATCCCGTTCCTGTCGTCCCGTACGTCTCGGTTGGGACATTATAAACGTCTACAGCGATATATATCCTAACGTAAGGCAGGCTGACATCTCGGATGTTGTATTTTACAACATTCCTGGCGTATCGGCCCCTACTTCTCGGTGGGAACATTATATTCGTCTATAACGTAATCTAACCTAACCTAACACATCTAGCCCCTCGCTGGTAATGTTGTACAGAATCCCGTTCGTGCCGTCCCGTACATCTCGGTTGGGATATTATATACGTCTATAGCGTTATATATCCTAACCTAAGGCAGGCCATCATCTCGGATGCAGTATTTTACAACATTCCTGGCGTATCGGCACCCGTTCTCGGTGGGAACATTATATACGTCTATAGCGTATCACATCCTAACCTAACCCATCTAGCCCCTCGCTGGTAATGTTTTAGAGAATCCCGTTCCTGTCGTCCCGTACATCTCGGTTGGGATATTATATACGTCTACAGCGATATATATCCTAACCTAAGGCAGGCTATCATCTCCGATGTAGTATTTTACAACATTCCTGGCGTATCGGCCCCTACTTCTCGGCGGGATCATTATATTCGTCTATAACGTAATATAACCTAACCTAACACATCTAGGCTCTGGCTGGTAATGTTTTACAGAACCTCGTTCGTGACGTCCCGTACATCTCAGTTGGAATATTATATACGTCTATAGCGTTATATATACTAACCTAAGGCAGGCTATCATCTCGGATGTAGTATTTTACAACATTCCTGGCGTATCGGCCCCCGTTCGTGGTGGTAACATTATATACGGCTATAGCGTATCACATCCTAACCTAACCCATCTAGCCCCTCGCTGATAATGTTTTACAGAATCCCGTTCCTGTCGTCCCGTACATCTCGGTTGGGATATTATATACGTCTACAGCGATATATATCCTAACGTAAGGCAGGCTAACATCTCGGATGTAGTATTTTACAACATTCCTGGCGTATCGGCCTCTACTTCTCAGTGGGAACATTATATTCGTCTATAACGTAACGTAACCTAATCTAACCCATCTAGCCCCTCGCTGGTGATGTTTTACAGAATCCCGTTCGTTTCGTCCCGTACATCTCGATTGGGATATTATTTACGTCTATAGCGTTATATATCCTATCCGAATGCAGGCTATCATCTCGGATGCAGTATTTTACAACATGCCTGGGGTATCGGCCCCTACTTCACGGTGGGAACATTATATACGTCTATAACGTAACATAACCTTACCTAACCCATCTAGCCCCTCGCTGGTAATGTTTTACAGAATACCGTTCGTTTCGTCCCGTACGTCACGGTTGGGACATTATAAACGTCTACAGCGATATATATCCTAACGTAAGGCAGGCTAACTTCTCGGATGTAGTATTTTACAACATTCCTGGCGTATCGGCCCCTACTTCTCGGTGGGAACATTATATTCGTCTATAACGTAATATAACCTAACCTAACACATCTAGCCCCTCGCTGGTAATGTTTTACAGAATCCCGGTCGTGGCGTCCCGTACATCTCGGTTGGAATATTATATACGTCTATAGCAGTATATATCCTAACCTAAGGCAGGCTATCATCTCGGATGTAGTATTTTACAACATTCCTGGCGTATCGGCCCATACTTCACGGTGGGAACATTATATATGTCTATAACGTATCACAACCTAACCTAACACATCTAACCCCTCGCTGGTAATGTTTTAGAGAATCCCGTTCCTGTCGTCCCGTACGTCTCGGTTGGTACATTATAAACGTCTACAGCGATATATATATTAACGTAAGGCAGGCTGACATCTCGGATGTTGTATTTTACAACATTCCTGGCGTATCGGCCCCTACTTCTCGGTGGGAACATTATATTCGTCTATAACGTAATATAATCTAACACATCTAGCCCCTCGCTGGTAATGTTTTACAGAATCCCGTTCGTGCCGTCCCGTACATCTCGGTTGGAATATTATATACCACTATAGCGTTATATATCCTAACCTAAGGCAGGCTATCATCTCGGATGTAGTATTTTACAACATTCCTGGCGTATCGGCCCCTACTTCTCGGTGGGAACATTATATAGGTCTATAACGTAATATAACCTAACCTAACACATCTAGGCCCTCGCTGGTAATGTTTTACAGAACCTCGTTCGTGACGTCCCGTACATCTCGGTTGGAATATTATATACGTCTATAGCGTTATATATCCTAACCTAAGGCAGGCTATCATCTCGGATGTAGTATTTTACAACATTCCTGGCGTATCGGCCCCCGTTCTCGGTGGAAACATTATATACGTCTATAGCGTATGACATCCTAACCTAACCCATCTAGCCCCTCGCTGATAACGTTTTACAGAATCCCGTTCCTGTCGTCCCGTACATCTCGGTTGGGATATTATATACGTCTACAGCGATATATATCCTAACGTAAGGCAGGCTAACATCTCGGATGTAGTATTTTACAACATTCCTGGCGTATCGGCCCCTACTTCTCGGTGGGAACATTATATTCGTCTATAACGTAATATAACCTAACCTAACACATCTAGCCCCTCACTGGTAATGTTTTACAGAATCCCGTTCGTGACGTCCCGTACATCTCGGTTGGAATATTATATACGTCTATAGCAGTATATATGCTAACCTAAGGCAGGCTATCATCTCGGATGTAGTATTTTACAACATTCCTGGCGTATCGGACGATACTTCACGGTGGGAACATTATATATGTCTATAACGTATCACAACCTAACCTAACACATCTAGCCCCTCGCTGGTAATGTTTTACAGAATCCCGGTCGTGGCGTCCCGTACATCTCGGTTGGAATATTATATACGTCTATAGCGTTATGTATCCTAACCTAAGGCAGGCTATCATCTCGGATTTAGTATTTTACAACATTCCTGGCTTATCGGCCCCCGTTCTCGGTGGAAACATTATATACGTCTATAGCGTATGACATCCTAACCTAACCCATCTAGCCCCTCGCTGGTAATGTTTTACAGAATCCCGTTCGTTTCGTCCCGTACGTCTCGGTTGGGACATTATAAACGTCTACAGTGATATATATCCTAACGTAAGGCAGGCTGACATCTCGGATGTTGTATTTTACAACATTCCTGGCGTATCGGCCCCTACTTCTCGGTGGGAACATTATATTCGTCTATAACGTAATCTAACCTAACACATCTATCCCCTCGCTGGTAATGTTTTACAGAATCCCGTTCCTGTCGTCCCGTACGTCTCGGTTGGGACATTATAAACGTCTACAGCGATATATATCCTAACGTAAGGCAGGCTGACATCTCGGATGTTGTATTTTACAACATTCCTGGCGTATCGGCCCCTACTTCTCGGTGGGAACATTATATTCGTCTATAACGTAATCTAACCTAACCTAACACATCTAGCCCCTCGCTGGTAATGTTGTACAGAATCCCGTTCGTGCCGTCCCGTACATCTCGGTTGGGATATTATATACGTCTATAGCGTTATATATCCTAACCTAAGGCAGGCCATCATCTCGGATGCAGTATTTTACAACATTCCTGGCGTATCGGCACCCGTTCTCGGTGGGAACATTATATACGTCTATAGCGTATCACATCCTAACCTAACCCATCTAGCCCCTCGCTGGTAATGTTTTAGAGAATCCCGTTCCTGTCGTCCCGTACATCTCGGTTGGGATATTATATACGTCTACAGCGATATATATCCTAACCTAAGGCAGGCTATCATCTCCGATGTAGTATTTTACAACATTCCTGGCGTATCGGCCCCTACTTCTCGGTGGGAACATTATATAGGTCTATAACGTAATAGAACCTAACCTAACACATCTAGGCCCTCGCTGGTAATGTTTTACAGAACCTCGTTCGTGACGTCCCGTACATCTCGGTTGGAATATTATATACGTCTATAGCGTTATATATCCTAACATAAGGCAGGCTATCATCTCGGATGTAGTATTTTACAACATTCCTGGCGTATCGGCCCCCGTTCTCGGTGGAAACATTATATACGTCTATAGCGTATGACATCCTAACCTAACCCATCTAGCCCCTCGCTGATAACGTTTTACAGAATCCCGTTCCTGTCGTCCCGTACATCTCGGTTGGGATATTATATACGTCTACAGCGATATATATCCTAACGTAAGGCAGGCTAACATCTCGGATGTAGTATTTTACAACATTCCTGGTGTATCGACCTCTACTTCTCGGTAGGAACATTATATAGGTCTACAACGTAACATAACCTAACCTAACCCATCTAGCCCCTCGCTGGTAATGTTTTACAGAATCCCGTTTGTTTCGTCCTGTACGTCTCGGTTGGGACATTATAAACGTCTACAGCGATATATATCCTAACCTAAGGCAGGCTATCATCTCGGATGTAGTATTTTACAACATTCCTGGCGTATCGACCCCTACTTCTCGGCGGGATCATTATATTCGTCTATAACGTAATATAACCTAACCTAACACATCTAGGCCCTGGCTGGTAATGTTTTACAGAACCTCGTTCGTGACGTCCCGTACATCTCAGTTGGAATATTATATACATCTATAGCGTTATATATCCTAACCTAAGGCAGGCTATCATCTCGGATGTAGTATTTTACAACATTCCTGACGTATCGGCCCCTACTTCTCGGTGGGAACATTATAATCGTCTATAACGTAACATAACCTAACCTAACCCATCTAGCCCCTCGCTGGTCATGTTTTACAGAACCTCGTTCGTGACGTCCCGTACATCTCGGTTGGAATATTATATACGTCTATAGCGTTATGTATCCTAACCTAAGGCAGGCTATCATCTCGGATTTAGTATTTTACAACATTCCTGGCTTATCGGCCCCCGTTCTCGGTGGAAACATTATATACGTCTATAGCGTATGACATCCTAACCTAACCCATCTAGCCCCTCGCTGGTAATGTTTTACAGAATCCCGTTCGTTTCGTCCCGTACGTCTCGGTTGGGACATTATAAACGTCTACAGCGATATATATCCTAACGTAAGGCAGGCTGACATCTCGGATGTTGTATTTTACAACATTCCTGGCGTATCGGCCCCTACTTCTCGGTGGGAACATTATATTCGTCTATAACGTAATCTAACCTAACACATCTAGCCCCTCGCTGGTAATGTTTTACAGAATCCCGTTCCTGTCGTCCCGTACGTCTCGGTTGGGACATTATAAACGTCTACAGCGATATATATCCTAACGTAAGGCAGGCTGACATCTCGGATGTTGTATTTTACAACATTCCTGGCGTATCGGCCCCTACTTCTCGGTGGGAACATTATATTCGTCTATAACGTAATCTAACCTAACCTAACACATCTAGCCCCTCGCTGGTAATGTTGTACAGAATCCCGTTCGTGCCGTCCCGTACATCTCGGTTGGGATATTATATACGTCTATAGCGTTATATATCCTAACCTAAGGCAGGCCATCATCTCGGATGCAGCATTTTACAACATTCCTGGCGTATCGGCACCCGTTCTCGGTGGGAACATTATATACGTCTATAGCGTATCACATCCTAACCTAACCCATCTAGCCCCTCGCTGGTAATGTTTTAGAGAATCCCGTTCCTGTCGTCCCGTACATCTCGGTTGGGATATTATATACGTCTACAGCGATATATATCCTAACCTAAGGCAGGCTATCATCTCCGATGTAGTATTTTACAACATTCCTGGCGTATCGGCCCCTACTTCTCGGCGGGATCATTATATTCGTCTATCACGTAATATAACCTAACCTAACACATCTAGGCTCTGGCTGGTAATGTTTTACAGAACCTCGTTCGTGACGTCCCGTACATCTCAGTTGGAATATTATATACGTCTATAGCGTTATATATACTAACCTAAGGCAGGCTATCATCTCGGATGTAGTATTTTACAACATTCCTGGCGTATCGGCCCCCGTTCGTGGTGGTAACATTATATACGGCTATAGCGTATCACATCCTAACCTAACCCATCTAGCCCCTCGCTGATAATGTTTTACAGAATCCCGTTCCTGTCGTCCCGTACATCTCGGTTGGGATATTATATACGTCTACAGCGATATATATCCTAACGTAAGGCAGGCTAACATCTCGGATGTAGTATTTTACAACATTCCTGGCGTATCGGCCTCTACTTCTCAGTGGGAACATTATATTCGTCTATAACGTAACGTAACCTAATCTAACCCATCTAGCCCCTCGCTGGTGATGTTTTACAGAATCCCGTTCGTTTCGTCCCGTACATCTCGATTGGGATATTATTTACGTCTATAGCGTTATATATCCTATCCGAATGCAGGCTATCATCTCGGATGCAGTATTTTACAACATGCCTGGGGTATCGGCCCCTACTTCACGGTGGGAACATTATATACGTCTATAACGTAACATAACCTTACCTAACCCATCTAGCCCCTCGCTGGTAATGTTTTACAGAATACCGTTCGTTTCGTCCCGTACGTCACGGTTGGGACATTATAAACGTCTACAGCGATATATATCCTAACGTAAGGCAGGCTAACTTCTCGGATGTAGTATTTTACAACATTCCTGGCGTATCGGCCCCTACTTCTCGGTGGGAACATTATATTCGTCTATAACGTAATATAACCTAACCTAACACATCTAGCCCCTCGCTGGTAATGTTTTACAGAATCCCGGTCGTGGCGTCCCGTACATCTCGGTTGGAATATTATATACGTCTATAGCAGTATATATCCTAACCTAAGGCAGGCTATCATCTCGGATGTAGTATTTTACAACATTCCTGGCGTATCGGCCCATACTTCACGGTGGGAACATTATATATGTCTATAACGTATCACAACCTAACCTAACACATCTAACCCCTCGCTGGTAATGTTTTAGAGAATCCCGTTCCTGTCGTCCCGTACGTCTCGGTTGGTACATTATAAACGTCTACAGCGATATATATATTAACGTAAGGCAGGCTGACATCTCGGATGTTGTATTTTACAACATTCCTGGCGTATCGGCCCCTACTTCTCGGTGGGAACATTATATTCGTCTATAACGTAATATAATCTAACACATCTAGCCCCTCGCTGGTAATGTTTTACAGAATCCCGTTCGTGCCGTCCCGTACATCTCGGTTGGAATATTATATACCACTATAGCGTTATATATCCTAACCTAAGGCAGGCTATCATCTCGGATGTAGTATTTTACAACATTCCTGGCGTATCGGCCCCTACTTCTCGGTGGGAACATTATATAGGTCTATAACGTAATATAACCTAACCTAACACATCTAGGCCCTCGCTGGTAATGTTTTACAGAACCTCGTTCGTGACGTCCCGTACATCTCGGTTGGAATATTATATACGTCTATAGCGTTATATATCCTAACCTAAGGCAGGCTATCATCTCGGATGTAGTATTTTACAACATTCCTGGCGTATCGGCCCCCGTTCTCGGTGGAAACATTATATACGTCTATAGCGTATGACATCCTAACCTAACCCATCTAGCCCCTCGCTGATAACGTTTTACAGAATCCCGTTCCTGTCGTCCCGTACATCTCGGTTGGGATATTATATACGTCTACAGCGATATATATCCTAACGTAAGGCAGGCTAACATCTCGGATGTAGTATTTTACAACATTCCTGGCGTATCGGCCCCTACTTCTCGGTGGGAACATTATATTCGTCTATAACGTAATATAACCTAACCTAACACATCTAGCCCCTCACTGGTAATGTTTTACAGAATCCCGTTCGTGACGTCCCGTACATCTCGGTTGGAATATTATATACGTCTATAGCAGTATATATGCTAACCTAAGGCAGGCTATCATCTCGGATGTAGTATTTTACAACATTCCTGGCGTATCGGACGATACTTCACGGTGGGAACATTATATATGTCTATAACGTATCACAACCTAACCTAACACATCTAGCCCCTCGCTGGTAATGTTTTACAGAATCCCGGTCGTGGCGTCCCGTACATCTCGGTTGGAATATTATATACGTCTATAGCGTTATGTATCCTAACCTAAGGCAGGCTATCATCTCGGATTTAGTATTTTACAACATTCCTGGCTTATCGGCCCCCGTTCTCGGTGGAAACATTATATACGTCTATAGCGTATGACATCCTAACCTAACCCATCTAGCCCCTCGCTGGTAATGTTTTACAGAATCCCGTTCGTTTCGTCCCGTACGTCTCGGTTGGGACATTATAAACGTCTACAGTGATATATATCCTAACGTAAGGCAGGCTGACATCTCGGATGTTGTATTTTACAACATTCCTGGCGTATCGGCCCCTACTTCTCGGTGGGAACATTATATTCGTCTATAACGTAATCTAACCTAACACATCTATCCCCTCGCTGGTAATGTTTTACAGAATCCCGTTCCTGTCGTCCCGTACGTCTCGGTTGGGACATTATAAACGTCTACAGCGATATATATCCTAACGTAAGGCAGGCTGACATCTCGGATGTTGTATTTTACAACATTCCTGGCGTATCGGCCCCTACTTCTCGGTGGGAACATTATATTCGTCTATAACGTAATCTAACCTAACCTAACACATCTAGCCCCTCGCTGGTAATGTTGTACAGAATCCCGTTCGTGCCGTCCCGTACATCTCGGTTGGGATATTATATACGTCTATAGCGTTATATATCCTAACCTAAGGCAGGCCATCATCTCGGATGCAGTATTTTACAACATTCCTGGCGTATCGGCACCCGTTCTCGGTGGGAACATTATATACGTCTATAGCGTATCACATCCTAACCTAACCCATCTAGCCCCTCGCTGGTAATGTTTTAGAGAATCCCGTTCCTGTCGTCCCGTACATCTCGGTTGGGATATTATATACGTCTACAGCGATATATATCCTAACCTAAGGCAGGCTATCATCTCCGATGTAGTATTTTACAACATTCCTGGCGTATCGGCCCCTACTTCTCGGTGGGAACATTATATAGGTCTATAACGTAATAGAACCTAACCTAACACATCTAGGCCCTCGCTGGTAATGTTTTACAGAACCTCGTTCGTGACGTCCCGTACATCTCGGTTGGAATATTATATACGTCTATAGCGTTATATATCCTAACATAAGGCAGGCTATCATCTCGGATGTAGTATTTTACAACATTCCTGGCGTATCGGCCCCCGTTCTCGGTGGAAACATTATATACGTCTATAGCGTATGACATCCTAACCTAACCCATCTAGCCCCTCGCTGATAACGTTTTACAGAATCCCGTTCCTGTCGTCCCGTACATCTCGGTTGGGATATTATATACGTCTACAGCGATATATATCCTAACGTAAGGCAGGCTAACATCTCGGATGTAGTATTTTACAACATTCCTGGTGTATCGACCTCTACTTCTCGGTAGGAACATTATATAGGTCTACAACGTAACATAACCTAACCTAACCCATCTAGCCCCTCGCTGGTAATGTTTTACAGAATCCCGTTTGTTTCGTCCTGTACGTCTCGGTTGGGACATTATAAACGTCTACAGCGATATATATCCTAACCTAAGGCAGGCTATCATCTCGGATGTAGTATTTTACAACATTCCTGGCGTATCGACCCCTACTTCTCGGCGGGATCATTATATTCGTCTATAACGTAATATAACCTAACCTAACACATCTAGGCCCTGGCTGGTAATGTTTTACAGAACCTCGTTCGTGACGTCCCGTACATCTCAGTTGGAATATTATATACATCTATAGCGTTATATATCCTAACCTAAGGCAGGCTATCATCTCGGATGTAGTATTTTACAACATTCCTGACGTATCGGCCCCTACTTCTCGGTGGGAACATTATAATCGTCTATAACGTAACATAACCTAACCTAACCCATCTAGCCCCTCGCTGGTCATGTTTTACAGAACCTCGTTCGTGACGTCCCGTACATCTCGGTTGGAATATTATATACGTCTATAGCGTTATGTATCCTAACCTAAGGCAGGCTATCATCTCGGATTTAGTATTTTACAACATTCCTGGCTTATCGGCCCCCGTTCTCGGTGGAAACATTATATACGTCTATAGCGTATGACATCCTAACCTAACCCATCTAGCCCCTCGCTGGTAATGTTTTACAGAATCCCGTTCGTTTCGTCCCGTACGTCTCGGTTGGGACATTATAAACGTCTACAGCGATATATATCCTAACGTAAGGCAGGCTGACATCTCGGATGTTGTATTTTACAACATTCCTGGCGTATCGGCCCCTACTTCTCGGTGGGAACATTATATTCGTCTATAACGTAATCTAACCTAACACATCTAGCCCCTCGCTGGTAATGTTTTACAGAATCCCGTTCCTGTCGTCCCGTACGTCTCGGTTGGGACATTATAAACGTCTACAGCGATATATATCCTAACGTAAGGCAGGCTGACATCTCGGATGTTGTATTTTACAACATTCCTGGCGTATCGGCCCCTACTTCTCGGTGGGAACATTATATTCGTCTATAACGTAATCTAACCTAACCTAACACATCTAGCCCCTCGCTGGTAATGTTGTACAGAATCCCGTTCGTGCCGTCCCGTACATCTCGGTTGGGATATTATATACGTCTATAGCGTTATATATCCTAACCTAAGGCAGGCCATCATCTCGGATGCAGCATTTTACAACATTCCTGGCGTATCGGCACCCGTTCTCGGTGGGAACATTATATACGTCTATAGCGTATCACATCCTAACCTAACCCATCTAGCCCCTCGCTGGTAATGTTTTAGAGAATCCCGTTCCTGTCGTCCCGTACATCTCGGTTGGGATATTATATACGTCTACAGCGATATATATCCTAACCTAAGGCAGGCTATCATCTCCGATGTAGTATTTTACAACATTCCTGGCGTATCGGCCCCTACTTCTCGGCGGGATCATTATATTCGTCTATCACGTAATATAACCTAACCTAACACATCTAGGCTCTGGCTGGTAATGTTTTACAGAACCTCGTTCGTGACGTCCCGTACATCTCAGTTGGAATATTATATACGTCTATAGCGTTATATATACTAACCTAAGGCAGGCTATCATCTCGGATGTAGTATTTTACAACATTCCTGGCGTATCGGCCCCCGTTCGTGGTGGTAACATTATATACGGCTATAGCGTATCACATCCTAACCTAACCCATCTAGCCCCTCGCTGATAATGTTTTACAGAATCCCGTTCCTGTCGTCCCGTACATCTCGGTTGGGATATTATATACGTCTACAGCGATATATATCCTAACGTAAGGCAGGCTAACATCTCGGATGTAGTATTTTACAACATTCCTGGCGTATCGGCCTCTACTTCTCAGTGGGAACATTATATTCGTCTATAACGTAACGTAACCTAATCTAACCCATCTAGCCCCTCGCTGGTAATGTTTTACAGAATCCCGTTCGTTTCGTCCCGTACGTCTCGGTTGGGACATTATAAACGTCTACAGCGATATATATCCTAACGTAAGGCAGGCTGACATCTCGGATGTTGTATTTTACAACATTTCTGGCGTATCGACCCCTACTTCTCGGTGGGAACATTATATTCGTCTATAACGCAATCTAACCTAACACATCTAGCCCCTCGCTGGTAATGTTTCACAGAATCTCGTTCGTGACGTCCCGTACATCTCGGTTAGAATATTATATACGTCTATAGCGTTATATATCCTATCCGAATGCAGGCTATCATCGCGGATGCAGTATTTTACAACATGCCTGGCGTATCGGCCCCTACTTTACGGTGGGAACATTATATATACGTCTATAACGTATCACAAACTAACCTAACCCATCTAGCCCCTCGCTGGTAATGTTTTACAGAATCCCGTTCCTGTCGTCCCGTACGTCTCGGTTGGGACATTATAAACTTCTACAGCGATATATATCCTAACGTAAGGCAGGCTAACATCTCGGATGTAGTATTTTCCAACATTCCTGGCGTAACGGCCCCTACTTCTCGGTGGGATCATTATATTCGTATATAACGTAATATAACCTAACCTAATACATCTAGGCCCTGGCTGCTAATGTTTTACAGAATCTCGTTCGTGACGTCCCGTACATCGCGGTTGGAATATTATATACGTCTATAGCGTTATATATCCTAACCTAATGCAGGCTATCATCTCGGATGCAGTATTTTACAACATTCCTGACGTATCGGCTCCTACTTCTGGGTGGGAACATTATATACGTCTATAACGTATCACAAACTAACCTATCCCATCTAGCCCCTCGCTGGTAATGTTTTACAGAATCCCGTTCGCTTCGTCCCGTACGTCTCGGTTGGGAAGTTATATACGTCTACAGCGATATATGTCCTAACCTAAGGCAGGCTATCATCTCGGATGTAGTATTTTACAACATTCCTGACGTATCGGCCCCTACTTCTGGGTGGGAACATTATATTCGTCTATAACGTAACATAACCTTACCTAACCCATCTAGCCCCTCGCTGGTAATGTTTTACAGAATACCGTTCGTTTCGTCCCGTACGTCACGGTTGGGACATTATAAACGTCTACAGCGATATATATCCTAACGTAAGGCAGGCTAACTTCTCGGATGTAGTATTTTACAACATTCCTGGCGTATCGGCCCCTACTTCTCGGTGGGAACATTATATTCGTCTATAACGTAATATAACCTAACCTAACACATCTAGCCCCTCGCTGGTAATGTTTTACAGAATCCCGGTCGTGGCGTCCCGTACATCTCGGTTGGAATATTATATACGTCTATAGCAGTATATATCCTAACCTAAGGCAGGCTATCATCTCGGATGTAGTATTTTACAACATTCCTGGCGTATCGGCCCATACTTCACGGTGGGAACATTATATATGTCTATAACGTATCACAACCTAACCTAACACATCTAACCCCTCGCTGGTAATGTTTTAGAGAATCCCGTTCCTGTCGTCCCGTACGTCTCGGTTGGGACATTATAAACGTCTACAGCGATATATATATTAACGTAAGGCAGGCTGACATCTCGGATGTTGTATTTTACAACATTCCTGGCGTATCGGCCCCTACTTCTCGGTGGGAACATTATATTCGTCTATAACGTAATATAATCTAACACATCTAGCGCCTCGCTGGTAATGTTTTACAGAATCCCGTTCGTGCCGTCCCGTACATCTCGGTTGGAATATTATATACCACTATAGCGTTATATATCCTAACCTAAGGCAGGCTATCATCTCGGATGTAGTATTTTACAACATTCCTGGCGTATCGGCCCCTACTTCTCGGTGGGAACATTATATAGGTCTATAACGTAATATAACCTAACCTAACACATCTAGGCCCTCGCTGGTAATGTTTTACAGAACCTCGTTCGTGACGTCCCGTACATCTCGGTTGGAATATTATATACGTCTATAGCGTTATATATCCTAACCTAATGCAGGCTATCATCTCGGATGTAGTATTTCACAACATTCCTGGCGTATCGGCCCCCGTTCTCGGTGGAAACATTATATACGTCTATAGCGTATGACATCCTAACCTAACCCATCTAGCCCCTCGCTGATAACGTTTTACAGAATCCCGTTCCTGTCGTCCCGTACATCTCGGTTGGGATATTATATACGTCTACAGCGATATATATCCTAACGTAAGGCAGGCTAGCATCTCGGATGTAGTATTTTACAACATTCCTGGTGTATCGACCTCTACTTCTCGGTAGGAACATTATATAGGTCTACAACGTAACATAACCTAACCTAACCCATCTAGCCCCTCGCTGGTAATGTTTTACAGAATCCCGTTTGTTTCGTCCCGTACGTCTCGGTTGGGACATTATAAACGTCTACAGCGATATATATCCTAACCTAAGGCAGGCTATCATCTCGGATGTAGTATTTTACAACATTCCTGGCGTATCGGCCCCTACTTCTCGGCGGGATCATTATATTCGTCTATAACGTAATATAACCTAACCTAACACATCTAGGCCCTGGCTGGTAATGTTTTACAGAACCTCGTTCGTGACGTCCCGTACATCTCAGTTGGAATATTATATACATCTATAGCGTTATATATCCTAACCTAAGGCAGGCTATCATCTCGGATGTAGTATTTTACAACATTCCTGACGTATCGGCCCCTACTTCTCGGTGGGAACATTATAATCGTCTATAACGTAACATAACCTAACCTAACCCATCTAGCCCCTCGCTGGTAATGTTTTACAGAATCCCGTTCGTTTCGTCCCGTACACCTCGGTTGGGATATTATATACGTCTACAGCGATATATATCCTAACGTAAGGCAGGCTAACATCTCGGATGTAGTATTTTACAACATTCCTGGCGTATCGGCCCCTACTTCTCGGTGGGAACATTATATTCGTCTATAACGTAATATAACCTAACCTAACACATCTAGCCCCTCACTGGTAATGTTTTACAGAATCCCGTTCGTGACGTCCCGTACATCTCGGTTGGAATATTATATACGTCTATAGCAGTATATATGCTAACCTAAGGCAGGCTATCATCTCGGATGTAGTATTTTACAACATTCCTGGCGTATCGGACGATACTTCACGGTGGGAACATTATATATGTCTATAACGTATCACAACCTAACCTAACACATCTAGCCCCTCGCTGGTAATGTTTTACAGAATCCCGGTCGTGGCGTCCCGTACATCTCGGTTGGAATATTATATACGTATATAGCGTTATATATCCTATCCTAAGGCAGGCTATCATCTCGGATGTAGTATTCTACAACATTCCTGGCGTATCGGCCCCTACTTCTCGGTGGGAACATTATATAGGTCTATAACGTAATATAACCTAACCTAACGCATCTAGCCCCTCGCTGGTAATGTTTTACAGAATCGCGTTCGTGTCGTTCCGTACGTCTCGATTGGGATATTAAATACGTCTATAGCTTTATATATCCTAACGTAAGGCAGGCTAACATCTCGGATGTAGTATTTTCCAACATTCCTGGCGTAACGGCCCCTACTTCTCGGTGGGATCATTATATTCGTATATAACGTAATATAACCTAACCTAATACATCTAGGCCCTGGCTGCTAATGTTTTACAGAATCTCGTTCGTGACGTCCCGTACATCGCGGTTGGAATATTATATACGTCTATAGCGTTATATATCCTAACCTAATGCAGGCTATCATCTCGGATGCAGTATTTTACAACATTCCTGACGTATCGGCTCCTACTTCTGGGTGGGAACATTATATACGTCTATAACGTATCACAAACTAACCTATCCCATCTAGCCCCTCGCTGGTAATGTTTTACAGAATCCCGTTCGCTTCGTCCCGTACGTCTCGGTTGGGAAGTTATATACGTCTACAGCGATATATATCCTAACCTAAGGCAGGCTATCATCTCGGATGTAGTATTTTACATCATTCCTGACGTATCGGCCCCTACTTCTGGGTGGGAACATTATATTCGTCTATAACGTAACATAACCTTACCTAACCCATCTAGCCCCTCGCTGGTAATGTTTTACAGAATACCGTTCGTTTCGTCCCGTACGTCACGGTTGGGACATTATAAACGTCTACAGCGATATATATCCTAACGTAAGGCAGGCTAACTTCTCGGATGTAGTATTTTACAACATTCCTGGCGTATCGGCCCCTACTTCTCGGTGGGAACATTATATTCGTCTATAACGTAATATAACCTAACCTAACACATCTAGCCCCTCGCTGGTAATGTTTTACAGAATCCCGGTCGTGGCGTCCCGTACATCTCGGTTGGAATATTATATACGTCTATGGCAGAATATATCCTAACCTAAGGCAGGCTATCATCTCGGATGTAGTATTTTACAACATTCCTGGCGTATCGGCCCATACTTCACGGTGGGAACATTATATATGTCTATAACGTATCACAACCTAACCTAACACATCTAACCCCTCGCTGGTAATGTTTTAGAGAATCCCGTTCCTGTCGTCCCGTACGTCTCGGTTGGGACATTATAAACGTCTACAGCGATATATATATTAACGTAAGGCAGGCTGACATCTCGGATGTTGTATTTTACAACATTCCTGGCGTATCGGCCCCTACTTCTCGGTGGGAACATTATATTCGTCTATAACGTAATATAATCTAACACATCTAGCCCCTCGCTGGTAATGTTTTACAGAATCCCGTTCGTGCCGTCCCGTACATCTCGGTTGGAATATTATATACCACTATAGCGTTATATATCCTAACCTAAGGCAGGCTATCTTCTCGGATGTAGTATTTTACAACATTCCTGGCGTATCGGCCCCTACTTCTCGGTGGGAACATTATATAGGTCTATAACGTAATATAACCTAACCTAACACATCTAGGCCCTCGCTGGTAATGTTTTACAGAACCTCGTTCGTGACGTCCCGTACATCTCGGTTGGAATATTATATACGTCTATAGCGTTATATATCCTAACCTAATGCAGGCTATCATCTCGGATGTAGTATTTTACAACATTCCTGGCGTATCGGCCCCCGTTCTCGGTGGAAACATTATATACGTCTATAGCGTATGACATCCTAACCTAACCCATCTAGCCCCTCGCTGATAACGTTTTACAGAATCCCGTTCCTGTCGTCCCGTACATCTCGGTTGGGATATTATATACGTCTACAGCGATATATATCCTAACGTAAGGCAAGCTAACATCTCGGATGTAGTATTTTACAACATTCCTGGTGTATCGACCTCTACTTCTCGGTAGGAACATTATATAGGTCTACAACGTAACATAACCTAACCTAACCCATCTAGCCCCTCGCTGGTAATGTTTTACAGAATCCCGTTTGTTTCGTCCCGTACGTCTCGGTTGGGACATTATAAACGTCTACAGCGATATATATCCTAACCTAAGGCAGGCTATCATCTCGGATGTAGTATTTTACAACATTCCTGGCGTATCGGCCCCTACTTCTCGGCGGGATCATTATATTCGTCTATAACGTAATATAACCTAACCTAACACATCTAGGCCCTGGCTGGTAATGTTTTACAGAACCTCGTTCGTGACGTCCCGTACATCTCAGTTGGAATATTATATACATCTATAGCGTTATATATCCTAACCTAAGGCAGGCTATCATCTCGGATGTGGTATTTTACAACATTCCTGACGTATCGGCCCCTACTTCTCGGTGGGAACATTATAATCGTCTATAACGTAACATAACCTAACCTAACCCATCTAGCCCCTCGCTGGTAATGTTTTACAGAATCCCGTTCGTTTCGTCCCGTACACCTCGGTTGGGATATTATATACGTCTACAGCGATATATATCCTAACGTAAGGCAGGCTAACATCTCGGATGTAGTATTTTACAACATTCCTGGCGTATCGGCCCCTACTTCTCGGTGGGAACATTATATTCGTCTATAACGTAATATAACCTAACCTAACACATCTAGCCCCTCACTGGTAATGTTTTACAGAATCCCGTTCGTGACGTCCCGTGCATCTCGGTTGGAATATTATATACGTCTATAGCAGTATATATGCTAACCTAAGGCAGGCTATCATCTCGGATGTAGTATTTTACAACATTCCTGGCGTATCGGACGATACTTCACGGTGGGAACATTATATATGTCTATAACGTATCACAACCTAACCTAACACATCTAGCCCCTCGCTGGTAATGTTTTACAGAATCCCGGTCGTGGCGTCCCGTACATCTCGGTTGGAATATTATATACGTCTATAGCAGTATATATCCTAACCTAAGGCAGGCTATCATCTCGGATGTAGTATTATACAACATTCCTGGCGTATCGGCCCCTACTTCTCGGTGGGAACATTATATAGGTCTATAACGTAATATAACCTAACCTAACACATCTAGGCCCTCGCTGGTAATGTTTTACAGAACCTCGTTCGTGACGTCCCGTACATCTCGGTTGGAATATTATATACGTCTATAGCTTTATATATCCTAACCTAAGGCAGGCTATCATCTCGGATGTAGTATTGTACAACATTCCTGGCGTATCGGCCCCCGTTCTCGGTGGAAACATTATATACGTCTATAGCGTATGACATCCTAACCTAACCCATCTAGCCCCTCGCTGATAACGTTTTACAGAATCCCGTTCCTGTCGTCCCGTACATCTCGGTTGGTATATTATATACGTCTACAGCGATATATATCCTAACGTAAGGCAGGCTAACATCTCGGATGTAGTATTTTACAACATTCCTGGTGTATCGATCTCTACTTCTCGGTAGGAACATTATATAGGTCTACAACGTAACATAACCTAACCTAACCCATCTAGCCTCTCGCTGGTAATGTTTTACAGAATCCCGTTTGTTTCGTCCCGTACGTCTCGGTTGGGACATTATAAACGTCTACAGCGATATATGTCCTGACGTAAGGCAGGCTGACGTCTCGGATTTTGTATTTTACAACATTCCTGGCGTATCGGCCCCTACTTCTCGGTGGGAACATTATATTCGTCTATAACGTAATCTAACCTAACCTAACACATCTAGCCTCTCGCTGGTAATGTTTTACAGAATCCCTTTCGTGCCGTCCCGTACATCTCGGTTGGCATATTATATACGTCTATAGCGTTATATATCCTATCCTAAGGCAGGCTATCACCTCCGATGTAGTATTCTACAACATTCCTGGCGTATCGGCCCCTACATCTCGGTGGGAACATTATATACGTCCATAACGTATCACAAACTAACCTAACCCATCTAGCCGCTCGCTGGTAATGTTTTACAGAATCCCGTTCGCTTCGTCCCGTACGTCTCGTTTGGGACGTTATATACGTCTACAGCGATATATATCCTAACGTAAGGCAGGCTAACATCTCGGATGTAGTATTTTACAACATTCCTGGCGTATCGGCCCCTACTTCTCGGTGGGATCATTATATTCGTATATAACGTAATATAACCTAACCTAATACATCTAGGCCCTGGCTGGTAATGTTTTACAGAATCTCGGTCGTGACGTCCCGTACATCTCGGTTGGTATATTATATACGTCTATAGCATTATATATCCTAACCTAAGGCAGGCTATCATCTCGGATGCAGTATTTTACAACATGCCTGGCGTATCGGCCCCTACTTCACGGTGGGAACATTATATACGTCTATCACGTATCACAAACTAACCTAACCCATCTAGCCCCTCGCTGGTAATGTTTTACAGAATCCCGTTCGCTTCGTCCCGTACGTCTCGGTTGGGACGTTATATACGTCTACAGCGATACATATCCTAACCTAAGGCAGGCTATCATCTCGGATGTAGTATTTTACAACATTCCTGACGTATCGGCCCCTACTTCTGGGTGGGAACATTATAATCGTCCATAACGTAACATAACCTTACCTAACCCATCTAGCCCCTCGCTGGTAATGTTTTACAGAATCCCGTTCGTTTCGTCCCGTACGTCTCGGTTGGGACATTATAAACGTCTACAGCGATATATATCCTAACGTAAGGCAGGCTAACATCTCGGTTGTAGTATTTTACAACATTCCTGGCGTATCGGCCCCTACTTCTCGGTGGGAACATTATATTCGTCTATAACGTAATATAACCTAACCTAACACATCTAGCCCCTCGCTGGTAATGTTTTACAGAATCCCGGTCGTGGCGTCCCGTACATCTCGGTTGGAATATTATATACGTCTATAGCAGTATATATGCTAACCTAAGGCAGGCTATCATCTCGGATGTTGTATTTTACAACATTCCTGGCGTATCGGCCCCTACTTCTCGGTGGGAACATTATATTCGTCTATAACGTAATCTAACCTAACACATCTAGCCCATCGCTGGTAATGTTTTACAGAATCCCGTTCGTGCCGTCCCGTACATCTCGGTTGGCATATTATATACGTCTATAGCGTTATATATCCTATCCTAAGGCAGGCTATCACCTCGGATGTAGTATTCTACAACATTCCTGGCGTATCGGCCCCTACATCTCGGTGGGAACATTATATACGTCCATAACGTATCACAAACTAACCTAACCCATCTAGCCGCTCGCTGGTAATGTTTTACAGAATCCCGTTCGCTTCGTCCCGTACGTCTCGTTTGGGACGTTATATACGTCTACAGCGATATATATCCTAACGTAAGGCAGGCTAACATCTCGGATGTAGTATTTTACAACATTCCTGGCGTATCGGCCCCTACTTCTCGGTGGGATCATTATATACGTCTATCACGTATCACAAACTAACCTAACCCATCTAGCCCCTCGCTGGTAATGTTTTACAGAATCCCGTTCGCTTCGTCCCGTACGTCTCGGTTGGGACGTTATATACGTCTACAGCGATACATATCCTAACCTAAGGCAGGCTATCATCTCGGATGTAGTATTTTACAACATTCCTGACGTATCGGCCCCTACTTCTGGGTGGGAACATTATAATCGTCTATAACGTAACATAACCTTACCTAACCCATCTAGCCCCTCGCTGGTAATGTTTTACAGAATCCCGTTCGTTTCGTCCCGTACGTCTCGGTTGGGACATTATAAACGTCTACAGCGATATATATCCTAACGTAAGGCAGGCTAACATCTCGGTTGTAGTATTTTACAACATTCCTGGCGTATCGGCCCCTACTTCTCGGTGGGAACATTATATTCGTCTATAACGTAATATAACCTAACCTAACACATCTAGCCCCTCGCTGGTAATGTTTTACAGTACCCCGGTCGTGGCGTCCCGTACATCTCGGTTGGAATATTATATACGTCTATAGCAGTATATATCCTAACCTAAGGCAGGCTATCATCTCGGATGTAGTATTTTACAACATTCCTGGCGTATCGGCCCATACTTCACGGTGGGAACATTATATATGTCTATAACGTATCACAACCTAACCTAACACATCTAACACCTCGCTGGTAATGTTTTAGAGAATCCCGTTCCTGTCGTCCCGTACGTCTCGGTTGGGACATTATAAACGTCTACAGCGATATATATCCTAACGTTAGGCAGGCTGACATCTCGGATGTTGTATTTTACAACATTCCTGGCGTATCGGCCCCTACTTCTCGGTGGGAACATTATATTCGTCTATAACGTAATCTAATCTAACGCATCTAGCCCCTCGCTGGCAATGTTTTACAGAATCGCGTTCGTGTCGTTCCGTACGTCTCGATTGGGATATTAAATACGTCTATAGCGTTATATATCCTAACCTAAGGCAGGCCATCATCTCGGATGTAGTATTTTACAACATTCCTGACGTATCGGCCCCTACTTCTCGGTGGGAACATTATATTCTCCTATAACGTAACATAACCTAACCTAACCCAACTAGCCCCTCGCTGGTAATGTTTTACAGAATCCCGTTCGTTTCGTCCCGTACGTCTCGGTCGGGACATTGTAAACGTCTACAGCGATATGTATCCTACCGTAAGGCAGACTAACATCTCGGATGTAGTATTTTACAACATTCCTGGCGTATCGGCCCCTACTTCTCGGTGGGAACATTATATTCGTCTATAACGTAATATAACCTAACCTAACACATCTAGCCCCTCGCTGGTAATGTTTTAAAGAATCCCGTTCGTGACGTCCCGTACATCTCGGTTGGAATATTATATACGTCTATAGCGTTATATATCCTAACCTAATGCAGGCTATCATCTCGGATGCAGTATTCTACAACATTCCTGGCGTATCGGCCCCTACTTTTCGGTGGGAACACTATATAGGTCTATAACGTAATATAACCTAACCTAACACATCTAGGCCCTCGCTGGTAATGTTTTACAGAACCTCGTTCGTGACGTCCCGTACATCTCGGTTGGAATATTATATACGTCTATAGCGCTATATATCCTATCCTAAGGCAAGCTATCATCTCGGATGTAGTATTCTACAACATTCCTGGCGTATCGGCATCTACTTCTCGGTGGGAACAATATATATTTCTATAACGTAATATAACATAACCTAACGCATCTAGCCCCTCGCTGGTAATGTTTTACAGAATCGCGTTCGTGTCGTTCCGTACGTCTCGATTGAGATATTAAATACGTCTATAGCGTTATATATCCTAACCTAAGGCAGGCCATCATCTCGGATGTAGTATTTTACAACATTCCTGACGTATCGGCCCCTACTTCTCGATGGGAATATTATATTCTTCTATAACGTAACATAACCTAACCTAACCCATCTAGCCCCTCGCTGATAACGTTTTACAGAATCCCGTTCCTGTCATCCAGTACATCTCGGTTGGGATATTATATACGTCTACAGCGATATATATCCTAACGTAAGGCAGGCTAACATCTCGGATGTAGTATATTACAACATTCCTGGTGTATCGGCCTCTACTTCTCGGTGGGAACATTATATAGGTCTATAACGTAACATAACCTAACCTAACCCATCTAGCCCCTCGCTGGTAATGTTTTACAGAATCCCGTTCGTTTCGTCCCGTACGTATCGGTTGGGACATTATAAGCGTCTACAGCGATATATATCCTGACGTAAGGCAGGCTGACGTCTCGGATGTTGTATTTTACAACATTCCTGGCGTATCGGCCCCTACTTCTCGGTGGGAACATTATATTCGTCTATAACGTAATCTAACCTAACCTAACACATCTAGCCCCTCGCTGGTAATGTTTTACAGAATCCCGTTCGTGCCGTCCCGTACATCTCGGTTGGAATATTATATACGTCTATAGCGTTATATATCCTATCCTAAGGCAAGCTATCATCTCGGATGTAGTATTCTACAACATTCCTGGCGTATCGGCCCCTACTTCTCGGTGGGAACATTATATATTTCTATAACGTAATATAAACTAACCTAACGCATCTAGCCCCTCGCTGATAACGTTTTACAGAATCCCGTTCGTGCCGTCCCGTACATCTCGGTTGGGATATTATATACGTCTACAGCGATATATATCCTAACGTAAGGCAGGCTAACATCTCGGATGTAGTATATTACAACATTCCTGGTGTATCGGCCTCTACTTCTCGGTGGGAACATTATATAGGTCTATAACGTAACATAACCTAACCTAACCCATCTAGCCCCTCGCTGGTAATGTTTTACAGAATCCCGTTCGTTTCGTCCCGTACGTCTCGGTTGGGACATTATAAACGTATACAGCGATATATATCCTGACGTAAGGCAGGCTGACATCTCGGATGTTGTATTTTACAACATTCCTGGCGTATCGGCCCCTACTTCTCGGTGGGAACATTATATTCGTCTATAACGTAATCTAACCTAACCTAACACATCTAGCCCCTCGCTGGCAATGTTTTACAGAATCGCGTTCGTGTCGTTCCGTACGTCTCGATTGGGATATTAAATACGTCTATAGCGTTATATATCCTAACCTAAGGCAGGCCATCATCTCGGATGTAGTATTTTACAACATTCCTGACGTATCGGCCCCTACTTCTCGGTGGGAACATTATATTCTCCTATAACGTAACATAACCTAACCTAACCCAACTAGCCCCTCGCTGGTAATGTTTTACAGAATCCCTTTCGTGTCGTCCCGTACGTCTCGGTTGGGATATTATATACGTCTATAGCGTTATATATACTAACCTAAGGCAGGCCATCATCTCGGATGCAGTATTTTACAACATTCCTGGCGTATCGGCCCCCGTTCTCGGTGGGAACATTATATACGTCTATAGCGTATCACGTCCTAACCTAACCCATCTAGCCCCTCGCTGGTAATGTTTTAGAGAATCCCGTTCCTGTCGTCCCGTACATCTCGGTTGGGATATTATATACGTCTACAGCGATATATATCCTAACGTAAGGCAGGCTAACATCTCGGGTGTAGTATTCTACAACATTCCTGGCGTATCGGCCCCTACTTCACGGTGGGAACATTATATACGTCTATAACGTATCACAAACTAACCTAACCCATCTAGCCCCTCGCTGGTAATGTTTTACAGAATCCCGTTCGTTTCGTCCCGTACGTCTCGGTTGGGATATTATAAACGTCTACTGCGATATATATCCTAACGTAAGGTAGGCTAACATCTCGGGTGTAGTATTTTACAACATTCCCGGCGTATCGGTCCCTACTTCTCGGTGTGATCATTATATTCGTTTATAACGTAATATAACCTAACCTAACACATCTAGCCCCTCGCTGGTAATGTTTTACAGAATCCCTTTCGTGTCGTCCCGTACGTCTCGGTTGGGATATTATATACGTCTATAGCGTTATATATCCTAACCTACGGCAGGCCAACATCTCGGATGTAGTATTCTACAACATTCCTGGCGTATCGGCCCCTACTTCTCGGTGGGAACATTATACATTTCTATAACGTAATATAACCTAACCTAACGCATCTAGCCCCTCGCTGGCATTGTTTTACAGAATCGCGTTCGTGTCGTTCCGTACGTCTCGATTGGGGTATTAAATACGTCTATAGCGTTATATATCCTAACCTAAGGCAGGCCATCATCTCGGATGTAGTATTTTACAACATTCCTGACGTATCGGCCCCTACTTCTCGGTGGGAACATTATATAGGTCTATAACGTAATATAACCTAACCTAACACATCTAGGCCCTCGCTGGTAATGTTTTACAGAACCTCGTTCGTGACGTCCCGTACATCTCGGTCGGAATATTATATACGTCTATAGCGTTATATATCCTAACCTAAGGCAGGCTATCATCTCGGATGTAGTATTTTACAACATTCCCGGCGTATAGGCCCCTACCTCTCGGTGGGATCATTATATTCGTCTATGACGTGATATAACCTAACCTAACACATCTAGGCCCTGGCTGGTAATGTTTTACAGAATCCCGTTCGTGCCGTCCCGTACTTCTCGGTTGGGATATTATATACGTCTATAGCGTTATATATCCTATCCTAAGGCAAGCTATCATCTCGGATGTAGTATTCTACAACATTCCTGGCGTATCGGCCCCTACTTCTCGGTGGGAACATTATACATTTCTATAACGTAATATAACCTAACCTAACGCATCTAGCCCCTCGCTGGCAATGTTTTACAGAATCGCGTTCGTGTCGTTCCGTACGTCTCGATTGGGGTATTAAATACGTCTATAGCGTTATATATCCTAACCTAAGGCAGGCCATCATCTCGGATGTAGTATTTTACAACATTCCTGACGTATCGGCCCCTACTTCTCGGTGGGAACATTATATAGGTCTATAACGTAATATAACCTAACCTAACACATCTAGGCCCTCGCTGGTAATGTTTTACAGAACCTCGTTCGTGACGTCCCGTACATCTCGGTCGGAATATTATATACGTCTATAGCGTTATATATCCTAACCTAAGGCAGGCTATCATCTCGGATGTAGTATTTTACAACATTCCTGGCGTATCGGCCCCCGTTCTCAGTGGGAACATTATATACGTCTATAGCGTATCACATCCTAACCTAACCCATCTAGCCCCTCGCTGATAACGTTTTACAGAATCCCGTTCCTGTCGTCCCGTACATCTCGGTTGGGATATTATATACGTCTACAGCGATATATATCCTAACGTAAGGCAGGCTAACATCTCGGATGTAGTATATTACGACATTCCTGGTGTATCGGCCTCTACTTCTCGGTGGGAACATTATATAGGTCTATAACGTAACATAACCTAACCTAACCCATCTAGCCCCTCGCTGGTAATGTTTTACAGAATCCCGTTCGTTTCGTCCCGTACGTCTCGGTTGGGACATTATAAACGTATACAGCGATATATATCCTGACGTAAGGCAGGCTGACATCTCGGATGTTGTATTTTACAACATTCCTGGCGTATCGGCCCCTACTTCTCGGTGGGAACATTATATTCGTCTATAACGTAGTCTAACCTAACCTAACACATCTAGCCCCTCGCTGGTAATGTTTTACAGAATCCCGTTCGTGCCGTCCCGTACATCTCGGTTGGAATATTATATACGTCTATAGCGTTATATATCCTATCCTAAGGCAAGCTATCATCTCGGATATAGTATTTTACAACATTCCTGGCGTACCGGCTCCTACTTCACGGTGGGAACATTATATACGTCTATAACGTATCACAAACTAACCTAACCCATCTAGCCCCTCGCTGGTAATGTTTCACAGAATCCCGTTCGTTTCGTCCCGTACGTCTCGGTTGGGATATTATAAACGTCTACTGCGATATATATCCTAACGTAAGGTAGGCTAACATCTCGGGTGTAGTATTTTACAACATTCCCGGCGTATCGGTCCCTACTTCTCGGTGGGATCATTATATTCGTCTATAACGTAATATAACCTAACCTAACACATCTAGCCCCTCGCTGGTAATGTTTTACAGAATCCCTTTCGTGTCGTCCAGTACGTCTCGTTTGGAATATTAAATACGTCTATAGCGTTATATATCCTAACCTAAGGCAGGCCATCATCTCGGATGTAGTATTTTACAACATTCCTGACGTATCGGCCCCTACTTCTCGGTGGGAACATTATATTCGTCTATAACGTAATCTAACCTAACCTAACACATCTAGCCCCTCGCTGGTAATGTTTTACAGAATCCCGTTCGTGCCGTCCCGTACATCTCGGTTGGAATATTATATACGTCTATAGCGTTATATATCCTATCCTAAGGCAAGCTATCATCTCGGATGTAGTATTCTACAACATTCCTCGCGTATCGGCCCCTACTTCTCGGTGGGAACATTATATACTTCTATAACGTAATATAACCTAACCTAACGCATCTAGCCCCTCGCTGGTAATGTTTTACAGAATCGCGTTCGTGTCGTTCCGTACGTCTCGTTTGGAATATTAAATACGTCTATAGCGTTATATATCCTAACCTAAGGCAGGCCATCATCTCGGATGTAGTATTTTACAACATTCCTGACGTATCGGCCCCTACTTCTCGGTGGGAACATTATATTCTTCTATAACGTAACATAACCTAACCTAACCCATCTAGCCCCTCGCTGGTAATGTTTTACAGAATCCCGTTCGATTCGTCCCGTACGTCTCAGTTGGGACATTATAAACGTCTACAGCGATATATATCCTAACGTAAGGCAGACTAACATCTCGGATGTAGTATTTTACAACATTCCTGGCGTATCGGCCCCTACTTCTCGGTGGGAACATTATATAGGTCTATAACGTAATATGACCAAACCTAACACATCTAGGCCCTCGCTGGTAATGTTTTACAGAACCTCGTTCGTGGCGTCCCGTACATCTCGGTTGGAATATTATATACGTCTATAGCGTTATATATCCTAACCTAAGGCAGGCTATCATCTCGGATGTAGTATTTTACAACATTCCTGGCGTATCGGCCCCCGTTCTCAGTGGGAACATTATATACGTCTATAGCGTATCACATCCTAACCTAACCCATCTAGCCCCTCGCTGATAACGTTTTACAGAATCCCGTTCCTGTCGTCCCGTACATCTCGGTTGGGATATTATATACGTCTACAGCGATATATATCCTAACGTAAGGCAGGCTAACATCTCGGATGTAGTATATTACAACATTCCTGGTGTATCGGCCTCTACTTCTCGGTGGGAACATTATATAGGTCTATAACGTAACATAACCTAACCTAACCCATCTAGCCCCTCGCTGGTAATGCTTTACAGAATCCCGTTCGTGTCGTCCCGTACGTCTCGGTTGGGACATTATAAACGTCTACAGCGATATATATCCCAACGTAAGGCAGACTAACATCTCGGATGTTGTATTTTACAACATTCCTGGCGTATCGGCCCCTACTTCTCGGTGGGAACATTATATTCGTCTATAACGTAATCGAACCTAACCTAACACATCTAGCCCCTCGCTGGTAATGTTTTACAGAATCCCGTTCGTGCCGTCCCGTACATCTCGGTTGGAATATTATATACGTCTATAGCGTTATATATCCTATCCTAAGGCAAGCTATCATCTCGGATGTAGTATTCTACAACATTCCTCGCGTATCGGCCCCTACTTCTCGGTGGGAGCATTATATACTTCTATAACGTAATATAACCTAACCTAACGCATCTAGCCCCTCGCTGGTAATGTTTTACAGAATCGCGTTCGTGTCGTTCCGTACGTCTCGATTGGAATATTAAATACGTCTATAGCGTTATATATCCTAACCTAAGGCAGGCCATCATCTCGGATGTAGTATTTTACAACATTCCTGGCGTAATGGCCCCTACTTCTCGGTGGGAACATTATATTCTTCTATAACGTAACATAACCTAACCTAACACATCTAGCCCCTCGCTGGTAATGTTTTACAGAATCCCTTTCGTGTCGTCCCGTACGTCTCGGTTGGGATATTATATACGTCTATAGCGTTATATATACTAACCTAAGGCAGGCCATCATCTCGGATGCAGTATTTTACAACATTCCTGGCGTATCGGCCCCCGTTCTCGGTGGGAACATTATATACGTCTATAGCGTATCACATCCTAACCTAACCCATCTAGCCCCTCGCTGGTAATGTTTTAGAGAATCCCGTTCCTGTCGTCCCGTACATCTCGGTTGGGATATTACATACGTCTACAGCGATATATATCCTAACGTAAGGCAGGCTAACATCTCGGATGTAGTATATTACAACATTCCTGGTGTATCGGCCTCTACTTCTCGGTGGGAACATTATATAGGTCTATAACGTAACATAACCTAACCTAACCCATCTAGCCCCTCGCTGGTAATGTTTTACAGAATCCCGTTCGTTTCGTCCCGTACGTCTCGGTTGGGACATTATAAACGTATACAGCGATATATATCCTGACGTAAGGCAGGCTGACATCTCGGATGTTGTATTTTACAACATTCCTGGCGTATCGGCCCCTACTTCTCGGTGGGAACATTATATTCGTCTATAACGTAGTCTAACCTAACCTAACACATCTAGCCCCTCGCTGGTAATGTTTTACAGAATCCCGTTCGTGCCGTCCCGTACATCTCGGTTGGAATATTATATACGTCTATAGCGTTATATATCCTATCCTAAGGCAAGCTATCATCTCGGATATAGTATTTTACAACATTCCTGGCGTACCGGCTCCTACTTCACGGTGGGAACATTATATACGTCTATAACGTATCACAAACTAACCTAACCCATCTAGCCCCTCGCTGGTGATTTTTCACAGAATCCCGTTCGTTTCGTCCCGTACGTCTCGGTTGGGATATTATAAACGTCTACTGCGATATATATCCTAACGTAAGGTAGGCTAACATCTCGGGTGTAGTATTTTACAACATTCCCGGCGTATCGGTCCCTACTTCTCGGTGGGATCATTATATTCGTCTATAACGTAATATAACCTAACCTAACACATCTAGCCCCTCGCAGGTAATGTTTTACAGAATCCCTTTCGTGTCGTCCAGTACGTCTCGTTTGGAATATTAAATACGTCTATAGCGTTATATATCCTAACCTAAGGCAGGCCATCATCTCGGATGTAGTATTTTACAACATTCCTGACGTATCGGCCCCTACTTCTCGGTGGGAACATTATATTCGTCTATAACGTAATCTAACCTAACCTAACACATCTAGCCCCTCGCTGGTAATGTTTTACAGAATCCCGTTCGTGCCGTCCCGTACATCTCGGTTGGAATATTATATACGTCTATAGCGTTATATATCCTATCCTAAGGCAAGCTATCATCTCGGATGTAGTATTCTACAACATTCCTCGCGTATCGGCCCCTACTTCTCGGTGGGAACATTATATACTTCTATAACGTAATATAACCTAACCTAACGCATCTAGCCCCTCGCTGGTAATGTTTTACAGAATCGCGTTCGTGTCGTTCCGTACGTCTCGTTTGGAATATTAAATACGTCTATAGCGTTATATATCCTAACCTAAGGCAGGCCATCATCTCGGATGTAGTATTTTACAACATTCCTGACGTATCGGCCCCTACTTCTCGGTGGGAACATTATATTCTTCTATAACGTAACATAACCTAACCTAACCCATCTAGCCCCTCGCTGGTAATGTTTTACAGAATCCCGTTCGATTCGTCCCGTACGTCTCAGTTGGGACATTATAAACGTCTACAGCGATATATATCCTAACGTAAGGCAGACTAACATCTCGGATGTAGTATTTTACAACATTCCTGGCGTATCGGCCCCTACTTCTCGGTGGGAACATTATATAGGTCTATAACGTAATATGACCAAACCTAACACATCTAGGCCCTCGCTGGTAATGTTTTACAGAACCTCGTTCGTGGCGTCCCGTACATCTCGGTTGGAATATTATATACGTCTATAGCGTTATATATCCTAACCTAAGGCAGGCTATCATCTCGGATGTAGTATTTTACAACATTCCTGGCGTATCGGCCCCCGTTCTCGGTGGGAACATTATATACGTCTATAGCGTATCACATCCTAACCTAACCCATCTAGCCCCTCGCAGATAACGTTTTACAGAATCCCGTTCCTGTCGTCAGGTACATCTCGGTTGGGATATTATATACGTCTACAGCGATACATATCCTAACGTAAGGCAGGCTAACATCTCGGAGGCAGTATATTACAACATTCCTGGTGTATCGGCCTCTACTTCTCGGTGGGAACATTATATAGGTCTATAACGTAACATAACCTAACCTAACCCATCTAGCCCCTCGCTGGTAATGTTTTACAGAATCCCGTTCGTGCCGTCCCGTACATCTTGGTTGGAATATTATATACGTCTATAGCGTTATATATCCTATCCTAAGGCAGGCTATCATCTCGGATGTAGTATTTTACAACATTCCTGGCGTATCGGCCCCCGTTCTCAGTGGGAACATTATATACGTCTATAGCGTATCACATCCTAACCTAACCCATCTAGCCCCTCGCTGATAACGTTTTACAGAATCCCGTTCCTGTCGTCCCGTACATCTCGGTTGGGATATTATATACGTCTACAGCGATATATATTCTAACGTAAGGCAGGCTAACATCTCGGATGTAGTATATTACAACATTCCTGGTGTATCGGCCTCTACTTCTCGGTGGGAACATTATATAGGTCTATAACGTAACATAACCTAACCTAACCCATCTAGCCCCTCGCTGGTAATGCTTTACAGAATCCCGTTCGTGTCGTCCCGTACGTCTCGGTTGGGACATTATAAACGTCTACAGCGATATATATCCCAACGTAAGGCAGACTAACATCTCGGATGTTGTATTTTACAACATTCCTGGCGTATCGGCCCCTACTTCTCGGTGGGAACATTATATTCGTCTATAACGTAATCGAACCTAACCTAACACATCTAGCCCCTCGCTGGTAATGTTTTACAGAATCCCGTTCGTGCCGTCCCGTACATCTCGGTTGGAATATTATATACGTCTATAGCGTTATATATCCTATCCTAAGGCAAGCTATCATCTCGGATGTAGTATTCTACAACATTCCTCGCGTATCGGCCCCTACTTCTCGGTGGGAGCATTATATACTTCTATAACGTAATATAACCTAACCTAACGCATCTAGCCCCTCGCTGGTAATGTTTTACAGAATCGCGTTCGTGTCGTTCCGTACGTCTCGATTGGAATATTAAATACGTCTATAGCGTTATATATCCTAACCTAAGGCAGGCCATCATCTCGGATGTAGTATTTTACAACATTCCTGGCGTAATGGCCCCTACTTCTCGGTGGGAACATTATATTCTTCTATAACGTAACATAACCTAACCTAACACATCTAGCCCCTCGCTGGTAATGTTTTACAGAATCCCTTTCGTGTCGTCCCGTACGTCTCGGTTGGGATATTATATACGTCTATAGCGTTATATATACTAACCTAAGGCAGGCCATCATCTCGGATGCAGTATTTTACAACATTCCTGGCGTATCGGCCCCCGTTCTCGGTGGGAACATTATATACGTCTATAGCGTATCACATCCTAACCTAACCCATCTAGCCCCTCGCTGGTAATGTTTTAGAGAATCCCGTTCCTGTCGTCCCGTACATCTCGGTTGGGATATTACATACGTCTACAGCGATATATATCCTAACGTAAGGCAGGCTAACATCTCGGATGTAGTATATTACAACATTCCTGGTGTATCGGCCTCTACTTCTCGGTGGGAACATTATATAGGTCTATAACGTAACATAACCTAACCTAACCCATCTAGCCCCTCGCTGGTAATGTTTTACAGAATCCCGTTCGTTTCGTCCCGTACGTCTCGGTTGGGACATTATAAACGTATACAGCGATATATATCCTGACGTAAGGCAGGCTGACATCTCGGATGTTGTATTTTACAACATTCCTGGCGTATCGGCCCCTACTTCTCGGTGGGAACATTATATTCGTCTATAACGTAGTCTAACCTAACCTAACACATCTAGCCCCTCGCTGGTAATGTTTTACAGAATCCCGTTCGTGCCGTCCCGTACATCTCGGTTGGAATATTATATACGTCTATAGCGTTATATATCCTATCCTAAGGCAAGCTATCATCTCGGATATAGTATTTTACAACATTCCTGGCGTACCGGCTCCTACTTCACGGTGGGAACATTATATACGTCTATAACGTATCACAAACTAACCTAACCCATCTAGCCCCTCGCTGGTGATTTTTCACAGAATCCCGTTCGTTTCGTCCCGTACGTCTCGGTTGGGATATTATAAACGTCTACTGCGATATATATCCTAACGTAAGGTAGGCTAACATCTCGGGTGTAGTATTTTACAACATTCCCGGCGTATCGGTCCCTACTTCTCGGTGGGATCATTATATTCGTCTATAACGTAATATAACCTAACCTAACACATCTAGCCCCTCGCAGGTAATGTTTTACAGAATCCCTTTCGTGTCGTCCAGTACGTCTCGTTTGGAATATTAAATACGTCTATAGCGTTATATATCCTAACCTAAGGCAGGCCATCATCTCGGATGTAGTATTTTACAACATTCCTGACGTATCGGCCCCTACTTCTCGGTGGGAACATTATATTCGTCTATAACGTAATCTAACCTAACCTAACACATCTAGCCCCTCGCTGGTAATGTTTTACAGAATCCCGTTCGTGCCGTCCCGTACATCTCGGTTGGAATATTATATACGTCTATAGCGTTATATATCCTATCCTAAGGCAAGCTATCATCTCGGATGTAGTATTCTACAACATTCCTCGCGTATCGGCCCCTACTTCTCGGTGGGAACATTATATACTTCTATAACGTAATATAACCTAACCTAACGCATCTAGCCCCTCGCTGGTAATGTTTTACAGAATCGCGTTCGTGTCGTTCCGTACGTCTCGTTTGGAATATTAAATACGTCTATAGCGTTATATATCCTAACCTAAGGCAGGCCATCATCTCGGATGTAGTATTTTACAACATTCCTGACGTATCGGCCCCTACTTCTCGGTGGGAACATTATATTCTTCTATAACGTAACATAACCTAACCTAACCCATCTAGCCCCTCGCTGGTAATGTTTTACAGAATCCCGTTCGATTCGTCCCGTACGTCTCAGTTGGGACATTATAAACGTCTACAGCGATATATATCCTAACGTAAGGCAGACTAACATCTCGGATGTAGTATTTTACAACATTCCTGGCGTATCGGCCCCTACTTCTCGGTGGGAACATTATATAGGTCTATAACGTAATATGACCAAACCTAACACATCTAGGCCCTCGCTGGTAATGTTTTACAGAACCTCGTTCGTGGCGTCCCGTACATCTCGGTTGGAATATTATATACGTCTATAGCGTTATATATCCTAACCTAAGGCAGGCTATCATCTCGGATGTAGTATTTTACAACATTCCTGGCGTATCGGCCCCCGTTCTCGGTGGGAACATTATATACGTCTATAGCGTATCACATCCTAACCTAACCCATCTAGCCCCTCGCAGATAACGTTTTACAGAATCCCGTTCCTGTCGTCAGGTACATCTCGGTTGGGATATTATATACGTCTACAGCGATACATATCCTAACGTAAGGCAGGCTAACATCTCGGAGGCAGTATATTACAACATTCCTGGTGTATCGGCCTCTACTTCTCGGTGGGAACATTATATAGGTCTATAACGTAACATAACCTAACCTAACCCATCTAGCCCCTCGCTGGTAATGTTTTACAGAATCCCGTTCGTGCCGTCCCGTACATCTTGGTTGGAATATTATATACGTCTATAGCGTTATATATCCTATCCTAAGGCAGGCTATCATCTCGGATGTAGTATTTTACAACATTCCTGGCGTATCGGCCCCCGTTCTCAGTGGGAACATTATATACGTCTATAGCGTATCACATCCTAACCTAACCCATCTAGCCCCTCGCTGATAACGTTTTACAGAATCCCGTTCCTGTCGTCCCGTACATCTCGGTTGGGATATTATATACGTCTACAGCGATATATATTCTAACGTAAGGCAGGCTAACATCTCGGATGTAGTATATTACAACATTCCTGGTGTATCGGCCTCTACTTCTCGGTGGGAACATTATATAGGTCTATAACGTAACATAACCTAACCTAACCCATCTAGCCCCTCGCTGGTAATGCTTTACAGAATCCCGTTCGTGTCGTCCCGTACGTCTCGGTTGGGACATTATAAACGTCTACAGCGATATATATCCCAACGTAAGGCAGACTAACATCTCGGATGTTGTATTTTACAACATTCCTGGCGTATCGGCCCCTACTTCTCGGTGGGAACATTATATTCGTCTATAACGTAATCGAACCTAACCTAACACATCTAGCCCCTCGCTGGTAATGTTTTACAGAATCCCGTTCGTGCCGTCCCGTACATCTCGGTTGGAATATTATATACGTCTATAGCGTTATATATCCTATCCTAAGGCAAGCTATCATCTCGGATGTAGTATTCTACAACATTCCTCGCGTATCGGCCCCTACTTCTCGGTGGGAGCATTATATACTTCTATAACGTAATATAACCTAACCTAACGCATCTAGCCCCTCGCTGGTAATGTTTTACAGAATCGCGTTCGTGTCGTTCCGTACGTCTCGATTGGAATATTAAATACGTCTATAGCGTTATATATCCTAACCTAAGGCAGGCCATCATCTCGGATGTAGTATTTTACAACATTCCTGGCGTAATGGCCCCTACTTCTCGGTGGGAACATTATATTCTTCTATAACGTAACATAACCTAACCTAACACATCTAGCCCCTCGCTGGTAATGTTTTACAGAATCCCTTTCGTGTCGTCCCGTACGTCTCGGTTGGGATATTATATACGTCTATAGCGTTATATATACTAACCTAAGGCAGGCCATCATCTCGGATGCAGTATTTTACAACATTCCTGGCGTATCGGCCCCCGTTCTCGGTGGGAACATTATATACGTCTATAGCGTATCACATCCTAACCTAACCCATCTAGCCCCTCGCTGGTAATGTTTTAGAGAATCCCGTTCCTGTCGTCCCGTACATCTCGGTTGGGATATTACATACGTCTACAGCGATATATATCCTAACGTAAGGCAGGCTGACGTCTCGAATGTTGTATTTTACAACATTCCTGGCGTATCGGCCCCTACTTCTCGGTGGGAACATTATATTCGTCTATAACGTAATCGAACCTAACCTAACACATCTAGCCCCTCGCTGGTAATGTTTTACAGAACCTCGTTCGTGACGTCCCGTACATCTCGGTCGGAATATTATATACGTCTATAGCGTTATATATCCTAACCTAAGGCAGGCTATCATCTCGGATGTAGTATTTTACAACATTCCCAGCGTATAGGCCCCTACCTCTCGGTGGGATCATTATATTCGTCTATGACGTGATATAACCTAACCTAACACATCTAGGCCCTGGCTGGTAATGTTTTACAGAATCCCGTTCGTGCCGTCCCGTACTTCTCGGTTGGGATATTATATGCGTCTATAGCGTTATATATCCTATCCTAAGGCAAGCTATCATCTCGGATGTAGTATTCTACAACATTCCTGGCGTATCGGCCCCTACTTCTCGGTGGGAACATTATACATTTCTATAACGTAATATAACCTAACCTAACGCATCTAGCCCCTCGCTGGCAATGTTTTACAGAATCGCGTTCGTGTCGTTCCGTACGTCTCGATTGGGGTACTAAATACGTCTATAGCGTTATATATCCTAACCTAAGGCAGGCCATCATCTCGGATGTAGTATTTTACAACATTCCTGACGTATCGGCCCCTACTTCTCGGTGGGAACATTATATAGGTCTATAACGTAATATAACCTAACCTAACACATCTAGGCCCTCGCTGGTAATGTTTTACAGAACCTCGTTCGTGACGTCCCGTACATCTCGGTCGGAATATTATATACGTCTATAGCGTTATATATCCTAACCTAAGGCAGGCTATCATCTCGGATGTAGTATTTTACAACATTCCTGGCGTATCGGCCCCCGTTCTCAGTGGGAACATTATATACGTCTATAGCGTATCACATCCTAACCTAACCCATCTAGCCCCTCGCTGATAACGTTTTACAGAATCCCGTTCCTGTCGTCCCGTACATCTCGGTTGGGATATTATATACGTCTACAGCGATATATATCCTAACGTAAGGCAGGCTAACATCTCGGATGTAGTATATTATAACATTCCTGGTGTATCGGCCTCTACTTCTCGGTGGGAACATTATATAGGTCTATAACGTAACATAACCTAACCTAACCCATCTAGCCCCTCGCTGGTAATGCTTTACAGAATCCCGTTCGTGTCGTCCCGTACGTCTCGGTTGGGACATTATAAACGTCTACAGCGATATATATCCTAACGTAAGGCAGACTAACATCTCGGATGTTGTATTTTACAACATTCCTGGCGTATCGGCCCCTACTTCTCGGTGGGAACATTATATTCGTCTATAACGTAATCGAACCTAACCTAACACATCTAGCCCCTCGCTGGTAATGTTTTACAGAATCCCGTTCGTGCCGTCCCGTACATCTCGGTTGGAATATTATATACGTCTATAGCGTTATATATCCTATCCTAAGGCAAGCTATCATCTCGGATGTAGTATTCTACAACATTCCTCGCGTATCGGCCCCTACTTCTCGGTGGGAGCATTATATACTTCTATAACGTAATATAACCTAACCTAACGCATCTAGCCCCTCGCTGGTAATGTTTTACAGAATCGCGTTCGTGTCGTTCCGTACGTCTCGATTGGAATATTAAATACGTCTATAGCGTTATATATCCTAACCTAAGGCAGGCCATCATCTCGGATGTAGTATTTTATAACATTCCTGACGTAATGGCCCCTACTTCTCGGTGGGAACATTATATTCTTCTATAACGTAACATAATCTAACCTAACCCATCTAGCCCCTCGCTGGTAATGTTTTACAGAATCGCGTTCGTGTCGTTCCGTACGTCTCGATTGGAATATTAAATACGTCTATAGCGTTATATATCCTAACCTAAGGCAGGCCATCATCTCGGATGTAGTATTTTAGAACATTCCTGACGTATCGGCCCCTACTTCTCGGTGGGAACATTATATTCTTCTATAACGTAACATAACCTATCCTAACCCATCTAGCCCCTCGATGGTAATGTTTTACAGAATCCCGTTCGTTTCGTCCCGTACGTCTCGGTTGGGACATTATAAACGTCTACAGCGATATATATCCTGACGTAAGGCAGGCTGACGTCTCGGATATAGTATTCTACAACATTCCTGGCGTATCGGCCCCTACTTCTCGGTGGGAACATTATATATTTCTATAACGTAATATAAACTAACCTAACGCATCTAGCCCCTCGCTGATAACGTTTTACAGAATCCCGTTCCTGTCGTCCCGTACATCTCGGTTGGGATATTATATACGTCTACAGCGATATATATCCTAACGTAAGGCAGGCTAACATCTCGGATGTAGTATTCTACAACATTCCTGGCGTATCGGCCCCTACTTCTCGGTGGGAACATTATATATTTCTATAACGTAATATAAACTATCCTAACGCATCTAGCCCCTCGCTGATAACGTTTTACAGAATCCCGTTCCTGTCGTCCCGTACATCTCGGTTGGGATATTATATACGTCTACAGCGATATATATCCTAACGTAAGGCAGGCTAACATCTCGGATGTAGTATATTACAACATTCCTGGTGTATCGGCCTCTACTTCTCGGTGGGAACATTATATAGGTCTATAACGTAACATAACCTAACCTAACCCATCTAGCCCCTCGCTGGTAATGTTTTACAGAATCCCGTTCGTTTCGTCCCGTACGTCTCGGTTGGGACATTATAAACGTATACAGCGATATATATCCTGACGTAAGGCAGGCTGACGTCTCGTATGTTGTATTTTACAACATTCCTGGCGTATCGGCCCCTACTTCTCGGTGGGAACATTATATTCGTCTATAACGTAATCTAACCTAACCTAACACATCTAGCCCCTCGCTGGTAATGTTTTACAGAATCCCGTTCGTGCCGTCCCGTACATCTTGGTTGGTATATTATATACGTCTATAGCGTTATATATCCTATCCTAAGGCAAGCTATCATCTCGGATGTAGTATTCTACAACATTCCTGGCGTATCGGCCCCTACTTCACGGTGGGAACATTATATACGTCTATAACGTATCACAAACTAACCTAACCCATCTAGCCCCTCGCTGGTAATGTTTTACAGAATCCCGTTCGTTTCGTCCCGTACGTCTCGGTTGGGATATTATAAACGTCTACTGCGATATATATCCTAACGTAAGGTAGGCTAACATCTCGGGTGTAGTATTTTACAACATTCCCGGCGTATCGGTCCCTACTTCTCGGTGGGATCATTATATTCGTCTATAACGTAATATAACCTAACCTAACACATCTAGCCCCTCGCTGGTAATGTTTTACAGAATCCCTTTCGTGTCGTCCCGTACGTCTCGGTTGGGATATTATATACGTCTATAGCGTTATATATACTAACCTAAGGCAGGCCATCATCTCGGATGCAGTATTTTACAACATTCCTGGCGTATCGGCCCCCGTTCTCGGTGGGAACATTATATACGTCTATAGCGTATCACATCCTAACCTAACCCATCTAGCCCCTCGCTGGTAATGTTTTAGAGAATCCCGTTCCTGTCGTCCCGTACATCTCGGTTGGGATATTACATACGTCTACAGCGATATATATCCTAACGTAAGGCAGGCTAACATCTCGGATGTAGTATATTACAACATTCCTCGCGTATCGGCCCCTACTTCTCGGTGGGAGCATTATATACTTCTATAACGTAATATAACCTAACCTAACGCATCTAGCCCCTCGCTGGTAATGTTTTACAGAATCGCGTTCGTGTCGTTCCGTACGTCTCGATTGGAATATTAAATACGTCTATAGCGTTATATATCCTAACCTAAGGCAGGCCATCATCTCGGATGTAGTATTTTACAACATTCCTGGCGTAATGGCCCCTACTTCTCGGTGGGAACATTATATTCTTCTATAACGTAACATAACCTAACCTAACACATCTAGCCCCTCGCTGGTAATGTTTTACAGAATCCCTTTCGTGTCGTCCCGTACGTCTCGGTTGGGATATTATATACGTCTATAGCGTTATATATACTAACCTAAGGCAGGCCATCATCTCGGATGCAGTATTTTACAACATTCCTGGCGTATCGGCCCCCGTTCTCGGTGGGAACATTATATACGTCTATAGCGTATCACATCCTAACCTAACCCATCTAGCCCCTCGCTGGTAATGTTTTAGAGAATCCCGTTCCTGTCGTCCCGTACATCTCGGTTGGGATATTACATACGTCTACAGCGATATATATCCTAACGTAAGGCAGGCTGACGTCTCGAATGTTGTATTTTACAACATTCCCGGCGTATAGGCCCCTACCTCTCGGTGGGATCATTATATAGGTCTATAACGTAATATAACCTAACCTAACACATCTAGGCCCTCGCCGGTAAGTTTTTACAGAACCTCGTTCGTGACGTCCCGTACATCTCGGTCGGAATATTATATACGTCTATAGCGTTATATATCCTAACCTAAGGCAGGCTATCATCTCGGATGTAGTATTTTACAACATTCCTGGCGTATCGGCCCCCGTTCTCAGTGGGAACATTATATACGTCTATAGCGTATCACATCCTAACCTAACCCATCTAGCCCCTCGCTGATAACGTTTTACAGAATCCCGTTCCTGTCGTCCCGTACATCTCGGTTGGGATATTATATACGTCTACAGCGATATATATCCTAACGTAAGGCAGGCTAACATCTCGGATGTAGTATATTATAACATTCCTGGTGTATCGGCCTCTACTTCTCGGTGGGAACATTATATAGGTCTATAACGTAACATAACCTAACCTAACCCATCTAGCCCCTCGCTGGTAATGCTTTACAGAATCCCGTTCGTGTCGTCCCGTACGTCTCGGTTGGGACATTATAAACGTCTACAGCGATATATATCCTAACGTAAGGCAGACTAACATCTCGGATGTTGTATTTTACAACATTCCTGGCGTATCGGCCCCTACTTCTCGGTGGGAACATTATATTCGTCTATAACGTAATCGAACCTAACCTAACACATCTAGCCCCTCGCTGGTAATGTTTTACAGAATCCCGTTCGTGCCGTCCCGTACATCTCGGTTGGAATATTATATACGTCTATAGCGTTATATATCCTATCCTAAGGCAAGCTATCATCTCGGATGTAGTATTCTACAACATTCCTCGCGTATCGGCCCCTACTTCTCGGTGGGAGCATTATATACTTCTATAACGTAATATAACCTAACCTAACGCATCTAGCCCCTCGCTGGTAATGTTTTACAGAATCGCGTTCGTGTCGTTCCGTACGTCTCGATTGGAATATTAAATACGTCTATAGCGTTATATATCCTAACCTAAGGCAGGCCATCATCTCGGATGTAGTATTTTACAACATTCCTGACGTAATGGCCCCTACTTCTCGGTGGGAACATTATATTCTTCTATAACGTAACATAACCTAACCTAACCCATCTAGCCCCTCGCTGGTAATGTTTTACAGAATCGCGTTCGTGTCGTTCCGTACGTCTCGATTGGAATATTAAATACGTCTATAGCGTTATATATCCTAACCTAAGGCAGGCCATCATCTCGGATGTAGTATTTTACAACATTCCTGACGTATCGGCCCCTACTTCTCGGTGGGAACATTATATTCTTCTATAACGTAACATAACCTATCCTAACCCATCTAGCCCCTCGATGGTAATGTTTTACAGAATCCCGTTCGTTTCGTCCCGTACGTCTCGGTTGGGACATTATAAACGTCTACAGCGATATATATCCTGACGTAAGGCAGGCTGACGTCTCGGATATAGTATTCTACAACATTCCTGGCGTATCGGCCCCTACTTCTCGGTGGGAACATTATATATTTCTATAACGTAATATAAACTAACCTAACGCATCTAGCCCCTCGCTGATAACGTTTTACAGAATCCCGTTCCTGTCGTCCCGTACATCTCGGTTGGGATATTATATACGTCTACAGCGATATATATCCTAACGTAAGGCAGGCTAACATCTCGGATGTAGTATTCTACAACATTCCTGGCGTATCGGCCCCTACTTCTCGGTGGGAACATTATATATTTCTATAACGTAATATAAACTAACCTAACGCATCTAGCCCCTCGCTGATAACGTTTTACAGAATCCCGTTCCTGTCGTCCCGTACATCTCGGTTGGGATATTATATACGTCTACAGCGATATATATCCTAACGTAAGGCAGGCTAACATCTCGGATGTAGTATATTACAACATTCCTGGTGTATCGGCCGCTACTTCTCGGTGGGAACATTATATAGGTCTATAACGTAACATAACCTAACCTAACCCATCTAGCCCCTCGCTGGTAATGTTTTACAGAATCCCGTTCGTTTCGTCCCGTACGTCTCGGTTGGGACATTATAAACGTATACAGCGATATATATCCTGACGTAAGGCAGGCTGACGTCTCGTATGTTGTATTTTACAACATTCCTGGCGTATCGGCCCCTACTTCTCGGTGGGAACATTATATTCGTCTATAACGTAATCTAACCTAACCTAACACATCTAGCCCCTCGCTGGTAATGTTTTACAGAATCCCGTTCGTGCCGTCCCGTACATCTTGGTTGGTATATTATATACGTCTATAGCGTTATATATCCTATCCTAAGGCAAGCTATCATCTCGGATGTAGTATTCTACAACATTCCTGGCGTATCGGCCCCTACTTCACGGTGGGAACATTATATACGTCTATAACGTATCACAAACTAACCTAACCCATCTAGCCCCTCGCTGGTAATGTTTTACAGAATCCCGTTCGTTTCGTCCCGTACGTCTCGGTTGGGATATTATAAACGTCTACTGCGATATATATCCTAACGTAAGGTAGGCTAACATCTCGGGTGTAGTATTTTACAACATTCCCGGCGTATCGGTCCCTACTTCTCGGTGGGATCATTATATTCGTCTATAACGTAATATAACCTAACCTAACACATCTAGCCCCTCGCTGGTAATGTTTTACAGAATCCCTTTCGTGTCGTCCCGTACGTCTCGGTTGGGATATTATATACGTCTATAGCGTTATATATACTAACCTAAGGCAGGCCATCATCTCGGATGCAGTATTTTACAACATTCCTGGCGTATCGGCCCCCGTTCTCGGTGGGAACATTATATACGTCTATAGCGTATCACATCCTAACCTAACCCATCTAGCCCCTCGCTGGTAATGTTTTAGAGAATCCCGTTCCTGTCTTCCCGTACATCTCGGTTGGGATATTACATACGTCTACAGCGATATATATCCTAACGTAAGGCAGGCTAACATCTCGGATGTAGTATATTACAACATTCCTGGTGTATCGGCCTCTACTTCTCGGTGGGAACATTATATAGGTCTATAACGTAACATAACCTAACCTAACCCATCTAGCCCCTCGCTGGTAATGTTTTACAGAATCCCGTTCGTTTCGTCCCGTACGTCTCGGTTGGGACATTATAAACGTATACAGCGATATATATCCTAACGTAAGGTAAGCTAACATCTCGGGTGTAGTATTTTACAACATTCCCGGCGTATCGGTCCCTACTTCTCGGTGGGATCATTATATTCGTCTATAACGTAATATAACCTAACCTAACACATCTAGCCCCTCGCTGGTAATGTTTTACAGAATCCCTTTCGTGTCGTCCCGTACGTCTCGTTTGGAATATTAAATACGTCTATAGCGTTATATATCCTAACCTAAGGCAGGCCATCATCTCGGATGTAGTATTTTACAACATTCCTGACGTATCGGCCCCTACTTCTCGGTGGGAACATTATATTCGTCTATAACGTAATCTAACCTAACCTAACACATCTAGCCCCTCGCTGGTAATGTTTTACAGAATCCCGTTCGTGCCGTCCCGTACATCTCGGTTGGAATATTATATACGTCTATAGCGTTATATATCCTATCCTAAGGCAAGCTATCGTCTCGGATGTAGTATTCTACAACATTCCTCGCGTATCGGCCCCTACTTCTCGGTGGGAACATTATATACTTCTATAACGTAATATAACCTAACCTAACGCATCTAGCCCCTCGCTGGTAATGTTTTACAGAATCGCGTTCGTGTCGTTCCGTACGTCTCGTTTGGAATATTAAATACGTCTATAGCGTTATATATCCTAACCTAAGGCAGGCCATCATCTCGGATGTAGTATTTTACAACATTCCTGGCGTATCGGCCCCTACTTCTCGGTGGGAACATTATATAGGTCTATAACGTAATATGACCAAACCTAACACATCTAGGCCCTCGCTGGTAATGTTTTACAGAACCTCGTTCGTGCCGTCCCGTACATCTCGGTTGGAATATTATATACGTCTATAGCGTTATATATCCTAACCTAAGGCAGGCTATCATCTCGGATGTAGTATTTTACAACATTCCTGGCGTATCGGCCCCCGTTCTCGGTGGGAACATTATATACGTCTATAGCGTATCACATCCTAACCTAACCCATCTAGCCCCTCGCAGATAGCGTTTTACAGAATCCCGTTCCTGTCGTCAGGTACATCTCGGTTGGGATATTATATACGTCTACAGCGATACATATCCTAACGTAAGGCAGGCTAACATCTCGGATGCAGTATATTACAACATTCCTGGTGTATCGGCCTCTACTTCTCGGTGGGAACATTATATAGGTCTATAACGTAACATAACCTAACCTAACCCATCTAGCCCCTCGCTGGTAATGCTTTACAGAATCCCGTTCGTGTCGTCCCGTACGTCTCGGTTGGGACATTATAAACGTCTACAGCGATATATATCCTAACGTAAGGCAGACTAACATCTCGGATGTAGTATTCTACAACATTCCTGGCGTATCGGCCCCTACTTCTCGGTGGGAACATTATATATTTCTATAACGTAATATAAACTAACCTAACGCATCTAGCCCCTCGCTGATAACGTTTTACAGAATCCCGTTCCTGTCGTCCCGTACATCTCGGTTGGGATATTATATACGTCTACAGCGATATATATCCTAACGTAAGGCAGGCTAACATCTCGGATGTAGTATATTACAACATTCCTGGTGTATCGGCCTCTACTTCTCGGTGGGAACATTATATAGGTCTATAACGTAACATAACCTAACCTAACCCATCTAGCCCCTCGCTGGTAATGTTTTACAGAATCCCGTTCGTTTCGTCCCGTACGTCTCGGTTGGGACATTATAAACGTATACAGCGATATATATCCTGACGTAAGGCAGGCTGACGTCTCGTATGTTGTACTTTACAACATTCCTGGCGTATCGGCCCCTACTTCTCGGTGGGAACATTATATTCGTCTATAACGTAATCTAACCTAACCTAACACATCTAGCCCCTCGCTGGTAATGTTTTACAGAATCCCGTTCGTGCCGTCCCGTACATCTTGGTTGGTATATTATATACGTCTATAGCGTTATATATCCTATCCTAAGGCAAGCTATCATCTCGGATGTAGTATTCTACAACATTCCTGGCGTATCGGCCCCTACTTCACGGTGGGAACATTATATACGTCTATAACGTATCACAAACTAACCTAACCCATCTAGCCCCTCGCTGGTAATGTTTTACAGAATCCCGTTCGTTTCGTCCCGTACGTCTCGGTTGGGATATTATAAACGTCTACTGCGATATATATCCTAACGTAAGGTAGGCTAACATCTCGGGTGTAGTATTTTACAACATTCCCGGCGTATCGGTCCCTACTTCTCGGTGGGATCATTATATTCGTCTATAACGTAATATAACCTAACCTAACACATCTAGCCCCTCGCTGGTAATGTTTTACAGAATCCCTTTCGTGTCGTCCCGTACGTCTCGGTTGGGATATTATATACGTCTATAGCGTTATATATACTAACCTAAGGCAGGCCATCATCTCGGATGCAGTATTTTACAACATTCCTGGCGTATCGGCCCCCGTTCTCGGTGGGAACATTATATACGTCTATAGCGTATCACATCCTAACCTAACCCATCTAGCCCCTCGCTGGTAATGTTTTAGAGAATCCCGTTCCTGTCGTCCCGTACATCTCGGTTGGGATATTACATACGTCTACAGCGATATATATCCTAACGTAAGGCAGGCTAACATCTCGGATGTAGTATATTACAACATTCCTCGCGTATCGGCCCCTACTTCTCGGTGGGAGCATTATATACTTCTATAACGTAATATAACCTAACCTAACGCATCTAGCCCCTCGCTGGTAATGTTTTACAGAATCGCGTTCGTGTCGTTCCGTACGTCTCGATTGGAATATTAAATACGTCTATAGCGTTATATATCCTAACCTAAGGCAGGCCATCATCTCGGATGTAGTATTTTACAACATTCCTGGCGTAATGGCCCCTACTTCTCGGTGGGAACATTATATTCTTCTATAACGTAACATAACCTAACCTAACACATCTAGCCCCTCGCTGGTAATGTTTTACAGAATCCCTTTCGTGTCGTCCCGTACGTCTCGGTTGGGATATTATATACGTCTATAGCGTTATATATACTAACCTAAGGCAGGCCATCATCTCGGATGCAGTATTTTACAACATTCCTGGCGTATCGGCCCCCGTTCTCGGTGGGAACATTATATACGTCTATAGCGTATCACATCCTAACCTAACCCATCTAGCCCCTCGCTGGTAATGTTTTAGAGAATCCCGTTCCTGTCGTCCCGTACATCTCGGTTGGGATATTACATACGTCTACAGCGATATATATCCTAACGTAAGGCAGGCTGACGTCTCGAATGTTGTATTTTACAACATTCCTGGCGTATCGGCCCCTACTTCTCGGTGGGAACATTATATTCGTCTATAACGTAATCGAACCTAACCTAACACATCTAGCCCCTCGCTGGTAATGTTTTACAGAACCTCGTTCGTGACGTCCCGTACATCTCGGTCGGAATATTATATACGTCTATAGCGTTATATATCCTAACCTAAGGCAGGCTATCATCTCGGATGTAGTATTTTACAACATTCCCGGCGTATAGGCCCCTACCTCTCGGTGGGATCATTATATTCGTCTATGACGTGATATAACCTAACCTAACACATCTAGGCCCTGGCTGGTAATGTTTTACAGAATCCCGTTCGTGCCGTCCCGTACTTCTCGGTTGGGATATTATATACGTCTATATCGTTATATATCCTATCCTAAGGCAAGCTATCATCTCGGATGTAGTATTCTACAACATTCCTGGCGTATCGGCCCCTACTTCTCGGTGGGAACATTATACATTTCTATAACGTAATATAACCTAACCTAACGCATCTAGCCCCTCGCTGGCAATGTTTTACAGAATCGCGTTCGTGTCGTTCCGTACGTCTCGATTGGGGTATTAAATACGTCTATAGCGTTATATATCCTAACCTAAGGCAGGCCATCATCTCGGATGTAGTATTTTACAACATTCCTGACGTATCGGCCCCTACTTCTCGGTGGGAACATTATATAGGTCTATAACGTAATATAACCTAACCTAACACATCTAGGCCCTCGCTGGTAATGTTTTACAGAACCTCGTTCGTGACGTCCCGTACATCTCGGTCGGAATATTATATACGTCTATAGCGTTATATATCCTAACCTAAGGCAGGCTATCATCTCGGATGTAGTATTTTACAACATTCCTGGCGTATCGGCCCCCGTTCTCAGTGGGAACATTATATACGTCTATAGGGTATCACATCCTAACCTAACCCATCTAGCCCCTCGCTGATAACGTTTTACAGAATCCCGTTCCTGTCGTCCCGTACATCTCGGTTGGGATATTATATACGTCTACAGCGATATATATCCTAACGTAAGGCAGGCTAACATCTCGGATGTAGTATATTATAACATTCCTGGTGTATCGGCCTCTACTTCTCGGTGGGAACATTATATAGGTCTATAACGTAACATAACCTAACCTAACCCATCTAGCCCCTCGCTGGTAATGCTTTACAGAATCCCGTTCGTGTCGTCCCGTACGTCTCGGTTGGGACATTATAAACGTCTACAGCGATATATATCCTAACGTAAGGCAGACTAACATCTCGGATGTTGTATTTTACAACATTCCTGGCGTATCGGCCCCTACTTCTCGGTGGGAACATTATATTCGTCTATAGCGTAATCGAACCTAACCTAACACATCTAGCCCCTCGCTGGTAATGTTTTACAGAATCCCGTTCGTGCCGTCCCGTACATCTCGGTTGGAATATTATATACGTCTATAGCGTTATATATCCTATCCTAAGGCAAGCTATCATCTCGGATGTAGTATTCTACAACATTCCTCGCGTATCGGCCCCTACTTCTCGGTGGGAGCATTATATACTTCTATAACGTAATATAACCTAACCTAACGCATCTAGCCCCTCGCTGGTAATGTTTTACAGAATCGCGTTCGTGTCGTTCCGTACGTCTCGATTGGAATATTAAATACGTCTATAGCGTTATATATCCTAACCTAAGGCAGGCCATCATCTCGGATGTAGTATTTTACAACATTCCTGACGTAATGGCCCCTACTTCTCGGTGGGAACATTATATTCTTCTATAACGTAACATAACCTAACCTAACCCATCTAGCCCCTCGCTGGTAATGTTTTACAGAATCGCGTTCGTGTCGTTCCGTACGTCTCGATTGGAATATTAAATACGTCTATAGCGTTATATATCCTAACCTAAGGCAGGCCATCATCTCGGATGTAGTATTTTACAACATTCCTGACGTATCGGCCCCTACTTCTCGGTGGGAACATTATATTCTTCTATAACGTAACATAACCTAACCTAACCCATCTAGCCCCTCGCTGGTAATGTTTTACAGAATCCCGTTCGTTTCGTCCCGTACGTCTCGGTTGGGACATTATAAACGTATACAGCGATATATATCCTGACGTAAGGCAGGCTGACGTCTCGTATGTTGTATTTTACAACATTCCTGGCGTATCGGCCCCTACTTCTCGGTGGGAACATTATATTCGTCTATAACGTAATCTAACCTAACCTAACACATCTAGCCCCTCGCTGGTAATGTTTTACAGAATCCCGTTCGTGCCGTCCCGTACATCTCGGTTGGTATATTATATACGTCTATAGCGTTATATATCCTATCCTAAGGCAAGCTATCATCTCGGATGTAGTATTCTACAACATTCCTGGCGTATCGGCCCCTACTTCACGGTGGGAACATTATATACGTCTATAACGTATCACAAACTAACCTAACCCATCTAGCCCCTCGCTGGTAATGTTTTACAGAATCCCGTTCGTTTCGTCCCGTACGTCTCGGTTGGGATATTATAAACGTCTACTGCGATATATATCCTAACGTAAGGTAGGCTAACATCTCGGGTGTAGTATTTTACAACATTCCCGGCGTATCGGTCCCTACTTCTCGGTGGGATCATTATATTCGTCTATAACGTAATATAACCTAACCTAACACATCTAGCCCCTCGCTGGTAATGTTTTACAGAATCCCTTTCGTGTCGTCCCGTACGTCTCGGTTGGGATATTATATACGTCTATAGCGTTATATATACTAACCTAAGGCAGGCCATCATCTCGGATGCAGTATTTTACAACATTCCTGGCGTATCGGCCCCCGTTCTCGGTGGGAACATTATATACGTCTATAGCGTATCACATCCTAACCTAACCCATCTAGCCCCTCGCTGGTAATGTTTTAGAGAATCCCGTTCCTGTCGTCCCGTACATCTCGGTTGGGATATTACATACGTCTACAGCGATATATATCCTAACGTAAGGCAGGCTAACATCTCGGATGTAGTATATTACAACATTCCTGGTGTATCGGCCTCTACTTCTCGGTGAGAACATTATATAGGTCTATAACGTAACATAACCTAACCTAACCCATCTAGCCCCTCGCTGGTAATGTTTTACAGAATCCCGTTCGTTTCGTCCCGTACGTCTCGGTTGGGACATTATAAACGTATACAGCGATATATATCCTAACGTAAGGTAAGCTAACATCTCGGGTGTAGTATTTTACAACATTCCCGGCGTATCGGTCCCTACTTCTCGGTGGGATCATTATATTCGTCTATAACGTAATATAACCTAACCTAACGCATCTAGCCCCTCGCTGGTAATGTTTTACAGAATCGCGTTCGTGTCGTTCCGTACGTCTCGTTTGGAATATTAAATACGTCTATAGCGTTATATATCCTAACCTAAGGCAGGCCATCATCTCGGATGTAGTATTTTACAACATTCCTGGCGTATCGGCCCCTACTTCTCGGTGGGAACATTATATAGGTCTATAACGTAATATGACCAAACCTAACACATCTAGGCCCTCGCTGGTAATGTTTTACAGAACCTCGTTCGTGGCGTCCCGTACATCTCGGTTGGAATATTATATACGTCTATAGCGTTATATATCCTAACCTAAGGCAGGCTATCATCTCGGATGTAGTATTTTACAACATTCCTGGCGTATCGGCCCCCGTTCTCGGTGGGAACATTATATACGTCTATAGCGTATCACATCCTAACCTAACCCATCTAGCCCCTCGCAGATAGCGTTTTACAGAATCCCGTTCCTGTCGTCAGGTACATCTCGGTTGGGATATTATATACGTCTACAGCGATACATATCCTAACGTAAGGCAGGCTAACATCTCGGATGCAGTATATTACAACATTCCTGGTGTATCGGCCTCTACTTCTCGGTGGGAACATTATATAGGTCTATAACGTAACATAACCTAACCTAACCCATCTAGCCCCTCGCTGGTAATGCTTTACAGAATCCCGTTCGTGTCGTCCCGTACGTCTCGGTTGGGACATTATAAACGTCTACAGCGATATATATCCTAACGTAAGGCAGACTAACATCTCGGATTTTGTATTTTACAACATTCCTGGCGTATTGGCCCCTACTTCTCGGTGGGAACATTATATATTTCTATAACGTAATATAAACTAACCTAACGCATCTAGCCCCTCGCTGATAACGTTTTACAGAATCCCGTTCCTGTCGTCCCGTACATCTCGGTTGGGATATTATATACGTCTACAGCGATATATATCCTAACGTAAGGCAGGCTAACATCTCGGATGTAGTATATTACAACATTCCTGGTGTATCGGCCTCTACTTCTCGGTGGGAACATTATATAGGTCTATAACGTAACATAACCTAACCTAACCCATCTAGCCCCTCGCTGGTAATGTTTTACAGAATCCCGTTCGTTTCGTCCCGTACGTCTCGGTTGGGACATTATAAACGTATACAGCGATATATATCCTGACGTAAGGCAGGCTGACGTCTCGTATGTTGTATTTTACAACATTCCTGGCGTATCGGCCCCTACTTCTCGGTGGGAACATTATATTCGTCTATAACGTAATCTAACCTAACCTAACACATCTAGCCCCTCGCTGGTAATGTTTTACAGAATCCCGTTCGTGCCGTCCCGTACATCTTGGTTGGAATATTATATACGTCTATAGCGTTATATATCCTATCCTAAGGCAAGCTATCATCTCGGATGTAGTATTCTACAACATTCCTGGCGTATCGGCCCCTACTTCACGGTGGGAACATTATATACGTCTATAGCGTATCACAAACTGACCTAACCCATCTAGCCCCTCGCTGGTAATGTTTTACAGAATCCCGTTCGTTTCGTCCCGTACGTCTCGGTTGGGATATTATAAACGTCTACTGCGATATATATCCTAACGTAAGGTAGGCTAACATCTCGGGTGTAGTATTTTACAACATTCCCGGCGTATCGGTCCCTACTTCTCGGTGGGATCATTATATTCGTCTATAACGTAATATAACCTAACCTAACACATCTAGCCCCTCGCTGGTAATGTTTTACAGAATCCCTTTCGTGTCGTCCCGTACGTCTCGGTTGGGATATTATATACGTCTATAGCGTTATATATACTAACCTAAGGCAGGCCATCATCTCGGATGCAGTATTTTACAACATTCCTGGCGTATCGGCCCCCGTTCTCGGTGGGAACATTATATACGTCTATAGCGTATCACAACCTAACCTAACCCATCTAGCCCCTCGCTGGTAATGTTTTAGAGAATCCCGTTCCTGTCGTCCCGTACATCTCGGTTGGGATATTACATACGTCTACAGCGATATATATCCTAACGTAAGGCAGGCTAACATCTCGGATGTAGTATATTACAACATTCCTGGTGTATCGGCCTCTACTTCTCGGTGGGAACATTATATAGGTCTATAACGTAACATAACCTAACCTAACCCATCTAGCCCCTCGCTGGTAATGTTTTACAGAATCCCGTTCGTTTCGTCCCGTACGTCTCGGTTGGGACATTATAAACGTATACAGCGATATATATCCTGACGTAAGGCAGGCTGACATCTCGGATGTTGTATTTTACAACATTCCTGGCGTATCGGCCCCTACTTCTCGATGGGAACATTATATTCGTCTATAACGTAATCTAACCTAACCTAACACATCTAGCCCCTCGCTGGTAATGTTTTACAGAATCCCGTTCGTGCCGTCCCGTACATCTCGGTTGGAATATTATATACGTCTATAGCGTTATATATCCTATCCTAAGGCAAGCTATCATCTCGGATGTAGTATTCTACAACATTCCTGGCGTATCGGCCCCTACTTCACGGTGGGAACATTATATACGTCTATAACGTATCACAAACTAACCTAACCCATCTAGCCCCTCGCTGGTAATGTTTCACAGAATCCCGTTCGTTTCGTCCCGTACGTCTCGGTTGGGATATTATAAACGTCTACTGCGATATATATCCTAACGTAAGGTAGGCTAACATCTCGGGTGTAGTATTTCACAACATTCCCGGCGTATCGGTCCCTACTTCTCGGTGGGATCATTATATTCGTCTATAACGTAATCTAACCTAACCTAACACATCTAGCCCCTCGCTGGTAATGTTTTACAGAATCCCGTTCGTGCCGTCCCGTACATCTCGGTTGGAATATTATATACGTCTATAGCGTTATATATCCTATCCTAAGGCAAGCTATCATCTCGGATGTAGTATTCTACAACATTCCTCGCGTATCGGCCCCTACTTCTCGGTGGGAACATTATATACTTCTATAACGTAATATAACCTAACCTAACGCATCTAGCCCCTCGCTGGTAATGTTTTACAGAATCGCGTTCGTGTCGTTCCGTACGTCTCGTTTGGAATATTATATACGTCTACAGCGATACATATCCTAACGTAAGGCAGGCTAACATCTCGGATGTAGTATATTACAACATTCCTGGTGTATCGGTCTCTACTTCTCGGTGGGAACATTATATAGGTTTATAACGTAACATAACCTAACCTAACCCATCTAGCCCCTCGCTGATAACGTTTTACAGAATCCCGTTCGATTCGTCCCGTACGTCTCAGTTGGGACATTATAAACGTCTACAGCGATATATATCCTAACGTAAGGCAGACTAACATCTCGGATGTTGTATTTTACAACATTCCTGGCGTATCGGCCCTTACTTCTCGGTGGGAACATTATATAGGTCTATAACGTAATATAACCAAACCTAACACATCTAGGCCCTCGCTGGTAATGTTTTACAGAACCTCGTTCGTGCCGTCCCGTACATCTCGGTTGGAATATTATATACGTCTATAGCGTTATATATCCTAACCTAAGGCAGGCTATCATCTCGGATGTAGTATTTTACAACATTCCTGGCGTATCGGCCCCCGTTCTCGGTGGGAACATTATATACGTCTATAGCGTATCACATCCTAACCTAACCCATCTAGCCCCTCGCTGATGACGTTTTACAGAATCCCGTTCCTGTCGTACCGTACATCTCGGTTGGGATATTATATACGTCTACAGCGATATATATCCTAACGTAAGGCAGGCTAACATCTCGGATGAAGTATATTACAACATTCCTGGTGTATCGGCCTCTACTTCTCGGTGGGAACATTATATAGGTCTATAACGTAACATAACCTAACCTAACCCATCTAGCCCCTCGCTGGTAATGTTTTACAGAATCCCGTTCGTTTCGTCCCGTACGTTTCGGTTGGGACATTATAAACGTCTACAGCGATATATATCCTGACGTAAGGCAGGCTGACGTCTCGGATGTTGTATTTTACAACATTCCTGGCGTATCGGCCCCTACTTCTCGGTGGGAACATTATATTCGTCTATAACGTAATCGAACCTAACCTAACACATCTAGCCCCTCGCTGGTAATGTTTTACAGAATCCCGTTCGTGCCGTCCCGTACATCTCGGTTGGAATATTATATACGTCTATAGCGTTATATATCCTATCCTAAGGCAAGCTATCATCTCGGATGTAGTATTCTACAACATTCCTGGCGTATCGGCCCCTACTTCTCGGTGGGAACATTATATATTTCTATAACGTAATATAAACTAACCTAACGCACCTAGCCCCTCGCTGATAACGTTTTACAGAATCCCGTTCCTGTCGTCCCGTACATCTCGGTTGGGATATTATATACGTCTACAGCGATATATATCCTAACGTAAGGCAGGCTAACATCTCGGATGTAGTATTCTACAACATTCCTGGCGTATCGGCCCCTACTTCTCGGTGGGAACATTATATATTTCTATAACGTAATATAAACTAACCTAACGCATCTAGCCCCTCGCTGATAACGTTTTACAGAATCCCGTTCCTGTCGTCCCGTACATCTCGGTTGGGATATTATATACGTCTACAGCGATATATATCGTAACGTAAGGCAGGCTAACATCTCGGATGTAGTATATTACAACATTCCTGGTGTATCGGCCTCTACTTCTCGGTGGGAACATTATATAGGTCTATAACGTAACATAACCTAACCTAACCCATCTAGCCCCTCGCTGGTAATGTTTTACAGAATCCCGTTCGTTTCGTCCCGTACGTCTCGGTTGGGACATTATAAACGTCTACAGCGATATATATCCTGACGTAAGGCAGGCTGACGTCTCGGATGTTGTATTTTACAACATTCCTGGCGTATCGGCCCCTACTTCTCGGTGGGAACATTATATTCGTCTATAACGTAATCGAACCTAACCTAACACATCTAGCCCCTCGCTGGTAATGTTTTACAGAATCCCGTTCGTGCCGTCCCGTACATCTCGGTTGGAATATTATATACGTCTATAGCGTTATATATCCTATCCTAAGGCAAGCTATCATCTCGGATGTAGTATTCTACAACATTCCTGGCGTATCGGCCCCTACTTCACGGTGGGAACATTATATACGTCTATAACGTATCACAAACTAACCTAACCCATCTAGCCCCTCGCTGGTAATGTTTTACAGAATCCCGTTCGTTTCGTCCCGTACGTCTCGGTTGGGATATTATAAACGTCTACTGCGATATATATCCTAACGTAAGGTAGGCTAACATCTCGGGTGTAGTATTTTACAACATTCCCGGCGTATCGGTCCCTACTTCTCGGTGGGATCATTATATTCGTCTATAACGTAATATAACCTAACCTAACACATCTAGCCCCTCGCTGGTAATGTTTTACAGAATCCCTTTCGTGTCGTCCCGTACGTCTCGGTTGGGATATTATATACGTCTATAGCGTTATATATACTAACCTAAGGCAGGCCATCATTTCGGATGCAGTATTTTACAACATTCCTGGCGTATCGGGCCCCGTTCTCGGTGGGAACATTATATACGTCTATAGCGTATCACATCCTAACCTAACCCATCTAGCCCCTCGCTGATAACGTTTTACAGAATCCCGTTCCTGTCGTCCCGTACATCTCGGTTGGGATATTATATACGTCTACAGCGATATAAATCCTAACGTAAGGCAGGCTAACATCTCGGATGTAGTATATTACAACATTCATGGTGTATCGGCCTCTACTTCTCGGTGGGAACATTATATAGGTCTATAACGTAACATAACCTAACCTAACCCATCTAGCCCCTCGCTGGTAATGTTTTACAGAATCCCGTTCGATTCGTCCCGTACGTCTCGATTGGGATATTAAATACGTCTATAGCGTTATATATCCTAACCTAAGGCAGGCCATCATCTCGGATGTAGTATTTTACAACATTCCTGACGTATCGGCCCCTACTTCTCGGTGGGAACATTATATTCTTCTATAACGTAACATAACCTAACCTAACCCATCTAGCCCCTCGCTGGTAATGTTTTACAGAATCCCGTTCGATTCGTCCCGTACGTCTCAGTTGGGACATTATAAACGTCTACAGTGATATATATCCTAACGTAAGGCAGACTAACATCTCGGATGTAGTATTTAACAACATTCCTGGCGTATCGGCCCCTACTTCTCGGTGGGAACATTATATAGGTCTATAACGTAATATGACCAAACCTAACACATCTAGGCCCTCGCTGGTAATGTTTTACAGAACCTCGTTCGTGGCGTCCCGTACATCTCGGTTGGAATATTATATACGTCTATAGCGTTATATATCCTATCCTAAGGCAAGCTATCATCTCGGATGTAGTATTCTACAACATTCCTGGCGTATCGGCCCCTACTTCACGGTGGGAACATTATATACGTCTATAACGTATCACAAACTAACCTAACCCATCTAGCCCCTCGCTGGTAATGTTTTACAGAATCCCGTTCGTTTCGTCCCGTACGTCTCGGTTGGGATATTATAAACGTCTACTGCGATATATATCCTAACGTAAGGTAGGCTAACATCTCGGGTGTAGTATTTTACAACATTCCCGGCGTATCGGTCCCTACTTCTCGGTGGGATCATTATATTCGTCTATAACGTAATATAACCTAACCTAACACATCTAGCCCCTCGCTGGTAATGTTTTACAGAATCCCTTTCGTGTCGTCCCGTACGTCTCGGTTGGGATATTATATACGTCTATAGCGTTATATATACTAACCTAAGGCAGGCCATCATCTCGGATGCAGTATTTTACAACATTCCTGGCGTATCAGCCCCCGTTCTCGGTGGGAACATTATATACGTCTATAGCGTATCACATCCTAACCTAACCCATCTAGCCCCTCGCTGATAACATTTTACAGAATCCCGTTCCTGTCGTCCCGTACATCTCGGTTGGGATATTATATACGTCTACAGCGATATAAATCCTAACGTAAGGCAGGCTAACATCTCGGATGTAGTATATTACAACATTCCTGGTGTATCGGCCTCTACTTCTCGGTGGGAACATTATATAGGTCTATAACGTAACATAACCTAACCTAACCCATCTAGCACCTCGCTGGTAATGTTTTACAGAATCCCGTTCGATTCGTCCCGTACGTCTCGATTGGGATATTAAATACGTCTATAGCGTTATATATCCTAACCGAAGGCAGTCCATCATCTCGGATGTAGTATTTTACAACATTCCTGACGTATCGGCCCCTACTTCTCGGTGGGAACATTATATTCTTCTATAACGTAACATAACCTAACTTAACCCATCTAGCCCCTCGCTGGTAATGTTTTACAGAATCCCGTTCGATTCGTCCCGTACGTCTCAGTTGGGACATTATAAACGTCTACAGTGATATATATCCTAACGTAAGGCAGACTAACATCTCCGATGTAGTATTTAACAACATTCCTGGCGTATCGGCCCCTACTTCTCGGTGGGAACATTATATAGGTCTATAACGTAATATGACCAAACCTAACACATCTAGGCCCTCGCTGATAACGTTTTACAGAATCCCGTTCCTGTCGTCCCGTACATCTCGGTTGGGATATTATATACGTCTACAGCGATACATATCCTAACGTAAGGCAGGCTAACATCTCGGATGTAGTATATTACAACATTCCTGGTGTATCGGTCTCTACTTCTCGGTGGGAACATTTTATAGGTTTATAACGTAACATAACCTAACCTAACCCATCTAGCCCCTCGCTGATAACGTTTTACAGAATCCCGTTCCTGTCGTCCCGTACATCTCGGTTGGGATATTATATACGTCTACAGCGATATATATCCTAACGTAAGGCAGGCTAACATCTCGGATGTAGTATATTACAACATTCCTGGTGTATCGGACCCTACTTCCCGGTGGGAACATTATATAGGTCTATAACGTAACATAACCTAACCTAACCCATCTAGCCCCTCGCTGGTAATGTTTTACAGAATCCCGTTCGATTCGTCCCGTACGTCTCGATTGGGATATTAAATACGTCTATAGCGTTATATATCCTAACCTAAGGCAGGCCATCATCTCGGGTGTAGTATTTTACAACATTCCTGACGTATCGGCCCCTACTTCTCGGTGGGAACATTATATTCTTCTATAACGTAACATAACCTAACCTAACCCATCTAGCCCCTCGCTGATAACGTTTTACAGAATCCCGTTCCTGTCGTCCCGTACATCTCGGTTGGGATATTATATACGTCTACAGCGATATATATCCTAACGTAAGGCAGGCTAACATCTCGGATGTAGTATTTTACAACATTCCCGGCGTAAAGGCCCCTACCTCTCGGTGGGATCATTATATTCGTCTATGACGTGATATAACCTAACCTAACACATCTAGGCCCTGGCTGGTAATGTTTTACAGAATCTCGTTCGTGACGTCCCGTACATCTCGGTTGGAATATTATATACGTCTATAGCGTTATATATCCTAACCTAATGCAGGCTATCATCTCGGATGCAGTATTCTACAACGTTCCTGGCGTATCGGCCCCTACTTCTCGGTGGGACCATTATATAGGTCTATAACGTAATATAACCTAACCTAACACATCTAGGCCCTCGCTGATAATGTTTTACAGAACCTCGTTCGTGACGTCCCGTACATCTCGGTCGGAATATTATATACGTCTATAGCGTTATATATCCTAACCTAAGGCAGGCTATCATCTCGGATGTAGTATTTTACAACATTCCTGGCGTATCGGCCCCCGTTCTCGGTGGGAACATTATATACGTCTATAGCGTATCACATCCTAACCTAACCCATCTATCCCCTCGCTGATAACGTTTTACAGAATCCCGTTCCTGTCGTCCCGTACATCTCGGTTGGGATATTATATACGTCTACAGCGATATATATCCTAACGTAAGGCAGGCTAACATCTCGGATGTAGTATATTACAACATTCCTGGTGTATCGGCCTCTACTTCTCGGTGGGAACATTATATAGGTCTATAACGTAACATAACCTAACCTAACCCATCTAGCCCCTCGCTGGTAATGTTTTACAGAATCCCGTTCGATTCGTCCCGTACGTCTCGATTGGGATATTAAATACGTCTATAGCGTTATATATCCTAACCTAAGGCAGGCTATCATCTCGGATGTAGTATTTTACAACATTCCTGACGTATCGGCCCCTACTCCTCGGTGGGAACATTATATTCTTCTGTAACGTAACATAACCTAACCTAACCCATCTAGCCCCTCGCTGGTAATGTTTTACAGAATCCCGTTCGTTTCGTCCCGTACGTCTCGGTTGGGACATTATAAACGTCTACAGCGATATATATCCTGACGTAAGGCAGGCTGACGTCTCGGATGTTGTATTTTACAACATTCCTGGCGTATCGGCCCCTACTTCTCGGTGGGAACATTATATTCGTCTATAACGTAATCGAACCTAACCTAACACATCTAGCCCCTCGCTGGTAATGTTTTACAGAATCCCGTTCGTGCCGTCCCGTACATCTCGGTTGGAATATTATATACGTCTATAGCGTTATATATCATATCCTAAGGCAAGCTATCATCTCGGATGTAGTATTCTACAACATTCCTGGCGTATCGGCCCCTACTTCTCGGTGCGAACATTATATACTTCTATAACGTAATATAACCTAACCTAACGCATCTAGCCCCTCGCTTGTAATGTTTTACAGAATCGCGTTCGTGTCGTTCCGTACGTCTCGATTGGAATATTAAATACGTCTATAGCGTTATATATCCTAACCTAAGGCAGGCCATCATCTCGGATGTAGTATTTTACAACATTCCTGACGTATCGGCCCCTACTTCTCGGTGGGAACATTATATAGGTCTATAACGTAATATAACCTAACCTAACACATCTAGGCCCTCGCTGGTAATGTTTTACAGAACCTCGTTCGTGGCGTCCCGTACATCTCGTTTGGAATATTATATACGTCTATAGCGCTATATATCCTAACCTAAGGCAGGCTATCATCTCGGATGTAGTATTTTACAACATTCCTGGCGTACCGGCCCCCGTTCTCGGTGGGAATATTATATACGTCTATAGCGTATCACATCCTAACCTAACCCATCTGGCCCCTCGCTGATAACGTTTTACAGAATCCCGTTCCTGTCGTCCCGTACATCTCGGTTGGGATATTATATACGTCTACAGCGATACATATCCTAACGTAAGGCAGGCTAACATCTCGGATGTAGTATATTACAACATTCCTGGTGTATCGGTCTCTACTTCTCGGTGGGAACATTATATAGGTTTATAACGTAACATAACCTAACCTAACCCATCTAGCCCCTCGCTGATAACGTTTTACAGAATCCCGTTCCTGTCGTCCCGTACATCTCGGTTGGGATATTATATACGTCTACAGCGATATATATCCTAACGTAAAGCAGGCTAACATCTCGGATGTAGTATATTACAACATTCCTGGTGTATCGGCCCCTACTTCTCGGTGGGAACATTATATAGGTCTATAACGTAACATAACCTAACCTAACCCATCTAGTCCCTCGCTGGTAATGTTTTACAGAATCCCGTTCGATTCGTCCCGTACGTCTCGATTGGGATATTAAATACGTCTATAGCGTTATATATCCTAACCTAAGGCAGGCCATCATCTCGGGTGTAGTATTTTACAACATTCCTGACGTATCGGCCCCTACTTCTCGGTGGGAACATTATATTCTTCTATAACGTAACATAACCTAACCTAACCCATCTAGCCCCTCGCTGGTAATGTTTTACAGAATCCCGTTCGATTCGTCCCGTACGTCTCGGTTGGGACACTATAAACGTCTACAGCGATATATATCCTAACGTAAGGCAGACTAACATCTCGGATGCAGTATTTTACAACATTCCTGGCGTACCGGCCCCCGTTCTCGGTGTGAATATTATATACGTCTATAGCGTATCACATCCTAACCTAACCCATCTGGCCCCTCGCTGATAACGTTTTACAGAATCCCGTTCCTGTCGTCCCGTACATCTCGGTTGGGATATTATATACGTCTACAGCGATACATATCCTAACGTAAGGCAGGCTAACATCTCGGATGTAGTATATTACAACATTCCTGGTGTATCGGCCTCTACTTCTCGGTGGGAACATTATATAGGTTTATAACGTAACATAACCTAACCTAACCCATCTAGCCCCTCGCTGATAACGTTTTACAGAATCCCGTTCCTGTCGTCCCGTACATCTCGGTTGGGATATTATATACGTCTACAGCGATATATATCCTAACGTAAGGCAGGCTAACATCTCGGATGTAGTATATTACAACATTCCTGGTGTATCGGCCCCTACTTCTCGGTGGGAACATTATATAGGTCTATAACGTAACATAACCTAACCTAACCCATCTAGCCCCTCGCTGGTAATGTTTTACAGAATCCCGTTCGATTCGTCCCGTACGTCTCGATTGGGATATTAAATACGTCTATAGCGTTATATATCCTAACCTAAGGCAGGCCATCATCTCGGGTGTAGTATTTTACAACATTCCTGACGTATCGGCCCCTACTTCTCGGTGGGAACATTATATTCGTCTATAACGTAATATAACCTAACCTAACCCATCTAGCCCCTCGCTGGTAATGTTTTAGAGAATCACCTTCCTGTCGTCCCGTACATCTCGGTTGGGATATTATATACGTCTACAGCGATATATATCCTAACGTAAGGCAGGCTAACATCTCGGATGTAGTATTTTACAACATTCCCGGCGTAAAGGCCCCTACCTCTCGGTGGGATCATTATATTCGTCTATGACGTGATATAACCTAACCTAACACATCTAGGCCCTGGCTGGTAATGTTTTACAGAATCTCGTTCGTGACGTCCCGTACATCTCGGTTGGAATATTATATACGTCTATAGCGTTATATATCCTAACCTAATGCAGGCTATCATCTCGGATGCAGTATTCTACAACATTCCTGGCGTATCGGCCCCTACTTCTCGGTGGGAACATTATATAGGTCTATAACGTAATATAACCTAACCTAACACATCTAGGCCCTCGCTGGTAATGTTTTACAGAACCTCGTTCGTGACGTCCCGTACATCTCGGTCGGAATATTATATACGTCTATAGCGTTATATATCCTAACCTAAGGCAGGCTATCATCTCGGATGTAGTATTTTACAACATTCCTGGCGTATCGGCCCCCGTTCTCGGTGGGAACATTATATACGTCTATAGCGTATCACATCCTAACCTAACCCATCTATCCCCTCGCTGAAAACGTTTTACAGAATCCCGTTCCTGTCGTCCCGTACATCTCGGTTGGGATATTATATACGTCTACAGCGATATATATCCTAACGTAAGGCAGGCTAACATCTCGGATGTAGTATATTACAACATTCCTGGTGTATCGGCCTCTACTTCTCGGTGGGAACATTATATAGGTCTATAACGTAACATAACCTAACCTAACCCATCTAGCCCCTCGCTGGTAATGTTTTACAGAATCCCGTTCGATTCGTCCCGTACGTCTCGATTGGGATATTAAATACGTCTATAGCGTTATATATCCTAACCTAAGGCAGGCCATCATCTCGGATGTAGTATTTTACAACATTCCTGACGTATCGGCCCCTACTTCTCGGTGGGAACATTATATTCTTCTATAACGTAACATAACCTAACCTAACCCATCTAGCCCCTCGCTGGTAATGTTTTACAGAATCCCGTTCGTTTCGTCCCGTACGTCTCGGTTGGGACATTATAAACGTCTACAGCGATATATATACTGACGTAAGGCAGGCTGACGTCTCGGATGTTGTATTTTACAACATTCCTGGCGTATCGGCCCCTACTTCTCGGTGGGAACATTATATTCGTCTATAACGTAATCGAACCTAACCTAACACATCTAGCCCCTCGCTGGTAATGTTTTACAGAATCCCGTTCGTGCCGTCCCGTACATCTCGGTTGGAATATTATATACGTCTATAGCGTTATATATCATATCCTAAGGCAAGCTATCATCTCGGATGTAGTATTCTACAACATTCCTGGCGTATCGGCCCCTACTTCTCGGTGGGAACATTATATACTTCTATAACGTAATATAACCTAACCTAACGCATCTAGCCCCTCGCTTGTAATGTTTTACAGAATCGCGTTCGTGTCGTTCCGTACGTCTCGATTGGAATATTAAATACGTCTATAGCGTTATATATCCTAACCTAAGGCAGGCCATCATCTCGGATGTAGTATTTTACAACATTCCTGACGTATCGGCCCCTACTTCTCGGTGGGAACATTATATAGGTCTATAACGTAATATAACCTAACCTAACACATCTAGGCCCTCGCTGGTAATGTTTTACAGAACCTCGTTCGTGGCGTCCCGTACATCTCGTTTGGAATATTATATACGTCTATAGCGTTATATATCCTAACCTAAGGCAGGCTATCATCTCGGATGTAGTATTTTACAACATTCCTGGCGTACCGGCCCCCGTTCTCGGTGGGAATATTATATACGTCTATAGCGTATCACATCCTAACCTAACCCATCTGGCCCCTCGCTGATAACGTTTTACAGAATCCCGTTCCTGTCGTCCCGTACATCTCGGTTGGGATATTATATACGTCTACAGCGATACATATCCTAACGTAAGGCAGGCTAACATCTCGGATGTAGTATATTACAACATTCCTGGTGTATCGGTCTCTACTTCTCGGTGGGAACATTATATAGGTTTATAACGTAACATAACCTAACCTAACCCTTCTAGCCCCTCGCTGATAACGTTTTACAGAATCCCGTTCCTGTCGTCCCGTACATCTCGGTTGGGATATTATATACGTCTACAGCGATATATATCCTAACGTAAGGCAGGCTAACATCTCGGATGTAGTATATTACAACATTCCTGGGGTATCGGCCCCTACTTCTCGGTGGGAACATTATATAGGTCTATAACGTAACATAACCTAACCTAACCCATCTAGTCCCTCGCTGGTAATGTTTTACAGAATCCCGTTCGATTCGTCCCGTACGTCTCGATTGGGATATTAAATACGTCTATAGCGTTATATATCCTAACCTAAGGCAGGCCATCATCTCGGGTGTAGTATTTTACAACATTCCTGACGTATCGGCCCCTACTTCTCGGTGGGAACATTATATTCTTCTATAACGTAACATAACCTAACCTAACCCATCTAGCCCCTCGCTGGTAATGTTTTACAGAATCCCGTTCGATTCGTCCCGTACGTCTCGGTTGGGACACTATAAACGTCTACAGCGATATATATCCTAACGTAAGGCAGACTAACATCTCGGATGCAGTATTTTACAACATTCCTGGCGTACCGGCCCCCGTTCTCGGTGGGAATATTATATACGTCTATAGCGTATCACATCCTAACCTAACCCATCTGGCCCCTCGCTAATAACGTTTTACAGAATCCCGTTCCCGTCGTCCCGTACATTTCGGTTGGGATATTATATACGTCTACAGCGATACATATCCTAACGTAAGGCAGGCTAACATCTCGGATGTAGTATATTACAACATTCCTGGTGTATCGGCCTCTACTTCTCGGTGGGAACATTATATAGGTTTATAACGTAACATAACCTAACCTAACCCATCTAGCCCCTCGCTGATAACGTTTTACAGAATCCCGTTCCTGTCGTCCCGTACATCTCGGTTGGGATATTATATACGTCTACAGCGATATATATCCTAACGTAAGGCAGGCTAACATCTCGGATGTAGTATATTACAACATTCCTGGTGTATCGGCCCCTACTTCTCGGTGGGAACATTATATAGGTCTATAACGTAACATAACCTAACCTAACACATCTAGCCCCTCGCTGGTAATGTTTTACAGAATCCCGTTCGATTCGTCCCGTACGTCTCGATTGGGATATTAAATACGTCTATAGCGTTATATATCCTAACCTAATGCAGGCTATCATCTCGGATGCAGTATTCTACAACATTCCTGGCGTATCGGCCCCTACTTCTCGGTGGGAACATTATATATTTCTATAACGTAGTATAACTTAACCTAACGCATCTAGCCCCTCGCTGGTAATGTTTTACAGAATCCCGTTCGTTTCGTCCCGTACGTCTCGGTTGGGACATTATAAACGTCTACAGCGATATATATCCTGACGTAAGGCAGGCTGACGTCTCGGATGTTGTATTTTACAACATTCCTGGCGTATCGGCCCCTACATCTCGGTGGGAACATTATATTCGTCTATAACGTAATATAACCTAACCTAACCCATCTAGCCCCTCGCTTGTAATGTTTTAGAGAATCACCTTCCTGTCGTCCCGTACATCTCGGTTGGGATATTATATACGTCTACAGCGTTATATATCCTAACCTAATGCAGGCTATCATCTCGGATGCAGTATTCTACAACATTCCTGGCGTATCGGCCCCTACTTCTCGGTGGGAACATTATATAGGTCTATAACGTAATATAACCTAACCTAACACATCTAGGCCCTCGCTGGTAATGTTTTACAGAACCTCGTTCGTGACGTCCCGTACATCTCGGTCGGAATATTATATACGTCTATAGCGTTATATATCCTAACCTAAGGCAGGCTATCATCTCGGATGTAGTATTTTACAACATTCCTGGCGTATCGGCCCCCGTTCTCGGTGGGAACATTATATACGTCTATAGCGTATCACATCCTAACCTAACCCATCTATCCCCTCGCTGATAACGTTTTACAGAATCCCGTTCCTGTCGTCCCGTACATCTCGGTTGGGATATTATATACGTCTACAGCGATATATATCCTAACGTAAGGCAGGCTAACATCTCGGATGTAGTATATTACAACATTCCTGGTGTATCGGCCTCTACTTCTCGGTGGGAACATTATATAGGTCTATAACGTAACATAACCTAACCTAACCCATCTAGCCCCTCGCTGGTAATGTTTTACAGAATCCCGTTCGATTCGTCCCGTACGTCTCGATTGGGATATTAAATACGTCTGTAGCGTTATATATCCTAACCTAAGGCAGGCCATCATCTCGGATGTAGTATTTTACAACATTCCTGACGTATCGGCCCCTACTTCTCGGTGGGAACATTATATTCTTCTATAACGTAACATAACCTAACCTAACCCATCTAGCCCCTCGCTGGTAATGTTTTACAGAATCCCGTTCGTTTCGTCCCGTACGTCTCGGTTGGGACATTATAAACGTCTACAGCGATATATATCCTGACGTAAGGCAGGCTGACGTCTCGGATGTTGTATTTTACAACATTCCTGGCGTATCGGCCCCTACTTCTCGGTGGGAACATTATATTCGTCTATAACGTAATCGAACCTAACCTAACACATCTAGCCCCTCGCTGGTAATGTTTTACAGAATCCCGTTCGTGCCGTCCCGTACATCTCGGTTGGAATATTATATACGTCTATAGCGTTATATATCATATCCTAAGGCAAGCTTCATCTCGGATGTAGTATTCTACAACATTCCTGGCGTATCGGCCCCTACTTCTCGGTGGGAACATTATATACTTCTATAACGTAATATAACCTAACCTAACGCATCTAGCCCCTCGCTTGTAATGTTTTACAGAATCGCGTTCGTGTCGTTCCGTACGTCTCGATTGGAATATTAAATACGTCTATAGCGTTATATATCCTAACCTAAGGCAGGCCATCATCTCGGATGTAGTATTTTACAACATTCCTGACGTATCGGCCCCTACTTCTCGGTGGGAACATTATATAGGTCTATAACGTAATATAACCTAACCTAACACATCTAGGCCCTCGCTGGTAATGTTTTACAGAACCTCGTTCGTGGCGTCCCGTACATCTCGTTTGGAATATTATATACGTCTATAGCGTTATATATCCTAACCTAAGGCAGGCTATCATCTCGGATGTAGTATTTTACAACATTCCTGGCGTACCGGCCCCCGTTCTCGGTGGGAATATTATATACGTCTATAGCGTATCACATCCTAACCTAACCCATCTGGCCCCTCGCTGATAACGTTTTACAGAATCCCGTTCCTGTCGTCCCGTACATCTCGGTTGGGATATTATATACGTCTACAGCGATACATATCCTAACGTAAGGCAGGCTAACATCTCGGATGTAGTATATTACAACATTCCTGGTGTATCGGTCTCTACTTCTCGGTGGGAACATTATATAGGTTTATAACGTAACATAACCTAACCTAACCCATCTAGCCCCTCGCTGATAACGTTTTACAGAATCCCGTTCCTGTCGTCCCGTACATCTCGGTTGGGATATTATATACGTCTACAGCGATATATATCCTAACGTAAGGCAGGCTAACATCTCGGATGTAGTATATTACAACATTCCTGGTGTATCGGCCCCTACTTCTCGGTGGGAACATTATATAGGTCTATAACGTAACATAACCTAACCTAACCCATCTAGTCCCTCGCTGGTAATGTTTTACAGAATCCCGTTCGATTCGTCCCGTACGTCTCGATTGGGATATTAAATACGTCTATAGCGTTATATATCCTAACCTAAGGCAGGCCATCATCTCGGGTGTAGTATTTTACAACATTCCTGACGTATCGGCCCCTACTTCTCGGTGGGAACATTATATTCTTCTATAACGTAACATAACCTAACCTAACCCATCTAGCCCCTCGCTGGTAATGTTTTACAGAATCCCGTTCGATTCGTCCCGTACGTCTCGGTTGGGACACTATAAACGTCTACAGCGATATATATCCTAACGTAAGGCAGACTAACATCTCGGATGCAGTATTTTACAACATTCCTGGCGTACCGGCCCCCGTTCTCGGTGGGAATATTATATACGTCTATAGCGTATCACATCCTAACCTAACCCATCTGGCCCCTCGCTGATAACGTTTTACAGAATCCCGTTCCTGTCGTCCCGTACATCTCGGTTGGGATATTATATACGTCTACAGCGATACATATCCTAACGTAAGGCAGGCTAACATCTCGGATGTAGTATATTACAACATTCCTGGTGTATCGGCCTCTACTTCTCGGTGGGAACATTATATAGGTTTATAACGTAACATAACCTAACCTAACCCATCTAGCCCCTCGCTGATAACGTTTTACAGAATCCCGTTCCTGTCGTCCCGTACATCTCGGTTGGGATATTATATACGTCTACAGCGATATATATCCTAACGTAAGGCAGGCTAACATCTCGGATGTAGTATATTACAACATTCCTGGTGTATCGGCCCCTACTTCTCGGTGGGAACATTATATAGGTCTATAACGTAACATAACCTAACCTAACCCATCTAGCCCCTCGCTGGTAATGTTTTACAGAATCCCGTTCGATTCGTCCCGTACGTCTCGATTGGGATATTAAATACGTCTATAGCGTTATATATCCTAACCTAAGGCAGGCCATCATCTCGGGTGTAGTATTTTACAACATTCCTGACGTATCGGCCCCTACTTCTCGGTGGGAACATTATATTCTTCTATAACGTAACATAACCTAACCTAACCCATCTAGCCCCTCGCTGGTAATGTTTTACAGAATCCCGTTCGATTCGACCCGTACGTCTCGGTTGGGACACTATAAACGTCTACAGCGATATATATCCTAACGTAAGGCAGACTAACATCTCGGATGCAGTATTTTACAACATTCCCGGCGTATAGGCCCCTACCTCTCGGTGGGATCATTATAATCGTCTATGACGTGATATAACCTAACCTAACACATCCATGCCCTGGCTGGTAATGTTTTACAGAATCTCGTTCGTGACGTCCCGTGCATCACGGTTGGAATATTATATACGTCTATAGCGTTATATATCCTAACCTAATGCAGGCTATCATCTCGGATGCAGTATTCTACAACATTCCTGGCGTATCGGCCCCTACTTCTCGGTGGGAACATTATATATTTCTATAACGTAATATAACTTAACCTAACGCATCTAGCCCCTCGCTGGTAATGTTTTACAGAATCCCGTTCGTGTCGTCCCGTACGTCTCGGTTGGGACATTATAAGCGTCTACAGCGATATATATCCTAACATAAGGCAGACTAACATCTCGGATGTAGTATTTTACAACATTCCTGGCGTATCGGCCACTACTTCTCGGTGGGAACATTATATAGGTCTATAACGTAACATAACCTAACCTAACCCATCTAGCCCCTCGCTGGTAATGTTTTACAGAATCCCGTTCGATTCGTCCCGTACGTCTCGATTGGGATATTAAATACGTCTATAGCGTTATATATCCTAACCTAAGGCAGGCCATCATCTCGGGTGTAGTATTTTACAACATTCCTGACGTATCGGCCCCTACTTCTCGGTGGGAACATTATATTCTTCTATAACGTAACATAACCTAACCTAACCCATCTAGCCCCTCGCTGGTAATGTTTTACAGAATCCCGTTCGATTCGTCCCGTACGTCTCGGTTGGGACACTATAAACGTCTACAGCGATATATATCCTAACGTAAGGCAGACTAACATCTCGGATGCAGTATTTTACAACATTCCCGGCGTATAGGCCCCTACCTCTCGGTGGGATCATTATAATCGTCTATGACGTGATATAACCTAACCTAACACATCTAGGCCCTGGCTGGTAATGTTTTACAGAATCTCGTTCGTGACGTCCCGTGCATCTCGGTTGGGACATTATAAGCGTCTACAGCGATATATATCCTAACATAAGGCAGACTAACATCTCGGATGTAGTATTTTACAACATTCCTGGCGTATCGGCCACTACTTCTCGGTGGGAACATTATATAGGTCTATAACGTAACATAACCTAACCTAACCCATCTAGCCCCTCGCTGGTAATGTTTTACAGAATCCCGTTCGTTTCGTCCCGTACGTCTCGGTTGGGACATTATAAACGTCTACAGCGATATATATCCTGACGTAAGGCAGGCTGACGTCTCGGATGTTGTATTTTACAACATTCCTGGCGTATCGGCCCCTACTTCTCGGTGGGAACATTATATTCGTCTATAACGTAATCGAACCTAACCTAACACATCTAGCCCCTCGCTGGTAATGTTATACAGAATCTCGTTCGTGCCGTCCCGTACATCTCGGTTGGAATATTATATACGTCTATAGCGTTATATATCATATCCTAAGGCAAGCTATCATCTCGGATGTAGTATTCTACAACATTCCTGGCGTATCGGCCCCTACTTCTCGGTGGGAACATTATATACTTCTATAACGTAATATAACCTAACCTAACGCATCTAGCCCCTCGCTTGTAATGTTTTACAGAATCGCGTTCGTGTCGTTCCGTACGTCTCGATTGGAATATTAAATACGTCTATAGCGTTATATATCCTAACCTAAGGCAGGCCATCATCTCGGATGTAGTATTTTACAACATTCCTGACGTATCGGCCCCTACTTCTCGGTGGGAACATTATATAGGTCTATAACGTAATATATCCTAACCTAACACATCTAGGCCCTCGCTGGTAATGTTTTACAGAACCTCGTTCGTGGCGTCCCGTACATCTCGTTTGGAATATTATATACGTCTATAGCGTTATATATCCTAACCTAAGGCAGGCTATCATCTCGGATGTAGTATTTTACAACATTCCTGGCGTACCGGCCCCCGTTCTCGGTGGGAATATTATATACGTCTATAGCGTATCACATCCTAACCTAACCCATCTGGCCCCTCGCTGATAACGTTTTACAGAATCCCGTTCCTGTCGTCCCGTACATCTCGGTTGGGATATTATATACGTCTACAGCGATACATATCCTAACGTAAGGCAGGCTAACATCTCGGATGTAGTATATTACAACATTCCTGGTGTATCGGTCTCTACTTCTCGGTGGGAACATTATATAGGTTTATAACGTAACATAACCTAACCTAACCCATCTAGCCCCTCGCTGATAACGTTTTACAGAATCCCGTTCCTGTCGTCCCGTACATCTCGGTTGGGATATTATATACGTCTACAGCGATATATATCCTAACGTAAGGCAGGCTAACATCTCGGATGTAGTATATTACAACATTCCTGGTGTATCGGCCTCTACTTCTCGGTGGGAACATTATATAGGTCTATAACGTAACATAACCTAACCTAACCCATCTAGCCCCTCGCTGGTAATGTTTTACAGAATCCCGTTCGATTCGTCCCGTACGTCTCGATTGGGATATTAAATACGTCTATAGCGTTATATATCCTAACCTAAGGCAGGCCATCATCTCGGATGTAGTATTTTACAACATTCCTGACGTATCGGCCCCTACTTCTCGGTGGGAACATTATATTCTTCTATAACGTAACATAACCTAACCTAACCCATCTAGCCCCTCGCTGGTAATGTTTTACAGAATCCCGTTCGTTTCGTCCCGTACGTCTCGGTTGGGACATTATAAACGTCTACAGCGATATATATCCTGACGTAAGGCAGGCTGACGTCTCGGATGTTGTATTTTACAACATTCCTGGCGTATCGGCCCCTACTTCTCGGTGGGAACATTATATTCGTCTATAACGTAATCGAACCTAACCTAACACATCTAGCCCCTCGCTGGTAATGTTTTACAGAATCCCGTTCGTGCCGTCCCGTACATCTCCATTGGAATATTATATACGTCTATAGCGTTATATATCATATCCTAAGGCAAGCTATCATCTCGGATGTAGTATTCTACAACATTCCTGGCGTATCGGCCCCTACTTCTCGGTGGGAACATTATATACTTCTATAACGTAATATAACCTAACCTAACGCATCTAGCCCCTCGCTTGTAATGTTTTACAGAATCGCGTTCGTGTCGTTCCGTACGTCTCGATTGGAATATTAAATACGTCTATAGCGTTATATATCCTAACCTAAGGCAGGCCATCATCTCGGATGTAGTATTTTACAACATTCCTGACGTATCGGCCCCTACTTCTCGGTGGGAACATTATATAGGTCTATAACGTAATATAACCTAACCTAACACATCTAGGCCCTCGCTGGTAATGTTTTACAGAACCTCGTTCGTGGCGTCCCGTACATCTCGTTTGGAATATTATATACGTCTATAGCGTTATATATCCTAACCTAAGGCAGGCTATCATCTCGGATGTAGTATTTTACAACATTCCTGGCGTACCGGCCCCCGTTCTCGGTGGGAATATTATATACGTCTATAGCGTATCACATCCTAACCTAACCCATCTGGCCCCTCGCTGATAACGTTTTACAGAATCCCGTTCCTGTCGTCCCGTACATCTCGGTTGGGATATTATATACGTCTACAGCGATACATATCCTAACGTAAGGCAGGCTAACATCTCGGATGTAGTATATTACAACATTCCTGGTGTATCGGTCTCTACTTCTCGGTGGGAACATTATATAGGTTTATAACGTAACATAACCTAACCTAACCCATCTATCCCCTCGCTGATAACGTTTTACAGAATCCCGTTCCTGTCGTCCCGTACATCTCGGTTGGGATATTATATACGTCTACAGCGATATATATCCTAACGTAAGGCAGGCTAACATCTCGGATGTAGTATATTACAACATTCCTGGTGTATCGGCCTCGACTTCTCGGTGGGAACATTATATAGGTCTATAACGTAACATAACCTAACCTAACCCATCTAGCCCCTCGCTGGTAATGTTTTACAGAATCCCGTTCGATTCGTCCCGTACGTCTCGATTGGGATATTAAATACGTCTATAGCGTTATATATCCTAACCTAAGGCAGGCCATCATCTCGGATGTAGTATTTTACAACATTCCTGTCGTATCGGCCCCTACTTCTCGGTGGGAACATTATATTCTTCTATAACGTAACATAACCTAACCTAACCCATCTAGCCCCTCGCTGGTAATGTTTTACAGAATCCCGTTCGTTTCGTCCCGTACGTCTCGGTTGGGACATTATAAACGTCTACAGCGATATATATCCTGACGTAAGGCAGGCTGACGTCTCGGATGTTGTATTTTACAACATTCCTGGCGTATCGGCCCCTACTTCTCGGTGGGAACATTATATTCGTCTATAACGTAATCGAACCTAACCTAACACATCTAGCCCCTCGCTGGTAATGTTTTACAGAATCCCGTTCGTGCCGTCCCGTACATCTCGGTTGGAATATTATATACGTCTATAGCGTTATATATCATATCCTAAGGCAAGCTATCATCTCGGATGCAGTATTCTACAACATTCCTGGCGTATCGGCCCCTACTTCTCGGTGGGAACATTATATATTTCTATAACGTAATATAACTTAACCTAACGCATCTAGCCCCTCGCTGGTAATGTTTTACAGAATCCCGTTCGTGTCGTCCCGTACGTCTCGGTTGGGACATTATAAGCGTCTACAGCGATATATATCCTAACATAAGGCAGACTAACATCTCGGATGTAGTATTTTACAACATTCCTGGCGTATCGGCCACTACTTCTCGGTGGGAACATTATATAGGTCTATAACGTAACATAACCTAACCTAACCCATCTAGCCCCTCGCTGGTAATGTTTTACAGAATCCCGTTCGATTCGTCCCGTACGTCTCGATTGGGATATTAAATACGTCTATAGCGTTATATATCCTAACCTAAGGCAGGCCATCATCTCGGGTGTAGTATTTTACAACATTCCTGACGTATCGGCCCCTACTTCTCGGTGGGAACATTATATTCTTCTATAACGTAACATAACCTAACCTAACCCATCTAGCCCCTCGCTGGTAATGTTTTACAGAATCCCGTTCGATTCGTCCCGTACGTCTCGGTTGGGACACTATAAACGTCTACAGCGATATATATCCTAACGTAAGGCAGACTAACATCTCGGATGCAGTATTTTACAACATTCCCGGCGTATAGGCCCCTACCTCTCGGTGGGATCATTATAATCGTCTATGACGTGATATAACCTAACCTAACACATCTAGGCCCTGGCTGGTAATGTTTTACAGAATCTCGTTCGTGACGTCCCGTGCATCTCGGTTGGGACATTATAAGCGTCTACAGCGATATATATCCTAACATAAGGCAGACTAACATCTCGGATGTAGTATTTTACAACATTCCTGGCGTATCGGCCACTACTTCTCGGTGGGAACATTATATAGGTCTATAACGTAACATAACCTAACCTAACCCATCTAGCCCCTCGCTGGTAATGTTTTACAGAATCCCGTTCGTTTCGTCCCGTACGTCTCGGTTGGGACATTATAAACGTCTACAGCGATATATATCCTGACGTAAGGCAGGCTGACGTCTCGGATGTTGTATTTTACAACATTCCTGGCGTATCGGCCCCTACTTCTCGGTGGGAACATTATATTCGTCTATAACGTAATCGAACCTAACCTAACACATCTAGCCCCTCGCTGGTAATGTTATACAGAATCTCGTTCGTGCCGTCCCGTACATCTCGGTTGGAATATTATATACGTCTATAGCGTTATATATCATATCCTAAGGCAAGCTATCATCTCGGATGTAGTATTCTACAACATTCCTGGCGTATCGGCCCCTACTTCTCGGTGGGAACATTATATACTTCTATAACGTAATATAACCTAACCTAACGCATCTAGCCCCTCGCTTGTAATGTTTTACAGAATCGCGTTCGTGTCGTTCCGTACGTCTCGATTGGAATATTAAATACGTCTATAGCGTTATATATCCTAACCTAAGGCAGGCCATCATCTCGGATGTAGTATTTTACAACATTCCTGACGTATCGGCCCCTACTTCTCGGTGGGAACATTATATAGGTCTATAACGTAATATATCCTAACCTAACACATCTAGGCCCTCGCTGGTAATGTTTTACAGAACCTCGTTCGTGGCGTCCCGTACATCTCGTTTGGAATATTATATACGTCTATAGCGTTATATATCCTAACCTAAGGCAGGCTATCATCTCGGATGTAGTATTTTACAACATTCCTGGCGTACCGGCCCCCGTTCTCGGTGGGAATATTATATACGTCTATAGCGTATCACATCCTAACCTAACCCATCTGGCCCCTCGCTGATAACGTTTTACAGAATCCCGTTCCTGTCGTCCCGTACATCTCGGTTGGGATATTATATACGTCTACAGCGATACATATCCTAACGTAAGGCAGGCTAACATCTCGGATGTAGTATATTACAACATTCCTGGTGTATCGGTCTCTACTTCTCGGTGGGAACATTATATAGGTTTATAACGTAACATAACCTAACCTAACCCATCTAGCCCCTCGCTGATAACGTTTTACAGAATCCCGTTCCTGTCGTCCCGTACATCTCGGTTGGGATATTATATACGTCTACAGCGATATATATCCTAACGTAAGGCAGGCTAACATCTCGGATGTAGTATATTACAACATTCCTGGTGTATCGGCCTCTACTTCTCGGTGGGAACATTATATAGGTCTATAACGTAACATAACCTAACCTAACCCATCTAGCCCCTCGCTGGTAATGTTTTACAGAATCCCGTTCGATTCGTCCCGTACGTCTCGATTGGGATATTAAATACGTCTATAGCGTTATATATCCTAACCTAAGGCAGGCCATCATCTCGGATGTAGTATTTTACAACATTCCTGACGTATCGGCCCCTACTTCTCGGTGGGAACATTATATTCTTCTATAACGTAACATAACCTAACCTAACCCATCTAGCCCCTCGCTGGTAATGTTTTACAGAATCCCGTTCGTTTCGTCCCGTACGTCTCGGTTGGGACATTATAAACGTCTACAGCGATATATATCCTGACGTAAGGCAGGCTGACGTCTCGGATGTTGTATTTTACAACATTCCTGGCGTATCGGCCCCTACTTCTCGGTGGGAACATTATATTCGTCTATAACGTAATCGAACCTAACCTAACACATCTAGCCCCTCGCTGGTAATGTTTTACAGAATCCCGTTCGTGCCGTCCCGTACATCTCCGTTGGAATATTATATACGTCTATAGCGTTATATATCATATCCTAAGGCAAGCTATCATCTCGGATGTAGTATTCTACAACATTCCTGGCGTATCGGCCCCTACTTCTCGGTGGGAACATTATATACTTCTATAACGTAATATAACCTAACCTAACGCATCTAGCCCCTCGCTTGTAATGTTTTACAGAATCGCGTTCGTGTCGTTCCGTACGTCTCGATTGGAATATTAAATACGTCTATAGCGTTATATATCCTAACCTAAGGCAGGCCATCATCTCGGATGTAGTATTTTACAACATTCCTGACGTATCGGCCCCTACTTCTCGGTGGGAACATTATATAGGTCTATAACGTAATATAACCTAACCTAACACATCTAGGCCCTCGCTGGTAATGTTTTACAGAACCTCGTTCGTGGCGTCCCGTACATCTCGTTTGGAATATTATATACGTCTATAGCGTTATATATCCTAACCTAAGGCAGGCTATCATCTCGGATGTAGTATTTTACAACATTCCTGGCGTACCGGCCCCCGTTCTCGGTGGGAATATTATATACGTCTATAGCGTATCACATCCTAACCTAACCCATCTGGCCCCTCGCTGATAACGTTTTACAGAATCCCGTTCCTGTCGTCCCGTACATCTCGGTTGGGATATTATATACGTCTACAGCGATACATATCCTAACGTAAGGCAGGCTAACATCTCGGATGTAGTATATTACAACATTCCTGGTGTATCGGTCTCTACTTCTCGGTGGGAACATTATATAGGTTTATAACGTAACATAACCTAACCTAACCCATCTATCCCCTCGCTGATAACGTTTTACAGAATCCCGTTCCTGTCGTCCCGTACATCTCGGTTGGGATATTATATACGTCTACAGCGATATATATCCTAACGTAAGGCAGGCTAACATCTCGGATGTAGTATATTACAACATTCCTGGTGTATCGGCCTCGACTTCTCGGTGGGAACATTATATAGGTCTATAACGTAACATAACCTAACCTAACCCATCTAGCCCCTCGCTGGTAATGTTTTACAGAATCCCGTTCGATTCGTCCCGTACGTCTCGATTGGGATATTAAATACGTCTATAGCGTTATATATCCTAACCTAAGGCAGGCCATCATCTCGGATGTAGTATTTTACAACATTCCTGTCGTATCGGCCCCTACTTCTCGGTGGGAACATTATATTCTTCTATAACGTAACATAACCTAACCTAACCCATCTAGCCCCTCGCTGGTAATGTTTTACAGAATCCCGTTCGTTTCGTCCCGTACGTCTCGGTTGGGACATTATAAACGTCTACAGCGATATATATCCTGACGTAAGGCAGGCTGACGTCTCGGATGTTGTATTTTACAACATTCCTGGCGTATCGGCCCCTACTTCTCGGTGGGAACATTATATTCGTCTATAACGTAATCGAACCTAACCTAACACATCTAGCCCCTCGCTGGTAATGTTTTACAGAATCCCGTTCGTGCCGTCCCGTACATCTCGGTTGGAATATTATATACGTCTATAGCGTTATATATCATATCCTAAGGCAAGCTATCATCTCGGATGTAGTATTCTACAACATTCCTGGCGTATCGGCCCCTACTTCTCGGTGGGAACATTATATACTTCTATAACGTAATATAACCTAACCTAACGCATCTAGCCCCTCGCTTGTAAGGTTTTACAGAATCGCGTTCGTGTCGTTCCGTACGTCTCGATTGGAATATTAAATACGTCTATAGCGTTATATATCCTAACCTAAGGCAGGCCATCATCTCGGATGTAGTATTTTACAACATTCCTGACGTATCGGCCCCTACTTCTCGGTGGGAACATTATATAGGTCTATAACGTAATATAACCTAACCTAACACATCTAGGCCCTCGCTGGTAATGTTTTACAGAACCTCGTTCGTGGCGTCCCGTACATCTCGTTTGGAATATTATATACGTCTATAGCGTTATATATCCTAACCTAAGGCAGGCTATCATCTCGGATGTAGTATTTTACAACATTCCTGGCGTACCGGCCCCCGTTCTCGGTGGGAATATTATATACGTCTATAGCGTATCACATCCTAACCTAACCCATCTGGCCCCTCGCTGATAACGTTTTACAGAATCCCGTTCCTGTCGTCCCGTACATCTCGGTTGGGATATTATATACGTCTACAGCGATACATATCCTAACGTAAGGCAGGCTAACATCTCGGATGTAGTATATTACAACATTCCTGGTGTATCGGTCTCTACTTCTCGGTGGGAACATTATATAGGTTTATAACGTAACATAACCTAACCTAACCCATCTATCCCCTCGCTGATAACGTTTTACAGAATCCCGTTCCTGTCGTCCCGTACATCTCGGTTGGGATACTATATACGTCTACAGCGATATATATCCTAACGTAAGGCAGGCTAACATCTCGGATGTAGTATATTACAACATTCCTGGTGTATCGGCCTCGACTTCTCGGTGGGAACATTATATAGGTCTATAACGTAACATAACCTAACCTAACCCATCTAGCCCCTCGCTGGTAATGTTTTACAGAATCCCGTTCGATTCGTCCCGTACGTCTCGATTGGGATATTAAATACGTCTATAGCGTTATATATCCTAACCTAAGGCAGGCCATCATCTCGGATGTAGTATTTTACAACATTCCTGTCGTATCGGCCCCTACTTCTCGGTGGGAACATTATATTCTTCTATAACGTAACATAACCTAACCTAACCCATCTAGCCCCTCGCTGGTAATGTTTTACAGAATCCCGTTCGTTTCGTCCCGTACGTCTCGGTTGGGACATTATAAACGTCTACAGCGATATATATCCTGACGTAAGGCAGGCTGACGTCTCGGATGTTGTATTTTACAACATTCCTGGCGTATCGGCCCCTACTTCTCGGTGGGAACATTATATTCGTCTATAACGTAATCGAACCTAACCTAACACATCTAGCCCCTCGCTGGTAATGTTTTACAGAATCCCGTTCGTGCCGTCCCGTACATCTCGGTTGGAATATTATATACGTCTATAGCGTTATATATCATATCCTAAGGCAAGCTATCATCTCGGATGTAGTATTCTACAACATTCCTGGCGTATCGGCCCCTACTTCTCGGTGGGAACATTATATACTTCTATAACGTAATATAACCTAACCTAACGCATCTAGCCCCTCGCTTGTAGGGTTTTACAGAATCGCGTTCGTGTCGTTCCGTACGTCTCGATTGGAATATTAAATACGTCTATAGCGTTATATATCCTAACCTAAGGCAGGCCATCATCTCGGATGTAGTATTTTACAACATTCCTGACGTATCGGCCCCTACTTCTCGGTGGGAACATTATATAGGTCTATAACGTAATATAACCTAACCTAACACATCTAGGCCCTCGCTGGTAATGTTTTACAGAACCTCGTTCGTGGCGTCCCGTACATCTCGTTTGGAATATTATATACGTCTATAGCGTTATATATCCTAACCTAAGGCAGGCTATCATCTCGGATGTAGTATTTTACAACATTCCTGGCGTACCGGCCCCCGTTCTCGGTGGGAATATTATATACGTCTATAGCGTATCACATCCTAACCTAACCCATCTGGCCCCTCGCTGATAACGTTTTACAGAATCCCGTTCCTGTCGTCCCGTACATCTCGGTTGGGATATTATATACGTCTACAGCGATACATATCCTAACGTAAGGCAGGCTAACATCTCGGATGTAGTATATTACAACATTCCTGGTGTATCGGTCTCTACTTCTCGGTGGGAACATTATATAGGTTTATAACGTAACATAACCTAACCTAACCCATCTAGCCCCTCGCTGATAACGTTTTACAGAATCCCGTTCCTGTCGTCCCGTACATCTCGGTTGGGATGTTATATACGTCTACAGCGATATATATCCTAACGTAAGGCAGGCTAACATCTCGGATGTAGTATATTACAACATTCCTGGTGTATCGGCCCCTACTTCTCGGTGGGAACATTATATAGGTCTATAACGTAACATAACCTAACCTAACCCATCTAGTCCCTCGCTGGTAATGTTTTACAGAATCCCGTTCGATTCGTCCCGTACGTCTCGATTGCGATATTAAATACGTCTATAGCGTTATATATCCTAACCTAAGGCAGGCCATCATCTCGGGTGTAGTATTTTACAACATTCCTGACGTATCGGCCCCTACTTCTCGGTGGGAACATTATATTCTTCTATAACGTAACATAACCTAACCTAACCCATCTAGCCCCTCGCTGGTAATGTTTTACAGAATCCCGTTCGATTCGTCCCGTACGTCTCGGTTGGGACACTATAAACGTCTACAGCGATATATATCCTAACGTAAGGCAGACTAACATCTCGGATGCAGTATTTTACAACATTCCCGGCGTATAGGCCCCTACCTCTCGGTGGGATCATTATAATCGTCTATGACGTGATATAACCTAACCTAACACATCTAGGCCCTGGCTGGTAATGTTTTACAGAATCTCGTTCGTGACGTCCCGTTCATCTCGGTTGGAATATTATATACGTCTATAGCGTTATATATCCTAACCTAATGCAGGCTATCATCTCGGATGCAGTATTCTACAACATTCCTGGCGTATCGGCCCCTACTTCTCGGTGGGAACATTATATATTTCTATAACGTAATATAACCTAACCTAACGCATCTAGCCCCTCGCTGGTAATGTTTTACAGAACCTCGTTCGTGGCGTCCCGTACATCTCGTTTGGAATATTATATACGTCTATAGCGTTATATATCCTAACCTAAGGCAGGCTATCATCTCGGATGTAGTATTTTACAACATTCCTGGCGTACCGGCCCCCGTTCTCGGTGGGAATATTATATACGTCTATAGCGTATCACATCCTAACCTAACCCATCTGGCCCCTCGCTGAGAACGTTTTACAGAATCCCGTTCCTGTCGTCCCGTACATCTCGGTTGGGATATTATATACGTCTACAGCGATACATATCCTAACGTAAGGCAGGCTAACATCTCGGATGTAGTATATTACAACATTCCTGGTGTATCGGTCTCTACTTCTCGGTGGGAACATTATATAGGTTTATAACGTAACATAACCTAACCTAACCCATCTAGCCCCTCGCTGATAACGTTTTACAGAATCCCGTTCCTGTCGTCCCGTACATCTCGGTTGGGATATTATATACGTCTACAGCGATATATATCCTAACGTAAGGCAGGCTAACATCTCGGATGTAGTATATTACAACATTCCTGGTGTATCGGTCTCTACTTCTCGGTGGGAACATTATATAGGTTTATAACGTAACATAACCTAACCTAACCCATCTATCCCCTCGCTGATAACGTTTTACAGAATCCCGTTCCTGTCGTCCCGTACATCTCGGTTGGGATATTATATACGTCTACAGCGATATATATCCTAACGTAAGGCAGGCTAACATCTCGGATGTAGTATATTACAACATTCCTGGTGTATCGGCCTCGACTTCTCGGTGGGAACATTATATAGGTCTATAACGTAACATAACCTAACCTAACCCATCTAGCCCCTCGCTGGTAATGTTTTACAGAATCCCGTTCGATTCGTCCCGTACGTCTCGATTGGGATATTAAATACGTCTATAGCGTTATATATCCTAACCTAAGGCAGGCCATCATCTCGGATGTAGTATTTTACAACATTCCTGTCGTATCGGCCCCTACTTCTCGGTGGGAACATTATATTCTTCTATAACGTAACATAACCTAACCTAACCCATCTAGCCCCTCGCTGGTAATGTTTTACAGAATCCCGTTCGTTTCGTCCCGTACGTCTCGGTTGGGACATTATAAACGTCTACAGCGATATATATCCTGACGTAAGGCAGGCTGACGTCTCGGATGTTGTATTTTACAACATTCCTGGCGTATCGGCCCCTACTTCTCGGTGGGAACATTATATTCGTCTATAACGTAATCGAACCTAACCTAACACATCTAGCCCCTCGCTGGTAATGTTTTACAGAATCCCGTTCGTGCCGTCCCGTACATCTCGGTTGGAATATTATATACGTCTATAGCGTTATATATCATATCCTAAGGCAAGCTATCATCTCGGATGTAGTATTCTACAACATTCCTGGCGTATCGGCCCCTACTTCTCGGTGGGAACATTATATACTTCTATAACGTAATATAACCTAACCTAACGCATCTAGCCCCTCGCTTGTAAGGTTTTACAGAATCGCGTTCGTGTCGTTCCGTACGTCTCGATTGGAATATTAAATACGTCTATAGCGTTATATATCCTAACCTAAGGCAGGCCATCATCTCGGATGTAGTATTTTACAACATTCCTGACGTATCGGCCCCTACTTCTCGGTGGGAACATTATATAGGTCTATAACGTAATATAACCTAACCTAACACATCTAGGCCCTCGCTGGTAATGTTTTACAGAACCTCGTTCGTGGCGTCCCGTACATCTCGTTTGGAATATTATATACGTCTATAGCGTTATATATCCTAACCTAAGGCAGGCTATCATCTCGGATGTAGTATTTTACAACATTCCTGGCGTACCGGCCCCCGTTCTCGGTGGGAATATTATATACGTCTATAGCGTATCACATCCTAACCTAACCCATCTGGCCCCTCGCTGATAACGTTTTACAGAATCCCGTTCCTGTCGTCCCGTACATCTCGGTTGGGATATTATATACGTCTACAGCGATACATATCCTAACGTAAGGCAGGCTAACATCTCGGATGTAGTATATTACAACATTCCTGGTGTATCGGTCTCTACTTCTCGGTGGGAACATTATATAGGTTTATAACGTAACATAACCTAACCTAACCCATCTAGCCCCTCGCTGATAACGTTTTACAGAATCCCGTTCCTGTCGTCCCGTACATCTCGGTTGGGATGTTATATACGTCTACAGCGATATATATCCTAACGTAAGGCAGGCTAACATCTCGGATGTAGTATATTACAACATTCCTGGTGTATCGGCCCCTACTTCTCGGTGGGAACATTATATAGGTCTATAACGTAACATAACCTAACCTAACCCATCTAGTCCCTCGCTGGTAATGTTTTACAGAATCCCGTTCGATTCGTCCCGTACGTCTCGATTGCGATATTAAATACGTCTATAGCGTTATATATCCTAACCTAAGGCAGGCCATCATCTCGGGTGTAGTATTTTACAACATTCCTGACGTATCGGCCCCTACTTCTCGGTGGGAACATTATATTCTTCTATAACGTAACATAACCTAACCTAACCCATCTAGCCCCTCGCTGGTAATGTTTTACAGAATCCCGTTCGATTCGTCCCGTACGTCTCGGTTGGGACACTATAAACGTCTACAGCGATATATATCCTAACGTAAGGCAGACTAACATCTCGGATGCAGTATTTTACAACATTCCCGGCGTATAGGCCCCTACCTCTCGGTGGGATCATTATAATCGTCTATGACGTGATATAACCTAACCTAACACATCTAGGCCCTGGCTGGTAATGTTTTACAGAATCTCGTTCGTGACGTCCCGTTCATCTCGGTTGGAATATTATATACGTCTATAGCGTTATATATCCTAACCTAATGCAGGCTATCATCTCGGATGCAGTATTCTACAACATTCCTGGCGTATCGGCCCCTACTTCTCGGTGGGAACATTATATATTTCTATAACGTAATATAACCTAACCTAACGCATCTAGCCCCTCGCTGGTAATGTTTTACAGAACCTCGTTCGTGGCGTCCCGTACATCTCGTTTGGAATATTATATACGTCTATAGCGTTATATATCCTAACCTAAGGCAGGCTATCATCTCGGATGTAGTATTTTACAACATTCCTGGCGTACCGGCCCCCGTTCTCGGTGGGAATATTATATACGTCTATAGCGTATCACATCCTAACCTAACCCATCTGGCCCCTCGCTGAGAACGTTTTACAGAATCCCGTTCCTGTCGTCCCGTACATCTCGGTTGGGATATTATATACGTCTACAGCGATACATATCCTAACGTAAGGCAGGCTAACATCTCGGATGTAGTATATTACAACATTCCTGGTGTATCGGTCTCTACTTCTCGGTGGGAACATTATATAGGTTTATAACGTAACATAACCTAACCTAACCCATCTAGCCCCTCGCTGATAACGTTTTACAGAATCCCGTTCCTGTCGTCCCGTACATCTCGGTTGGGATATTATATACGTCTACAGCGATATATATCCTAACGTAAGGCAGGCTAACATCTCGGATGTAGTATATTACAACATTCCTGGTGTATCGGTCTCTACTTCTCGGTGGGAACATTATATAGGTTTATAACGTAACATAACCTAACCTAACCCATCTATCCCCTCGCTGATAACGTTTTACAGAATCCCGTTCCTGTCGTCCCGTACATCTCGGTTGGGATATTATATACGTCTACAGCGATATATATCCTAACGTAAGGCAGGCTAACATCTCGGATGTAGTATATTACAACATTCCTGGTGTATCGGCCTCGACTTCTCGGTGGGAACATTATATAGGTCTATAACGTAACATAACCTAACCTAACCCATCTAGCCCCTCGCTGGTAATGTTTTACAGAATCCCGTTCGATTCGTCCCGTACGTCTCGATTGGGATATTAAATACGTCTATAGCGTTATATATCCTAACCTAAGGCAGGCCATCATCTCGGATGTAGTATTTTACAACATTCCTGTCGTATCGGCCCCTACTTCTCGGTGGGAACATTATATTCTTCTATAACGTAACATAACCTAACCTAACCCATCTAGCCCCTCGCTGGTAATGTTTTACAGAATCCCGTTCGTTTCGTCCCGTACGTCTCGGTTGGGACATTATAAACGTCTACAGCGATATATATCCTGACGTAAGGCAGGCTGACGTCTCGGATGTTGTATTTTACAACATTCCTGGCGTATCGGCCCCTACTTCTCGGTGGGAACATTATATTCGTCTATAACGTAATCGAACCTAACCTAACACATCTAGCCCCTCGCTGGTAATGTTTTACAGAATCCCGTTCGTGCCGTCCCGTACATCTCGGTTGGAATATTATATACGTCTATAGCGTTATATATCATATCCTAAGGCAAGCTATCATCTCGGATGTAGTATTCTACAACATTCCTGGCGTATCGGCCCCTACTTCTCGGTGGGAACATTATATACTTCTATAACGTAATATAACCTAACCTAACGCATCTAGCCCCTCGCTTGTAAGGTTTTACAGAATCGCGTTCGTGTCGTTCCGTACGTCTCGATTGGAATATTAAATACGTCTATAGCGTTATATATCCTAACCTAAGGCAGGCCATCATCTCGGATGTAGTATTTTACAACATTCCTGACGTATCGGCCCCTACTTCTCGGTGGGAACATTATATAGGTCTATAACGTAATATAACCTAACCTAACACATCTAGGCCCTCGCTGGTAATGTTTTACAGAACCTCGTTCGTGGCGTCCCGTACATCTCGTTTGGAATATTATATACGTCTATAGCGTTATATATCCTAACCTAAGGCAGGCTATCATCTCGGATGTAGTATTTTACAACATTCCTGGCGTACCGGCCCCCGTTCTCGGTGGGAATATTATATACGTCTATAGCGTATCACATCCTAACCTAACCCATCTGGCCCCTCGCTGATAACGTTTTACAGAATCCCGTTCCTGTCGTCCCGTACATCTCGGTTGGGATATTATATACGTCTACAGCGATACATATCCTAACGTAAGGCAGGCTAACATCTCGGATGTAGTATATTACAACATTCCTGGTGTATCGGTCTCTACTTCTCGGTGGGAACATTATATAGGTTTATAACGTAACATAACCTAACCTAACCCATCTAGCCCCTCGCTGATAACGTTTTACAGAATCCCGTTCCTGTCGTCCCGTACATCTCGGTTGGGATGTTATATACGTCTACAGCGATATATATCCTAACGTAAGGCAGGCTAACATCTCGGATGTAGTATATTACAACATTCCTGGTGTATCGGCCCCTACTTCTCGGTGGGAACATTATATAGGTCTATAACGTAACATAACCTAACCTAACCCATCTAGTCCCTCGCTGGTAATGTTTTACAGAATCCCGTTCGATTCGTCCCGTACGTCTCGATTGGGATATTAAATACGTCTATAGCGTTATATATCCTAACCTAAGGCAGGCCATAATCTCGGGTGTAGTATTTTACAACGTTCCTGACGTATCGGCCCCTACTTCTCGGTGGGAACATTATATTCTTCTATAACGTAACATAACCTAACCTAACCCATCTAGCCCCTCGCTGGTAATGTTTTACAGAATCCCGTTCGATTCGTCCCGTACGTCTCGGTTGGGACACTATAAACGTCTACAGCGATATATATCCTAACGTAAGGCAGACTAACATCTCGGATGCAGTATTTTACAACATTCCCGGCGTATAGGCCCCTACCTCTCGGTGGGATCATTATAATCGTCTATGACGTGATATAACCTAACCTAACACATCTAGGCCCTGGCTGGTAATGTTTTACAGAATCTCGTTCGTGACGTCCCGTTCATCTCGGTTGGAATATTATATACGTCTATAGCGTTATATATCCTAACCTAATGCAGGCTATCATCTCGGATGCAGTATTCTACAACATTCCTGGCGTATCGGCCCCTACTTCTCGGTGGGAACATTATATATTTCTATAACGTAATATAACCTAACCTAACGCATCTAGCCCCTCGCTGGTAATGTTTTACAGAACCTCGTTCGTGGCGTCCCGTACATCTCGTTTGGAATATTATATACGTCTATAGCGTTATATATCCTAACCTAAGGCAGGCTATCATCTCGGATGTAGTATTTTACAACATTCCTGGCGTACCGGCCCCCGTTCTCGGTGGGAATATTATATACGTCTATAGCGTATCACATCCTAACCTAACCCATCTGGCCCCTCGCTGATAACGTTTTACAGAATCCCGTTCCTGTCGTCCCGTACATCTCGGTTGGGATATTATATACGTCTACAGCGATACATATCCTAACGTAAGGCAGGCTAACATCTCGGATGTAGTATATTACAACATTCCTGGTGTATCGGTCTCTACTTCTCGGTGGGAACATTATATAGGTTTATAACGTAACATAACCTAACCTAACCCATCTAGCCCCTCGCTGATAACGTTTTACAGAATCCCGTTCCTGTCGTCCCGTACATCTCGGTTGGGATATTATATACGTCTACAGCGATATATATCCTAACGTAAGGCAGGCTAACATCTCGGATGTAGTATATTACAACATTCCTGGTGTATCGGCCCCTACTTCTCGGTGGGAACATTATATAGGTCTATAACGTAACATAACCTAACCTAACCCATCTAGTCCCTCGCTGGTAATGTTTTACAGAATCCCGTTCGATTCGTCCCGTACGTCTCGATTGGGATATTAAATACGTCTATAGCGTTATATATCCTAACCTAAGGCAGGCCATCATCTCGGGTGTAGTATTTTACAACATTCCTGACGTATCGGCCCCTACTTCTCGGTGGGAACATTATATTCTTCTATAACGTAACATAACCTAACCTAACCCATCTAGCCCCTCGCTGGTAATGTTTTACAGAATCCCGTTCGATTCGTCCCGTACGTCTCGGTTGGGACACTATAAACGTCTACAGCGATATATATCCTAACGTAAGGCAGACTAACATCTCGGATGCAGTATTTTACAACATTCCCGGCGTATAGGCCCCTACCTCTCGGTGGGATCATTATAATCGTCTATGACGTGATATAACCTAACCTAACACATCTAGGCCCTGGCTGGTAATGTTTTACAGAATCTCGTTCGTGACGTCCCGTTCATCTCGGTTGGAATATTATATACGTCTATAGCGTTATATATCCTAACCTAATGCAGGCTATCATCTCGGATGCAGTATTCTACAACATTCCTGGCGTATCGGCCCCTACTTCTCGGTGGGAACATTATATATTTCTATAACGTAATATAACCTAACCTAACGCATCTAGCCCCTCGCTGGTAATGTTTTACAGAATCCCGTTCGTGTCGTCCCGTACGTCTCGGTTGGGACATTATAAGCGTCTACAGCGATATATATCCTAACATAAGGCAGACTAACATCTCGGATGTAGTATTTTACAACATTCCTGGCGTATCGGCCCCCGTTCTCGGTGGAAACATTATATACGTCTATAGCGTATCACATCCAAACCTAACCCATCTAGCCCCTCGCTGATAACGTTTTACAGAATCCCGTTCCTGTCGTCCCGTACATCTCGGTTGGGATATTATATACGTCTACAGCGATATATATCCTAACGTAAGCCAGGCTAACATCTCGGATGTAGTATATTACAACATTCCTGGTGTATCGGCCTCTACTTCTCGGTGGGAACATTATATAGGTTTATAACGTAACATAACCTAACCTAACCCATCTAGCCCCTCGCTGATAACGTTTTACAGAATCCCGTTCCTGTCGTCCCGTACATCTCGGTTGGGATATTATATACGTCTACAGCGATATATATCCTAACGTAAGGCAGGCTAACATCTCGGATGTAGTATATTACAACATTCCTGGTGTATCGGCCTCTACTTCTCGGTGGGAACATTATATAGGTCTATAACGTAACATAACCTAACCTAACCCATCTAGCCCCTCGCTGGTAATGTTTTACAGAATCCCGTTCGATTCGTCCCGTACGTCTCGATTGGGATATTAAATACGTCTATAGCGTTATATATCCTGACGTAAGGCAGGCTGACGTCTCGGATGTTGTATTTTACAACATTCCTGGCGCATCGGCCCCTACTTCTCGGTGGGAACATTATATTCGTCTATAACGTAATCGAACCTAACCTAACACATCTAGCCCCTCGCTGGTAATGTTTTACAGAATCCCGTTCGTGCCGTCCCGTACATCTCGGTTGGAATATTATATACGTCTATAGCGTTATATATCATATCCTAAGGCAAGCTATCATCTCGGATGTAGTATTCTACAACATTCCTGGTGTATCGGCCCCTACTTCTCCGTGGGAACATTATATAGGTCTATAACGTAACATAACCTAACCTAACCCATCTAGTCCCTCGCTGGTAATGTTTTACAGAATCCCGTTCGATTCGTCCCGTACGTCTCGATTGGGATATTAAATACGTCTATAGCGTTATATATCCTAACCTAAGGCAGGCCATCATCTCGGGTGTAGTATTTTACAACATTCCTGACGTATCGGCCCCTACTTCTCGGTGGGAACATTATATTCTTCTATAACGTAACATAACCTAACCTAACCCATCTAGCCCCTCGCTGGTAATGTTTTACAGAATCCCGTTCGATTCGTCCCGTACGTCTCGGTTGGGACACTATAAACGTCTACAGCGATATATATCCTAACGTAAGGCAGACTAACATCTCGGATGCAGTATTTTACAACATTCCCGGCGTATAGGCCCCTACCTCTCGGTGGGATCATTATAATCGTCTATGACGTGATATAACCTAACCTAACACATCTAGGCCCTGGCTGGTAATGTTTTACAGAATCTCGTTCGTGACGTCCCGTTCATCTCGGTTGGAATATTATATACGTCTATAGCGTTATATATCCTAACCTAATGCAGGCTATCATCTCGGATGCAGTATTCTACAACATTCCTGGCGTATCGGCCCCTACTTCTCGGTGGGAACATTATATATTTCTATAACGTAATATAACCTAACCTAACGCATCTAGCCCCTCGCTGGTAATGTTTTACAGAATCCCGTTCGTGTCGTCCCGTACGTCTCGGTTGGGACATTATAAGCGTCTACAGCGATATATATCCTAACATAAGGCAGACTAACATCTCGGATGTAGTATTTTACAACATTCCTGGCGTATCGGCCCCCGTTCTCGGTGGAAACATTATATACGTCTATAGCGTATCACATCCAAACCTAACCCATCTAGCCCCTCGCTGATAACGTTTTACAGAATCCCGTTCCTGTCGTCCCGTACATCTCGGTTGGGATATTATATACGTCTACAGCGATATATATCCTAACGTAAGCCAGGCTAACATCTCGGATGTAGTATATTACAACATTCCTGGTGTATCGGCCTCTACTTCTCGGTGGGAACATTATATAGGTTTATAACGTAACATAACCTAACCTAACCCATCTAGCCCCTCGCTGATAACGTTTTACAGAATCCCGTTCCTGTCGTCCCGTACATCTCGGTTGGGATATTATATACGTCTACAGCGATATATATCCTAACGTAAGGCAGGCTAACATCTCGGATGTAGTATATTACAACATTCCTGGTGTATCGGCCTCTACTTCTCGGTGGGAACATTATATAGGTCTATAACGTAACATAACCTAACCTAACCCATCTAGCCCCTCGCTGGTAATGTTTTACAGAATCCCGTTCGATTCGTCCCGTACGTCTCGATTGGGATATTAAATACGTCTATAGCGTTATATATCCTGACGTAAGGCAGGCTGACGTCTCGGATGTTGTATTTTACAACATTCCTGGCGCATCGGCCCCTACTTCTCGGTGGGAACATTATATTCGTCTATAACGTAATCGAACCTAACCTAACACATCTAGCCCCTCGCTGGTAATGTTTTACAGAATCCCGTTCGTGCCGTCCCGTACATCTCGGTTGGAATATTATATACGTCTATAGCGTTATATATCATATCCTAAGGCAAGCTATCATCTCGGATGTAGTATTCCACAACATTCCTGGCGTATCGGCCCCTACTTCTCGGTGGGAACATTATATACTTCTATAACGTAATATAACCTAACCTAACGCATCTAGCCCCTCGCTTGTAATGTTTTACAGAATCGCGTTCGTGTCGTTCCGTACGTCTCGATTGGAATATTAAATACGTCTATAGCGTTATATATCCTAACCTAAGGCAGGCCATCATCTCGGATGTAGTATTTTACAACATTCCTGACGTATCGGCCCCTACTTCTCGGTGGGAACATTATATAGGTCTATAACGTAATATAACCTAACCTAACACATCTAGGCCCTCGCTGGTAATGTTTTACAGAACCTCGTTCGTGGCGTCCCGTACATCTCGTTTGGAATATTATATACGTCTATAGCGTTATATATCCTAACCTAAGGCAGGCTATCATCTCGGATGTAGTATTTTACAACATTCCTGGCGTACCGGCCCCCGTTCTCGGTGGGAATATTATATACGTCTATAGCGTATCACATCCTAACCTAACCCATCTAGCCCCTCGCTGATAACGTTTTACAGAATCCCGTTCCTGTCGTCCCGTACATCTCGGTTGGGATATTATATACGTCTACAGCGATACATATCCTAACGTAAGGCAGGCTAACATCTCGGATGTAGTATATTACAACATTCCTGGTGTATCGGACTCTACTTCTCGGTGGGAACATTATATAGGTCTATAACGTAACATAACCTAACCTAACCCATCTAGCCCCTCGCTGGTAATGTTTTACAGAATCCCGTTCGTTTCGTCCCGTACGTCTCGTTTGGGACATTATAAACGTATACAGCGATATATATCCTGACGTAAGGCAGGCTGACGTCTCGGATGTTGTATTTTACAACATTCCTGGCGTATCGGCCCCTACTTCTCGGTGGGAACATTATATTCGTCTATAACGTAATCTAACCTAACCTAACACATCTAGCCCCTCGCTGGTAATGTTTTACAGAATCCCGTTCGTGCCGTCCCGTACATCTCGGTTGGAATATTATATACGTCTATAGCGTTATATATCCTATCCTAAGGCAAGCTATCATCTCGGATGTAGTATTCTACAACATTCCTGGCGTATCGGCCCCTACTTCACGGTGGGAACATTATATACGTCTATAACGTATCACAAACTAACCTAACCCATCTAGCCCCTCGCTGGTAATGTTTTACAGAATCCCGTTCCTGTCGTCCCGTACATCTCGGTTGGGATGTTATATACGTCTACAGCGATATATATCCTAACGTAAGGCAGGCTAACATCTCGGATGTAGTATTTTACAACATTCCCGGCGTATAGGCCCCTACCTCTCGGTGGGATCATTATATTCGTCTATGACGTGATATAACCTAACCTAACACATCTAGGCCCTGGCTGGTAATGTTTTACAGAATCTCGTTCGTGACGTCCCGTTCATCTCGGTTGGAATATTATATACGTCTATAGCGTTATATATCCTAACATAATGCAGGCTATCATCTCGGATGCAGTATTCTACAACATTCCTGGCGTATCGGCCCCTACTTCTCGGTGGGAACATTATATAGGTCTATAACGTAATATAACCTAACCTAACACATCTAGGCCCTCGCTGGTAATGTTTTACAGAACCTCGTTCGTGACGTCCCGTACATCTCGGTCGGAATATTATATACGTCTATAGCGTGATATATCCTAACCTAAGGCAGGCTATCATCTCGGATGTAGTATTTTACAACATTCCTGGCGTATCGGCCCCCGTTCTCGGTGGGAACATTCTATACGTCTATAGCGTATCACATCCTAACCTAACCCATCTAGCCCCTCGCTGATGACGTTTTACAGAATCCCGTTCCTGTCGTACCGTACATCTCGGTTGGGATATTATATACGTCTACAGCGATATATATCCTAACGCAAGGCAGGCTAACATCTCGGATGAAGTATATTACAACATTCCTGGTGTATCGGCCTCTACTTCTCGGTGGGAACATTATATAGGTCTATAACGTAACATAACCTAACCTAACCCATCTAGCCCCTCGCTGGTAATGTTTTACAGAATCCCGTTCGTTTCGTCCCGTACGTCTCGGTTGGGACATTATAAACGTCTACAGCGATATATATCCTGACGTAAGGCAGGCTGACGTCTCGGATGTTGTATTTTACAACATTCCTGGCGTATCGGCCCCTACTTCTCGGTGGGAACATTATATTCGTCTATAACGTAATCGAACCTAACCTAACACATCTAGCCCCTCGCTGGTAATGTTTTACAGAATCCCGTTCGTGCCGTCCCGTACATCTCGGTTGGAATATTATATACGTCTATAGCGTTATATATCCTATCCTAAGGCAAGCTATCATCTCGGATGTAGTATTCTACAACATTCCTGGCGTATCGGCCCCTACTTCTCGGTGGGAACATTATATACTTCTATAACGTAATATAACCTAACCTAACGCATCTAGCCCCTCGCTTGTAATGTTTTACAGAATCGCGTTCGTGTCGTTCCGTACGTCTCGATTGGAATATTATATACGTCTATAGCGTTATATATCCTAACCTAATGCAGGCTATCATCTCGGATGCAGTATTCTACAACATTCCTGGCGTATCGGCCCCTACTTCTCGGTGGGAACATTATATAGGTCTATAACGTAATATAACCTAACCTAACACATCTAGGCCCTCGCTGGTAATGTTTTACAGAACCTCGTTCGTGACGTCCCGTACATCTCGGTCGGAATATTATATACGTCTATAGCGTTATATATCCTAACCTAAGGCAGGCTATCATCTCGGATGTAGTATATTACAACATTCCTGGTGTATCGGCCTCTACTTCTCGGTGGGAACATTATATAGGTCTATAACGTAATATAACCTAACCTAACGCATCTAGCCCCTCGCTTGTAATGTTTTACAGAATCGCGTTCGTTTCGTCCCGTACGTCTCGGTTGGGACATTATAAACGTCTACAGCGATATATATCCTGACGTAAGGCAGGCTGACGTCTCGGATGTTGTATTTTACAACATTCCTGGCGTATCGGCCCCTACTTCTCGGTGGGAACATTATATTCGTCTATAACGTAATCGAACCTAACCTAACACATCTAGCCCCTCGCTGGTAATGTTTTACAGAATCCCGTTCGTGCCGTCCCGTACATCTCGGTTGGAATATTATATACGTCTATAGCGTTATATATCATATCCTAAGGCAAGCTATCATCTCGGATGTAGTATTCTACAACATTCCTGGCGTATCGGCCCCTACTTCTCGGTGGGAACATTATATACTTCTATAACGTAATATAACCTAACCTAACGCATCTAGCCCCTCGCTTGTAATGTTTTACAGAATCGCGTTCGTGTCTTTCCGTACGTCTCGATTGGAATATTAAATACGTCTATAGCGTTATATATCCTAACCTAAGGCAGGCCATCATCTCGGATGTAGTATTTTACAACATTCCTGACGTATCGGCCCCTACTTCTCGGTGGGAACATTATATAGGTCTATAACGTAATATAACCTAACCTAACACATCTAGGCCCTCGCTGGTAATGTTTTACAGAACCTCGTTCGTGGCGTCCCGTACATCTCGTTTGGAATATTATATACGTCTATAGCGTTATATATCCTAACCTAAGGCAGGCTATCATCTTGGATGTAGTATTTTACAACATTCCTGGCGTACCGGCCCCCGTTCTCGGTGGGAATATTATATACGTCTATAGCGTATCACATCCTAACCTAACCCATCTAGCCCCTCGCTGATAACGTTTTACAGAATCCCGTTCCTGTCGTCCCGTACATCTCGGTTGGGATATTATATACGTCTACAGCGATACATATCCTAACGTAAGGCAGGCTAACATCTCGGATGTAGTATATTACAACATTCCTGGTGTATCGGCCTCTACTTCTCGGTGGGAACATTATATAGGTCTATAACGTAACATAACCTAACCTAACCCATCTAGCCCCTCGCTGGTAATGTTTTACAGAATCCCGTTCGATTCGTCCCGTACGTCTCGGTTGGGACATTATAAACGTCTACAGCGATATATATCCTAACGTAAGGCAGACTAACATCTCGGATGCAGTATTTTACAACATTCCCGGCGTATAGGCCCCTACCTCTCGGTGGGATCATTATATTCGTCTATGACGCGATATAACCTAACCTAACACATCTAGGCCCTGGCTGGTAATGTTTTACAGAATCTCGTTCGTGACGTCCCGTACATCTCGGTTGGAATATTATATACGTCTATAGCGTTATATATCCTAACCTAATGCAGGCTATCATCTCGGATGCAGTATTCTACAACATTCCTGGCGTATCGGCCCCTACTTCTCGGTGGGAACATTATATATTTCTATAACGTAATATAACCTAACCTAACGCATCTAGCCCCTTGCTGGTAATGTTTTACAGAATCCCGTTCGTTTCGTCCCGTACGTCTCGGTTGGGACATTATAAACGTCTACAGCGATATATATCCTGACGTAAGGCAGGCTGACGTCTCGGATGTTGTATTTTACAACATTCCTGGCGTATCGGCCCCTACTTCTCGGTGGGAACATTATATTCGTCTATAACGTAATCTAACCTAACCTAACACATCTAGCCCCTCGCTGGTAATGTTTTACAGAATCCCGTTCGTGCCGTCCCGTACATCTCGGTTGGGATATTATATACGTCTACAGCGATATATATCCTAGCGTAAGGCAGGCTAACATCTCGGATGTAGTATATTACAACATTCCTGGTGTATCGGCCTCTACTTCTCGGTGGGAACATTATATAGGTCTATAACGTAACATAACCTAACCTAACCCATCTCGCCCCTCGCTGGTAATGTTTTACAGAATCCCGTTCGATTCGTCCCGTACGTCTCGATTGGGATATTAAATACGTCTATAGCGTTATATATCCTAACCTAAGGCAGGCCATCATCTCGGATGTAGTATTTTACAACATTCCTGACGTATCGGCCCCTACTTCTCGGTGGGAACATTATATTCTTCTATAACGTAACATAACCTAACCTAACCCATCTAGCCCCTCGCTGGTAATGTTTTACAGAATCCCGTTCGATTCGTCCCGTACGTCTCGGTTGGGACATTATAAACGTCTACAGCGATATATATCCTAACGTAAGGCAGACTAACATCTCGGATGCAGTATTTTACAACATTCCCGGCGTATAGGCCCCTACCTCTCGGTGGGATCATTATATTCGTCTATGACGCGATATAACCTAACCTAACACATCTAGGCCCTGGCTGGTAATGTTTTACAGAATCTCGTTCGTGACGTCTCGTACATCTCGGTTGGAATATTATATACGTCTATAGCGTTATATATCCTAACCTAATGCAGGCTATCATCTCGGATGCAGTATTCTACAACATTCCTGGCGTATCGGCCCCTACTTCTCGGTGGGAACATTATATATTTCTATAACGTAATATAAACTAACCTAACGCATCTAGCCCCTCGCTGATAACGTTTTACAGAATCCCGTTCCTGTCGTCCCGTACACCTCGGTTGGGATATTATATACGTCTACAGCGATATATATCCTAACGTAAGGCAGGCTAACATCTCGGATGTAGTATATTACAACATTCCTGGTGTATCGGCCTCTACTTCTCGGTGGGAACATTATATAGGTCTATAACGTAACATAACCTAACCTAACCCATCTAGCCCCTCGCTGGTAATGTTTTACAGAATCCCGTTCGTTTCGTCCCGTACGTCTCGGTTGGGACATTATAAACGTATACAGCGATATATATCCTGACGTAAGGCAGGCTGACGTCTCGGATGTTGTATTTTACAACATTCCTGGCGTATCGGCCCCTACTTCTCGGTGGGAACATTATATTCGTCTATAACGTAATCTAACCTAACCTAACACATCTAGCCCCTCGCTGGTAATGTTTTACAGAATCCCGTTCGTGCCGTCCCGTACATCTCGGTTGGAATATTATATACGTCTATTGCGTTATATATCCTATCCTAAGGCAAGCTATCATCTCGGATGTAGTATTTTACAACATTCCTGGCGTATCGGACCCTACTTCTCGGTGGGAACATTATATACGTCTATAGCGTATCACATCCTAACCTAACCCATCTAGCCGCTCGCTGATAACGTTTTACAGAATCCCGTTCCTGTCGTCCCGTACATCTCGGTTGGGATATTATATACATCTACAGCGATATATATCCTAACGTAAGGCAGGCTAACATCTCGGATGTAGTATTTTACAACATTCCCGGCGTATAGGCCCCTACCTCTCGGTGGGATCATTATATTCGTCTATGACGTGATATAACCTAACCTAACACATCTAGGCCCTGGCTGGTAATGTTTTACAGAATCTCGTTCGTGACGTCCCGTACATCTCGGTTGGAATATTATATACGTCTATAGCGTTATATATCCTAACCTAATGCAGGCTATCATCTCGCATTCAGTATTCTACAACATTCCTGGCGTATCGGCCCCTACTTCTCGGTGGGAACATTATATAGTTCTATAACGTAATATAACCTAACCTAACACATCTAGGCCCTCGCTGGTAATGTTTTACAGAACCTCGTTCGTGACGTCCCGTACATCTCGGTCGGAATATTATATACGTCTATAGCGTTATATATTCTAACCTAAGGCAGGCTATCATCTCGGATGTAGTATTTTACAACATTCCTGGCGTATCGGCCCCCGTTCTCGGTGGGAACATTATATACGTCTATAGCGTATCACATCCTAACCTAACCCATCTAGCCCCTCGCTGATAACGTTTTACAGAATCCCGTTCGTTTCGTCCCGTACGTCTCGTTTGGGACATTATAAACGTATACAGCGATATATATCCTGACGTAAGGCAGGCTGACGTCTCGGAAGTTGTATTTTACAACATTCCTGGCGTATCGGCCCCTACTTCTCGGTGTGATCATTATATTCGTTTATAACGTAATATAACCTAACCTAACACATCTAGCCCCTCGCTGGAAATGTTTTACAGAATCCCTTTCGTGTCGTCCCGTACGTCTCGGTTGGGATATTATATACGTCTATAGCGTTATATATCCTAACCTAAGGCAGGCCATCATCTCGGATGTAGTATTTTACAACATTCCTGGCGTATCGGCCCCCGTTCTCGGTGGGAACATTCTATACGTCTATAGCGTATCACATCCTAACCTAACCCATCTAGCCCCTCGCTGATGACGTTTTACAGAATCCCGTTCCTGTCGTACCGTACATCTCGGTTGGGATATTATATACGTCTACAGCGATATATATCCTAACGCAAGGCAGGCTAACATCTCGGATGAAGTATATTACAACATTCCTGGTGTATCGGCCTCTACTTCTCGGTGGGAACATTATATAGGTCTATAACGTAACATAACCTAACCTAACCCATCTAGCCCCTCGCTGGTAATGTTTTACAGAATCCCGTTCGTTTCGTCCCGTACGTCTCGGTTGGGACATTATAAACGTCTACAGCGATATATATCCTGACGTAAGGCAGGCTGACGTCTCGGATGTTGTATTTTACAACATTCCTGGCGTATCGGCCCCTACTTCTCGGTGGGAACATTATATTCGTCTATAACGTAATCGAACCTAACCTAACACATCTAGCCCCTCGCTGGTAATGTTTTACAGAATCCCGTTCGTGCCGTCCCGTACATCTCGGTTGGAATATTATATACGTCTATAGCGTTATATATCCTATCCTAAGGCAAGCTATCATCTCGGATGTAGTATTCTACAACATTCCTGGCGTATCGGCCCCTACTTCTCGGTGGGAACATTATATACTTCTATAACGTAATATAACCTAACCTAACGCATCTAGCCCCTCGCTTGTAATGTTTTACAGAATCGCGTTCGTGTCGTTCCGTACGTCTCGATTGGAATATTATATACGTCTATAGCGTTATATATCCTAACCTAATGCAGGCTATCATCTCGGATGCAGTATTCTACAACATTCCTGGCGTATCGGCCCCTACTTCTCGGTGGGAACATTATATAGGTCTATAACGTAATATAACCTAACCTAACACATCTAGGCCCTCGCTGGTAATGTTTTACAGAACCTCGTTCGTGACGTCCCGTACATCTCGGTCGGAATATTATATACGTCTATAGCGTTATATATCCTAACCTAAGGCAGGCTATCATCTCGGATGTAGTATATTACAACATTCCTGGTGTATCGGCCTCTACTTCTCGGTGGGAACATTATATAGGTCTATAATGTAATATAACCTAACCTAACGCATCTAGCCCCTCGCTTGTAATGTTTTACAGAATCGCGTTCGTTTCGTCCCGTACGTCTCGGTTGGGACATTATAAACGTCTACAGCGATATATATCCTGACGTAAGGCAGGCTGACGTCTCGGATGTTGTATTTTACAACATTCCTGGCGTATCGGCCCCTACTTCTCGGTGGGAACATTATATTCGTCTATAACCTAATCGAACCTAACCTAACACATCTAGCCCCTCGCTGGTAATGTTTTACAGAATCCCGTTCGTGCCGTCCCGTACATCTCGGTTGGAATATTATATACGTCTATAGCGTTATATATCATATCCTAAGGCAAGCTATCATCTCGGATGTAGTATTCTACAACATTCCTGGCGTATCGGCCCCTACTTCTCGGTGGGAACATTATATACTTCTATAACGTAATATAACCTAACCTAACGCATCTAGCCCCTCGCTTGTAATGTTTTACAGAATCGCGTTCGTGTCTTTCCGTACGTCTCGATTGGAATATTAAATACGTCTATAGCGTTATATATCCTAACCTAAGGCAGGCCATCATCTCGGATGTAGTATTTTACAACATTCCTGACGTATCGGCCCCTACTTCTCGGTGGGAACATTATATTCTTCTATAACGTAACATAACCTAACCTAACCCATCTAGCCCCTCGCTGGTAATGTTTTACAGAATCCCGTTCGATTCGTCCCGTACGTCTCGGTTGGGACATTATAAACGTCTACAGCGATATATATCCTAACGTAAGGCAGACTAACATCTCGGATGCAGTATTTTACAACATTCCCGGCGTATAGGCCCCTACCTCTCGGTGGGATCATTATATTCGTCTATGACGCGATATAACCTAACCTAACACATCTAGGCCCTGGCTGGTAATGTTTTACAGAATCTCGTTCGTGACGTCCCGTACATCTCGGTTGGAATATTATATACGTCTATAGCGTTATATATCCTAACCTAATGCAGGCTATCATCTCGGATGCAGTATTCTACAACATTCCTGGCGTATCGGCCCCTACTTCTCGGTGGGAACATTATATATTTCTATAACGTAATATAACCTAACCTAACGCATCTAGCCCCTTGCTGGTAATGTTTTACAGAATCCCGTTCGTTTCGTCCCGTACGTCTCGGTTGGGACATTATAAACGTCTACAGCGATATATATCCTGACGTAAGGCAGGCTGACGTCTCGGATGTTGTATTTTACAACATTCCTGGCGTATCGGCCCCTACTTCTCGGTGGGAACATTATATTCGTCTATAACGTAATCTAACCTAACCTAACACATCTAGCCCCTCGCTGGTAATGTTTTACAGAATCCCGTTCGTGCCGTCCCGTACATCTCGGTTGGGATATTATATACGTCTACAGCGATATATATCCTAGCGTAAGGCAGGCTAACATCTCGGATGTAGTATATTACAACATTCCTGGTGTATCGGCCTCTACTTCTCGGTGGGAACATTATATAGGTCTATAACGTAACATAACCTAACCTAACCCATCTCGCCCCTCGCTGGTAATGTTTTACAGAATCCCGTTCGATTCGTCCCGTACGTCTCGATTGGGATATTAAATACGTCTATAGCGTTATATATCCTAACCTAAGGCAGGCCATCATCTCGGATGTAGTATTTTACAACATTCCTGACGTATCGGTCCCTACTTCTCGGTGGGAACATTATATTCTTCTATAACGTAACATAACCTAACCTAACCCATCTAGCCCCTCGCTGGTAATGTTTTACAGAATCCCGTTCGATTCGTCCCGTACGTCTCGGTTGGGACATTATAAACGTCTACAGCGATATATATCCTAACGTAAGGCAGACTAACATCTCGGATGCAGTATTTTACAACATTCCCGGCGTATAGGCCCCTACCTCTCGGTGGGATCATTATATTCGTCTATGACGCGATATAACCTAACCTAACACATCTAGGCCCTGGCTGGTAATGTTTTACAGAATCTCGTTCGTGACGTCCCGTACATCTCGGTTGGAATATTATATACGTCTATAGCGTTATATATCCTAACCTAATGCAGGCTATCATCTCGGATGCAGTATTCTACAACATTCCTGGCGTATCGGCCCCTACTTCTCGGTGGGAACATTATATATTTCTATAACGTAATATAACCTAACCTAACGCATCTAGCCCCTTGCTGGTAATGTTTTACAGAATCCCGTTCGTTTCGTCCCGTACGTCTCGGTTGGGACATTATAAACGTCTACAGCGATATATATCCTGACGTAAGGCAGGCTGACGTCTCGGATGTTGTATTTTACAACATTCCTGGCGTATCCGCCCCTACTTCTCGGTGGGAACATTATATTCGTCTATAACGTAATCTAACCTAACCTAACACATCTAGCCCCTCGCTGGTAATGTTTTACAGAATCCCGTTCGTGCCGTCCCGTACATCTCGGTTGGGATATTATATACGTCTACAGCGATATATATCCTAGCGTAAGGCAGGCTAACATCTCGGATGTAGTATATTACAACATTCCTGGTGTATCGGCCTCTACTTCTCGGTGGGAACATTATATTCTTCTATAACGTAACATAACCTAACCTAACCCATCTAGCCCCTCGCTGGTAATGTTTTACAGAATCCCGTTCGATTCGTCCCGTACGTCTCGGTTGGGACATTATAAACGTCTACAGCGATATATATCCTAACGTAAGGCAGACTAACATCTCGGATGCAGTATTTTACAACATTCCCGGCGTATAGGCCCCTACCTCTCGGTGGGATCATTATATTCGTCTATGACGCGATATAACCTAACCTAACACATCTAGGCCCTGGCTGGTAATGTTTTACAGAATCTCGTTCGTGACGTCCCGTACATCTCGGTTGGAATATTATATACGTCTATAGCGTTATATATCCTAACCTAATGCAGGCTATCATCTCGGATGCAGTATTCTACAACATTCCTGGCGTATCGGCCCCTACTTCTCGGTGGGAACATTATATATTTCTATAACGTAATATAACCTAACCTAACGCATCTAGCCCCTTGCTGGTAATGTTTTACAGAATCCCGTTCGTTTCGTCCCGTACGTCTCGGTTGGGACATTATAAACGTCTACAGCGATATATATCCTGACGTAAGGCAGGCTGACGTCTCGGATGTTGTATTTTACAACATTCCTGGCGTATCGGCCCCTACTTCTCGGTGGGAACATTATATTCGTCTATAACGTAATCTAACCTAACCTAACACATCTAGCCCCTCGCTGGTAATGTTTTACAGAATCCCGTTCGTGCCGTCCCGTACATCTCGGTTGGAATATTATATACGTCTATAGCGTTATATATCCTATCCTAAGGCAAGCTATCATCTCGGATGTAGTATTCTACAACATTCCTGGCGTATCGGCCCCTACTTCTCGGTGGGAACATTATATACGTCTATAGCGTAGCACATCCTAACCTAACCCATCTAGCCGCTCGCTGATAACGTTTTACAGAATCCCGTTCCTGTCGTCCCGTACATCTCGGTTGGGATATTATATACATCTACAGCGATATATATCCTAACGTAAGGCAGGCTAACATCTCGGATGTAGTATTTTACAACATTCCCGGCGTATAGGCCCCTACCTCTCGGTGGGATCATTATATTCGTCTATGACGTGATATAACCTAACCTAACACATCTAGGCCCTGGCTGGTAATGTTTTACAGAATCTCGTTCGTGACGTCCCGTACATCTCGGTTGGAATATTATATACGTCTATAGCGTTATATATCCTAACCTAATGCAGGCTATCATCTCGCATGCAGTATTCTACAACATTCCTGGCGTATCGGCCCCTACTTCTCGGTGGGAACATTATATAGGTCTATAACGTAATATAACCTAACCTAACACATCTAGGCCCTCGCTGGTAATGTTTTACAGAACCTCGTTCGTGACGTCCCGTACATCTCGGTCGGAATATTATATACGTCTATAGCGTTATATATTCTAACCTAAGGCAGGCTATCATCTCGGATGTAGTATTTTACAACATTCCTGGCGTATCGGCCCCCGTTCTCGGTGGGAACATTATATACGTCTATAGCGTATCACATCCTAACCTAACCCATCTAGCCCCTCGCTGATAACGTTTTACAGAATCCCGTTCGTTTCGTCCCGTACGTCTCGTTTGGGACATTATAAACGTATACAGCGATATATATCCTGACGTAAGGCAGGCTGACGTCTCGGAAGTTGTATTTTACAACATTCCTGGCGTATCGGCCCCTACTTCTCGGTGGGAACATTATATTCGTCTATAACGTAATCTAACCTAACCTAACACATCTAGCCCCTCGCTGGTAATGTTTTACAGAATCCCGTTCGTGCCGTGCCGTACATCTCGGTTGGAATATTATATACGTCTATAGCGTTATATATCCTATCCTAAGGCAAGCTATAATCTCGGATGTAGTATTCTACAACATTCCTGGCGTATCGGCCCCTACTTCACGGTGGGAACATTATATACGTCTATAACGTATCACAAACTAACCTAACCCATCTAGCCCCTCGCTGGTAATGTTTTACAGAATCCCGTTCGTTTCGTCCCGTACGTCTCGGTTGGGATATTATAAACGTCTACTGCGATATATATTCTAACGTAAGGTAGGCTAACATCTCGGGTGTAGTATTTTACAACATTCCCGGCGTATCGGTCCCTACTTCTCGGTGTGATCACTATATTCGTTTATAACGTAATATAACCTAACCTAACACATCTAGCCCCTCGCTGGAAATGTTTTACAGAATCCCTTTCGTGTCGTCCCGTACGTCTCGGTTGGGATATTATATACGTCTATAGCGTTATATATCCTAACCTAAGGCAGGCCATCATCTCGGATGCAGTATTTTACAACATTCCTGGCGTATCGGCCCCCGTTCTCGGTGGGAACATTATATACGTCTATAGCGTATCACATCCTAACCTAACCCATCTAGCCCCTCGCTGGTAATGTTTTAGAGAATCCCGTGCCTGTCGTCCCGTACATCTCGGTTGGGATATTATATACGTCTACAGCGATATATATCCTAACGTAAGGCAGGCTAACATCTCGGATGTAGTATTTTACAACATTCCCGGCGTATAGGCCCCTACCTCTCGGTGGGATCATTATATTCGTCTATGACGTGATATAACCTAACCTAACACATCTAGGCCCTGGCTGGTAATATTTTACAGAATCCCGTTCGTGCCGTCCCGTGCTTCTCGGTTGGGATATTATATACGTCTATAGCGTTATATATCCTATCCTAAGGCAAGCTATCATCTCGGATGTAGTATTCTACAACATTCCTGGCGTATCGGCCCCTACTTCTCGGTGGGAACATTATACATTTCTATAACGTAATATAACCTAACCTAACGCATCTAGCCCCTCGCTGGCAATGTTTTACAGAATCCCGTTCGTGCCGTCCCGTGCTTCTCGGTTGGGATATTATATACGTCTATAGCGTTATATATCCTATCCTAAGGCAGGCCATCATCTCGGATGTAGTATTTTACAACATTCCTGACGTATCGGCCCCTACTTCTCGGTGGGAACATTATATAGGTCTATAACGTAATATAACCTAACCTAACACATCTAGGCCCTCGCTGGTAATGTTTTACAGAACCTCGTTCGTGGCGTCCCGTACATCTCGGTTGGAATATTTTATACGTCTATAGCGTTATATATCCTAACCTAAGGCAGGCTATCATCTCGGATGTAGTATTTTACAACATTCCTGGCGTATCGGCCCCCGTTCTCGGTGGGAACATTATATACGTCTATAGCGTATCACATCCTAACCTAACCCATCTAGCCCCTCGCTGATAACGTTTTACAGAATCCCGTTCCTGTCGTCAGGTACATCTCGGTTCGGATATTATATACGTCTACAGCGATACATATCCTAACGTAAGGCAGGCTAACATCTCGGATGTAGTATATTACAACATTCCTGGTGTATCGGCCTCTACTTCTCGGTGGGAACATTATATAGGTCTATAACGTAACATAACCTAACCTAACCCATCTAGCCCCTCGCTGGTAATGTTTTACAGAATCCCGTTCGTTTCGTCCCGTACGTCTCGGTTGGGACATTATAAACGTCTACAGCGATATATATCCTGACGTAAGGCAGGCTGACGTCTCGGATGTTGTATTTTACAACATTCCTGGCGTATCGGCCCCCGTTCTCGGTGGGAAAATTATACACGTCTATAGCGTATCACATCCTAACCTAACCCATCTAGCCGCTCGCTGATAACGTTTTACAGAATCCCGTTCCTGTCGTCCCGTACATCTCGGTTGGGATATTATATACCTCTACAGCGATATATATCCTAACGTAAGGCAGATTAACATCTCGGATGTAGTATTTTACAACATTCCCGGCGTATAGGCCCCTACCTCTCGGTGGGATCATTATATTCGTCTATGACGTGATATAACCTAACCTAACACATCTAGGCCCTGGCTGGTAATGTTTTACAGAATCGCGTTCGTGTCGTTCCGTACGTCTCGATTGGAATATTAAATACGTCTATAGCGTTATATAACCTAACCTAAGGCAGGCCATCATCTCGGATGTAGTATTTTACAACATTCCTGACGTATCGGCCCCTACTTCTCGGTGGGAACATTATATAGGCCTATAACGTAATATAACCTAACCTAACACATCTAGGCCCTCGCTGGTAATGTTTTACAGAACCTCGTTCGTGGCGTCCCGTACATCTCGTTTGGAATATTATATACGTCTATAGCGTTATATATCCTAACCTAAGGCAGGCTATCATCTCGGATGTAGTATTTTACAACATTCCTGGCGTACCGGCCCCCGTTCTCGGTGGGAATATTATATACGTCTATAGCGTATCACATCCTAACCTAACCCATCTAGCCCCTCGCTGATAACGTTTTACAGAATCCCGTTCCTGTCGTCCCGTACATCTCGGTTGGGATATTATATACGTCTACAGCGATACATATCCTAACGTAAGGCAGGCTAACATCTCGGATGTAGTATATTACGACATTCCTGGCGTATCGGCCCCTACTTCTCGGTGGGAACATTATATATTTCTATAACTTAATATAACCTAACCTAACGCATCTAGCCCCTCGCTGGTAATGTTTTACAGAATCCCGTTCGTGTCGTCCCGTACGTCTCGGTTGGGACATTATAAACGTCTACAGCGATATATATCCTAACGTAAGGCAGACTAACATCTCGGATGTAGTATTTTACAACATTCCTGGCGTATCGGCCCCTACTTCTCGGTGGGAACATTATATAGGTCTATAACGTAATATAACCTAACCTAACGCATCTAGCCCCTCGCTGGTAATGTTTTACAGAATCCCGTTCGTGTCGTCCCGTACGTCTCGGTTGGGACATTATAAACGTCTACAGCGATATATATCCTAACGTAAGGCAGACTAACATCTCGGATGTAGTATTTTACAACATTCCTGGCGTATCGGCGTATTCTCGGTGGGAACATTATATAGGTCTATAACGTAATATGACCAAACCTAACACATCTAGGCCCTCGCTGGTAATGTTTTACAGAACCTCGTTCGTGGCGTCCCGTACATCTCGGTTGGAATATTTTATACGTCTATAGCGTTATATATCCTAACCTAAGGCAGGCTATCATCTCGGATGTAGTATTTTACAACATTCCTGGCGTATCGGCCCCCGTTCTCGGTGGGAACATTATATACGTCTATAGCGTATCACATCCTAACCTAACCCATCTAGCCCCTCGCTGATAACGTTTTACAGAATCCCGTTCCTGTCGTCAGGTACATCTCGGTTCGGATATTATATACGTCTACAGCGATACATATCCTAACGTAAGACAGGCTAACATCTCGGATGTAGTATATTACAACATTCCTGGTGTATCGGCCTCTACTTCTCGGTGGGAACATTATATAGGTCTATAACGTAACATAACCTAACCTAACCCATCTAGCCCCTCGCTGGTAATGTTTTACAGAATCCCGTTCGTTTCGTCCCGTACGTCTCGGTTGGGACATTATAAACGTCTACAGCGATATATGTCCTGACGTAAGGCAGGCTGACGTCTCGGATGTTGTATTTTACAACATTCCTGGCGTATCGGCCCCCGTTCTCGGTGGGAAAATTATATACGTCTATAGCGTATCACATCCTAACCTAACCCATCTAGCCGCTCGCTGATAACGTTTTACAGAATCCCGTTCCTGTCGTCCCGTACATCTCGGTTGGGATATTATATACGTCTACAGCGATATATATCCTAACGTAAGGCAGATTAACATCTCGGATGTAGTATTTTACAACATTCGCGGCGTATAGGCCCCTACCTCTCGGTGGGATCATTATATTCGTCTATGACGTGATATAACCTAACCTAACACATCTAGGCCCTGGCTGGTAATGTTTTACAGAATCGCGTTCGTGTCGTTCCGTACGTCTCGATTGGAATATTAAATACGTCTATAGCGTTATATATCCTAACCTAAGGCAGGCCATCATCTCGGATGTAGTATTTTACAACATTCCTGACGTATCGGCCCCTACTTCTCGGTGGGAACATTATATAGGCCTATAACGTAATATAACCTAACCTAACACATCTAGGCCCTCGATGGTAATGTTTTACAGAACCTCGTTCGTGGCGTCCCGTACATCTCGTTTGGAATATTATATACGTCTATAGCGTTATATATCCTAACCTAAGGCAGGCTATCATCTCGGATGTAGTATTTTACAACATTCCTGGCGTACCGGCCCCCGTTCTCGGTGGGAATATTATATACGTCTATAGCGTATCACATCCTAACCTAACCCATCTAGCCCCTCGCTGATAACGTTTTACAGAATCCCGTTCCTGTCGTCCCGTACATCTCGGTTGGGATATTATATACGTCTACAGCGATACATATCCTAACGTAAGGCAGGCTAACATCTCGGATGTAGTATATTACAACATTCCTGGCGTATCGGCCCCTACTTCTCGGTGGGAACATTATATATTTCTATAACTTAATATAACCTAACCTAACGCATCTAGCCCCTCGCTGGTAATGTTTTACAGAATCCCGTTCGTGTCGTCCCGTACGTCTCGGTTGGGACATTATAAACGTCTACAGCGATATATATCCTAACGTAAGGCAGACTAACATCTCGGATGTAGTATTTTACAACATTCCTGGCGTATCGGCCCCTACTTCTCGGTGGGAACATTATATAGGTCTATAACGTAATATAACCTAACCTAACGCATCTAGCCCCTCGCTGGTAATGTTTTACAGAATCCCGTTCGTGTCGTCCCGTACGTCTCGGTTGGGACATTATAAACGTCTACAGCGATATATATCCTAACGTAAGGTAGGCTAACATCTCGGGTGTAGTATTTTACAACATTCCCGGCGTATCGGTCCCTACTTCTCGGTGGGATCATTATATTCGTCTATAACGTAATATAACCTAACCTGACACATCTAGCACCTCGCTGGTAATGTTTTACAGAATCCCTTTCGTGTCGTCCCGTACGTCTCGGTTGGAATATTATATACGTCTATAGCGTTATATATCCTAACCTAAGGCAGGCCATCATCTCGGATGTAGTATTTTACAACATTCCTGACGTATCGGCCCCTACTTCTCGGTGGGAACATTATATTCTTCTATAACGTAACATAACCTAACCTAACCCAACTAGCCCCGCGCTGGTAATGTTTTACAGAATCCCGTTCGTTTCGTCCCGTACGTCTCGGTTGGGATATTATATACGTCTACAGCGATATATATCCTAACGTAAGGCAGACTAACATCTCGGATGTAGTATTTTACAACATTCCTGGCGTATCGGCCCCTACTTCTCGGTGGGAACATTATATTCGTCTATAACGTAATATAACCTAACCTAACACATCTAGCCCCTCGCTGGTAATGTTTTACAGAATCCCGTTCGTGACGTCCCGTACATCTCGGTTGGAATATTATATACGTCTATAGCGTTATATATCCTAACCTAATGCAGGCTATCATCTCGGATGCAGTATTCTACAACATTCCTGGCGTATCGGCCCCTACTTCTCGGTGGGAACATTATATAGGTCTATAACGTAATATAACCTAACCTAACACATCTAGGCCCTGGCTGGTAATGTTTTACAGAATCTCGTTCGTGACGTCCCGTACATCTCGGTTGGAATATTATATCCGTCTATAGCGTTATATATCCTAACCTAAGGCAGGCCATCATCTCGGATGTAGTATTTTACAACATTCCTGACGTATCGGCCCCTACTTCTCGGTGGGAACATTATATTCTTCTATAACGTAACATAACCTAACCTAACCCAACTAGCCCCGCGCTGGTAATGTTTTACAGAATCCCGTTCGTTTCGTCCCGTACGTCTCGGTTGGGATATTATATACGTCTACAGCGATATATATCCTAACGTAAGGCAGACTAACATCTCGGATGTAGTATTTTACAACATTCCTGGCGTATCGGCCCCTACTTCTCGGTGGGAACATTATATTCGTCTATAACGTAATATAACCTAACCTAACACATCTAGCCCCTCGCTGGTAATGTGTTACAGAATCCCGTTCGTGACGTCCCGTACATCTCGGTTGGAATATTATATACGTCTATAGCGTTATATATCCTAACCTAATGCAGGCTATCATCTCGGATGCAGTATTCTACAACATTCCTGGCGTATCGGCCCCTACTTCTCGGTGGGAACATTATATTCGTCTATAACGTAATATAACCTAACCTAACACATCTAGCCCCTCGCTGGTAATGTTTTACAGAATCCCGTTCGTGACGTCCCGTACATCTCGGTTGGAATATTATATACGTCTATAGCGTTATATATCCTAACCTAATGCAGGCTATCATCTCGGATGCAGTATTCTGCAACATTCCTGGCGTATCGGCCCCTACTTCTCGGTGGGAACATTATATAGGTCTATAACGTAACATAACCTAACCTAACACATCTAGGCCCTGGCTGGTAATGTTTTACAGAATCTCGTTCGTGACGTCCCGTACATCTCGGTTGGATTATTATATACGTCTATAGCGTTATATATCCTAACCTAATGCAGGCTATCATCTCGGATGCAGTATTCTACAACATTCCTGGCGTATCGGCCCCTACTTCTCGGTGGGAACATTATATAGGTCTATAACGTAATATAACCTAACCTAACACATCTAGGCCCTGGCTGGTAATGTTTTACAGAATCTCGTTCGTGACGTCCCGTACATCTCGGTTGGAATATTATATACGTCTATAGCGTTATATATCCTAACCTAATGCAGGCTATCATCTCGGATGCAGTATTCTACAACATTCCTGGCGTATCGGCCCCTACTTCTCGGTGGGAACATTATATTCTTCTATAACGTAACATAACCTAACCTAACCCAACTAGCCCCGCGCTGGTAATGTTTTACAGAATCCCGTTCGTTTCGTCCCGTACGTCTCGGTTGGGATATTATATACGTCTACAGCGATATATATCCTAACGTAAGGCAGACTAACATCTCGGATGTAGTATTTTACAACATTCCTGGCGTATCGGCCCCTACTTCTCGGTGGGAACATTATATTCGTCTATAACGTAATATAACCTAACCTAACACATCTAGCCCCTCGCTGGTAATGTTTTACAGAATCCCGTTCGTGACGTCCCGTACATCTCGGTTGGAATATTATATACGTCTATAGCGTTATATATCCTAACCTAATGCAGGCTATCATCTCGGATGCAGTATTCTACAACATTCCTGGCGTATCGGCCCCTACTTCTCGGTGGGAACATTATATAGGTCTATAACGTAATATAACCTAACCTAACACATCTAGGCCCTGGCTGGTAATGTTTTACAGAATCTCGTTCGTGACGTCCCGTACATCTCGGTTGGAATATTATATCCGTCTATAGCGTTATATATCCTAACCTAAGGCAGGCCATCATCTCGGATGTAGTATTTTACAACATTCCTGACGTATCGGCCCCTACTTCTCGGTGGGAACATTATATTCTTCTATAACGTAACATAACCTAACCTAACCCAACTAGCCCCGCGCTGGTAATGTTTTACAGAATCCCGTTCGTTTCGTCCCGTACGTCTCGGTTGGGATATTATATACGTCTACAGCGATATATATCCTAACGTAAGGCAGACTAACATCTCGGATGTAGTATTTTACAACATTCCTGGCGTATCGGCCCCTACTTCTCGGTGGGAACATTATATTCGTCTATAACGTAATATAACCTAACCTAACACATCTAGCCCCTCGCTGGTAATGTGTTACAGAATCCCGTTCGTGACGTCCCGTACATCTCGGTTGGAATATTATATACGTCTATAGCGTTATATATCCTAACCTAATGCAGGCTATCATCTCGGATGCAGTATTCTACAACATTCCTGGCGTATCGGCCCCTACTTCTCGGTGGGAACATTATATTCGTCTATAACGTAATATAACCTAACCTAACACATCTAGCCCCTCGCTGGTAATGTTTTACAGAATCCCGTTCGTGACGTCCCGTACATCTCGGTTGGAATATTATATACGTCTATAGCGTTATATATCCTAACCTAATGCAGGCTATCATCTCGGATGCAGTATTCTGCAACATTCCTGGCGTATCGGCCCCTACTTCTCGGTGGGAACATTATATAGGTCTATAACGTAACATAACCTAACCTAACACATCTAGGCCCTGGCTGGTAATGTTTTACAGAATCTCGTTCGTGACGTCCCGTACATCTCGGTTGGATTATTATATACGTCTATAGCGTTATATATCCTAACCTAATGCAGGCTATCATCTCGGATGCAGTATTCTACAACATTCCTGGCGTATCGGCCCCTACTTCTCGGTGGGAACATTATATAGGTCTATAACGTAATATAACCTAACCTAACACATCTAGGCCCTGGCTGGTAATGTTTTACAGAATCTCGTTCGTGACGTCCCGTACATCTCGGTTGGAATATTATATACGTCTATAGCGTTATATATCCTAACCTAATGCAGGCTATCATCTCGGATGCAGTATTCTACAACATTCCTGGCGTATCGGCCCCTACTTCTCGGTGGGAACATTATATTCGTCTATAACGTAATATAACCTAACCTAACACATCTAGCCCCTCGCTGGTAATGTTTTACAGAATCCCGTTCGTGACGTCCCGTACATCTCGGTTGGAATATTATATACGTCTATAGCGTTATATATCCTAACCTAATGCAGGCTATCATCTCGGATGCAGTATTCTGCAACATTCCTGGCGTATCGGCCCCTACTTCTCGGTGGGAACATTATATAGGTCTATAACGTAACATAACCTAACCTAACACATCTAGGCCCTGGCTGGTAATGTTTTACAGAATCTCGTTCGTGACGTCCCGTACATCTCGGTTGGAATATTATATACGTCTATAGCGTTATATATCCTAACCTAATGCAGGCTATCATCTCGGATGCAGTATTCTACAACATTCCTGGCGTATCGGCCCCTACTTCTCGGTGGGCACATTATATAGGTCTATAACGTAATATAACCTAACCTAACACATCTAGGCCCTCGCTGGTAATGTTTTACAGAACCTCGTTCGTGACGTCCCGTACATCTCGGTCGGAATATTATATACGTCTATAGCGTTATATATCCTAACCTAATGCAGGCTATCATCTCCGATGCAGTATTCTACAACATTCCTGGCGTATCGGCCCCTACTTCTCGGTGGGAACATTATATAGGTCTATAACGTAATATAACCTAACCTAACACATCTAGCCCCTCGCTGATAACGTTTTACAGAATCCCGTTCCTGTCGTCCCGTACATCTCGTTTGGGATATTATATACGTCTACAGCGATATATATCCTAACGTAAGGCAGGCTAACATCTCGGATGTAGTATTTTACAACATTCCTGGCGTATCGGCCCCTACTTCTCGGTGGAAACATTATATTCGTCTATAACGTAATATAACCTAACCTAACACATCTAGCCCCTCGCTGATAATGTTTTACAGAATCCCGTTCGTGACGTCCCGTACATCTCGGTTGGAATATTATATACGTCTATAGCGTTATGTATCCTAACTTAATGCAGGCTATCATCTCGGATGCAGTATTCTACAACATTCCTGGCGTATCGGCCCCTACTTCTCGGTGGGAACATTATATAGGTCTATAACGTAATATAACCTAACCTAACACATCTAGGCCCTGGCTGGTAATGTTTTACGGAATCTCGTTCGTGACGTCCCGTACATCTCGGTTGGAATATTATATACGTCTATAGCGTTATATATCCTAACCTAATGCAGGCTATCATCTCGGATGCAGTATTCTACAACATTCCTGGCGTATCGGCCCCTACTTCTCGGTGGGCACATTATGTAGGTCTATAACGTAATATAACCTAACCTAACACATCTAGGCCCTCGCTGGTAATGTTTTACAGAACCTCGTTCGTGACGTCCCGTACATCTCGGTCGGAATATTATATACGTCTATAGCGTTATATATCCTAACCTAATGCAGGCTATCATCTCCGATGCAGTATTCTACAACATTCCTGGCGTATCGGCCCCTACTTCTCGATGGGAACATTATATAGGTCTATAACGTAATATAACCTAACCTAACACATCTAGGCCCTGGCTGGTAATGTTTTACAGAATCTCGTTCGTGACGTCCCGTACATCTCGGTTGGAATATTATATACGTCTATAGCGTTATATATCCTAACCTAATGCAGGCTATCATCTCGGATGCAGTATTCTACAACATTCCTGGCGTATCGGCCCCTACTTCTCGGTGGGAACATTATATAGGTCTATAACGTAATATAACCTAACCTAACACATCTAGGCCCTCGCTGGTAATGTTTTACAGAACCTCGTTCGTGACGTCCCGTACATCTCGGTCGGAATATTATATACGTCTATAGCGTTATATATCCTAACCTAAGGCAGGCTATCATCTCGGATGTAGTATTTTACAACATTCCTGGCGTATCGGCCCCCGTTCTCGGTGGGAACATTATATACGTCTATAGCGTATCACATCCTAACCTAACCCATCTAGCCCCTCGCTGATAACGTTTTACAGAATCCCGTTCCTGTCGTCCCGTACATCTCGGTTGGGATATTATATACGTCTACAGCGATATATATCCTAACGTAAGGCAGGCTAACATCTCGGATGTAGTATATTACAACATTCCTGGTGTATCGGCCTGTACTTCTCGGTGGGAACATTATATAGGTCTATAACGTAACATAACCTAACCTAACCCATCTAGCCCCTCGCTGGTAATGTTTTACAGAATCCCGTTCGTTTCGTCCCGTACGTCTCGGTTGGGACATTATAAACGTCTACAGCGATATATATCCTGACGTAAGGCAGGCTGACGTCTCGGATGTTGTATTTTACAACATTCCTGGCGTATCGGCCCCTACTTCTCGGTGGGAACATTATATTCGTCTATAACGTAATATAACCTAACCTAACCCATCTAGCCCCTCGCTGGTAATGTTTTAGAGAATCCCGTTCCTGTCGTCCCGTACATCTCGGTTGGGATATTATATACGTCTACAGCGATATATATCCTAACGTAAGGCAGGCTAACATCTCGGATGTAGTATTTTACAACATTCCCGGCGTATAGGCCCCTACCTCTCGGTGGGATCATTATATTCGTCTATGACGTGATATAACCTAACCTAACACATCTAGGCCCTGGCTGGTAATGTTTCACAGAATCTCGTTCGTGACGTCCCGTACATCTCGGTTGGATTATTATATACGTCTATAGCGTTATATATCCTAACCTAATGCAGGCTATCATCTCGGATGCAGTATTCTACAACATTCCTGGCGTATCGGCCCCTACTTCTCGGTGGGAACATTATATTCGTCTATAACGTAATATAACCTAACCTAACACATCTAGCCCCTCGCTGGTAATGTTTTACAGAATCCCGTTCGTGACGTCCCGTACATCTCGGTTGGAATATTATATACGTCTATAGCGTTATATATCCTAACCTAATGCAAGCTATCATCTCGGATGCAGTATTCTGCAACATTCCTGGCGTATCGGCCCCTACTTCTCGGTGGGAACATTATATAGGTCTATAACGTAACATAACCTAACCTAACACATCTAGGCCCTGGCTGGTAATGTTTTACAGAATCTCGTTCGTGACGTCCCGTACATCTCGGTTGGATTATTATATACGTCTATAGCGTTATATATCCTAACCTAATGCAGGCTATCATCTCGGATGCAGTATTCTACAACATTCCTGGCGTATCGGCCCCTACTTCTCGGTGGGAACATTATATAGGTCTATAACGTAATATAACCTAACCTAACACATCTAGGCCCTGGCTGGTAATGTTTTACAGAATCTCGTTCGTGACGTCCCGTACATCTCGGTTGGAATATTATATACGTCTATAGCGTTATATATCCTAACCTAATGCAGGCTATCATCTCGGATGCAGTATTCTACAACATTCCTGGCGTATCGGCCCCTACTTCTCGGTGGGCACATTATGTAGGTCTATAACGTAATATAACCTAACCTAACACATCTAGGCCCTCGCTGGTAATGTTTTACAGAACCTCGTTCGTGACGTCCCGTACATCTCGGTCGGAATATTATATACGTCTATAGCGTTATATATCCTAACCTAATGCAGGCTATCATCTCCGATGCAGTATTCTACAACATTCCTGGCGTATCGGCCCCTACTTCTCGATGGGAACATTATATAGGTCTATAACGTAATATAACCTAACCTAACACATCTAGGCCCTGGCTGGTAATGTTTTACAGAATCTCGTTCGTGACGTCCCGTACATCTCGGTTGGAATATTATATACGTCTATAGCGTTATATATCCTAACCTAATGCAGGCTATCATCTCGGATGCAGTATTCTACAACATTCCTGGCGTATCGGCCCCTACTTCTCGGTGGGAACATTATATAGGTCTATAACGTAATATAACCTAACCTAACACATCTAGGACCTCGCTGGTAATGTTTTACAGAACCTCGTTCGTGACGTCCCGTACATTTCGGTCGGAATATTATATACGTCTATAGCGTTATATATCCTAACCTAAGGCAGGCTATCATCTCGGATGTAGTATTTTACAACATTCCTGGCGTATCGGCCCCCGTTCTCGGTGGGAACATTATATACGTCTATAGCGTATCACATCCTAACCTAACCCATCTAGCCCCTCGCTGATAACGTTTTACCGAATCCCGTTCCTGTCGTCCCGTACATCTCGGTTGGGATATTATATACGTCTACAGCGATATATATCCTAACGTAAGGCAGGCTAACATCTCGGATGTAGTATATTACAACATTCCTGGTGTATCGGCCTGTACTTCTCGGTGGGAACATTATATAGGTCTATAACGTAACATAACCTAACCTAACCCATCTAGCCCCTCGCTGGTAATGTTTTACAGAATCCCGTTCGTTTCGTCCCGTACGTCTCGGTTGGGACATTATAAACGTCTACAGCGATATATATCCTGACGTAAGGCAGGCTGACGTCTCGGATGTTGTATTTTACAACATTCCTGGCGTATCGGCCCCTACTTCTCGGTGGGAACATTATATTCGTCTATAACGTAATATAACCTAACCTAACCCATCTAGCCCCTCGCTGGTAATGTTTTAGAGAATCCCGTTCCTGTCGTCCCGTACATCTCGGTTGGGATATTATATACGTCTACAGCGATATATATCCTAACGTAAGGCAGGCTAACATCTCGGATGTAGTATTTTACAACATTCCCGGCGTATAGGCCCCTACCTCTCGGTGGGATCATTATATTCGTCTATGACGTGATATAACCTAACCTAACACATCTAGGCCCTGGCTGGTAATGTTTTACAGAATCTCGTTCGTGACGTCCCGTACATCTCGGTTGGATTATTATATACGTCTATAGCGTTATATATCCTAACCTAATGCAGGCTATCATCTCGAATGCAGTATTCTACAACATTCCTGGCGTATCGGCCCCTACTTCTCGGTGGGAACATTATATATGTCTATAACGTAATATAACCTAACCTAACACATCTAGGCCCTGGCTGGTAATGTTTTACAGAATCTCGTTCGTGACGTCCCGTACATCTCGGTTGGAATATTATATACGTCTATAGCGTTATATATCCTAACCTAATGCAGGCTATCATCTCGGATGCAGTATTCTACAACATTCCTGGCGTATCGGCCCCTACTTCTCGGTGGGCACATTATATAGGTCTATAACGTAATATAACCTAACCTGACACATCTAGGCCCTCGCTGGTAATGTTTTACAGAACCTCGTTCGTGACGTCCCGTACATCTCGGTCGGAATATTATATACGTCTATAGCGTTATATATCCTAACCTAATGCAGGCTATCATCTCCGATGCAGTATTCTACAACATTCCTGGCGTATCGGCCCCTACTTCTCGGTGGGAACATTATATAGGTCTATAACGTAATATAACCTAACCTAACACATCTAGCCCCTCGCTGATAACGTTTTACAGAATCCCGTTCCTGTCGTCCCGTACATCTCGGTTGGGATATTATATACGTCTACAGCGATATATATCCTAACGTAAGGCAGGCTAACATCTCGGATGTAGTATTTTACAACATTCCTGGCGTATCGGCCCCTACTTCTCGGTGGGAACATTATATTCGTCTATAACGTAATATAACCTAACCTAACACATCTAGCCCCTCGCTGGTAATGTTTTACAGAATCCCGTTCGTGACGTCCCGTACATCTCGGTTGGAATATTATATACGTCTATAGCGTTATATATCCTAACCTAATGCAGGCTATCATCTCGGATGCAGTATTCTACAACATTCCTGGCGTATCGGCCCCTACTTCTCGGTGGGAACATTATATAGGTCTATAACGTAATATAACCTAACCTAACACATCTAGGCCCTGGCTGGTAATGTTTTACAGAATCTCGTTCGTGACGTCCCGTACATCTCGGTTGGAATATTATATACGTCTATAGCGTTATATATCCTAACCTAATGCAGGCTATCATCTCGGATGCAGTATTCTACAACATTCCTGGCGTATCGGCCCCTACTTCTCGGTGGGAACATTATATAGGTCTATAACGTAATATAACCTAACCTAACCCATCTAGCCCCTCGCTGGTAATGTTTTACAGAATCCCGTTCGTTTCGTCCCGTACGTCTCGGTTGGGATATTATAAACGTCTACTGCGATATATATTCTAACGTAAGGTAGGCTAACATCTCGGGTGTAGTATTTTACAACATTCCCGGCGTATCGGTCCCTACTTCTCGGTGTGATCATTATATTCGTTTATAACGTAATATAACCTAACCTAACACATCTAGCCCCTCGCTGGAAATGTTTTACAGAATCCCTTTCGTGTCGTCCCGTACGTCTCGGTTGGGATATTATATACGTCTATAGCGTTATATATCCTAACCTAAGGCAGGCTATCATCTCGGATGTAGTATTTTACAACATTCCTGGCTTACCGGCCCCCGTTCTCGGTGGGAATATTATATACGTCTATAGCGTATCACATCCTAACCTAACCCATCTAGCCCCTCGCTGATAACGTTTTACAGAATCCCGTTCCTGTCGTCCCGTACATCTCGGTTGGGATATTATATACGTCTACAGCGATACATATCCTAACGTAAGGCAGGCTAACATCTCGGATGTAGTATATTACAACATTCCTGGCGTATCGGCCCCTACTTCTCGGTGGGAACATTATATATTTCTATAACTTAATATAACCTAACCTAACGCATCTAGCCCCTCGCTGGTAATGTTTTACAGAATCCCGTTCGTGTCGTCCCGTACGTCTCGGTTGGGACATTATAAACGTCTACAGCGATATATATCCTAACGTAAGGCAGACTAACATCTCGGATGTAGTATTTTACAACATTCCTGGCGTATCGGCCCCTACTTCTCGGTGGGAACATTATATAGGTCTATAACGTAATATAACCTAACCTAACGCATCTAGCCCCTCGCTGGTAATGTTTTACAGAATCCCGTTCGTGTCGTCCCGTACGTCTCGGTTGGGACATTATAAACGTCTACAGCGATATATATCCTAACGTAAGGTAGGCTAACATCTCGGGTGTAGTATTTTACAACATTCCCGGCGTATCGGTCCCTACTTCTCGGTGGGATCATTATATTCGTCTATAACGTAATATAACCTAACCTGACACATCTAGCACCTCGCTGGTAATGTTTTACAGAATCCCTTTCGTGTCGTCCCGTACGTCTCGGTTGGGATATTATATACGTCTATAGCGTTATATATCCTAACATAAGGCAGGCCATCATCTCGGATGTAGTATTTTACAACATTCCTGACGTATCGGCCCCTACTTCTCGGTGGGAACATTATATTCTTCTATAACGTAACATAACCTAACCTAACCCAACTAGCCCCGCGCTGGTAATGTTTTACAGAATCCCGTTCGTTTCGTCCCGTACGTCTCGGTTGGGATATTATATACGTCTACAGCGATATATATCCTAACGTAAGGCAGACTAACATCTCGGATGTAGTATTTTACAACATTCCTGGCGCATCGGCCCCTACTTCTCGGTGGGAACATTATATTCGTCTATAACGTAATATAACCTAACCTAACACATCTAGCCCCTCGCTGGTAATGTTTTACAGAATCCCGTTCGTGACGTCCCGTACATCTCGGTTGGAATATTATATACGTCTATAGCGTTATATATCCTAACCTAATGCAGGCTATCATCTCGGATGCAGTATTCTACAACATTCCTGGCGTATCGGCCCCTACTTCTCGGTGGGAACATTATATAGGTCTATAACGTAATATAACCTAACCTAACACATCTAGGCCCTGGCTGGTAATGTTTTACAGAATCTCGTTCGTGACGTCCCGTACATCTCGGTTGGAATATTATATACGTCTATAGCGTTATATATCCTAACCTAATGCAGGCTATCATCTCGGATGCAGTATTCTACAACATTACTGGCGTATCGGCCCCTACTTCTCGGTGGGCACATTATATAGGTCTATAACGTAATATAACCTAACCTAACACATCTAGGCCCTCGCTGGTAATGTTTTACAGAACCTCGTTCGTGACGTCCCGTACATCTCGGTCGGAATATTATATACGTCTATAGCGTTAGATATCCTAACCTAATGCAGGCTATCATCTCCGATGCAGTATTCTACAACATTCCTGGCGTATCGGCCCCTACTTCTCGGTGGGAACATTATATAGGTCTATAACGTAATATAACCTAACCTAACACATCTAGGCCCTGGCTGGTAATGTTTTACAGAATCTCGTTCGTGACGTCCCGTACATCTCGGTTGGAATATTATATCCGTCTATAGCGTTATATATCCTAACCTAAGGCAGGCCATCATCTCGGATGTAGTATTTTACAACATTCCTGACGTATCGGCCCCTACTTCTCGGTGGGAACATTATATTCTTCTATAACGTAACATAACCTAACCTAACCCAACTAGCCCCGCGCTGGTAATGTTTTACAGAATCCCGTTGGTTTCGTCCCGTACGTCTCGGTTGGGATATTATATACGTCTACAGCGATATATATCCTAACGTAAGGCAGACTAACATCTCGGATGTAGTATTTTACAACATTCCTGGCGTATCGGCCCCTACTTCTCGGTGGGAACATTATATTCGTCTATAACGTAATATAACCTAACCTAACACATCTAGCCCCTCGCTGGTAATGTGTTACAGAATCCCGTTCGTGACGTCCCGTACATCTCGGTTGGAATATTATATACGTCTATAGCGTTATATATCCTAACCTAATGCAGGCTATCATCTCGGATGCAGTATTCTACAACATTCCTGGCGTATCGGCCCCTACTTCTCGGTGGGAACATTATATTCGTCTATAACGTAATATAACCTAACCTAACACATCTAGCCCCTCGCTGGTAATGTTTTACAGAATCCCGTTCGTGACGTCCCGTACATCTCGGTTGGAATATTATATACGTCTATAGCGTTATATATCCTAACCTAATGCAGGCTATCATCTCGGATGCAGTATTCTGCAACATTCCTGGCGTATCGGCCCCTACTTCTCGGTGGGAACATTATATAGGTCTATAACGTAATATAACCTAACCTAACACATCTAGGCCCTCGCTGGTAATGTTTTACAGAACCTCGTTCGTGACGTCCCGTACATCTCGGTCGGAATATTATATAAGTCTATAGCGTTATATATCCTAACCTAATGCAGGCTATCATCTCCGATGCAGTATTCTACAACATTCCTGGCGTATCGGCCCCTACTTCTCGGTGGGAACATTATATAGGTCTATAACGTAATATAACCTAACCTAACACATCTAGGCCCTGGCTGGTAATGTTTTACAGAATCTCGTTCGTGACGTCCCGTACATCTCGGTTGGAATATTATATACGTCTATAGCGTTATATATCCTAACCTAATGCAGGCTATCATCTCGGATGCAGTATTCTACAACATTCCTGGCGTATCGGCCCCTACTTCTCGGTGGGAACATTATATAGGTCTATAACGTAATATAACCTAACCTAACACATCTAGGCCCTCGCTGGTAATGTTTTACAGAACCTCGTTCGTGACGTCCCGTACATCTCGGTCGGAATATTATATACGTCTATAGCGTTATATATCCTAACCTAAGGCAGGCTATCATCTCGGATGTAGTATTTTACAACATTCCTGGCGTATCGGCCCCCGTTCTCGGTGGGAACATTATATACGTCTATAGCGTATCACATCCTAACCTAACCCATCTAGCCCCTCGCTGATAACGTTTTACAGAATCCCGTTCCTGTCGTCCCGTACATCTCGGTTGGGATATTATATACGTCTACAGCGATATATATCCTAACGTAAGGCAGGCTAACATCTCGGATGTAGTATATTACAACATTCCTGGTGTATCGGCCTGTACTTCTCGGTGGGAACATTATATAGGTCTATAACGTAACATAACCTAACCTAACCCATCTAGCCCCTCGCTGGTAATGTTTTACAGAATCCCGTTCGTTTCGTCCCGTACGTCTCGGTTGGGACATTATAAACGTCTACAGCGATATATATCCTGACGTAAGGCAGGCTGACGTCTCGGATGTTGTATTTTACAACATTCCTGGCGTATCGGCCCCTACTTCTCGGTGGGAACATTATATTCGTCTATAACGTAATATAACCTTACCTAACCCATCTAGCCCCTCGCTGGTAATGTTTTAGAGAATCCCGTTCCTGTCGTCCCGTACATCTCGGTTGGGATATTATATACGTCTACAGCGATATATATCCTAACGTAAGGCAGGCTAACATCTCGGATGTAGTATTTTACAACATTCCCGGCGTATAGGCCCCTACCTCTCGGTGGGATCATTATATTCGTCTATGACGTGATATAACCTAACCTAACACATCTAGGCCCTGGCTGGTAATGTTTTACAGAATCTCGTTCGTGACGTCCCGTACATCTCGGTTGGATTATTATATACGTCTATAGCGTTATATATCCTAACATAATGCAGGCTATCATCTCGAATGCAGTATTCTACAACATTCCTGGCGTATCGGCCCCTACTTCTCGGTGGGAACATTATATATGTCTATAACGTAATATAACCTAACCTAACACATCTAGGCCCTGGCTGGTAATGTTTTACAGAATCTCGTTCGTGACGTCCCGTACATCTCGGTTGGAATATTATATACGTCTATAGCGTTATATATCCTAACCTAATGCAGGCTATCATCTCGGATGCAGTATTCTACAACATTCCTGGCGTATCGGCCCCTACTTCTCGGTGGGCACATTATATAGGTCTATAACGTAATATAACCTAACCTAACACATCTAGGCCCTCGCTGGTAATGTTTTACAGAACCTCGTTCGTGACGTCCCGTACATCTCGGTCGGAATATTATATACGTCTATAGCGTTATATATCCTAACCTAATGCAGGCTATCATCTCGGATGCAGTATTCTACAACATTCCTGGCGTATCGGCCCCTACTTCTCGGTGGGCACATTATATAGGTCTATAACGTAATATAACCTAACCTAACACATCTAGGCCCTCGCTGGTAATGTTTTACAGAACCTCGTTCGTGACGTCCCGTACATCTCGGTCGGAATATTATATACGTCTACAGCGATATATATCCTAACGTAAGGCAGGCTAACATCTCGGATGTAGTATTTTACAACATTCCTGGCGTATCGGCCCCTACTTCTCGGTGGGAACATTATATTCGTCTATAACGTAATATAACCTAACCTAACACATCTAGCCCCTCGCTGGTAATGTTTTACAGAATCTCGTTCGTGACGTCCCGTACATCTCGGTTGGAATATTATATACGTCTATAGCGTTATATATCCTAACCTAATGCAGGCTATCATCTCGGATGCAGTATTCTACAACATTCCTGGCGTATCGGCCCCTACTTCTCGGTGGGCACATTATATAGGTCTATAACGTAATATAACCTAACCTAACACATCTAGGCCCTCGCTGGTAATGTTTTACAGAACCTCGTTCGTGACGTCCCGTACATCTCGGTCGGAATATTATATACGTCTACAGCGATATATATCCTAACGTAAGGCAGGCTAACATCTCGGATGTAGTATTTTACAACATTCCTGGCGTATCGGCCCCTACTTCTCGGTGGGAACATTATATTCGTCTATAACGTAATATAACCTAACCTAACACATCTAGCCCCTCGCTGGTAATGTTTTACAGAATCCCGTTCGTGACGTTCCGTACATCTCGGTTGGAATATTATATACGTCTATAGCGTTATATATCCTAACCTAATGCAGGCTATCATCTCGGATGCAGTATTCTACAACATTCCTGGCGTATCGGCCCCTACTTCTCGGTGGGAACATTATATAGGTCTATAACGTAATATAACCTAACCTAACACATCTAGGCCCTGGCTGGTAATGTTTTACAGAATCTCGTTCGTGACGTCCCGTACATCTCGGTTGGAATATTATATACGTCTATAGCGTTATATATCCTAACCTAATGCAGGCTATCATCTCGGATGCAGTATTCTACAACATTCCTGGCGTATCGGCCCCTACTTCTTGGTGGGAACATTATATAGGTCTATAACGTAATATAACCTAACCTAACACATCTAGGCCCTGGCTGGTAATGTTTTACAGAATCTCGTTCGTGACGTCCCGTACATCTCGGTTGGAATATTATATACGTCTATAGCGTTATATATCCTAACCTAATGCAGGCTATCATCTCGGATGCAGTATTCTACAACATTCCTGGCGTATCGGCCCCTACTTCTCGGTGGGCACATTATGTAGGTCTATAACGTAATATAACCTAACCTAACACATCTAGGCCCTCGCTGGTAATGTTTTACAGAACCTCGTTCGTGACGTCCCGTACATCTCGGTCGGAATATTATATACGTCTATAGCGTTATATATCCTAACCTAATGCAGGCTATCATCTCCGATGCAGTATTCTACAACATTCCTGGCGTATCGGCCCCTACTTCTCGGTGGGAACATTATATAGGTCTATAACGTAATATAACCTAACCTAACACATCTAGGCCCTCGCTGGTAATGTTTTACAGAACCTCGTTCGTGACGTCCCGTACATCTCGGTCGGAATATTATATACGTCTACAGCGTTATATATCCTAACCTAATGCAGGCTATCATCTCGGATGCAGTATTCTACAACATTCCTGGCGTATCGGCCCCTACTTCTCGGTGGGAACATTATATAGGTCTATAACGTAATATAACCTAACCTAACACATCTAGGCCCTCGCTGGTAATGTTTTACAGAACCTCGTTCGTGACGTCCCGTACATCTCGGTCGGAATATTATATACGTCTATAGCGTTATATATCCTAACCTAAGGCAGGCTATCATCTCGGATGTAGTATTTTACAACATTCCTGGCGTATCGGCCCCCGTTCTCGGTGGGAACATTATATACGTCTATAGCGTATCACATCCTAACCTAACCCATCTAGCCCCTCGCTGATAACGTTTTACAGAATCCCGTTCCTGTCGTCCCGTACATCTCGGTTGGGATATTATATACGTCTACAGCGATATATATCCTAACGTAAGGCAGGCTAACATCTCGGATGTAGTATATTACAACATTCCTGGTGTATCGGCCTGTACTTCTCGGTGGGAACATTATATAGGTCTATAACGTAACATAACCTAACCTAACCCATCTAGCCCCTCGCTGGTAATGTTTTACAGAATCCCGTTCGTTTCGTCCCGTACGTCTCGGTTGGGACATTATAAACGTCTACAGCGATATATATCCTGACGTAAGGCAGGCTGACGTCTCGGATGTTGTATTTTACAACATTCCTGGCGTATCGGCCCCTACTTCTCGGTGGGAACATTATATTCGTCTATAACGTAATATAACCTAACCTAACACATCTAGGCCCTCGCTGGTAATGTTTTACAGAACCTCGTTCGTGACGTCCCGTACATCTCGGTCGGAATATTATATACGTCTATAGCGTTATATATCCTAACCTAAGGCAGGCTATCATCTCGGATGTAGTATTTTACAACATTCCTGGCGTATCGGCCCCCGTTCTCGGTGGGAACATTATATACGTCTATAGCGTATCACATCCTAACCTAACCCATCTAGCCCCTCGCTGATAACGTTTTACAGAATCCCGTTCCTGTCGTCCCGTACATCTCGGTTGGGATATTATATACGTCTACAGCGATATATATCCTAACGTAAGGCAGGCTAACATCTCGGATGTAGTATATTACAACATTCCTGGTGTATCGGCCTGTACTTCTCGGTGGGAACATTATATAGGTCTATAACGTAACATAACCTAACCTAACCCATCTAGCCCCTCGCTTGTAATGTTTTACAGAATCCCGTTCGTTTCGTCCCGTACGTCTCGGTTGGGACATTATAAACGTCTACAGCGATATATATCCTGACGTAAGGCAGGCTGACGTCTCGGATGTTGTATTTTACAACATTCCTGGCGTATCGGCCCCTACTTCTCGGTGGGAACATTATATTCGTCTATAACGTAATATAACCTAACCTAACACATCTAGGCCCTGGCTGGTAATGTTTTACAGAATCTCGTTCGTGACGTCCCGTTCATCTCGGTTGGAATATTATATACGTCTATAGCGTTATATATCCTAACCTAATGCAGGCTATCATCTCGGATGCAGTATTCTACAACATTCCTGGCGTATCGGCCCCTACTTCTCGGTGGGCACATTATATAGGTCTATAACGTAATATAACCTAACCTAACACATCTAGGCCCTCGCTGGTAATGTTTTACAGAACCTCGTTCGTGACGTCCCGTACATCTCGGTCGGAATATTATATACGTCTATAGCGTTATATATCCTAACCTAATGCAGGCTATCATCTCCGATGCAGTATTCTACAACATTCCTGGCGTATCGGCCCCTACTTCTCGGTGGGAACATTATATAGGTCTATAACGTAATATAACCTAACCTAACACATCTAGCCCCTCGCTGATAACGTTTTACAGAATCCCGTTCCTGTCGTCCCGTACATCTCGGTTGGGATATTATATACGTCTACAGCGATATATATCCTAACGTAAGGCAGGCTAACATCTCGGATGTAGTATTTTACAACATTCCTGGCGTATCGGCCCCTACTTCTCGGTGGGAACATTATATTCGTCTATAACGTAATATAACCTAACCTAACACATCTAGCCCCTCGCTGGTAATGTTTTACAGAATCCCGTTCGTGACGTTCCGTACATCTCGGTTGGAATATTATATACGTCTATAGCGTTATATATCCTAACCTAATGCAGGCTATCATCTCGGATGCAGTATTCTACAACATTCCTGGCGTATCGGCCCCTACTTCTCGGTGGGAACATTATATAGGTCTATAACGTAATATAACCTAACCTAACACATCTAGGCCCTGGCTGGTAATGTTTTACAGAATCTCGTTCGTGACGTCCCGTACATCTCGGTTGGAATATTATATACGTCTATAGCGTTATATATCCTAACCTAATGCAGGCTATCATCTCGGATGCAGTATTCTACAACATTCCTGGCGTATCGGCCCCTACTTCTTGGTGGGAACATTATATAGGTCTATAACGTAATATAACCTAACCTAACACATCTAGGCCCTGGCTGGTAATGTTTTACAGAATCTCGTTCGTGACGTCCCGTACATCTCGGTTGGAATATTATATACGTCTATAGCGTTATATATCCTAACCTAATGCAGGCTATCATCTCGGATGCAGTATTCTACAACATTCCTGGCGTATCGGCCCCTACTTCTCGGTGGGCACATTATGTAGGTCTATAACGTAATATAACCTAACCTAACACATCTAGGCCCTCGCTGGTAATGTTTTACAGAACCTCGTTCGTGACGTCCCGTACATCTCGGTCGGAATATTATATACGTCTATAGCGTTATATATCCTAACCTAATGCAGGCTATCATCTCCGATGCAGTATTCTACAACATTCCTGGCGTATCGGCCCCTACTTCTCGGTGGGAACATTATATAGGTCTATAACGTAATATAACCTAACCTAACACATCTAGGCCCTCGCTGGTAATGTTTTACAGAACCTCGTTCGTGACGTCCCGTACATCTCGGTCGGAATATTATATACGTCTACAGCGTTATATATCCTAACCTAATGCAGGCTATCATCTCGGATGCAGTATTCTACAACATTCCTGGCGTATCGGCCCCTACTTCTCGGTGGGAACATTATATAGGTCTATAACGTAATATAACCTAACCTAACACATCTAGGCCCTCGCTGGTAATGTTTTACAGAACCTCGTTCGTGACGTCCCGTACATCTCGGTCGGAATATTATATACGTCTATAGCGTTATATATCCTAACCTAAGGCAGGCTATCATCTCGGATGTAGTATTTTACAACATTCCTGGCGTATCGGCCCCCGTTCTCGGTGGGAACATTATATACGTCTATAGCGTATCACATCCTAACCTAACCCATCTAGCCCCTCGCTGATAACGTTTTACAGAATCCCGTTCCTGTCGTCCCGTACATCTCGGTTGGGATATTATATACGTCTACAGCGATATATATCCTAACGTAAGGCAGGCTAACATCTCGGATGTAGTATATTACAACATTCCTGGTGTATCGGCCTGTACTTCTCGGTGGGAACATTATATAGGTCTATAACGTAACATAACCTAACCTAACCCATCTAGCCCCTCGCTGGTAATGTTTTACAGAATCCCGTTCGTTTCGTCCCGTACGTCTCGGTTGGGACATTATAAACGTCTACAGCGATATATATCCTGACGTAAGGCAGGCTGACGTCTCGGATGTTGTATTTTACAACATTCCTGGCGTATCGGCCCCTACTTCTCGGTGGGAACATTATATTCGTCTATAACGTAATATAACCTAACCTAACCCATCTAGCCCCTCGCTGGTAATGTTTTAGAGAATCCCGTTCCTGTCGTCCCGTACATCTCGGTTGGGATATTATATACGTCTACAGCGATATATATCCTAACGTAAGGCAGGCTAACATCTCGGATGTAGTATTTTACAACATTCCCGGCGTATAGGCCCCTACCTCTCGGTGGGATCATTATATTCGTCTATGACGTGATATAACCTAACCTAACACATCTAGGCCCTGGCTGGTAATGTTTTACAGAATCTCGTTCGTGACGTCCCGTACATCTCGGTTGGAATATTATATACGTCTATAGCGTTATATATCCTAACCTAATGCAGGCTATCATCTCGGATGCAGTATTCTACAACATTCCTGGCGTATCGGCCCCTACTTCTCGGTGGGAACATTATATAGGTCTATAACGTAATATAACCTAACCTAACACATCTAGGCCCTCGCTGGTAATGTTTTACAGAATCTCGTTCGTGACGTCCCGTACATCTCGGTTGGAATATTATATACGTCTATAGCGTTATATATCCTAACCTAATGCAGGCTATCATCTCGGATGCAGTATTCTACAACATTCCTGGCGTATCGGCCCCTACTTCTCGGTGGGCACATTATATAGGTCTATAACGTAATATAACCTAACCTAACACATCTAGGCCCTCGCTGGTAATGTTTTAAAGAACCTCGTTCGTGACGTCCCGTACATCTCGGTCGGAATATTATATACGTCTATAGCGTTATATATCCTAACCTAATGCAGGCTATTATCTCCGATGCAGTATTCTACAACATTCCTGGCGTATCGGCCCCTACTTCTCGGTGGGAACATTATATAGGTCTATAACGTAATATAACCTAACATAACACATCTAGCCCCTCGCTGATAACGTTTTACAGAATCCCGTTCCTGTCGTCCCGTACATCTCGGTTGGGATATTATATACGTCTACAGCGATATATATCCTAACGTAAGGCAGGCTAACATCTCGGATGTAGTATTTTACAACATTCCTGGCGTATCGGCCCCTACTTCTCGGTGGGAACATTATATTCGTCTATAACGTAATATAACCTAACCTAACACATCTAGCCCCTCGCTGGTAATGTTTTACAGAATCCCGTTCGTGACGTCCCGTACATCTCGGTTGGAATATTATATACGTCTATAGCGTTATATATCCTAACCTAATGCAGGCTATCATCTCGGATGCAGTATTCTACAACATTCCTGGCGTATCGGCCCCTACTTCTCGGTGGGAACATTATATAGGTCTATAACGTAATATAACCTAACCTAACACATCTAGGCCCTGGCTGGTAATGTTTTACAGAATCTCGTTCGTGACGTCCCGTACATCTCGGTTGGAATATTATATACGTCTATAGCGTTATATATCCTAACCTAATGCAGGCTATCATCTCGGATGCAGTATTCTACAACATTCCTGGCGTATCGGCCCCTACTTCTCGGTGGGAACATTATATAGGTCTATAACGTAATATAACCTAACCTAACACATCTAGGCCCTGGCTGGTAATGTTTTACAGAATCTCGTTCGTGACGTCCCGTACATCTCGGTTTAAATATTATATACGTCTATAGCGTTATATATCCTAACCTAATGCAGGCTATCATCTCGGATGCAGTATTCTACAACATTCCTGGCGTATCGGCCCCTACTTCTCGGTGGGCACATTATGTAGGTCTATAACGTAATATAACCTAACCTAACACATCTAGGCCCTCGCTGGTAATGTTTTACAGAACCTCGTTCGCGACGTCCCGTACATCTCGGTCGGAATATTATATACGTCTATAGCGTTATATATCCTAACCTAATGCAGGCTATCATCTCCGATGCAGTATTCTACAACATTCCTGGCGTATCGGCCCCTACTTCTCGGTGGGAACATTATATAGGTCTATAACGTAATATAACCTAACCTAACACATCTAGGCCCTGGCTGGTAATGTTTTACAGAATCTCGTTCGTGACGTCCCGTACATCTCGGTTGGAATATTATATACGTCTATAGCGTTATATATCCTAACCTAATGCAGGCTATCATCTCGGATGCAGTATTCTACAACATTCCTGGCGTATCGGCCCCTACTTCTCGGTGGGAACATTATATAGGTCTATAACGTAATATAACCTAACCTAACACATCTAGGCCCTCGCTGGTAATGTTTTACAGAACCTCGTTCGTGACGTCCCGTACATCTCGGTCGGAATATTATATACGTCTATAGCGTTATATATCCTAACCTAAGGCAGGCTATCATCTCGGATGTAGTATTTTACAACATTCCTGGCGTATCGGCCCCCGTTCTCGGTGGGAACATTATATACGTCTATAGCGTATCACATCCTAACCTAACCCATCTAGCCCCTCGCTGATAACGTTTTACAGAATCCCGTTCCTGTCGTCCCGTACATCTCGGTTGGGATATTATATACGTCTACAGCGACATATATCCTAACGTAAGGCAGGCTAACATCTCGGATGTAGTATATTACAACATTCCTGGTGTATCGGCCTGTACTTCTCGGTGGGAACATTATATAGGTCTATAACGTAACATAACCTAACCTAACCCATCTAGCCCCTCGCTGGTAATGTTTTACAGAATCCCGTTCGTTTCGTCCCGTACGTCTCGGTTGGCACATTATAAACGTCTACAGCGATCTATATCCTGACGTAAGGCAGGCTGACGTCTCGGATGTTGTATTTTACAACATTCCTGGCGTATCGGCCCCTACTTCTCGGTGGGAACATTATATTCGTCTATAACGTAATATAACCTAACCTAACCCATCTAGCCCCTCGCTGGTAATGTTTTAGAGAATCCCGTTCCTGTCGTCCCGTACATCTCGGTTGGGATATTATATACGTCTACAGCGATATATATCCTAACGTAAGGCAGGCTAACATCTCGGATGTAGTATTTTACAACATTCCCGGCGTATAGGCCCCTACCTCTCGGTGGGATCATTATATTCGTCTATGACGTGATATAACCTAACCTAACACATCTAGGCCCTGGCTGGTAATGTTTTACAGAATCTCGTTCGTGACGTCCCGTACATCTCGGTTGGATTATTATATACGTCTATAGCGTTATATATCCTAACATAATGCAGGCTATCATCTCGAATGCAGTATTCTACAACATTCCTGGCGTATCGGCCCCTACTTCTCGGTGGGAACATTATATATGTCTATAACGTAATATAACCTAACCTAACACATCTAGGCCCTGGCTGGTAATGTTTTACAGAATCTCGTTCGTGACGTCCCGTACATCTCGGTTGGAATATTATATACGTCTATAGCGTTATATATCCTAACCTAATGCAGGCTATCATCTCGGATGCAGTATTCTACAACATTCCTGGCGTATCGGCCCCTACTTCTCGGTGGGCACATTATATAGGTCTATAACGTAATATAACCTAACCTAACACATCTAGGCCCTCGCTGGTAATGTTTTACAGAACCTCGTTCGTGACGTCCCGTACATCTCGGTCGGAATATTATATACGTCTACAGCGATATATATCCTAACGTAAGGCAGGCTAACATCTCGGATGTAGTATTTTACAACATTCCTGGCGTATCGGCCCCTACTTCTCGGTGGGAACATTATATTCGTCTATAACGTAATATAACCTAACCTAACACATCTAGCCCCTCGCTGGTAATGTTTTACAGAATCCCGTTCGTGACGTCCCGTACATCTCGGTTGGAATATTATATACGTCTATAGCGTTATATATCCTAACCTAATGCAGGCTATCATCTCGGATGCAGTATTCTACAACATTCCTGGCGTATCGGCACCTACTTCTCGGTGTGAACATTACATAGGTCTATAACGTAATATAACCTAACCTAACACATCTAGGCCCTGGCTGGTAATGTTTTACAGAATCTCGTTCGTGACGTCCCGTACATCTCGGTTGGAATATTATATACGTCTATAGCGTTATATATCCTAACCTAATGCAGGCTATCATCTCGGATGCAGTATTCTACAACATTCCTGGCGTATCGGCCCCTACTTCTTGGTGGGAACATTATATAGGTCTATAACGTAATATAACCTAACCTAACACATCTAGGCCCTGGCTGGTAATGTTTTACAGAATCTCGTTCGTGACGTCCCGTACATCTCGATTGGAATATTATATACGTCTATAGCGTTATATATCCTAACCTAATGCAGGCTATCATCTCGGATGCAGTATTCTACAACATTCCTGGCGTATCGGCCCCTACTTCTCGGTGGGCACATTATGTAGGTCTATAACGTAATATAACCTAACCTAACACATCTAGGCCCTCGCTGGTAATGTTTTACAGAACCTCGTTCGTGACGTCCCGTACATCTCGGTCGGAATATTATATACGTCTATAGCGTTATATATCCTAACCTAATGCAGGCTATCATCTCCGATGCAGTATTCTACAACATTCCTGGCGTATCGGCCCCTACTTCTCGGTGGGAACATTATATAGGTCTATAACGTAATATAACCTAACCTAACACATCTAGGCCCTCGCTGGTAATGTTTTACAGAACCTCGTTCGTGACGTCCCGTACATCTCGGTCGGAATATTATATACGTCTACAGCGTTATATATCCTAACCTAATGCAGGCTATCATCTCGGATGCAGTATTCTACAACATTCCTGGCGTATCGGCCCCTACTTCTCGGTGGGAACATTATATAGGTCTATAACGTAATATAACCTAACCTAACACATCTAGGCCCTCGCTGGTAATGTTTTACAGAACCTCGTTCGTGACGTCCCGTACATCTCGGTCGGAATATTATATACGTCTATAGCGTTATATATCCTAACCTAAGGCAGGCTATCATCTCGGATGTAGTATTTTACACCATTCCTGGCGTATCGGCCCCCGTTCTCGGTGGGAACATTATATACGTCTATAGCGTATCACATCCTAACCTAACCCATCTAGCCCCTCGCTGATAACGTTTTACAGAATCCCGTTCCTGTCGTCCCGTACATCTCGGTTGGGATATTATATACGTCTACAGCGATATATATCCTAACGTAAGGCAGGCTAACATCTCGGATGTAGTATATTACAACATTCCTGGTGTATCGGCCTGTACTTCTCGGTGGGAACATTATATAGGTCTATAACGTAACATAACCTAACCTAACCCATCTAGCCCCTCGCTGGTAATGTTTTACAGAATCCCGTTCGTTTCGTCCCGTACGTCTCGGTTGGCACATTATAAACGTCTACAGCGATATATATCCTGACGTAAGGCAGGCTGACGTCTCGGATGTTGTATTTTACAACATTCCTGGCGTATCGGCCCCTACTTCTCGGTGGGAACATTATATTCGTCTATAACGTAATATAACCTAACCTAACCCATCTAGCCCCTCGCTGGTAATGTTTTAGAGAATCCCGTTCCTGTCGTCCCGTACATCTCGGTTGGGATATTATATACGTCTACAGCGATATATATCCTAACGTAAGGCAGGCTAACATCTCGGATGTAGTATTTTACAACATTCCCGGCGTATAGGCCCCTACCTCTCGGTGGGATCATTATATTCGTCTATGACGTGATATAACCTAACCTAACACATCTAGGCCCTGGCTGGTAATGTTTTACAGAATCTCGTTCGTGACGTCCCGTACATCTCGGTTGGATTATTATATACGTCTATAGCGTTATATATCCTAACATAATGCAGGCTATCATCTCGAATGCAGTATTCTACAACATTCCTGGCGTATCGGCCCCTACTTCTCGGTGGGAACATTATATATGTCTATAACGTAATATAACCTAACCTAACACATCTAGGCCCTGGCTGGTAATGTTTTACAGAATCTCGTTCGTGACGTCCCGTACATCTCGGTTGGAATATTATATACGTCTATAGCGTTATATATCCTAACCTAATGCAGGCTATCATCTCGGATGCAGTATTCTACAACATTCCTGGCGTATCGGCCCCTACTTCTCGGTGGGAACATTATATTCGTCTATAACGTAATATAACCTAACCTAACCCATCTAGCCCCTCGCTGGTAATGTTTTAGAGAATCCCGTTCCTGTCGTCCCGTACATCTCGGTTGGGATATTATATACGTCTACAGCGATATATATCCTAACGTAAGGCAGGCTAACATCTCGGATGTAGTATTTTACAACATTCCCGGCGTATAGGCCCCTACCTCTCGGTGGGATCATTATATTCGTCTATGACGTGATATAACCTAACCTAACACATCTAGGCCCTGGCTGGTAATGTTTTACAGAATCTCGTTCGTGACGTCCCGTACATCTCGGTTGGATTATTATATACGTCTATAGCGTTATATATCCTAACATAATGCAGAGTATCATCTCGAATGCAGTATTCTACAACATTCCTGGCGTATCGGCCCCTACTTCTCGGTGGGAACATTATATATGTCTATAACGTAATATAACCTAACCTAACACATCTAGGCCCTGGCTGGTAATGTTTTACAGAATCTCGTTCGTGACGTCCCGTACATCTCGGTTGGAATATTATATACGTCTATAGCGTTATATATCCTAACCTAATGCAGGCTATCATCTCGGATGCAGTATTCTACAACATTCCTGGCGTATCGGCCCCTACTTCTCGGTGGGCACATTATATAGGTCTATAACGTAATATAACCTAACCTAACACATCTAGGCCCTCGCTGGTAATGTTTTACAGAACCTCGTTCGTGACGTCCCGTACATCTCGGTCGGAATATTATATACGTCTACAGCGATATATATCCTAACGTAAGGCAGGCTAACATCTCGGATGTAGTATTTTACAACATTCCTGGCGTATCGGCCCCTACTTCTCGGTGGGAACATTATATTCGTCTATAACGTAATATAACCTAACCTAACACATCTAGCCCCTCGCTGGTAATGTTTTACAGAATCCCGTTCGTGACGTCCCGTACATCTCGGTTGGAATATTATATACGTCTATAGCGTTATATATCCTAACCTAATGCAGGCTATCATCTCGGATGCAGTATTCTACAACATTCCTGGCGTATCGGCCCCTACTTCTCGGTGGGAACATTATATAGGTCTATAACGTAATATAACCTAACCTAACACATCTAGGCCCTGGCTGGTAATGTTTTACAGAATCTCGTTCGTGACGTCCCGTACATCTCGGTTGGAATATTATATACGTCTATAGCGTTATATATCCTAACCTAATGCAGGCTATCATCTCGGATGCAGTATTCTACAACATTCCTGGCGTATCGGCCCCTACTTCTTGGTGGGAACATTATATAGGTCTATAACGTAATATAACCTAACCTAACACATCTAGGCCCTGGCTGGTAATGTTTTACAGAATCTCGTTCGTGACGTCCCGTACATCTCGATTGGAATATTATATACGTCTATAGCGTTATATATCCTAACCTAATGCAGGCTATCATCTCGGATGCAGTATTCTACAACATTCCTGGCGTATCGGCCCCTACTTCTCGGTGGGCACATTATGTAGGTCTATAACGTAATATAACCTAACCTAACACATCTAGGCCCTCGCTGGTAATGTTTTACAGAACCTCGTTCGTGACGTCCCGTACATCTCGGTCGGAATATTATATACGTCTATAGCGTTATATATCCTAACCTAATGCAGGCTATCATCTCCGATGCAGTATTCTACAACATTCCTGGCGTATCGGCCCCTACTTCTCGGTGGGAACATTATATAGGTCTATAACGTAATATAACCTAACCTAACACATCTAGGCCCTCGCTGGTAATGTTTTACAGAACCTCGTTCGTGACGTCCCGTACATCTCGGTCGGAATATTATATACGTCTACAGCGTTATATATCCTAACCTAATGCAGGCTATCATCTCGGATGCAGTATTCTACAACATTCCTGGCGTATCGGCCCCTACTTCTCGGTGGGAACATTATATAGGTCTATAACGTAATATAACCTAACCTAACACATCTAGGCCCTCGCTGGTAATGTTTTACAGAACCTCGTTCGTGACGTCCCGTACATCTCGGTCGGAATATTATATACGTCTATAGCGTTATATATCCTAACCTAAGGCAGGCTATCATCTCGGATGTAGTATTTTACACCATTCCTGGCGTATCGGCCCCCGTTCTCGGTGGGAACATTATATACGTCTATAGCGTATCACATCCTAACCTAACCCATCTAGCCCCTCGCTGATAACGTTTTACAGAATCCCGTTCCTGTCGTCCCGTACATCTCGGTTGGGATATTATATACGTCTACAGCGATATATATCCTAACGTAAGGCAGGCTAACATCTCGGATGTAGTATATTACAACATTCCTGGTGTATCGGCCTGTACTTCTCGGTGGGAACATTATATAGGTCTATAACGTAACATAACCTAACCTAACCCATCTAGCCCCTCGCTGGTAATGTTTTACAGAATCCCGTTCGTTTCGTCCCGTACGTCTCGGTTGGCACATTATAAACGTCTACAGCGATATATATCCTGACGTAAGGCAGGCTGACGTCTCGGATGTTGTATTTTACAACATTCCTGGCGTATCGGCCCCTACTTCTCGGTGGGAACATTATATTCGTCTATAACGTAATATAACCTAACCTAACCCATCTAGCCCCTCGCTGGTAATGTTTTAGAGAATCCCGTTCCTGTCGTCCCGTACATCTCGGTTGGGATATTATATACGTCTACAGCGATATATATCCTAACGTAAGGCAGGCTAACATCTCGGATGTAGTATTTTACAACATTCCCGGCGTATAGGCCCCTACCTCTCGGTGGGATCATTATATTCGTCTATGACGTGATATAACCTAACCTAACACATCTAGGCCCTGGCTGGTAATGTTTTACAGAATCTCGTTCGTGACGTCCCGTACATCTCGGTTGGATTATTATATACGTCTATAGCGTTATATATCCTAACCTAATGCAGGCTATCATCTCGAATGCAGTATTCTACAACATTCCTGGCGTATCGGCCCCTACTTCTCGGTGGGCACATTATGTAGGTCTATAACGTAATATAACCTAACCTAACACATCTAGGCCCTCGCTGGTAATGTTTTACAGAACCTCGTTCGTGACGTCCCGTACATCTCGGTCGGAATATTATATACGTCTATAGCGTTATATATCCTAACCTAATGCAGGCTATCATCTCCGATGCAGTATTCTACAACATTCCTGGCGTATCGGCCCCTACTTCTCGGTGGGAACATTATATAGGTCTATAACGTAATATAACCTAACCTAACACATCTAGGCCCTGGCTGGTAATGTTTTACAGAATCTCGTTCGTGACGTCCCGTACATCTCGGTTGGAATATTATATACGTCTATAGCGTTATATACCCTAACCTAATGCAGGCTATCATCTCGGATGCAGTATTCTACAACATTCCTGGCGTATCGGCCCCTACTTCTCGGTGGGAACATTATATAGGTCTATAACGTAATATAACCTAACCTAACACATCTAGGCCCTCGCTGGTAATGTTTTACAGAACCTCGTTCGTGACGTCCCGTACATCTCGGTCGGAATATTATATACGTCTATAGCGTTATATATCCTAACCTAAGGCAGGCTATCATCTCGGATGTAGTATTTTACAACATTCCTGGCGTATCGGCCCCCGTTCTCGGTGGGAACATTATATACGTCTATAGCGTATCACATCCTAACCTAACCCATCTAGCCCCTCGCTGATAACGTTTTACAGAATCCCGTTCCTGTCGTCCCGTACATCTCGGTTGGGATATTATATACGTCTACAGCGATATATATCCTAACGTAAGGCAGGCTAACATCTCGGATGTAGTATTTTACAACATTCCTGGTGTATCGGCCTGTACTTCTCGGTGGGAACATTATATAGGTCTATAACGTAACATAACCTAACCTAACCCATCTAGCCCCTCGCTGGTAATGTTTTACAGAATCCCGTTCGTTTCGTCCCGTACGTCTCGGTTGGGACATTATAAACGTCTACAGCGATATATATCCTGACGTAAGGCAGGCTGACGTCTCGGATGTTGTATTTTGCAACATTCCTGGCGTATCGGCCCCTACTTCTCGGTGGGAACATTATATTCGTCTATAACGTAATATAACCTAACCTAACCCATCTAGCCCCTCGCTGGTAATGTTTTAGAGAATCCCGTTCCTGTCGTCCCGTACATCTCGGTTGGGATATTATATACGTCTACAGCGATATATATCCTAACGTAAGGCAGGCTAACATCTCGGATGTAGTATTTTACAACATTCCCGGCGTATAGGCCCCTACCTCTCGGTGGGATCATTATATTCGTCTATGACGTGATATAACCTAACCTAACACATCTAGGCCCTGGCTGGTAATGTTTTACAGAATCTCGTTCGTGACGTCCCGTACATCTCGGTTGGATTATTATATACGTCTATAGCGTTATATATCCTAACCTAATGCAGGCTATCATCTCGAATGCAGTATTCTACAACATTCCTGGCGTATCGGCCCCTACTTCTCGGTGGGCACATTATGTAGGTCTATAACGTAATATAACCTAACCTAACACATCTAGGCCCTCGCTGGTAATGTTTTACAGAACCTCGTTCGTGACGTCCCGTACATCTCGGTCGGAATATTATATACGTCTATAGCGTTATATATCCTAACCTAATGCAGGCTATCATCTCCGATGCAGTATTCTACAACATTCCTGGCGTATCGGCCCCTACTTCTCGGTGGGAACATTATATAGGTCTATAACGTAATATAACCTAACCTAACACATCTAGGCCCTGGCTGGTAATGTTTTACAGAATCTCGTTCGTGACGTCCCGTACATCTCGGTTGGAATATTATATACGTCTATAGCGTTATATACCCTAACCTAATGCAGGCTATCATCTCGGATGCAGTATTCTACAACATTCCTGGCGTATCGGCCCCTACTTCTCGGTGGGAACATTATATAGGTCTATAACGTAATATAACCTAACCTAACACATCTAGGCCCTCGCTGGTAATGTTTTACAGAACCTCGTTCGTGACGTCCCGTACATCTCGGTCGGAATATTATATACGTCTATAGCGTTATATATCCTAACCTAAGGCAGGCTATCATCTCGGATGTAGTATTTTACAACATTCCTGGCGTATCGGCCCCCGTTCTCGGTGGGAACATTATATACGTCTATAGCGTATCACATCCTAACCTAACCCATCTAGCCCCTAGCTGATAACGTTTTACAGAATCCCGTTCCTGTCGTCCCGTACATCTCGGTTGGGATATTATATACGTCTACAGCGATATATATCCTAACGTAAGGCAGGCTAACATCTCGGATGTAGTATTTTACAACATTCCTGGTGTATCGGCCTGTACTTCTCGGTGGGAACATTATATAGGTCTATAACGTAACATAACCTAACCTAACCCATCTAGCCCCTCGCTGGTAATGTTTTACAGAATCCCGTTCGTTTCGTCCCGTACGTCTCGGTTGGGACATTATAAACGTCTACAGCGATATATATCCCGACGTAAGGCAGGCTGACGTCTCGGATGTTGTATTTTACAACATTCCTGGCGTATCGGCCCCTACTTCTCGGTGGGAACATTATATTCGTCTATAACGTAATATAACCTAACCTAACCCATCTAGCCCCTCGCTGGTAATGTTTTAGAGAATCCCGTTCCTGTCGTCCCGTACATCTCGGTTGGGATATTATATACGTCTACAGCGATATATATCCTAACGTAAGGCAGGCTAACATCTCGGATGTAGTATTTTACAACATTCCCGGCGTATAGGCCCCTACCTCTCGGTGGGATCATTATATTCGTCTATGACGTGATATAACCTAACCTAACACATCTAGGCCCTGGCTGGTAATGTTTTACAGAATCTCGTTCGTGACGTCCCGTACATCTCGGTTGGATTATTATATACGCCTATAGCGTTATATATCCTAACCTAATGCAGGCTATCATCTCGAATGCAGTATTCTACAACATTCCTGGCGTATCGGCCCCTACTTCTCGGTGGGAACATTATATATGTCTATAACGTAATATAACCTAACCTAACACATCTAGGCCCTGGCTGGTAATGTTTTACAGAATCTCGTTCGTGACGTCCCGTACATCTCGGTTGGAATATTATATACGTCTATAGCGTTATATATCCTAACCTAATGCAGGCTATCATCTCGGATGCAGTATTCTACAACATTCCTGGCGTATCGGCCCCTACTTCTCGGTGGGCACATTATATAGGTCTATAACGTAATATAACCTAACCTAACACATCTAGGCCCTCGCTGGTAATGTTTTACAGAACCTCGTTCGTGACGTCCCGTACATCTCGGTCGGAATATTATATACGCCTATAGCGTTATATATCCTAACCTAATGCAGGCTATCATCTCCGATGCAGTATTCTACAACATTCCTGGCGTATCGGCCCCTACTTCTCGGTGGGAACATTATATAGGTCTATAACGTAATATAACCTAACCTAACACATCTAGCCCCTCGCTGATAACGTTTTACAGAATCCCGTTCCTGTCGTCCCGTACATCTCGGTTGGGATATTATATACGTCTACAGCGATATATATCCTAACGTAAGGCAGGCTAACATCTCGGATGTAGTATTTTACAACATTCCTGGCGTATCGGCCCCTACTTCTCGGTGGGAACATTATATTCGTCTATAACGTAATATAACCTAACCTAACACATCTAGCCCCTCGCTGGTAATGTTTTACAGAATCCCGTTCGTTTCGTCCCGTACGTCTCGGTTGGGACATTATAAACGTCTACAGCGATATATATCCCGACGTAAGGCAGGCTGACGTCTCGGATGTTGTATTTTACAACATTCCTGGCGTATCGGCCCCTACTTCTCGGTGGGAACATTATATTCGTCTATAACGTAATATAACCTAACCTAACCCATCTAGCCCCTCGCTGGTAATGTTTTAGAGAATCCCGTTCCTGTCGTCCCGTACATCTCGGTTGGGATATTATATACGTCTACAGCGATATATATCCTAACGTAAGGCAGGCTAACATCTCGGATGTAGTATTTTACAACATTCCCGGCGTATAGGCCCCTACCTCTCGGTGGGAACATTATATTCGTCTATGACGTGATATAACCTAACCTAACACATCTAGGCCCTGGCTGGTAATGTTTTACAGAATCTCGTTCGTGACGTCCCGTACATCTCGGTTGGATTATTATATACGCCTATAGCGTTATATATCCTAACCTAATGCAGGCTATCATCTCGAATGCAGTATTCTACAACATTCCTGGCGTATCGGCCCCTACTTCTCGGTGGGAACATTATATATGTCTATAACGTAATATAACCTAACCTAACACATCTAGGCCCTGGCTGGTAATGTTTTACAGAATCTCGTTCGTGACGTCCCGTACATCTCGGTTGGAATATTATATACGTCTATAGCGTTATATATCCTAACCTAATGCAGGCTATCATCTCGGATGCAGTATTCTACAACATTCCTGGCGTATCGGCCCCTACTTCTCGGTGGGCACATTATATAGGTCTATAACGTAATATAACCTAACCTAACACATCTAGGCCCTCGCTGGTAATGTTTTACAGAACCTCGTTCGTGACGTCCCGTACATCTCGGTCGGAATATTATATACGCCTATAGCGTTATATATCCTAACCTAATGCAGGCTATCATCTCCGATGCAGTATTCTACAACATTCCTGGCGTATCGGCCCCTACTTCTCGGTGGGAACATTATATAGGTCTATAACGTAATATAACCTAACCTAACACATCTAGCCCCTCGCTGATAACGTTTTACAGAATCCCGTTCCTGTCGTCCCGTACATCTCGGTTGGGATATTATATACGTCTACAGCGATATATATCCTAACGTAAGGCGGGCTAACATCTCGGATGTAGTATTTTACAACATTCCTGGCGTATCGGCCCCTACTTCTCGGTGGGAACATTATATTCGTCTATAACGTAATATAACCTAACCTAACACATCTAGCCCCTCGCTGGTAATGTTTTACAGAATCCCGTTCGTGACGTCCCGTACATCTCGGTTGGAATATTATATACGTCTATAGCGTTATATATCCTAACCTAATGCAGGCTATCATCTCGGATGCAGTATTCTACAACATTCCTGGCGTATCGGCCCCTACTTCTCGGTGGGCACATTATATAGGTCTATAACGTAATATAACCTAACCTAACACATCTAGGCCCTCGCTGGTAATGTTTTACAGAACCTCGTTCGTGACGTCCCGTACATCTCGGTCGGAATATTATATACGCCTATAGCGTTATATATCCTAACCTAATGCAGGCTATCATCTCGGATGCAGTATTCTACAACATTCCTGGCGTATCGGCCCCTACTTCTCGGTGGGAACATTATATAGGTCTATAACGTAATATAACCTAACCTAACACATCTAGGCCCTCGCTGGTAATGTTTTACAGAACCTCGTTCGTGACGTCCCGTACATCTCGGTCGGAATATTATATACGTCTATAGCGTTATATATCCTAACCTAAGGCAGGCTATCATCTCGGATGTAGTATTTTACAACATTCCTGGCGTATCGGCCCCCGTTCTCGGTGGGAACATTATATACGTCTATAGCGTATCACATCCTAACCTAACCCATCTAGCCCCTCGCTGATAACGTTTTACAGAATCCCGTTCCTGTCGTCCCGTACATCTCGGTTGGGATATTATATACGTCTACAGCGATATATATCCTAACGTAAGGCAGGCTAACATCTCGGATGTAGTATATTACAACATTCCTGGTGTATCGGCCTGTACTTCTCGGTGGGAACATTATATAGGTCTATAACGTAACATAACCTAACCTAACCCATCTAGCCCCTCGCTGGTAATGTTTTACAGAATCCCGTTCGTTTCGTCCCGTACGTCTCGGTTGGGACATTATAAACGTCTACAGCGATATATATCCTTACGTAAGGCAGGCTGACGTCTCGGATGTTGTATTTTACAACATTCCTGGCGTATCGGCCCCTACTTCTCGGTGGGAACATTATATTCGTCTATAACGTAATATAACCTAACCTAACCCATCTAGCCCCTCGCTGGTAATGTTTTAGAGAATCCCGTTCCTGTCGTCCCGTACATCTCGGTTGGGATATTATATACGTCTACAGCGATATATATCCTAAGGTAAGGCAGGCTAACATCTCGGATGTAGTATTTTACAACATTCCCGGCGTATAGGCCCCTACCTCTCGGTGGGATCATTATATTCGTCTATGACGTGATATAACCTAACCTAACACATCTAGGCCCTGGCTGGTAATGTTTTACAGAATCTCGTTCGTGACGTCCCGTACATCTCGGTTGGAATATTATATACGTCTATAGCGTTATATATCCTACCCTAATGCAGGCTATCATCTCGGATGCAGTATTCTACAACATTCCTGGCGTATCGGCCCCTACTTCTCGGTAGGAACATTATATAGGTCTATAACGTAATATAACCTAACCTAACACATCTAGGCCCTCGCTGGTAATGTTTTATAGAACCTCGTTCGTGACGTCCCGTACATCTCGGTCGGAATATTATATACGTCTATAGCGTTATATACCCTAACCTAAGGCAGGCTATCATCTCGGATGTAGTATTTTACAACATTCCTGGCGTATCGGCCCCCGTTCTCGGTGGGAACATTATATACGTCTATAGCGTATCACATCCTAACCTAACCCATCTAGCCCCTCGCTGATTACGTTTTACAGAATCCCGTTCCTGTCGTCCCGTACATCTCGGTTGGGATATTATATACGTCTACAGCGATATATATCCTAACGTAAGGCAGGCTAACATCTCGGATGTAGTATTTTACAACATTCCCGGCGTATAGGCCCCTACCTCTCGGTGGGATCATTATATTCGTCTATGACGTGATATAACCTAACCTAACACATCTAGGCCCTGGCTGGTAATGTTTTGCAGAATCTCGTTCGTGACGTCCCGTACATCTCGGTTGGAATATTATATACGTCTATAGCGTTATATATCCTAACCTAATGCAGGCTATCATCTCGGATGCAGTATTCTACAACATTCCTGGCGTATCGGCCCCTACTTCTCGGTGGGAACATTATATAGGTCTATAACGTAATATAACCTAACCTAACACATCTAGGCCCTCGCTGGTAATGTTTTACAGAACCTCGTTCGTGACGTCCCGTACATCTCGGTCGGAATATTATATACGTCTATAGCGTTATATATCCTAACCTAAGGCAGGCTATCATCTCGGATGTAGTATTTTACAACATTCCTGGCGTATCGGCCCCCGTTCTCGGTGGGAACATTATATACGTCTATAGCGTATCACATCCTAACCTAACCCATCTAGCCCCTCGCTGATAACGTTTTACAGAATCCCGTTCCTGTCGTCCCGTACATCTCGGTTGGGATATTATATACGTCTACAGCGATATATATCCTACCGTAAGGCAGGCTAACATCTCGGATGTAGTATATTACAACATTCCTGGTGTATCGGCCTCTACTTCTCGGTGGGAACATTCTATAGGTCTATAACGTAACATAACCTAACCAAACCCATCTAGCCCCTCGCTGGTAATGTTTTACAGAATCCCGTTCGATTCGTCCCGTACGTCTCGATTGGGATATTAAATACGTCTATAGCGTTATATATCCTAACCTAAGGCAGGCCATCATCTCGGATGTAGTATTTTACAACATTCCTGACGTATCGGCCCCTACTTCTCGGTGGGAACATTATATTCTTCTATAACGTAACATAACCTAACCTAACCCATCTAGCCCCTCGCTGGTAATGTTTTACAGAATCCCGTTCGATTCGTCCCGTACGTCTCGGTTGGGACATTATAAACGTCTACAGCGATATATATCCTAACCTAATGCAGGCTATCATCTCGGATGCAGTATTCTACAACATTCCTGGCGTATCGGCCCCTACTTCTCGGTGGGAACATTATATATTTCTATAACGTAATATAACCTAACCTAACGCATCTAGCCCCTCGCTGGTAATGTTTTACAGAATCGCGTTCGTGCCGTCCCGTACATCTCGGTTGGGATATTATATACGTCTATAGCGTTATATATCCTATCCTAAGGCAAGCTATCATCTCGGATGTAGTATTCTACAACATTCCTGGCGTATCGGCCCCTACTTCTCGGTGGGAACATTATATATTTCTATAACGTAATATAACCTAACCTAACGCATCTAGCCCCTCGCTGGTAATGTTTTACAGAATCGCGTTCGTGTCGTTCCGTACGTCTCGATTGGGATATTAAATACGTCTATAGCGTTATATATCCTAACCTAAGGCAGACTAACATCTCGGATGTAGTATTTTACAACATTCCTGGCTAATCGGCCCCTACTTCTCGGTGGGAACATTATATTCGTCTATAACGTAGTATAACCTAACCTAACCCATCTAGCCCCTCGCTGGTAATGTTTTAGAGAATCCCGTTCCTGTCGCCCCGTACATCTCGGTTGGGATATTAAATACGTCTACAGCGATATATATCCTAACGTAAGGCAGGCTAACATCTCGGATGTAGTATTTTACAACCTTCCCGGCGTATAGGCCCCTACCTCTCGGTGGGATCATTATATTCGTCTATGACGTGATATAACCTAACCTAACACATCTAGGCCCTGGCTGGTAATGTTTTACAGAATCTCGTTCGTGACGTCCCGTACATCTCGGTTGGAATATTATATACGTCTATAGCGTTATATGTCCTAACCTAATGCAGGCTATCATCTCGGATGCAGTATTCTACAACATTCCTGGCGTATCGGCCCCTACTTCTGGGTGGGAACATTATATAGGTCTATAACGTAATATAACCTAACCTAACACATCTAGGCCCTCGCTGGTAATGTTTTACAGAACCTCGTTCGTGACGTCCCGTACATCTCGGTCGGAATATTATATACGTCTATAGCGTTATATATCCTAACGTAAGGCAGACTATCATCTCGGATGTAGTATTTTACAACATTCCTGGCGTATCGGCCCCCGTTCTCGGTGGGAACATTATATACGTCTATAGCGTATCACATCCTAACCTAACCCATCTAGCCCCTCGCTGATTACGTTTTACAGAATCCCGTTCCTGTCGTCCCGTACATCTCGGTTGGTATATTATATACGTCTACAGCGATATATATCCTAACGTAAGGCAGGCTAACATCTCGGATGTAGTATTTTACAACATTCCCGGCGTATAGGCCCCTACCTCTCGGTGGGATCATTATATTCGTCTATGACGTGATATAACCTAACCTAACACATCTAGGCCCTGGCTGGTAATGTTTTGCAGAATCTCGTTCGTGACGTCCCGTACATCTCGGTTGGAATATTATATACGTCTATAGCGTTATATATCCTAACCTAATGCAGGCTATCATCTCGGATGCAGTATTCTACAACATTCCTGGCGTATCGGCCCCTACTTCTCGGTGGGAACATTATATAGGTCTATAACGTAATATAACCTAACCTAACACATCTAGGCCCTCGCTGGTAATGTTTTACAGAACCTCGTTCGTGACGTCCCGTACATCTCGGTCGGAATATTATATACGTCTATAGCGTTATATATCCTAACCTAAGGCAGGCTATCATCTCGGATGTAGTATTTTACAACATTCCTGGCGTATCGGCCCCCGTTCTCGGTGGGAACATTATATACGTCTATAGCGTATCACATCCTAACCTAACCCATCTAGCCCCTCGCTGATAACGTTTTACAGAATCCCGTTCCTGTCGTCCCGTACATCTCGGTTGGGATATTATATACGTCTACAGCGATATATATCCTAACGTAAGGCAGGCTAACATCTCGGATGTAGTATATTACAACATTCCTGGTGTATCGGCCTGTACTTCTCGGTGGGAACATTATATAGGTCTATAACGTAACATAACCTAACCTAACCCATCTAGCCCCTCGCTGGTAATGTTTTACAGAATCCCGTTCGTTTCGTCCCGTACGTCTCGGTTGGGACATTATAAACGTCTACAGCGATATATATCCTGACGTAAGGCAGGCTGACGTCTCGGATGTTGTATTTTACAACATTCCTGGCGTATCGGCCCCTACTTCTCGGTGGGAACATTATATTCGTCTATAACGTAATATAACCTAACCTAACCCATCTAGCCCCTCGCTGGTAACGTTTTAGAGAATCCCGTTCCTGTCGTCCCGTACATCTCGGTTGGGATATTATATACGTCTACAGCGATATATATCCTAACGTAAGGCAGGCTAACATCTCGGATGTAGTATTTTACAACATTCCTGGCGTATCGGCCCCTACTTCTCGGTGGGAACATTATATATTTCTATAACGTAATATAACCTAACCTAACGCATCTAGCCCCTCGCTGGTAATGTTTTACAGAATCGCGTTCGTGTCGTCCCGTACGTCTCGGTTGGGATATTATATACGTCTACAGCGATATATATCCTAACGTAAGGCAGACTAACATCTCGGATGTAGTATTTTACAACATTCCTGGCGTATCGGCCCCTACTTCTCGGTGGGAACATTATATTCGTCTATAACGTAATCGAACCTAACCTAACACATCTAGCCCCTCGCTGGTAATGTTTTACAGAATCCCGTTCGTGACGTCCCGTACATCTCGGTTGGAATATTATATACGTCTATAGCGTTATATATCCTAACCTAATGCAGGCTATCATCTCGGATGCAGTATTCTACAACATTCCTGGCGTATCGGCCCCTACTTCTCGGTGGGAACATTATATAGGTCTATAACGTAATATAACCTAACCTAACACATCTAGGCCCTCGCTGGTAATATTTTACAGAACCTCGTTCGTGACGTCCCGTACATCTCGGTCGGAATATTATATACGTCTATAGCGTTATATATCCTAACCTAAGGCAGGCTATCATCTCGGATGTAGTATTTTACAACATTCCTGGCGTATCGGCCCCCGTTCTCGGTGGGAACATTATATACGTCTATAGCGTATCACATCCTAACCTAACCCATCTAGCCCCTCGCTGATAACGTTTTACAGAATCCCGTTCCTGTCGTCCCGTACATCTCGGTTGGGATATTATATACGTCTACAGCGATATATATCCTACCGTAAGGCAGGCTAAAATCTCGGATGTAGTATATTACAACATTCCTGGTGTATCGGCCTCTACTTCTCGGTGGGAACATTCTATAGGTCTATAACGTAACATAACCTAACCTAACCCATCTAGCCCCTCGCTGGTAATGTTTTACAGAATCCCGTTCGATTCGTCCCGTACGTCTCGATTGGGATATTAAATACGTCTATAGCGTTATATATCCTAACCTAAGGCAGGCCATCATCTCGGATGTAGTATTTTACAACATTCCTGACGTATCGGCCCCTACTTCTCGGTGGGAACATTATATTCTTCTATAACGTAACATAACCTAACCTAACCCATCTAGCCCCTCGCTGGTAATGTTTTACAGAATCCCGTTCGATTCGTCCCGTACGTCTCGGTTGGGACATTATAAACGTCTACAGCGATATATATCCTAACGTAAGGCAGACTAACATCTCGGATGCAGTATTTTACAACATTCCCGGCGTATAGGCCCCTACGTCTCGGTGGGATCATTATATTCGTCTATGACGTGATATAACCTAACCTAACACATCTAGGCCCTGGCTGGTAATGTTTTACAGAATCTCGTTCGTGACGTCCCGTACATCTCGGTTGGAATATTATATACGTCTATAGCGTTATATATCCTAACCTAATGCAGGCTATCATCTCGGATGCAGTATTCTACAACATTCCTGGCGTATCGGCCCCTACTTCTCGGTGGGAACATTATATATTTCTATAACGTAATATAACCTAACCTAACGCATCTAGCCCCTCGCTGGTAATGTTTTACAGAATCGCGTTCGTGCCGTCCCGTACATCTCGGTTGGGATATTATATACGTCTATAGCGTTATATATCCTATCCTAAGGCAAGCTATCATCTCGGATGTAGTATTCTACAACATTCCTGGCGTATCGGCCCCTACTTCTTGGTGGGAACATTATATATTTCTATAACGTAATATAACCTAACCTAACGCATCTAGCCCCTCGCTGGTAATGTTTTACAGAATCGCGTTCGTGTCGTTCCGTACGTCTCGATTGGGATATTAAATACGTCTATAGCGTTATATATCCTAACCTAAGGCAGACTAACATCTCGGATGTAGTATTTTACAACATTCCTGGCTAATCGGCCCCTACTTCTCGGTGGGAACATTATATTCGTCTATAACGTAGTATAACCTAACCTAACCCATCTAGCCCCTCGCTGGTAATGTTTTAGAGAATCCCGTTCCTGTCGCCCCGTACATCTCGGTTGGGATATTAAATACGTCTACAGCGATATATATCCTAACGTAAGGCAGGCTAACATCTCGGATGTAGTATTTTACAACCTTCCCGGCGTATAGGCCCCTACCTCTCGGTGGGATCATTATATTCGTCTATGACGTGATATAACCTAACCTAACACATCTAGGCCCTGGCTGGTAATGTTTTACAGAATCTCGTTCGTGACGTCCCGTACATCTCGGTTGGAATATTATATACGTCTATAGCGTTATATGTCCTAACCTAATGCAGGCTATCATCTCGGATGCAGTATTCTACAACATTCCTGGCGTATCGGCCCCTACTTCTGGGTGGGAACATTATATAGGTCTATAACGTAATATAACCTAACCTAACACATCTAGGCCCTCGCTGGTAATGTTTTACAGAACCTCGTTCGTGACGTCCCGTACATCTCGGTCGGAATATTATATACGTCTATAGCGTTATATATCCTAACGTAAGGCAGGCTATCATCTCGGATGTAGTATTTTACAACATTCCTGGCGTATCGGCCCCCGTTCTCGGTGGGAACATTATATACGTCTATAGCGTATCACATCCTAACCTAACCCATCTAGCCCCTCGCTGATAACGTTTTACAGTATCCCGTTCTTTTCGTCCCGTACGTCTCGGTTGGGACATTATAAACGTCTACAGCCATATATATCCTGACGTAAGGCAGGCTGACGTCTCGGATGTTGTATTTTACAACATTCCTGGCGTATCGGCCCCTACTTCTCGGTGGGAACATTATATTCGTCTATAACGTAATCTAACCTAACCTAACACATCTAGCCCCTCGCTGGTAATGTTTTACAGAATCCCGTTCGTGACGTCCCGTACATCTCGGTTGGAATATTATATACGTCTATAGCGTTATATATCCTAACCTAAGGCAGGCTATCATCTTGGATGTAGTATTCTACAACATTCCTGGCGTATCGGCTCGTACTTCTCGGTGGGAACATTATATAGGTCGATAACGTAATATAACCTAACCTAACACATCTAGGCCCTCGCTGGTAATGTTTTACAGAACCTCGTTAGTGACGTCCCGTACATCTCCGTTGGAATATTGTATACGTCTATAGCGTTATATATCCTAACCTAAGGCAGGCTATCATCTCGGATGTATTATTTTACAACATTCCTGGCGTATCGGCCCCCGTTCTCGGTGGGAACATTATATACGTCTATAGCGTATGACATCCTAACCTAACCCATCTAGCCCCTCGCTGATAATGTTTTACAGAATCCCGTTTCTATCGTCCCGTACATCTCGGTTGGGATATTATATACGCCTACAGCGATATATATCCTAACGTAAGGCAGGCTAACATCTCGGATGTAGTATTTTACAACATTCCTGGCGTATCGGCCTCTACTTCTCGGTGGGAACATTATATAGGTCTATAACGTAACATAACGTAATCTAACCCATCTAGCCCCTCGCTGGTAATGTTTTACAGAATCCCGTTCGTTTCGTCCCGTACGTCTCGGTTGGGACATTATAAACGTCTACAGCGATATATATCCTGACGTAAGGCAGGCTGACGTCTCGGATGTTGTATTTTACAACATTCCTGGCGTATCGGCCCCTACTTCTCGGTGGGAACATTATATTCGTCTATAACGTAATCTAACCTAACCTAACACATCTAGCCCCTCGCTGGTAATGTTTTACAGAATCCCGTTCGTGCCGCCCCGTACATCTCGGTTGGAATATTATATACGTCTATAGCGTTATATATCCTATCCTAAGGCAAGCTATCATCTCGGATGTAGTATTCTACAACATTCCTGGCGTATCGGCCCCTACTTCTCGGTGGGAACATTATATATTTCTATAACGTAATATAACCTAACCTAACGCATCTAGCCCCTCGCTGGTAATGTTTTACAGAATCGCGTTCGTGTCGTTCCGTACGTCTCGATTGGGATATTAAATACGTCCATAGCGTTATATATCCTAACCTAAGGCAGGCCATCATCTCGGATGTAGTATTTTACAACATTCCTTACGTATCGGCCCCTACTTCTCGGTGGGAACATTATATTCTTCTATAACGTAACATAACCTAAGCTAACCCATCTAGCCCCTCGCTGGTAATGTTTTACAGAATCCCGTCCGATTCGTCCCGTACGTCTCGGTTGGGACATTATAAACGTCTACAGCGATATATATCCTGACGTAAGGCAGGCTGACGTCTCGGATGTTGTATTTTACAACATTCCTGGCGTATCGACCCCTACTTCTCGGTGGAAACATTATATAGGTCTATAACGTAATATAACCTAACCTAATACATCTAGGCCCTCGCTGGTAATGTTTTACAGAACCTCGTTCGTGACGTCCCGTACATCTCGGTCGGAATATTATATACGTCTATAGCGTTATATATCCTAACCTAAGGCAGGCTATCATCTCGGATGTAGTATTTTACAACATTCCTGGCGTATCGGCCCCTACTTCTCGGTGGGAACATTATATTCATCTATAACGTAATCTAACCTAACCTAACACATCTAGCCCCTCGCTGGTAATGTTTTACAGAATCCCGTTCGTGACGTCCCGTACATCTCGGTTGGAATATTATATACGTCTATAGCGTTATATATCCTAACCTAAGGCAGGCTATCATCTCGGATGTATTATTTTACAACATTCCTGGCGTATCGGCCCCCGTTCTCGGTGGGAACATTATATACGTCTATAGCGTATGACATCCTAACCTAACCCATCTAGCCCCTCGCTGGTAATGTTTTACAGAATCCCGTTCGTTTCGACCCGTACGTCTCGGTTGGGACATTATAAACGTCTACAGCGATATATATCCTAACGTAAGGTAGGCTAACATCTCGGATGTAGTATTTTACAACATTCCCGGCGTATCGGCCCCTACTTCTCGGTGGGATCATTATATTCGTCTATAACGTAATATAACCTAACCTAACCCATCTAGCCCCTCGCTGGTAACATTTTACAGAATCGCGTTCGTGTCGTCCCGTACGTCTCGGTTGGGACATTATAAACGTCTACAGCGATATATATCCTGACGTAAGGCAGGCTGACGTCTCGGATGTTGTATTTTACAACATTCCTGGCGTATCGGCCCCCGTTCTCGGTGGGAACATTATATACGTCTATAGCGTATCACATCCTAACCTAACCCATCTAGCCCCTCGCTGATAACGTTTTACAGAATCCCGTTCCTGTCGTCCCGTACATCTCGGCTGGGATATTATATACGTCTACAGCGATATATATCCTAACGTAAGGCAGGCTAACATCTCGGATGTAGTATATTACAACATTCCTGGTGTATCGGCCTCTACTTCTCGGTGGGAACATTATATACGTCTATAGCGTATCACATCCTAACCTAACCCATCTAGCCCCTCGCTGATAACGTTTTACAGAATCCCGTTCGTTTCGTCCCGTACGTCTCGGTTGGGACATTATAAACGTCTACAGCGATATATATCCTGACGTAAGGCAGGCTGACGTCTCGGATGTTGTATTTTACAACATTCCTGGCGTATCGGCCCCTACTTCTCGGTGGGAACATTATATTCGTCTATAACGTAATCTAACCTAACCTAACACATCTAGCCCCTCGCTGGTAACGTTTTACAGAATCCCGTTCGTGCCGCCCCGTACATCTCGGTTGGAATATTATATACGTCTATAGCGTTATATATCCTATCCTAAGGCAGGCTAACATCTCGGATGTAGTATTTTACAACATTCCTGGCGTATCGGCCTCTACTTCTCGGTGGGAACATTATATAGGTCTATAACGTAACATAACGTAATCTAACCCATCTAGCCCCTCGCTGGTAATGTTTTACAGAATCCCGTTCGTTTCGTCCCGTACGTCTCGGTTGGGACATTATAAACGTCTACAGCGATATATATCCTGACGTAAGGCAGGCTGACGTCTCGGATGTTGTATTTTACAACATTCCTGGCGTATCGGCCCCTACTTCTCGGTGGGAACATTATATTCGTCTATAACGTAATCTAACCTAACCTAACACATCTAGCCCCTCGCTGGTAATGTTTTACAGAATCCCGTTCGTGCCGCCCCGTACATCTCGGTTGGAATATTATATACGTCTATAGCGTTATATATCCTATCCTAAGGCAAGCTATCATCTCGGATGTAGTATTCTACAACATTCCTGGCGTATCGGCCCCTACCTCTCGGTGGGATCATTATATTCGTCTATGACGTGATATAACCTAACCTAACACATCTAGGCCCTGGCTGGTAATGTTTTACAGAATCTCGTTCGTGACGTCCCGTACATCTCGGTTGGAATATTATATACGTCTATAGCGTTATATATCCTAACCTAATGCAGGCTACCATCTCGGATGCAGTATTCTACAACATTCCTGGCGTATCGGCCCCTACTTCTCGGTGGGAACATTATATAGGTCTATAACGTAATATAACCTAACCTAACACATCTAGGCCCTCGCTGGTAATGTTTTACAGAACCTCGTTCGTGACGTCCCGTACATCTCGGTCGGAATATTATATACGTCTATAGCGTTATATATCCTAACCTAAGGCAGGCTATCATCTCGGATGTAGTATTTTACAACATTCCTGGCGTATCGGCCCCCGTTCTCGGTGGGAACATTATATACGTCTATAGCGTATCACATCCTAACCTAACCCATCTAGCCCCTCGCTGATAACGTTTTACAGAATCCCGTTCCTGTCGTCCCGTACATCTCGGTTGGGATATTATATATGTCTACAGCGATATATATCCTAACGTAAGGCAGGCTAACATCTCGGATGTAGTATATTACAACATTCCTGGTGTATCGGCCTCTACTCCTCGGTGGGAACATTATATAGGTCTATAACGTAACATAACCTAACCTAACCCATTTAGCCCCTCGCTGGTAATGTTTTACAGAATCCCGTTCGTTTCGTCCCGTACGTCTCGGTTGGGACATTGTAAACGTCTACAGCGATATATATCCTGACGTAAGGCAGGCTGACGTCTCGGATGTTGTACTTTACAACATTCCTGGCGTATCGGCCCCTACTTCTCGGTGGGAACATTATATTCGTCTATAACGTAATCTAACCTAACCTAACACATCTAGCCCCTCGCTGGTAATGTTTTACAGAATCCCGTTCGTGACGTCCCGTACATCTCGGTTGGAATATTATATACGTCTATAGCGTTATATATCCTAACCTAAGGCAGGCTATCATCTTGGATGTAGTATTCTACAACATTCCTGGCGTATCGGCTCGTACTTCTCGGTGGGAACATTATATAGGTCTATAACGTAATATAACCTAACCTAACACATCTAGGCCCTCGCTGGTAATGTTTTACAGAACCTCGTTAGTGACGTCCCGTACATCTCCGTTGGAATATTGTATACGTCTATAGCGTTATATATCCTAACCTAAGGCAGGCTATCATCTCGGATGTATTATTTTACAACATTCCTGGCGTATCGGCCCCCGTTCTCGGTGGGAACATTATATACGTCTATAGCGTATGACATCCTAACCTAACCCATCTAGCCCCTCACTGATAATGTTTTACAGAATCCCGTTTCTATCGTCCCGTACATCTCGGTTGGGATATTATATACGCCTACAGCGATATATATCCTAACGTAAGGCAGGCTAACATCTCGGATGTAGTATTTTACAACATTCCTGGCGTATCGGCCTCTACTTCTCGGTGGGAACATTATATAGGTCTATAACGTAACATAACCTAACCTAACCCATCTAGCCCCTCGCTGGTAATGTTTTACAGAATCCCATTCGTTTCGTCCCGTACGTCTCGATTGGGACATTATAAACGTCTACAGCGATATATATCCTGACGTAAGGCAGGCTGACGTCTCGGATGTTGTATTTTACAACATTCCTGGCGTATCGGCCCCTACTTCTCGGTGGGAACATTATATTCGTCTATAACGTAATCTAATCTAACCTAACACATCTAGCCCCTCGCTGGTAATGTTTTAGAGAATGCCGTTCCTGTCGTCCCGTACATCTCGGTTGGGATATTATATACGTCTACAGCGATATTTATCCTAACGTAAGGCAGGCTAACATCTCGGATGTAGTATTTTACAACATTCCCGGCGTATAGGCCCCTACCTCTCGGTGGGATCATTATATTCGTCTATGACGTGATATAACCTAACCTAACACATCTAGGCCCTGTTTGGTAATGTTTTACAGAATCTCGTTCGTGACGTCCCGTACATCTCGGTTGGAATATTATATACGTCTATAGCGTTATATATCCTAACCTAATGCAGGCTATCATCTCGGATGCAGTATTCTACAACATTCCTGGCGTATCGGCCCCTACTTCTCGGTGGGAACATTATATAGGTCTATAACGTAATATAACCTAACCTAACACATCTAGGCCCTCGCTGGTAATGTTTTACAGAACCTCGTTCGTGACGTCCCGTACATCTCGGTCGGAATATTATATACGTCTATAGCGTTATATATCCTAACGTAAGGCAGGCTATCATCTCGGATGTAGTATTTTACAACATTCCTGGCGTATCGGCCCCCGTTCTCGGTGGGAACATTATATACGTCTATAGCGTATCACATCCTAACCTAAGCCATCTAGCCCCTTGCTGATAACGTTTTACAGTATCCCGTTCGTTTCGTCCCGTACGTCTCGGTTGGGACATTACAAACGTCTACAGCGATATATATCCTGACGTAAGGCAGGCTGACGTCTCGGATGTTGTATTTTACAACATTCCTGGCGTATCGGCCCCTACTTCTCGGTGGGAACATTATATTCGTCTATAACGTAATCTAACCTAACCTAACACATCTAGCCCCTCGCTGGTAATGTTTTACAGAATCCCGTTCGTGCCGCCCCGTACATCTCGGTTGGAATATTATATACGTCTATAGCGTTATATATCCTATCCTAAGGCAAGCTATCATCTCGGATGTAGTATTCTACAACATTCGTGGCGTATCGGCCCCCGTTCTCGGTGGGAACATTATATACGTCTATAGCGTATGACATCCTAACCTAACCCATCTAGCCCCTCACTGATAATGTTTTACAGAATCCCGTTTCTATCGTCCCGTACATCTCGGTTGGGATATTATATACGCCTACAGCGATATATATCCTAACGTAAGGCAGGCTAACATCTCGGATGTAGTATTTTACAACATTCCTGGCGTATCGGCCTCTACTTCTAGGTGGGAACATTATGTAGGTCTATAACGTAACATAACCTAACCTAACCCATCTAGCCCCTCGCTGGTAATGTTTTACAGAATCCCATTCGTTTCGTCCCGTACGTCTCGGTTGGGACATTATAAACCTCTACAGCGATATATATCCTGACGTAAGGCAGGCTGACGTCTCGGATGTTGTATTTTACAACATTCCTGGCGTATCGGCCCCTACTTCTCGGTGGGAACATTATATTCATCTATAACCTAATATAACCTAACCTAACGCATCTAGCCCCTCGCTGGTAATGTTTTACAGAATCGCGTTCGTGTCGTTCCGTACGTCTCGATTGGGATATTAAATACGTCTATAGCGTTATATATCCTAACCTAAGGCAGGCCATCATCTCGGATGTAGTATTTTACAACATTCCTTACGTATCGGCCCCTACTTCTCGGTGGGAACATTATATTCTTCATTAACGTAACATAACCTAACCTAACCCATCTAGCCCCTCGCTGGTAATGTTTTACAGAATCCCGTTCGATTCGTCCCGTACGTCTCGGTTGGGACATTATAAACGTCTACAGCGATATATATCCTAACGTAAGGCAGACTAACATGTCGGATGTAGTATTTTACAACATTCCCGGCGTATAGGCCCCTACCTCTCGGTGGGATCATTATATTCGTCTATGACGTGATATAACCTAACCTAACACATCTAGGCCCTGGCTGGTAATGTTTTACAGAATCTCGTTCGTGACGTCCCGTACATCTCGGTTGGAATATTATATACGTCTATAGCGTTATATATCCTATCCTAAGGCAAGCTATCATCTCGGATGTAGTATTCTACAACATTCCTGGCGTATCGGCCCCTACTTCTCGGTGGGAACATTATATATTTCTATAACGTAATATAACCTAACCTAACGCATCTAGCCCCTCGCTGGTAATGTTTTACAGAATCGCGTTCGTGTCGTTCCGTACGTATCGATTGGGATATTAAATACGTCTATAGCGTTATATATCCTAACCTAAGGCAGACTAACATCTCGGTTGTAGTATTTTACAACATTCCTGGCTAATCGGCCCCTACTTCTCGGTGGGAACATTATATTCGTCTATAACGTAGTATAACCTAACCTAACCCATCTAGCCCCTCGCTGGTAATGTTTTAGAGAATCCCGTTCCTGTCGTCCCGTACATCTCGGTTGGGATATTATATACGTCTACAGCGATATATATCCTAACGTAAGGCAGGCTAACATCTCGGATGTAATATTTTACAACATTCCCGGCGTATAGGCCCCTACCTCTCGGTGGGATCATTATATTCGTCTATGACGTGATATAACCTAACCTAACACATCTAGGCCCTGGCTGGTAATGTTTTACAGAATCTCGTTCGTGACGTCCCGTACATCTCGGTTGGAATATTATATACGTCTATAGCGTTATATATCCTAACCTAATGCAGGCTATCATCTCGGATGCAGTATTCTACAACATTCCTGGCGTATCGGCCCCTACTTCTCGGTGGGAACATTATATAGGTCTATAACGTAATATAACCTAACCTAACACATCTAGGCCCTCGCAGGTAATGTTTTACAGAACCTCGTTCGTGACGTCCCGTACATCTCGGTCGGAATATTATAAACGTCTATAGCGTTATATATCCTAACCTAAGGCAGGCCATCATCTCGGATGTAGTATTTTACAACATTCCTGACGTATCGGCCCCTACTTCTCGGTGGGAACATTATATTCTTCTATAACGTAACATAACCTAACCTAACCCATCTAGCCCCTCGCTGGTAATGTTTTACAGAATCCCGTTCCTGTCGTCCCGTACATCTCGGTTGGGATATTATACACGTCTACAGCGATATGTATCCTAACGTAAGGCAGGCTAACATCTCGGATGTAGTATTTTACAACATTCCCGGCGTATAGGCCCCTACCTCTCGGTGGGATCATTATATTCGTCTATGACGTGATATAACCTAACCTAACACATCTAGGCTCTGGCTGGTAATGTTTTACAGAATCTCGTTCGTGACGTCCCGTACATCTCGGTTGGAATATTATATACGTCTATAGCGTTATATATCCTAACCTAATGCAGGCTATCATCTCGGATGCAGTATTCTACAACATTCCTGGCGTATCGGCCCCTACTTCTCGGTGGGAACATTATATAGGTCTATAACGTAATATAACCTAACCTAACACATCTAGGCCCTCGCTGGTAATGTTTTACAGAACCTCGTTCGTGACGTCCCGTACATCTCGGTTGGAATATTATATACGTCTATAGCGTTATATATCCTAACCTAAGGCAGGCTATCATCTCGGATGTAGTATTTTACAACATTCCTGGCGTATCGGCCCCCGTTCTCGGTGGGAACATTATATACGTCTATAGCGTATCACATCCTAACCTAACCCATCTAGCCCCTCGCTGATAACGTTTTACAGAATCCCGTTCCTGTCGTCCCGTACATCTCGGTTGGGATATTATATACGTCTACAGCGATATATATCCTAACGTAAGGCAGGCTAACATCTCGGATGCAGTATATTACAACATTCCTGGTGTATCGGCCTCTACTTCTCGGTGGGAACATTATATAGGTCTATAACGTAACATAACCTAACCTAACCCATCTAGCCCCTCGCTGGTAATGTTTTACAGAATCCCGTTCGTTTCGTCCCGTACGTCTCGGTTGGGACATTATAAACGTCTACAGCGATATATATCCTGACGTAAGGCAGGCTATCATCTCGGATGCAGTATTTTAAAACATTCCTGGCATATCGGCCCCTACTTCTCGGTGGGAACATTATATACGTCTATAACGTATCACAACCTAACCTAACCCATCTAGCCCCTCTCTGGTAATGTGATACAGAATCGCGTTCGTGTCGTTCCGTACGTCTCGATTGGGATATTAAATACGTCTATAGCGTTATATATCCTAACCTAAGGCAGGCCATCATCTCGGATGTAGTATTTTACAACATTCCTTACGTATCGGCCCCTACTTCTCGGTGGGAACATTATATTCTTCATTAACGTAACATAACCTAACCTAACCCATCTAGCCCCTCGCTGGTAATGTTTTACAGAATCCCGTTCGATTCGTCCCGTACGTCTCGGTTGGGACATTATAAACGTCTACAGCGATATATATCCTAACGTAAGGCAGACTAACATGTCGGATGTAGTATTTTACAACATTCCCGGCGTATAGGCCCCTACCTCTCGGTGGGATCATTATATTCGTCTATGACGTGATATAACCTAACCTAACACATCTAGGCCCTGGCTGGTAATGTTTTACAGAATCTCGTTCGTGACGTCCCGTACATCTCGGTTGGAATATTATATACGTCTATAGCGTTATATATCCTATCCTAAGGCAAGCTATCATCTCGGATGTAGTATTCTACAACATTCCTGGCGTATCGGCCCCTACTTCTCGGTGGGAACATTATATATTTCTATAACGTAATATAACCTAACCTAACGCATCTAGCCCCTCGCTGGTAATGTTTTACAGAATCGCGTTCGTGTCGTTCCGTACGTATCGATTGGGATATTAAATACGTCTATAGCGTTATATATCCTAACCTAAGGCAGACTAACATCTCGGTTGTAGTATTTTACAACATTCCTGGCTAATCGGCCCCTACTTCTCGGTGGGAACATTATATTCGTCTATAACGTAGTATAACCTAACCTAACCCATCTAGCCCCTCGCTGGTAATGTTTTAGAGAATCCCGTTCCTGTCGTCCCGTACATCTCGGTTGGGATATGATATACGTCTACAGCGATATATATCCTAACGTAAGGCAGGCTAACATCTCGGATGTAATATTTTACAACATTCCCGGCGTATAGGCCCCTACCTCTCGGTGGGATCATTATATTCGTCTATGACGTGATATAACCTAACCTAACACATCTAGGCCCTGGCTGGTAATGTTTTACAGAATCTCGTTCGTGACGTCCCGTACATCTCGGTTGGAATATTATATACGTCTATAGCGTTATATATCCTAACCTAATGCAGGCTATCATCTCGGATGCAGTATTCTACAACATTCCTGGCGTATCGGCCCCTACTTCTCGGTGGGAACATTATATAGGTCTATAACGTAATATAACCTAACCTAACACATCTAGGCCCTCGCAGGTAATGTTTTACAGAACCTCGTTCGTGACGTCCCGTACATCTCGGTCGGAATATTATAAACGTCTATAGCGTTATATATCCTAACCTAAGGCAGGCTATCATCTCGGATGTAGTATTTTACAACATTCCTGGCGTATCGGCCCCCGTTCTCGGTGGGAACATTATATACGTCTATAGCGTACCACATCCTAACCTAACCCATCTAGCCCCTCGCTGATAACGTTTTACAGAATCCCGTTCATGTCGTCCCGTACATCTCGGTTGGGATATTATATACGTCTACAGCGATATATATCCTAACGTAAGGCAGGCTAACATCTCGGATGTAGTATATTACAACATTCCTGGTGTATCGGCCTCTACTTCTCGGTGGGAACATTATATAGGTCTATAACGTAACATAACCTAACCTAACCCATCTAGCCCCTCGCTGGTAATGTTTTACAGAATCCCGTTCGTTTCGTCCCGTACGTCTCGGTTGGGACATTGTAAACGTCTACAGCGATATATATCCTGACGTAGGGCAGGCTGACGTCTCGGATGTTGTATTTTACAACATTCCTGGCGTATCGGCCCCTACTTCTCGGTGGGAACATTATATTCGTCTATAACGTAATCTAACCTAACCTAACACATCTAGCCCCTCGCTGGTAATGTTTTACAGAATCCCGTTCGTGACGTCCCGTACATCTCGGTTGGAATATTATATACGTCTATAGCGTTATATATCCTAACCTAAGGCAGGCTATCATCTTGGATGTAGTATTCTACAACATTCCTGGCGTATCGGCTCGTACTTCTCGGTGGGAACATTATATAGGTCTATAACGTAACATAACCTAACCTAACGCATCTAGCCCCTCGCTGGTAATGTTTTACAGAATCGCGTTCGTGTCGTTCCGTACGTCTCGATTGGGATATTAAATACGTCTATAGCGTTATATATCCTAACCTAAGGCAGGCCATCATCTCGGATGTAGTATTTTACAACATTCCTGACGTATCGGCCCCTACTTCTCGGTGGGAACATTATATTCTTCTATAACGTAACATAACCTAACCTAACCCATCTAGCCCCTCGCTGGTAATGTTTTACAGAATCCCGTTCCTGTCGTCCCGTACATCTCGGTTGGGATATTATACACGTCTACAGCGATATGTATCCTAACGTAAGGCAGGCTAACATCTCGGATGTAGTATTTTACAACATTCCCGGCGTATAGGCCCCTACCTCTCGGTGGGATCATTATATTCGTCTATGACGTGATATAACCTAACCTAACACATCTAGGCTCTGGCTGGTAATGTTTTACAGAATCTCGTTCGTGACGTCCCGTACATCTCGGTTGGAATATTATATACGTCTATAGCGTTATATATCCTAACCTAATGCAGGCTATCATCTCGGATGCAGTATTCTACAACATTCCTGGCGTATCGGCCCCTACTTCTCGGTGGGAACATTATATAGGTCTATAACGTAATATAACCTAACCTAACACATCTAGGCCCTCGCAGGTAATGTTTTACAGAACCTCGTTCGTGACGTCCCGTACATCTCGGTCGGAATATTATAAACGTCTATAGCGTTATATATCCTAACCTAAGGCAGGCTATCATCTCGGATGTAGTATTTTACAACATTCCTGGCGTATCGGCCCCCGTTCTCGGTGGGAACATTATATACGTCTATAGCGTACCACATCCTAACCTAACCCATCTAGCCCCTCGCTGATAACGTTTTACAGAATCCCGTTCCTGTCGTCCCGTACATCTCGGTTGGGATATTATATACGTCTACAGCGATATATATCCTAACGTAAGGCAGGCTAACATCTCGGATGTAGTATATTACAACATTCCTGGTGTATCGGCCTCTACTTCTCGGTGGGAACATTATATAGGTCTATAACGTAACATAACCTAACCTAACCCATCTAGCCCCTCGCTGGTAATGTTTTACAGAATCCCGTTCGTTTCGTCCCGTACGTCTCGGTTGGGACATTGTAAACGTCTACAGCGATATATATCCTGACGTAGGGCAGGCTGACGTCTCGGATGTTGTATTTTACAACATTCCTGGCGTATCGGCCCCTACTTCTCGGTGGGAACATTATATTCGTCTATAACGTAATCTAACCTAACCTAACACATCTAGCCCCTCGCTGGTAATGTTTTACAGAATCCCGTTCGTGACGTCCCGTACATCTCGGTTGGAATATTATATACGTCTATAGCGTTATATATCCTAACCTAAGGCAGGCTATCATCTTGGATGTAGTATTCTACAACATTCCTGGCGTATCGGCTCGTACTTCTCGGTGGGAACATTATATAGGTCTATAACGTAACATAACCTAACCTAACGCATCTAGCCCCTCGCTGGTAATGTTTTACAGAATCGCGTTCGTGTCGTTCCGTACGTCTCGATTGGGATATTAAATACGTCTATAGCGTTATATATCCTAACCTAAGGCAGGCCATCATCTCGGATGTAGTATTTTACAACATTCCTGACGTATCGGCCCCTACTTCTCGGTGGGAACATTATATTCTTCTATAACGTAACATAACCTAACCTAACCCATCTAGCCCCTCGCTGGTAATGTTTTACAGAATCCCGTTCCTGTCGTCCCGTACATCTCGGTTGGGATATTATACACGTCTACAGCGATATGTATCCTAACGTAAGGCAGGCTAACATCTCGGATGTAGTATTTTACAACATTCCCGGCGTATAGGCCCCTACCTCTCGGTGGGATCATTATATTCGTCTATGACGTGATATAACCTAACCTAACACATCTAGGCTCTGGCTGGTAATGTTTTACAGAATCTCGTTCGTGACGTCCCGTACATCTCGGTTGGAATATTATATACGTCTATAGCGTTATATATCCTAACCTAATGCAGGCTATCATCTCGGATGCAGTATTCTACAACATTCCTGGCGTATCGGCCCCTACTTCTCGGTGGGAACATTATATAGGTCTATAACGTAATATAACCTAACCTAACACATCTAGGCCCTCGCTGGTAATGTTTTACAGAACCTCGTTCGTGACGTCCCGTACATCTCGGTCGGAATATTATATACGTCTATAGCGTTATATATCCTAACCTAAGGCAGGCTATCATCTCGGATGTAGTATTTTACAACATTCCTGGCGTATCGGCCCCCGTTCTCGGTGGGAACATTATATACGTCTATAGCGTATCACATCCTAACCTAACCCATCTAGCCCCTCGCTGATAACGTTTTACAGAATCCCGTTCCTGTCGTCCCGTACATCTCGGTTGGGATATTATATACGTCTACAGCGATATATATCCTAACGTAAGGCAGGCTAACATCTCGGATGTAGTATATTACAACATTCCTGGTGTATCGGCCTCTACTTCTCGGTGGGAACATTATATAGGTCTATAACGTAACATAACCTAACCTAACCCATCTAGCCCCTCGCTGGTAATGTTTTACAGAATCCCGTTCGTTTCGTCCCGTACGTCTCGGTTGGGACATTATAAACGTCTACAGCGATATATATCCTGACGTAAGGCAGGCTATCATCTCGGATGCAGTATTTTAAAACATTCCTGGCATATCGGCCCCTACTTCTCGGTGGGAACATTATATACGTCTATAACGTATCACAACCTAACCTAACCCATCTAGCCCCTCTCTGGTAATGTGATACAGAATTCCGTTCCTGTCGTCCCGTACATCTCGGTTGGGATATTATATACGTCTACAGCGATATATATCCTAACGTAAGGCAGGCTAACATCTCGGATGTAGTATTTTACATCATTCCTGGCGTATCGGCACCTACTTCTCAGTGGGAACATTATACACGTCTATAACGTATCACATCCTAACCTAACCCATCTAGCCCCTCGCTGGTAATGTTTTACAGAATCCCGTTCGTTTCGTCCCGTACGTCTCGGTTGGGACATTATAAACGTCTACAGCGATATATATCCTGACGTAGGGCAGGCTGACGTCTCGGATGTTGTATTTTACAACATTCCTGGCGTATCGGCTCGTACTTCTCGGTGGGAACATTATATAGGTCTATAACGTAATATAACCTAACCTAACACATCTAGGCCCTCGCTGGTAATGTTTTACAGAACCTCGTTAGTGACGTCCCGTACATCTCCGTTGGAATATTGTATACGTCTATAGCGTTATATATCCTAACCTAAGGCAGGCTATCATCTCGGATGTATTATTTTACAACATTCCTGGCGTATCGGCTCCCGTTCTCGGTGGGAACATTATATACGTCTATAGCGTATGACATCCTAACCTAACCCATCTAGCCCCTCGCTGATAATGTTTTACAGAATCCCGTTTCTATCGTCCCGGATATCTCGGTTGGGATATTATATACGCCTACAGCGATATATATCCTAACGTAAGGCAGGCTAACATCTCGGATGTAGTATTTTACAACATTCCTGGCGTATCGGCCTCTACTTCTCGGTGGGAACACTATATAGGTCTATAACGTAACATAACCTAACCTAACCCATCTAGCCCCTCGCTGGTAATGTTTTACAGAATCCCGTTCGTTTCGACCCGTACGTCTCGGTTGGGACATTATAAACGTCTACAGCGATATATATCCTAACGTAAGGTAGGCTAACATCTCGGATGTAGTATTTTACAACATTCCCGGCGTATCGGCCCCTACTTCTCGGTGGGATCATTATATTCGTCTATAACGTAATATAACCTAACCTAACCCATCTAGCCCCTCGCTGGTAACATTTTACAGAATCGCGTTCGTGTCGTCCCGTACGTCTCGATTGGGATATTATATACGTCTATAGCGTTATATATCCTAGCTTAAGGCAGGCTATCATCTCGGATGCAGTATTTTAAAACATTCCTGGCATATCGGCCCCTACTTCTCGGTGGGAACATTATATACGTCTATAACGTATCACAACCTAACCTAACCCATCTAGCCCCTCTCTGGTAATGTGATACGGAATCCCGTTCCTGTCGTCCCGTACATCTCGGTTGGGATATTATATACGTCTACAGCGATATATATCCTAACGTAAGGCAGGCTAACATCTCGGATGTAGTATTTTACAACATTCCCGGCGTATAGGCCCCTACCTCTCGGTGGGATCATTATATTCGTCTATGACGTGATATAACCTAACCTAACACATCTAGGCCCTGGCTGGTAATGTTTTACAGAATCTCGTTCGTGACGTCCCGTACATCTCGGTTGGAATATTATATACGTCTATAGCGTTATATATCCTAACCTAATGCAGGCTATCATCTCGGATGCAGTATTCTACAACATTCCTGGCGTATCGGCCCCTACTTCTCGGTGGGAACATTATATAGGTCTATAACGTAATATAACCTAACCTAACACATCTAGGCCCTCGCTGGTAATGTTTTACAGAACCTCGTTCGTGACGTCCCGTACATCTCGGTCGGGATATTATAAACGTCTATAGCGTTATATATCCTAACCTAAGGCAGGCTATCATCTCGGATGTAGTATTTTACAACATTCCTGGCGTATCGGCCCCCGTTCTCGGTGGGAACATTATATACGTCTATAGCGTACCACATCCTAACCTAACCCATCTAGCCCCTCGCTGATAACGTTTTACAGAATCCCGTTCCTGTCGTCCCGTACATCTCGGTTGGGATATTATATACGTCTACAGCGATATATATCCTAACGTAAGGCAGGCTAACATCTCGGATGTAGTATATTACAACATTCCTGGTGTATCGGCCTCTACTTCTCGGTGGGAACATTATATAGGTCTATAACGTAACATAACCTAACCTAACCCATCTAGCCCCTCGCTGGTAATGTTTTACAGAATCCCGTTCGTTTCGTCCCGTACGTCTCGGTTGGGACATTGTAAACGTCTACAGCGATATATATCCTGACGTAGGGCAGGCTGACGTCTCGGATGTTGTATTTTACAACATTCCTGGCGTATCGGCTCGTACTTCTCGGTGGGAACATTATATAGGTCTATAACGTAATATAACCTAACCTAACACATCTAGGCCCTCGCTGGTAATGTTTTACAGAACCTCGTTAGTGACGTCCCGTACATCTCCGTTGGAATATTGTATACGTCTATAGCGTTATATATCCTAACCTAAGGCAGGCTATCATCTCGGATGTATTATTTTACAACATTCCTGGCGTATCGGCTCCCGTTCTCGGTGGGAACATTATATACGTCTATAGCGTATGAAATCCTAACCTAACCCATCTAGCCCCTCGCTGATAATGTTTTACAGAATCCCGTTTCTATCGTCCCGGACATCTCGGTTGGGATATTATATACGCCTACAGCGATATATATCCTAACGTAAGGCAGGCTAACATCTCGGATGTAGTATTTTACAACATTCCCGGCGTATAGGCCCCTACCTCTCGGTGGGATCATTATATTCGTCTATGACGTGATATAACCTAACCTAACCCATCTAGACCCTCGCTGGTAACATTTTACAGAATCGCGTTCGTGTCGTCCCGTACGTCTCGATTGGGATATTATATACGTCTATAGCGTTATATATCCTAGCTTAAGGCAGGCTATCATCTCGGATGCAGTATTTTAAAACATTCCTGGCATATCGGCCCCTACTTCTCGGTGGGAACATTATATACGTCTATAACGTATCACAACCTAACCTAACCCATCTAGCCCCTCTCTGGTAATGTGATACGGAATCCCGTTCCTGTCGTCCCGTACATCTCGGTTGGGATATTATAAACGTCTATAGCGTTATATATCCTAACCTAAGGCAGGCTATCATCTCGGATGTAGTATTTTACAACATTCCTGGCGTATCGGCCCCCGTTCTCGGTGGGAACATTATATACGTCTATAGCGTACCACATCCTAACCTAACCCATCTAGCCCCTCGCTGATAACGTTTTACAGAATCCCGTTCCTGTCGTCCCGTACATCTCGGTTGGGATATTATATACGTCTACAGCGATATATATCCTAACGTAAGGCAGGCTAACATCTCGGATGTAGTATATTACAACATTCCTGGTGTATCGGCCTCTACTTCTCGGTGGGAACATTATATAGGTCTATAACGTAACATAACCTAACCTAACCCATCTAGCCCCTCGCTGGTAATGTTTTACAGAATCCCGTTCGTTTCGTCCCGTACGTCTCGGTTGGGACATTGTAAACGTCTACAGCGATATATATCCTGACGTAGGGCAGGCTGACGTCTCGGATGTTGTATTTTACAACATTCCTGGCGTATCGGCTCGTACTTCTCGGTGGGAACATTATATAGGTCTATAACGTAATATAACCTAACCTAACACATCTAGGCCCTCGCTGGTAATGTTTTACAGAACCTCGTTAGTGACGTCCCGTACATCTCCGTTGGAATATTGTATACGTCTATAGCGTTATATATCCTAACCTAAGGCAGGCTATCATCTCGGATGTATTATTTTACAACATTCCTGGCGTATCGGCTCCCGTTCTCGGTGGGAACATTATATACGTCTATAGCGTATGACATCCTAACCTAACCCATCTAGCCCCTCGCTGATAATGTTTTACAGAATCCCGTTTCTATCGTCCCGGACATCTCGGTTGGGATATTATATACGCCTACAGCGATATATATCCTAACGTAAGGCAGGCTAACATCTCGGATGTAGTATTTTACAACATTCCCGGCGTATAGGCCCCTACCTCTCGGTGGGATCATTATATTCGTCTATGACGTGATATAACCTAACCTAACCCATCTAGACCCTCGCTGGTAACATTTTACAGAATCGCGTTCGTGTCGTCCCGTACGTCTCGATTGGGATATTATATACGTCTATAGCGTTATATATCCTAGCTTAAGGCAGGCTATCATCTCGGATGCAGTATTTTAAAACATTCCTGGCATATCGGCCCCTACTTCTCGGTGGGAACATTATATACGTCTATAACGTATCACAACCTAACCTAACCCATCTAGCCCCTCTCTGGTAATGTGATACGGAATCCCGTTCCTGTCGTCCCGTACATCTCGGTTGGGATATTATATACGTCTACAGCGATATATATCCTAACGTAAGGCAGGCTAACATCTCGGATGTAGTATTTTACAACATTCCCGGCGTATAGGCCCCTACCTCTCGGTGGGATCATTATATTCGTCTATGACGTGATATAACCTAACCTAACACATCTAGGCCCTGGCTGGTAATGTTTTACAGAATCTCGTTCGTGACGTCCCGTACATCTCGGTTGGAATATTATATACGTCTATAGCGTTATATATCCTAACCTAATGCAGGCTATCATCTCGGATGCAGTATTCTACAACATTCCTGGCGTATCGGCCCCTACTTCTCGGTGGGAACATTATATAGGTCTATAACGTAATATAACCTAACCTAACACATCTAGGCCCTCGCTGGTAATGTTTTACAGAACCTCGTTCGTGACGTCCCGTACATCTCGGTCGGAATATTATAAACGTCTATAGCGTTATATATCCTAACCTAAGGCAGGCTATCATCTCGGATGTAGTATTTTACAACATTCCTGGCGTATCGGCCCCCGTTCTCGGTGGGAACATTATATACGTCTATAGCGTACCACATCCTAACCTAACCCATCTAGCCCCTCGCTGATAACGTTTTACAGAATCCCGTTCCTGTCGTCCCGTACATCTCGGTTGGGATATTATATACGTCTACAGCGATATATATCCTAACGTAAGGCAGGCTAACATCTCGGATGTAGTATATTACAACATTCCTGGTGTATCGGCCTCTACTTCTCGGTGGGAACATTATATAGGTCTATAACGTAACATAACCTAACCTAACCCATCTAGCCCCTCGCTGGTAATGTTTTACAGAATCCCGTTCGTTTCGTCCCGTACGTCTCGGTTGGGACATTGTAAACGTCTACAGCGATATATATCCTGACGTAGGGCAGGCTGACGTCTCGGATGTTGTATTTTACAACATTCCTGGCGTATCGGCTCGTACTTCTCGGTGGGAACATTATATAGGTCTATAACGTAATATAACCTAACCTAACACATCTAGGCCCTCGCTGGTAATGTTTTACAGAACCTCGTTAGTGACGTCCCGTACATCTCCGTTGGAATATTGTATACGTCTATAGCGTTATATATCCTAACCTAAGGCAGGCTATCATCTCGGATGTATTATTTTACAACATTCCTGGCGTATCGGCTCCCGTTCTCGGTGGGAACATTATATACGTCTATAGCGTATGACATCCTAACCTAACCCATCTAGCCCCTCGCTGATAATGTTTTACAGAATCCCGTTTCTATCGTCCCGGACATCTCGGTTGGGATATTATATACGCCTACAGCGATATATATCCTAACGTAAGGCAGGCTAACATCTCGGATGTAGTATTTTACAACATTCCTGGCGTATCGGCCTCTACTTCTCGGTGGGAACATTATATAGGTCTATAACGTAACATAACCTAACCTAACCCATCTAGCCCCTCGCTGGTAATGTTTTACAGAATCCCGTTCGTTTCGACCCGTACGTCTCGGTTGGGACATTATAAACGTCTACAGCGATATATATCCTAACGTAAGGTAGGCTAACATCTCGGATGTAGTATTTTACAACATTCCCGGCGTATCGGCCCCTACTTCTCGGTGGGATCATTATATTCGTCTATAACGTAATATAACCTAACCTAACCCATCTAGCCCCTCGCTGGTAACATTTTACAGAATCGCGTTCGTGTCGTCCCATACGTCTCGATTGGGATATTATATACGTCTATAGCGTTATATATCCTAGCTTAAGGCAGGCTATCATCTCGGATGCAGTATTTTAAAACATTCCTGGCATATCGGCCCCTACTTCTCGGTGGGAACATTATATACGTCTATAACGTATCACAACCTAACCTAACCCATCTAGCCCCTCTCTGGTAATGTGATACGGAATCCCGTTCCTGTCGTCCCGTACATCTCGGTTGGGATATTATATACGTCTACAGCGATATATATCCTAACGTAAGGCAGGCTAACATCTCGGATGTAGTATTTTACAACATTCCCGGCGTATAGGCCCCTACCTCTCGGTGGGATCATTATATTCGTCTATGACGTGATATAACCTAACCTAACACATCTAGGCCCTGGCTGGTAATGTTTTACAGAATCTCGTTCGTGACGTCCCGTACATCTCGGTTGGAATATTATATACGTCTATAGCGTTATATATCCTAACCTAATGCAGGCTATCATCTCGGATGCAGTATTCTACAACATTCCTGGCGTATCGGCCCCTACTTCTCGGTGGGAACATTATATAGGTCTATAACGTAATATAACCTAACCTAACACATCTAGGCCCTCGCTGGTAATGTTTTACAGAACCTCGTTCGTGACGTCCCGTACATCTCGGTCGGAATATTATAAACGTCTATAGCGTTATATATCCTAACCTAAGGCAGGCTATCATCTCGGATGTAGTATTTTACAACATTCCTGGCGTATCGGCCCCCGTTCTCGGTGGGAACATTATATACGTCTATAGCGTACCACATCCTAACCTAACCCATCTAGCCCCTCGCTGATAACGTTTTACAGAATCCCGTTCCTGTCGTCCCGTACATCTCGGTTGGGATATTATATACGTCTACAGCGATATATATCCTAACGTAAGGCAGGCTAACATCTCGGATGTAGTATATTACAACATTCCTGGTGTATCGGCCTCTACTTCTCGGTGGGAACATTATATAGGTCTATAACGTAACATAACCTAACCTAACCCATCTAGCCCCTCGCTGGTAATGTTTTACAGAATCCCGTTCGTTTCGTCCCGTACGTCTCGGTTGGGACATTGTAAACGTCTACAGCGATATATATCCTGACGTAGGGCAGGCTGACGTCTCGGATGTTGTATTTTACAACATTCCTGGCGTATCGGCTCGTACTTCTCGGTGGGAACATTATATAGGTCTATAACGTAATATAACCTAACCTAACACATCTAGGCCCTCGCTGGTAATGTTTTACAGAACCTCGTTAGTGACGTCCCGTACATCTCCGTTGGAATATTGTATACGTCTATAGCGTTATATATCCTAACCTAAGGCAGGCTATCATCTCGGATGTATTATTTTACAACATTCCTAGCGTATCGGCTCCCGTTCTCGGTGGGAACATTATATACGTCTATAGCGTATGACATCCTAACCTAACCCATCTAGCCCCTCGCTGATAATGTTTTACAGAATCCCGTTTCTATCGTCCCGGACATCTCGGTTGGGATATTATATACGCCTACAGCGATATATATCCTAACGTAAGGCAGGCTAACATCTCGGATGTAGTATTTTACAACATTCCTGGCGTATCGGCCTCTACTTCTCGGTGGGAACATTATATAGGTCTATAACGTAACATAACCTAACCTAACCCATCTAGCCCCTCGCTGGTAATGTTTTACAGAATCCCGTTCGTTTCGACCCGTACGTCTCGGTTGGGACATTATAAACGTCTACAGCGATATATATCCTAACGTAAGGTAGGCTAACATCTCGGATGTTGTATTTTACAACATTCCCGGCGTATAGGCCCCTACTTCTCGGTGGGATCATTATATTCGTCTATAACGTAATATAACCTAACCTAACCCATCTAGCCCCTCGCTGGTAACGTTTTACAGAATCGCGTTCGTGTCGTCCCGTACGTCTCGATTGGGATATTATATACGTCTATAGCGTTATATATCCTAGCTTAAGGCAGGCTATCATCTCGGATGCAGTATTTTAAAACATTCCTGGCATATCGGCCCCTACTTCTCGGTGGGAACATTATATACGTCTATAACGTATCACAACCTAACCTAACCCATCTAGCCCCTCTCTGGTAATGTGATACAGAATCCCGTTCCTGCCGTCCCGTACATCTCGGTTGGGATATTATATACGTCTACAGCGATATATATCCTAACGTAAGGCAGGCTAACATCTCGGATGTAGTATTTTACATCATTCCTGGCGTATCGGCACCTACTTCTCAGTGGGAACATTATACACGTCTATAACGTATCACATCCTAACCTAACCCATCTAGCCCCTCGCTGATAACGTTTTACAGAATCCCGTTCCTGTCGTCCCGTACATCTCGGTTCGGATATTATATACGTCTACAGCGATATATATCCTAACGTAAGGCAGGCTAACATCTCGGATGTAGTATATTACAACATTCCTGGCGTATCGGCCTCTACTTCTCGGTGGGAATATTATATATGTCTATAACGTAACATAATCTAACCTAACGCATCTAGCCCCTCGCTGGTAATGTTTTACAGAATCGCGTTCGTGTCGTTCCGTACGTCTCGATTGGGATATTAAATACGTCTATAGCGTTATATATCCTAACCTAAGGCAGGCCATCATCTCGTATGTAGTATTTTACAACATTCCTGACGTATCGGCCCCTACTTCTCGGTGGGAACATTATATTCTTCTATAACGTAACATAACCTAACCTAACCCATCTAGCCCCTCGCTGGTAATGTTTTACATAATCCCGTTCCTGTCGTCCCGTACATCTCGGTTGGGATATTATACACGTCTACAGCGATATGTATCCTAACGTAAGGCAGGCTAACATCTCGGATGTAGTATTTTACAACATTCCCGGCGTATAGGCCCCTACCTCTCGGTGGGATCATTATATTCGTCTATGACGTGATATAACCTAACCTAACACATCTAGGCTCTGGCTGGTAATGTTTTACAGAATCTCGTTCGTGACGTCCCGTACATCTCGGTTGGAATATTATATACGTCTATAGCGTTATATATCCTAACCTAATGCAGGCTATCATCTCGGATGCAGTATTCTACAACATTCCTGGCGTATCGGCCCCTACTTCTCGGTGGGAACATTATATAGGTCTATAACGTAATATAACCTAACCTAACACATCTAGGCCCTCGCTGGTAATGTTTTACAGAACCTCGTTCGTGACGTCCCGTACATCTCGGTCGGAATATTATATACGTCTATAGCGTTATATATCCTAACCTAAGGCAGGCTATCATCTCGGATGTAGTATTTTACAACATTCCTGGCGTATCGGCCCCCGTTCTCGGTGGGAACATTATATTCTTCTATAACGTAACATAACCTAACCTAACCCATCTAGCCCCTCGCTGGTAATGTTCTACAGAATCCCGTTCCTGTCGTCCCGTACATCTCGGTTGGGATATTATACACGTCTACAGCGATATGTATCCTAAAGTAAGGCAGGCTAACATCTCGGATGTAGTATTTTACAACATTCCCGGCGTATAGGCCCCTACCTCTCGGTGGGATCATTATATTCGTCTATGACGTGATATAACCTAACCTAACACATCTAGGCTCTGGCTGGTAATGTTTTACAGAATCCCGTTCGTTTCGTCCCGTACGTCTCGGTTGGGTCATTATAAACGTCTACAGCGATATATATCCTGACGTAAGGCAGGCTGACGTCTCGGATGTTGTATTTTACAACATTCCTGGCGTATCGGCCCCTACTTCTCGGTGGGAACATTATATTCTTCTATAACGTAACATAACCTAACCTAACCCATCTAGCCCCTCGCTGGTAATGTTTTACAGAATCCCGTTCGATTCGTCCCGTACATCTCGGTTGGAATATTATATACGTCTATAGCGTTATATATCCTAACCTAAGGCAGGCTATCATCTCGGATGCAGTATTCTACAACATTCCTGGCGTATCGGACCCTACTTCTCGGTGGGAACATTATATAGGTCTATAACGTAATATAACCTAACCTAACACATCTAGGCCCTCGCTGGTAATGTTTTACAGAACCTCGTCCGTGACGTCCCGTACATCTCGGTCGGAATATTATATACGTCTATAGCGTTATATATCCTAACCTAAGGCAGGCTATCATCTCGGATGTAGTATTTTACAACATTCCTGGCGTATCGGCCCCCGTTCTCGGTGGGAACATTATATACGTCTATAGCGTATCACATCCTAACCTAACCCATCTAGCCCCTCGCTGATAACGTTTTACAGAATCCCGTTCCTGTCGTCCCGTACATCTCGGTTGGGATATTATATACGTCTACAGCGATATATATCCTAACGTAAGGCAGGCTAACATCTCGGATGTAGTATATTACAACATTCCTGGTGTATCGGCCTCTACTTCTCGGTGGGAACATTATATAGGTCTATAACGTAACATAACCTAACCTAACCCATCTAGCCCCTCGCTGGTAATGTTTTACAGAATCCCGTTCGTTTCGTCCCGTACGTCTCGGTTGGGACATTATAAACGTCTACAGCGATATATATCCTGACGTAAGGCAGGCTGACGTCTCGGATGTTGTATTTTACAACATTCCTGGCGTATCGGCCCCTACTTCTCTGTGGGAACATTATATAGGTCTATAACGTAACATAACCTAACCTAACCCATCTAGCCCCTCGCTGGTAATGTTTTACAGAATCCCGTTCGTGACGTCCCGTACATCTCGGTTGGAATATTATATACGTCTATAGCGTTATATATCCTAACCTAAGGCAGGCTATCATCTTGGATGTAGTATTTTACAACATTCCTTACGTATCGGCCCCCGTTCTCGGTGGGAACATTATATACGTCTATAGCGTACCACATCCTAACCTAACCCATCTGGCCCCTCGCTGATAACGTTTTACAGAATCCCGTTCCTGTCGTCCCGTACATCTCGGTTGGGATATTATATACGTCTACAGCGATATATATCCTAACGTAAGGCAGGCTAACATCTCGGATGTAGTATATTACAACATTCCTGGTGTATCGGCCTCTACTTCTCGGTGGGAACATTATATAGGTCTGTAACGTAACATAACCTAACCTAACCCATCTAGCCCCTCGCTGGTAATGTTTTACAGAATCCCGTTCGTTTCGTCCCGTACGTCTCGGTTGGGACATTGTAAACGTCTACAGCGATATATATCCTGACGTAGGGCAGGCTGACGTCTCGGATGTTGTATTTTACAACATTCCTGGCGTATCGGCCCCTACTTCTCGGTGGGAACATTATATTCGTCTATAACGTAATCTAACCTAACCTAACACATCTAGCCCCTCGCTGGTAATGTTTTACAGAATCCCGTTCGTTTCGTCCCGTACGTCTCGGTTGGGACATTATAAACGTCTACAGCGATATATATCCTGACGTAAGGCAGGCTGACGTCTCGGATGTTGTATTTTACAACATTCCTGGCGTATCGGCCCCTACTTCTCGGTGGGAACGTTATATAGGTCTATAACGTAACATAACCTAACCTAACCCATCTAGCCCCTCGCTGGTAATGTTTTACAGAATCCCGTTCGTGACGTCCCGTACATCTCGGTTGGAATATTATATACGTCTATAGCGTTATATATCCTAACCTAAGGCAGGCTATCATCTTGGATGTAGTATTCTACAACATTCCTGGCGTATCGGCTCGTACTTCTCGGTGGGAACATTATATAGGTCTATAACGTAATATAACCTAACCTAACACATCTAGGCCCTCGCTGGTAATGTTTTACAGAACCTCGTTAGTGACGTCCCGTACATCTCCGTTGGAATATTGTATACGTCTATAGCGTTATATATCCTAACCTAAGGCAGGCTATCATCTCGGATGTATTATTTTACAACATTCCTGGCGTATCGGCCCCCGTTCTCGGTGGGAACATTATATACGTCTATAGCGTATGACATCCTAACCTAACCCATCTAGCCCCTCGCTGATAATGTTTTACAGAATCCCGTTTCTATCGTCCCGGACATCTCGGTTGGGATATTATATACGCCTACAGCGATATATATCCTAACGTAAGGCAGGCTAACATCTCGGATGTAGTATTTTACAACATTCCTGGCGTATCGGCCTCTACTTCTCGGTGGGAACATTATATAGGTCTATAACGTAACATAACCTAACCTAACCCATCTAGCCCCTCGCTGGTAATGTTTTACAGAATCCCGTTCGTTTCGACCCGTACGTCTCGGTTGGGACATTATAAACGTCTACAGCGATATATATCCTAACGTAAGGTAGGCTAACATCTCGGATGTAGTATTTTACAAAATTCCCGGCGTATCGGCCCCTACTTCTCGGTGGGATCATTATATTCGTCTATAACGTAATATAACCTAACCTAACCCATCTAGCCCCTCGCTGGCAACATTTTATAGAATCGCGTTCGTGTCGTCCCGTACGTCTCGATTGGGATATTATATACGTCTATAGCGTTATATATCCTAGCTTAAGGCAGGCTATCATCTCGGATGCAGTATTTTAAAACATTCCTGGCATATCGGCCCCTACTTCTCGGTGGGAACATTATATACGTCTATAACGTATCACAACCTAACCTAACCCATCTAGCCCCTCTCTGGTAATGTGATACAGAATCCCGTTCCTGTCGTCCCGTACATCTCGGTTGGGATATTATATACGTCTACAGCGATATATATCCTAACGTAAGGCAGGCTAACATCTCGGATGTAGTATTTTACATCATTCCTGGCGTATCGGCACCTACTTCTCAGTGGGAACATTATACACGTCTATAACGTATCACATCCTAACCTAACCCATCTAGCCCCTCGCTGATAACGTTTTACTGAATCCCGTTCCTGTCGTCCCGTACATCTCGGTTGGGATATTATATACGTCTACAGCGATATATATCCTAACGTAAGGCAGGCTAACATCTCGGATGTAGTATATTACAACATTCCTGGCGTATCGGCCTCTACTTCTCGGTGGGAACATTATATAGGTCTATAACGTAACATAACCTAACCTAACGCATCTAGCCCCTCGCTGGTAATGTTTTACAGAATCGCGTTCGTGTCGTTCCGTACGTCTCGATTGGGATATTAAATACGTCTATAGCGTTATATATCCTAACCTAAGGCAGGCCATCATCTCGGATGTAGTATTTTACAACATTCCTGACGTATCGGCCCCTACTTCTCGGTGGGAACATTATATTCTTCTATAACGTAACATAACCTAACCTAACCCATCTAGCCCCTCGCTGGTAATGTTTTACAGAATCCCGTTCGATTCGTCCCGTACGTCTCGGTTGGGACATTATAAACGTCTACAGCGATATATATCCTAACGTAAGGCAGACTAACATCTCGGATGTAGTATTTTACAACATTCCTGGCTAATCGGCCCCTACTTCTCGGTGGGAACATTATATTCGTCTATAACGTAGTATATCCTAACCTAACCCATCTAGCCCCTCGCTGGTGATGTTTTAGAGAATCCCGTTCCTGTCGTCCCGTACATCTCGGTTGGGATATTATACACGTCTACAGCGATATGTATCCTAACGTAAGGCAGGCTAACATCTCGGATGTAGTATTTTACAACATTCCCGGCGTATAGGCCCCTACCTCTCGGTGGGATCATTATATTCGTCTATGACGTGATATAACCTAACCTAACACATCTAGGCTCTGGCTGGTAATGTTTTACAGAATCTCGTTCGTGACGTCCCGTACATCTCGGTTGGAATATTATATACGTCTATAGCGTTATATATCCTAACCTAATGCAGGCTATCATCTCGGATGCAGTATTCTACAACATTCCTGGCGTATCGGCCCCTACTTCTCGGTGGGAACATTTTATAGGTCTATAACGTAATATAACCTAACCTAACACATCTAGGCCCTCGCTGGTAATGTTTTACAGAACCTCGTTCGTGACGTCCCGTACATCTCGGTCGGAATATTATATACGTCTATAGCGTTATATATCCTAACCTAAGGCAGGCTATCATCTCGGATGTAGTATTTTACAACATTCCTGGCGTATCGGCCCCCGTTCTCGGTGGGAACATTATATACGTCTATAGCGTATGACATCCTAACCTAACCCATCTAGCCCCTCGCTGATAATGTTTTACAGAATCCCGTTTCTATCGTCCCGGACATCTCGGTTGGGATATTATATACGCCTACAGCGATATATATCCTAACGTAAGGCAGGCTAACATCTCGGATGTAGTATTTTACAACATTCCTGGCGTATCGGCCTCTACTTCTCGGTGGGAACATTATATAGGTCTATAACGTAACAAAACCTAACCTAACCCATCTAGCCCCTCGCTGGTAATGTTTTACAGAATCCCGTTCGTTTCGACCCGTACGTCTCGGTTGGGACATTATAAACGTCTACAGCGATATATATCCTAACGTAAGGTAGGCTAACATCTCGGATGTAGTATTTTACAACATTCCCGGCGTATCGGCCCCTACTTCTCGGTGGGATCATTATATTCGTCTATAACGTAATATAACCTAACCTAACCCATCTAGCCCCTCGCTGGTAACATTTTACAGAATCGCGTTCGTGTCGTCCCGTACGTCTCGATTGGGATATTATATACGTCTATAGCGTTATATATCCTAGCTTAAGGCAGGCTATCATCTCGGATGCAGTATTTTAAAACATTCCTGGCATATCGGCCCCTACTTCTCGGTGGGAACATTATATACGTCTATAACGTATCACAACCTAACCTAACCCATCTAGCCCCTCTCTGGTAATGTGATACAGAATCCCGTTCCTGTCGTCCCGTACATCTCGGTTGGGATATTATATACGTCTACAGCGATATATATCCTAACGTAAGGCAGGCTAACATCTCGGATGCAGTATTTTACATCATTCCTGGCGTATCGGCACCTACTTCTCAGTGGGAACATTATACAAGTCTATAACGTATCACATCCTAACCTAACCCATCTAGCCCCTCGCTGATAACGTTTTACAGAATCCCGTTCCTGTCGTCCCGTACATCTCGGTTGGGATATTATATACGTCTACAGCGATATATAACCTAACGTAAGGCAGGCTAACATCTCGGATGTAGTATATTACAACATTCCTGGTGTATCGGCCTCTACTTCTCGGTGGGAAAATTATATAGGTCTATAACGTAACATAACCTAACCTAACGCATCTAGCCCCTCGCTGGTAATGTTTTACAGAATCGCGTTCGTGTCGTTCCGTACGTCTCGATTGGGATATTAAATACGTCTATAGCGTTATATATCCTAACCTAAGGCAGGCCATCATCTCGGATGTAGTATTTTACAACATTCCTGACGTATCGGCCCCTACTTCTCGGTGGGAACATTATATTCTTCTATAACGTAACATAACCTAACCTAACCCATCTAGCCCCTCGCTGGTAATGTTTTACAGAATCCCGTTCGATTCGTCCCGTACGTCTCGGTTGGGACATTATAAACGTCTACAGCGATATATATCCTAACGTAAGGCAGACTAACATCTCGGATGTAGTATTTTACAACATTCCTGGCTAATCGGCCCCTACTTCTCGGTGGGAACATTATATTCGTCTATAACGTAGTATAACCTAACCTAACCCATCTAGCCCCTCGCTGGTAATGTTTTAGAGAATCCCGTTCCTGTCGTCCCGTACATCTCGGTTGGGATATTATACACGTCTACAGCGATATGTATCCTAACGTAAGGCAGGCTAACATCTCGGATGTAGTATTTTACAACATTCCCGGCGTATAGGCCCCTACCTCTCGGTGGGATCATTATATTCGTCTATGACGTGATATAACCTAACCTAACACATCTAGGCTCTGGCTGGTAATGTTTTACAGAATCTCGTTCGTGACGTCCCGTACATCTCGGTTGGAATATTATATACGTCTATAGCGTTATATATCCTAACCTAATGCAGGCTATCATCTCGGATGCAGTATTCTACAACATTCCTGGCGTATCGGACCCTACTTCTCGGTGGGAACATTATATAGGTCTATAACGTAATATAACCTAACCTAACACATCTAGGCCCTCGCTGGTAATGTTTTACAGAACCTCGTTCGTGACGTCCCGTACATCTCGGTCGGAATATTATATACGTCTATAGCGTTATATATCCTAACCTAAGGCAGGCTATCATCTCGGATGTAGTATTTTACAACATTCCTGGCGTATCGGCCCCCGTTCTCGGTGGGAACATTATATACGTCTATAGCGTATGACATCCTAACCTAACCCATCTAGCCCCTCGCTGATAATGTTTTACAGAATCCCGTTTCTATCGTCCCGGACATCTCGGTTGGGATATTATATACGCCTACAGCGATATATATCCTAACGTAAGGCAGGCTAACATCTCGGATGTAGTATTTTACAACATTCCTGGCTAATCGGCCCCTACTTCTCGGTGGGAACATTATATTCGTCTATAACGTAGTATAACCTAACCTAACCCATCTAGCCCCTCGCTGGTAATGTTTTAGAGAATCCCGTTCCTGTCGTCCCGTACATCTCGGTTGGGATATTATACACGTCTACAGCGATATGTATCCTAACGTAAGGCAGGCTAACATCTCGGATGTAGTATTTTACAACATTCCCGGCGTATAGGCCCCTACCTCTCGGTGGGATCATTATATTCGTCTATGACGTGATATAACCTAACCTAACACATCTAGGCTCTGGCTGGTAATGTTTTACAGAATCTCGTTCGTTTCGACCCGTACGTCTCGGTTGGGACATTATAAACGTCTACAGCGATATATATCCTAACGTAGGGCAGACTAACATCTCGGATGTAGTATTTTACAACATTCCTGGCGTATCGGCCCCTACTCCTCGGTGGGAACATTATATAGGTCTATAACGTAACATAACCTAACCTAACCCATCTAGCCCCTCGCTGGTAATGTTTTACAGAATCCCGTTCGTTTCGTCCCGTACGTCTCGGTTGGGACATTATAAACGTCTACAGCGATATATATCCTGACGTAAGGCAGGCTGACGTCTCGGATGTTGTATTTTACAACATTCCTGGCGTATCGGCCCCTACTTCTCGGTGGGAACATTATATAGGTCTATAACGTAACATAACCTAACCTAACCCATCTAGCCCCTCGCTGGTAATGTTTTACAGAATCCCGTTCGTGACGTCCCGTACATCTCGGTTGGAATATTATATACGTCTATAGCGTTATATATCCTAACCTAAGGCAGGCTATCATCTTGGATGTAGTATTCTACAACATTCCTGGCGTATCGGCTCGTACTTCTCGGTGGGAACATTATATAGGTCTATAACGTAACATAACCTAACCTAAACCATCTAGCCCCTAGCTGGTAATGTTTTACAGAATCCCATTCGTTTCGTCCCGTACGTCTCGGTTGGGACATTATAAACGTCTACAGCGATATATATCCTAACGTAAGGCAGGCTAACATCTCGGATGTAGTATTTTACAACATTCCCGGCGTATAGGCCCCTACCTCTCGGTGGGATCATTATATTCGTCTATGACGTGATATAACCTAACCTAACACATCTAGGCTCTGGCTGGTAATGTTTTACAGAATCTCGTTCGTTTCGACCCGTACGTCTCGGTTGGGACATTATAAACGTCTACAGCGATATATATCCTGACGTAAGGCAGGCTGACGTCTCGGATGTTGTATTTTACAACATCCCTGGCGTATCGGCCCCTACTTCTCGGTGGGAACATTATATTCATCTATAACGTAATCTAACCTAACCTAACACATCTAGCGCCTCGCTGGTAATGTTTTACAGAATCCCGTTCGTGCCGCCCCGTACATCTCGGTTGGAATATTATATACGTCTATAGCGTTATATATCCTATCCTAAGGCAAGCTATCATCTCGCATGTAGTATTCTACAACATTCCTGGCGTATCGGCCCCTACTTCTCGGTGGGAACATTATATATTTCTATAACGTAATATAACCTAACCTAACCCATCTAGCCCCTCGCTGGTAATGTTTTACAGAATCCCGTTCGTTTCGTCCCGTACGTCTCGGTTGGGACATTATAAACGTCTACAGCGATATATATCCTAACGTAAGGTAGGCTAACATCGCGGATGTAGTATTTTACAACATTCCTGGCGTATCGGCCCCTACTTCTCGGTGGGAACATTATATTCTTCTATAACGTAACATAACCTAACCTAACCCATCTAGCCCCTCGCTGGTAATGATTTACAGAATCCCGTTCGATTCGTCCCGTACGTCTCGGTTGGGACATTATAAACGTCTACAGCGATATATATCCTAACGTAAGGCAGACTAACATCTCGGATGCAGTATTTTACAATATTCCTGGCTAATCGGCCCCTACTTCTCGGTGGGAACATTATATTCGTCTATAACGTAGTATAACCTAACCTAACCCATCTAGCCCCTCGCTGGTAATGTTTTAGAGAATCCCGTTCCTGTCGTCCCGTACATCTCGGTTGGGATATTATACACGTCTACAGCGATATGTATCCTAACGTAAGGCAGGCTAACATCTCGGATGTAGTATTTTACAACATTCCCGGCGTATAGGCCCCTACCTCTCGGTGGGATCATTATATTCGTCTATGACGTGATATAACCTAACCTAACACATCTAGGCTCTGGCTGGTAATGTTTTACAGAATCTCGTTCGTTTCGACCCGTACGTCTCGGTTGGGACATTATAAACGTCTACAGCGATATATATACTAACGTAAGGCAGACTAACATCTCGGATGTAGTATTTTACAACATTCCTGGCGTATCGGCCCCTACTCCTCGGTGGGAACATTATATAGGTCTATAACGTAACATAACCTAACCTAACCCATCTAGCCCCTCGCTGGTAATGTTTTACAGAATCCCGTTCGTTTCGTCCCGTACGTCTCGGTTGGGACATTATAAACGTCTACAGCGATATATATCCTGACGTAAGGCAGGCTGACGTCTCGGATGTTGTATTTTACATCATTCCTGGCGTATCGGCACCTACATCTCAGTGGGAACATTATACACGTCTATAACGTATCACATCCTAACCTAACCCATCTAGCCCCTCGCTGATAACGTTTTACAGAATCCCGTTCCTGTCGTCCCGTACATCTCGGTTGGGATATTATATACGTCTACAGCGATATATATCCTAACGTAAGGCAGGCTAACATCTCGGATGTAGTATATTACAACATTCCTGGTGTATCGGCCTCTACTTCTCGGTGGGAACATTATATAGGTCTATAACGTAACATAACCTAACCTAACGCATCTAGCCCCTCGCTGGTAATGTTTTACAGAATCGCGTTCGTGTCGTTCCGTACGTCCCGATTGGGATATTAAATACGTCTATAGCGTTATATATCCTAACCTAAGGCAGGCCATCATCTCGGATGTAGTATTTTACAACATTCCTGACGTATCGGCCCCTACTTCTCGGTGGGAACATTATATTCTTCTATAACGTAACATAACCTAACCTAACCCATCTAGCCCCTCGCTGGTAATGTTTTACAGAATCCCGTTCGATTCGTCCCGTACGTCTCGGTTGGGACATTATAAACGTCTACAGCGATATATATCCTAACGTAAGGCAGACTAACATCTCGGAAGTAGTATTTTACAACATTCCTGGCTAATCGGCCCCTACTTCTCGGTGGGAACATTATATTCGTCTATAACGTAGTATAACCTAACCTAACCCATCTAGCCCCTCGCTGGTAATGTTTTAGAGAATCCCGTTCCTGTCGTCCCGTACATCTCGGTTGGGATATTATACACGTCTACAGCGATATGTATCCTAACGTAAGGCAGGCTAACATCTCGGATGTAGTATTTTACAACATTCCCGGCGGATAGGCCCCTACCTCTCGGTGGGATCATTATATTCGTCTATGACGTGATATAACCTAACCTAACACATCTAGGCTCTGGCTGGTAATGTTTTACAGAATCTCGTTCGTTTCGACCCGTACGTCTCGGTTGGGACATTATAAACGTCTACAGCGATATATATCCTAACGTAGGGCAGACTAACATCTCGGATGTAGTATTTTACAACATTCCTGGCGTATCGGCCCCTACTCCTCGGTGGGAACATTATATAGGTCTATAACGTAACATAACCTAACCTAACCCATCTGGCCCCTCGCTGGTAATGTTTTACAGAATCCCGTTCGTTTCGTCCCGTACGTCTCGGTTGGGACATTATAAACGTCTACAGCGATATATATCCTGACGTAAGGCAGGCTGACGTCTCGGATGTTGTATTTTACAACATTCCTGGCGTATCGGCCCCTACTTCTCGGTGGGAACATTATATAGGTCTATAACGTAACATAAACTAACCTAACCCATCTAGCCCCTCGCTGGTAATGTTTTACAGAATCCCGTTCGTGACGTCCCGTACATCTCGGTTGGAATATTATATACGTCTATAGCGTTATATATCCTAACCTAAGGCAGGCTATCATCTTGGATGTAGTATTCTACAACATTCCTGGCGTATCGGCTCGTACTTCTCGGTGGGAACATTATATAGGTCTATAACGTAACATAACCTAACCTAACCCATCTAGCCCCTCGCTGGTAATGTTTTACAGAATCCCATTCGTTTCGTCCCGTACGTCTCGGTTGGGACATTATAAACGTCTACAGCGATATATATCCTGACGTAAGGCAGACTAACATCTCGGATGTAGTATTTTACAACATTCCTGGCGTATCGGCCCCTACTCCTCGGTGGGAACATTATATAGGTCTATAACGTAACATAACCTAACCTAACCCATCTAGCCCCTCGCTGGTAATGTTTTACAGAATCCCGTTCGTTTCGTCCCGTACGTCTCGGTTGGGACATTATAAACGTCTACAGCGATATATATCCTGACGTAAGGCAGGCTGACGTCTCGGATGTTGTATTTTACATCATTCCTGGCGTATCGGCACCTACATCTCAGTGGGAACATTATACACGTCTATAACGTATCACATCCTAACCTAACCCATCTAGCCCCTCGCTGATAACGTTTTACAGAATCCCGTTCCTGTCGTCCCGTACATCTCGGTTGGGATATTATATACGTCTACAGCGATATATATCCTAACGTAAGGCAGGCTAACACCTCGGATGTAGTATATTACAACATTCCTGGTGTATCGGCCTCTACTTCTCGGTGGGAACATTATATAGGTCTATAACGTAACATAACCTAACCTAACGCATCTAGCCCCTCGCTGGTAATGTTTTACAGAATCGCGTTCGTGTCGTTCCGTACGTCCCGATTGGGATATTAAATACGTCTATAGCGTTATATATCCTAACCTAAGGCAGGCCATCATCTCGGATGTAGTATTTTACAACATTCCTGACGTATCGGCCCCTACTTCTCGGTGGGAACATTATATTCTTCTATAACGTAACATAACCTAACCTAACCCATCTAGCCCCTCGCTGGTAATGTTTTACAGAATCCCGTTCGATTCGTCCCGTACGTCTCGGTTGGGACATTATAAACGTCTACAGCGATATATATCCTAACGTAAGGCAGACTAACATCTCGGAAGTAGTATTTTACAACATTCCTGGCTAATCGGCCCCTACTTCTCGGTGGGAACATTATATTCGTCTATAACGTAGTATAACCTAACCTAACCCATCTAGCCCCTCGCTGGTAATGTTTTAGAGAATCCCGTTCCTGTCGTCCCGTACATCTCGGTTGGGATATTATACACGTCTACAGCGATATGTATCCTAACGTAAGGCAGGCTAACATCTCGGATGTAGTATTTTACAACATTCCCGGCGGATAGGCCCCTACCTCTCGGTGGGATCATTATATTCGTCTATGACGTGATATAACCTAACCTAACACATCTAGGCTCTGGCTGGTAATGTTTTACAGAATCTCGTTCGTTTCGACCCGTACGTCTCGGTTGGGACATTATAAACGTCTACAGCGATATATATCCTAACGTAGGGCAGACTAACATCTCGGATGTAGTATTTTACAACATTCCTGGCGTATCGGCCCCTACTCCTCGGTGGGAACATTATATAGGTCTATAACGTAACATAACCTAACCTAACCCATCTAGCCCCTCGCTGGTAATGTTTTACAGAATCCCGTTCGTTTCGTCCCGTACGTCTCGGTTGGGACATTATAAACGTCTACAGCGATATATATCCTGACGTAAGGCAGGCTGACGTCTCGGATGTTGTATTTTACAACATTCCTGGCGTATCGGCCCCTACTTCTCGGTGGGAACATTATATAGGTCTATAACGTAACATAAACTAACCTAACCCATCTAGCCCCTCGCTGGTAATGTTTTACAGAATCCCGTTCGTGACGTCCCGTACATCTCGGTTGGAATATTATATACGTCTATAGCGTTATATATCCTAACCTAAGGCAGGCTATCATCTTGGATGTAGTATTCTACAACATTCCTGGCGTATCGGCTCGTACTTCTCGGTGGGAACATTATATAGGTCTATAACGTAACATAACCTAACCTAACCCATCTAGCCCCTCGCTGGTAATGTTTTACAGAATCCCATTCGTTTCGTCCCGTACGTCTCGGTTGGGACATTATAAACGTCTACAGCGATATATATCCTGACGTAAGGCAGGCTGACGTCTCGGATGTTGTATTTTACAACATCCCTGGCGTATCGGCCCCTACTTCTCGGTGGGAACATTATATTCATCTATAACGTAATCTAACCTAACCTAACACATCTAGCGCCTCGCTGGTAATGTTTTACAGAATCCCGTTCGTGCCGCCCCGTACATCTCGGTTGGAATATTATATACGTCTATAGCGTTATATATCCTATCCTAAGGCAAGCTATCATCTCGCATGTAGTATTCTACAACATTCCTGGCGTATCGGTCCCTACTTCTCGGTGGGAACATTATATATTTCTATAACGTAATATAACCTAACCTAACCCATCTAGCCCCTCGCTGGTAATGTTTTACAGAATCCCGTTCGTTTCGTCCCGTACGTCTCGGTTGGGACATTATAAACGTCTACAGCGATATATATCCTAACGTAAGGTAGGCTAACATCGCGGATGTAGTATTTTACAACATTCCTGGCGTATCGGCCCCTACTTCTCGGTGGGAACATTATATTCTTCTATAACGTAACATAACCTAACCTAACCCATCTAGCCCCTCGCTGGTAATGATTTACAGAATCCCGTTCGATTCGTCCCGTACGTCTCGGTTGGGACATTATAAACGTCTACAGCGATATATATCCTAACGTAAGGCAGACTAACATCTCGGATGCAGTATTTTACAATATTCCTGGCTAATCGGCCCCTACTTCTCGGTGGGAACATTATATTCGTCTATAACGTAGTATAACCTAACCTAACCCATCTAGCCCCTCGCTGGTAATGTTTTAGAGAATCCCGTTCCTGTCGTCCCGTACATCTCGGTTGGGATATTATACACGTCTACAGCGATATGTATCCTAACGTAAGGCAGGCTAACATCTCGGATGTAGTATTTTACAACATTCCCGGCGTATAGGCCCCTACCTCTCGGTGGGATCATTATATTCGTCTATGACGTGATATAACCTAACCTAACACATCTAGGCTCTGGCTGGTAATGTTTTACAGAATCTCGTTCGTTTCGACCCGTACGTCTCGGTTGGGACATTATAAACGTCTACAGCGATATATATACTAACGTAAGGCAGACTAACATCTCGGATGTAGTATTTTACAACATTCCTGGCGTATCGGCCCCTACTCCTCGGTGGGAACATTATATAGGTCTATAACGTAACATAACCTAACCTAACCCATCTAGCCCCTCGCTGGTAATGTTTTACAGAATCCCGTTCGTTTCGTCCCGTACGTCTCGGTTGGGACATTATAAACGTCTACAGCGATATATATCCTGACGTAAGGCAGGCTGACGTCTCGGATGTTGTATTTTACATCATTCCTGGCGTATCGGCACCTACATCTCAGTGGGAACATTATACACGTCTATAACGTATCACATCCTAACCTAACCCATCTTGCCCCTCGCTGATAACGTTTTACAGAATCCCGTTCCTGTCGTCCCGTACATCTCGGTTGGGATATTATATACGTCTACAGCGATATATATCCTAACGTAAGGCAGGCTAACATCTCGGATGTAGTATATTACAACATTCCTGGTGTATCGGCCTCTACTTCTCGGTGGGAACATTATATAGGTCTATAACGTAACATAACCTAACCTAACGCATCTAGCCCCTCGCTGGTAATGTTTTACAGAATCGCGTTCGTGTCGTTCCGTACGTCCCGATTGGGATATTAAATACGTCTATAGCGTTATATATCCTAACCTAAGGCAGGCCATCATCTCGGATGTAGTATTTTACAACATTCCTGACGTATCGGCCCCTACTTCTCGGTGGGAACATTATATTCTTCTATAACGTAACATAACCTAACCTAACCCATCTAGCCCCTCGCTGGTAATGTTTTACAGAATCCCGTTCGATTCGTCCCGTACGTCTCGGTTGGGACATTATAAACGTCTACAGCGATATATATCCTAACGTAAGGCAGACTAACATCTCGGAAGTAGTATTTTACAACATTCCTGGCTAATCGGCCCCTACTTCTCGGTGGGAACATTATATTCGTCTATAACGTAGTATAACCTAACCTAACCCATCTAGCCCCTCGCTGGTAATGTTTTAGAGAATCCCGTTCCTGTCGTCCCGTACATCTCGGTTGGGATATTATACACGTCTACAGCGATATGTATCCTAACGTAAGGCAGGCTAACATCTCGGATGTAGTATTTTACAACATTCCCGGCGGATAGGCCCCTACCTCTCGGTGGGATCATTATATTCGTCTATGACGTGATATAACCTAACCTAACACATCTAGGCTCTGGCTGGTAATGTTTTACAGAATCTCGTTCGTTTCGACCCGTACGTCTCGGTTGGGACATTATAAACGTCTACAGCGATATATATCCTAACGTAGGGCAGACTAACATCTCGGATGTAGTATTTTACAACATTCCTGGCGTATCGGCCCCTACTCCTCGGTGGGAACATTATATAGGTCTATAACGTAACATAACCTAACTTAACCCATCTAGCCCCTCGCTGGTAATGTTTTACAGAATCCCGTTCGTTTCGTCCCGTACGTCTCGGTTGGGACATTATAAACGTCTACAGCGATATATATCCTGACGTAAGGCAGGCTGACGTCTCGGATGTTGTATTTTACAACATTCCTGGCGTATCGGCCCCTACTTCTCGGTGGGAACATTATATAGGTCTATAACGTAACATAAACTAACCTAACCCATCTAGCCCCTCGCTGGTAATGTTTTACAGAATCCCGTTCGTGACGTCCCGTACATCTCGGTTGGAATATTATATACGTCTATAGCGTTATATATCCTAACCTAAGGCAGGCTATCATCTTGGATGTAGTATTCTACAACATTCCTGGCGTATCGGCTCGTACTTCTCGGTGGGAACATTATATAGGTCTATAACGTAACATAACCTAACCTAACCCATCTAGCCCCTCGCTGGTAATGTTTTACAGAATCCCGTTCGTTTCGTCCCGTACGTCTCGGTTGGGACATTATAAACGTCTACAGCGATATATATCCTAACGTAAGGTAGGCTAACATCGCGGATGTAGTATTTTACAACATTCCTGGCGTATCGGCCCCTACTTCTCGGTGGGAACATTATATTCTTCTATAACGTAACATAACCTAACCTAACCCATCTAGCCCCTCGCTGGTAATGATTTACAGAATCCCGTTCGATTCGTCCCGTACGTCTCGGTTGGGACATTATAAACGTCTACAGCGATATATATCCTAACGTAAGGCAGACTAACATCTCGGATGCAGTATTTTACAATATTCCTGGCTAATCGGCCCCTACTTCTCGGTGGGAACATTATATTCGTCTATAACGTAGTATAACCTAACCTAACCCATCTAGCCCCTCGCTGGTAATGTTTTAGAGAATCCCGTTCCTGTCGTCCCGTACATCTCGGTTGGGATATTATACACGTCTACAGCGATATGTATCCTAACGTAAGGCAGGCTAACATCTCGGATGTAGTATTTTACAACATTCCCGGCGTATAGGCCCCTACCTCTCGGTGGGATCATTATATTCGTCTATGACGTGATATAACCTAACCTAACACATCTAGGCTCTGGCTGGTAATGTTTTACAGAATCTCGTTCGTTTCGACCCGTACGTCTCGGTTGGGACATTATAAACGTCTACAGCGATATATATACTAACGTAAGGCAGACTAACATCTCGGATGTAGTATTTTACAACATTCCTGGCGTATCGGCCCCTACTCCTCGGTGGGAACATTATATAGGTCTATAACGTAACATAACCTAACCTAACCCATCTAGCCCCTCGCTGGTAATGTTTTACAGAATCCCGTTCGTTTCGTCCCGTACGTCTCGGTTGGGACATTATAAACGTCTACAGCGATATATATCCTGACGTAAGGCAGGCTGACGTCTCGGATGTTGTATTTTACATCATTCCTGGCGTATCGGCACCTACATCTCAGTGGGAACATTATACACGTCTATAACGTATCACATCCTAACCTAACCCATCTAGCCCCTCGCTGATAACGTTTTACAGAATCCCGTTCCTGTCGTCCCGTACATCTCGGTTGGGATATTATATACGTCTACAGCGATATATATCCTAACGTAAGGCAGGCTAACATCTCGGATGTAGTATATTACAACATTCCTGGTGTATCGGCCTCTACTTCTCGGTGGGAACATTATATAGGTCTATAACGTAACATAACCTAACCTAACGCATCTAGCCCCTCGCTGGTAATGTTTTACAGAATCGCGTTCGTGTCGTTCCGTACGTCCCGATTGGGATATTAAATACGTCTATAGCGTTATATATCCTAACCTAAGGCAGGCCATCATCTCGGATGTAGTATTTTACAACATTCCTGACGTATCGGCCCCTACTTCTCGGTGGGAACATTATATTCTTCTATAACGTAACATAACCTAACCTAACCCATCTAGCCCCTCGCTGGTAATGTTTTACAGAATCCCGTTCGATTCGTCCCGTACGTCTCGGTTGGGACATTATAAACGTCTACAGCGATATATATCCTAACGTAAGGCAGACTAACATCTCGGAAGTAGTATTTTACAACATTCCTGGCTAATCGGCCCCTACTTCTCGGTGGGAACATTATATTCGTCTATAACGTAGTATAACCTAACCTAACCCATCTAGCCCCTCGCTGGTAATGTTTTAGAGAATCCCGTTCCTGTCGTCCCGTACATCTCGGTTGGGATATTATACACGTCTACAGCGATATGTATCCTAACGTAAGGCAGGCTAACATCTCGGATGTAGTATTTTACAACATTCCCGGCGGATAGGCCCCTACCTCTCGGTGGGATCATTATATTCGTCTATGACGTGATATAACCTAACCTAACACATCTAGGCTCTGGCTGGTAATGTTTTACAGAATCTCGTTCGTTTCGACCCGTACGTCTCGGTTGGGACATTATAAACGTCTACAGCGATATATATCCTAACGTAGGGCAGACTAACATCTCGGATGTAGTATTTTACAACATTCCTGGCGTATCGGCCCCTACTCCTCGGTGGGAACATTATATAGGTCTATAACGTAACATAACCTAACCTAACCCATCTAGCCCCTCGCTGGTAATGTTTTACAGAATCCCGTTCGTTTCGTCCCGTACGTCTCGGTTGGGACATTATAAACGTCTACAGCGATATATATCCTGACGTAAGGCAGGCTGACGTCTCGGATGTTGTATTTTACAACATTCCTGGCGTATCGGCCCCTACTTCTCGGTGGGAACATTATATAGGTCTATAACGTAACATAAACTAACCTAACCCATCTAGCCCCTCGCTGGTAATGTTTTACAGAATCCCGTTCGTGACGTCCCGTACATCTCGGTTGGAATATTATATACGTCTATAGCGTTATATATCCTAACCTAAGGCAGGCTATCATCTTGGATGTAGTATTCTACAACATTCCTGGCGTATCGGCTCGTACTTCTCGGTGGGAACATTATATAGGTCTATAACGTAACATAACCTAACCTAACCCATCTAGCCCCTCGCTGGTAATGTTTTACAGAATCCCATTCGTTTCGTCCCGTACGTCTCGGTTGGGACATTATAAACGTCTACAGCGATATATATCCTGACGTAAGGCAGACTAACATCTCGGATGTAGTATTTTACAACATTCCTGGCGTATCGGCCCCTACTCCTCGGTGGGAACATTATATAGGTCTATAACGTAACATAACCTAACCTAACCCATCTAGCCCCTCGCTGGTAATGTTTTACAGAATCCCGTTCGTTTCGTCCCGTACGTCTCGGTTGGGACATTATAAACGTCTACAGCGATATATATCCTGACGTAAGGCAGGCTGACGTCTCGGATGTTGTATTTTACATCATTCCTGGCGTATCGGCACCTACATCTCAGTGGGAACATTATACACGTCTATAACGTATCACATCCTAACCTAACCCATCTAGCCCCTCGCTGATAACGTTTTACAGAATCCCGTTCCTGTCGTCCCGTACATCTCGGTTGGGATATTATATACGTCTACAGCGATATATATCCTAACGTAAGGCAGGCTAACACCTCGGATGTAGTATATTACAACATTCCTGGTGTATCGGCCTCTACTTCTCGGTGGGAACATTATATAGGTCTATAACGTAACATAACCTAACCTAACGCATCTAGCCCCTCGCTGGTAATGTTTTACAGAATCGCGTTCGTGTCGTTCCGTACGTCCCGATTGGGATATTAAATACGTCTATAGCGTTATATATCCTAACCTAAGGCAGGCCATCATCTCGGATGTAGTATTTTACAACATTCCTGACGTATCGGCCCCTACTTCTCGGTGGGAACATTATATTCTTCTATAACGTAACATAACCTAACCTAACCCATCTAGCCCCTCGCTGGTAATGTTTTACAGAATCCCGTTCGATTCGTCCCGTACGTCTCGGTTGGGACATTATAAACGTCTACAGCGATATATATCCTAACGTAAGGCAGACTAACATCTCGGAAGTAGTATTTTACAACATTCCTGGCTAATCGGCCCCTACTTCTCGGTGGGAACATTATATTCGTCTATAACGTAGTATAACCTAACCTAACCCATCTAGCCCCTCGCTGGTAATGTTTTAGAGAATCCCGTTCCTGTCGTCCCGTACATCTCGGTTGGGATATTATACACGTCTACAGCGATATGTATCCTAACGTAAGGCAGGCTAACATCTCGGATGTAGTATTTTACAACATTCCCGGCGGATAGGCCCCTACCTCTCGGTGGGATCATTATATTCGTCTATGACGTGATATAACCTAACCTAACACATCTAGGCTCTGGCTGGTAATGTTTTACAGAATCTCGTTCGTTTCGACCCGTACGTCTCGGTTGGGACATTATAAACGTCTACAGCGATATATATCCTAACGTAGGGCAGACTAACATCTCGGATGTAGTATTTTACAACATTCCTGGCGTATCGGCCCCTACTCCTCGGTGGGAACATTATATAGGTCTATAACGTAACATAACCTAACCTAACCCATCTAGCCCCTCGCTGGTAATGTTTTACAGAATCCCGTTCGTTTCGTCCCGTACGTCTCGGTTGGGACATTATAAACGTCTACAGCGATATATATCCTGACGTAAGGCAGGCTGACGTCTCGGATGTTGTATTTTACAACATTCCTGGCGTATCGGCCCCTACTTCTCGGTGGGAACATTATATAGGTCTATAACGTAACATAAACTAACCTAACCCATCTAGCCCCTCGCTGGTAATGTTTTACAGAATCCCGTTCGTGACGTCCCGTACATCTCGGTTGGAATATTATATACGTCTATAGCGTTATATATCCTAACCTAAGGCAGGCTATCATCTTGGATGTAGTATTCTACAACATTCCTGGCGTATCGGCTCGTACTTCTCGGTGGGAACATTATATAGGTCTATAACGTAACATAACCTAACCTAACCCATCTAGCCCCTCGCTGGTAATGTTTTACAGAATCCCATTCGTTTCGTCCCGTACGTCTCGGTTGGGACATTATAAACGTCTACAGCGATATATATCCTGACGTAAGGCAGGCTGACGTCTCGGATGTTGTATTTTACAACATCCCTGGCGTATCGGCCCCTACTTCTCGGTGGGAACATTATATTCATCTATAACGTAATCTAACCTAACCTAACACATCTAGCGCCTCGCTGGTAATGTTTTACAGAATCCCGTTCGTGCCGCCCCGTACATCTCGGTTGGAATATTATATACGTCTATAGCGTTATATATCCTATCCTAAGGCAAGCTATCATCTCGCATGTAGTATTCTACAACATTCCTGGCGTATCGGTCCCTACTTCTCGGTGGGAACATTATATATTTCTATAACGTAATATAACCTAACCTAACCCATCTAGCCCCTCGCTGGTAATGTTTTACAGAATCCCGTTCGTTTCGTCCCGTACGTCTCGGTTGGGACATTATAAACGTCTACAGCGATATATATCCTAACGTAAGGTAGGCTAACATCGCGGATGTAGTATTTTACAACATTCCTGGCGTATCGGCCCCTACTTCTCGGTGGGAACATTATATTCTTCTATAACGTAACATAACCTAACCTAACCCATCTAGCCCCTCGCTGGTAATGATTTACAGAATCCCGTTCGATTCGTCCCGTACGTCTCGGTTGGGACATTATAAACGTCTACAGCGATATATATCCTAACGTAAGGCAGACTAACATCTCGGATGCAGTATTTTACAATATTCCTGGCTAATCGGCCCCTACTTCTCGGTGGGAACATTATATTCGTCTATAACGTAGTATAACCTAACCTAACCCATCTAGCCCCTCGCTGGTAATGTTTTAGAGAATCCCGTTCCTGTCGTCCCGTACATCTCGGTTGGGATATTATACACGTCTACAGCGATATATATCCTGACGTAAGGCAGGCTGACGTCTCGGATGTTGTATTTTACATCATTCCTGGCGTATCGGCACCTTCATCTCAGTGGGAACATTATACACGTCTATAACGTATCACATCCTAACCTAACCCATCTAGCCCCTCGCTGATAACGTTTTACAGAATCCCGTTCCTGTCGTCCCGTACATCTCGGTTGGGATATTATATACGTCTACAGCGATATATATCCTAACGTAAGGCAGGCTAACATCTCGGATGTAGTATATTACAACATTCCTGGTGTATCGGCCTCTACTTCTCGGTGGGAACATTATATAGGTCTATAACGTAACATAACCTAACCTAACGCATCTAGCCCCTCGCTGGTAATGTTTTACAGAATCGCGTTCGTGTCGTTCCGTACGTCCCGATTGGGATATTAAATACGTCTATAGCGTTATATATCCTAACCTAAGGCAGGCCATCATCTCGGATGTAGTATTTTACAACATTCCTGACGTATCGGCCCCTACTTCTCGGTGGGAACATTATATTCTTCTATAACGTAACATAACCTAACCTAACCCATCTAGCCCCTCGCTGGTAATGTTTTACAGAATCCCGTTCGATTCGTCCCGTACGTCTCGGTTGGGACATTATAAACGTCTACAGCGATATATATCCTAACGTAAGGCAGACTAACATCTCGGAAGTAGTATTTTACAACATTCCTGGCTAATCGGCCCCTACTTCTCGGTGGGAACATTATATTCGTCTATAACGTAGTATAACCTAACCTAACCCATCTAGCCCCTCGCTGGTAATGTTTTAGAGAATCCCGTTCCTGTCGTCCCGTACATCTCGGTTGGGATATTATACACGTCTACAGCGATATGTATCCTAACGTAAGGCAGGCTAACATCTCGGATGTAGTATTTTACAACATTCCCGGCGGATAGGCCCCTACCTCTCGGTGGGATCATTATATTCGTCTATGACGTGATATAACCTAACCTAACACATCTAGGCTCTGGCTGGTAATGTTTTACAGAATCTCGTTCGTTTCGACCCGTACGTCTCGGTTGGGACATTATAAACGTCTACAGCGATATATATCCTAACGTAGGGCAGACTAACATCTCGGATGTAGTATTTTACAACATTCCTGGCGTATCGGCCCCTACTCCTCGGTGGGAACATTATATAGGTCTATAACGTAACATAACCTAACCTAACCCATCTAGCCCCTCGCTGGTAATGTTTTACAGAATCCCATTCGTTTCGTCCCGTACGTCTCGGTTGGGACATTATAAACGTCTACAGCGATATATATCCTGACGTAAGGCAGGCTGACGTCTCGGATGTTGTATTCTACAACATTCCTGGCGTATCGGCTCGTACTTCTCGGTGGGAACATTATATAGGTCTATAACGTAACATAACCCAACCTAATCCATCTAGCCCCTCGCTGGTAATGTTTTACAGAATCCCGTTCGTTTCGTCCCGTACGTCTCGGTTGGGACATTATAAACGTCTACAGCGATATATATCCGAACGTAAGGTAGGCTAACATCGCGGATGTAGCATTTTACAACATTCCTGGCGTATCGGCCCCTACTTCTCGGTGGGAACATTATATTCATCTATAACGTAACATAACCTAACCTAACCCATCTAGCCCCTCGCTGGTAATGATTTACAGAATCCCGTTCGATTCGTCCCGTACGTCTCGGTTGGGACATTATAAACGTCTACAGCGATATATATCCTAACGTAAGGCAGACTAACATCTCGGATGTAGTATTTTACAATATTCCTGGCTAATCGGCCCCTACTTCTCGGTGGAAACATTATATTCGTCTATAACGTAGTATAACCTAACCTAACCCATCTAGCCCCTCGCTGGTAATGTTTTAGAGAATCCCGTTCTTGTCGTCCCGTACATCTCGGTTGGGATATTATACACGTCTACAGCGATATGTATCCTAACGTAAGGCAGGCTAACATCTCGGATGTAGTATTTTACAACATTCCCGGCGTATAGGCCCCTACCTCTCGGTGGGATCATTATATTCGTCTATGACGTGATATAACCTAACCTAACACATCTAGGCTCTGGCTGGTAATGTTTTACAGAATCTCGTTCGTTTCGACCCGTACGTCTCGGTTGGGACATTATAAACGTCTACAGCGATATATATCCTAACGTAAGGCAGGCTAACATCTCGGATGTAGTATTTTACAACATTCCCGGCGTATAGGCCCCTACCTCTCGGTGGGATCATTATATTCGTCTATGACGTGATATAACCTAACCTAACACATCTAGGCTCTGGCTGGTAATGTTTTACAGAATCTCGTTCGTTTCGACCCGTACGTCTCGGTTGGGACATTATAAACGTCTACAGCGATATATATCCTAACGTAAGCAGACTAACATCTCGGATGTAGTATTTTACAACATTCCTGGCGTATCGGCCCCTACTCCTCGGTGGGAACATTATATAGGTCTATAACGTAACATAACCTAACCTAACCCATCTAGCCCCTCGCTGGTAATGTTTTACAGAATCCCGTTCGTTTCGTCCCGTACGTCTCGGTTGGGACATTATAAACGTCTACAGCGATATATATCCTGACGTAAGGCAGGCTGACGTCTCGGATGTTGTATTCTACAACATTCCTGGCGTATCGGCTCGTACTTCTCGGTGGGAACATTATATAGGTCTATAACGTAACATAACCCAACCTAATCCATCTAGCCCCTCGCTGGTAATGTTTTACAGAATCCCGTTCGTTTCGTCCCGTACGTCTCGGTTGGGACATTATAAACGTCTACAGCGATATATATCCGAACGTAAGGTAGGCTAACATCGCGGATGTAGCATTTTACAACATTCCTGGCGTATCGGCCCCTACTTCTCGGTGGGAACATTATATTCTTCTATAACGTAACATAACCTAACCTAACCCATCTAGCCCCTCGCTGGTAATGATTTACAGAATCCCGTTCGATTCGTCCCGTACGTCTCGGTTGGGACATTATAAACGTCTACAGCGATATATATCCTAACGTAAGGCAGACTAACATCTCGGATGTAGTATTTTACAATATTCCTGGCTAATCGGCCCCTACTTCTCGGTGGAAACATTATATTCGTCTATAACGTAGTATAACCTAACCTAACCCATCTAGCCCCTCGCTGGTAATGTTTTAGAGAATCCCGTTCCTGTCGTCCCGTACATCTCGGTTGGGATATTATACACGTCTACAGCGATATGTATCCTAACGTAAGGCAGGCTAACATCTCGGATGTAGTATTTTACAACATTCCCGGCGTATAGGCCCCTACCTCTCGGTGGGATCATTATATTCGTCTATGACGTGATATAACCTAACCTAACCCATCTAGCCCCTCGCTGGTAATGTTTTACAGAATCCCGTTCGTTTCGTCCCGTACGTCTCGGTTGGGACATTATAAACGTCTACAGCGATATATATCCTAACGTAAGGTAGGCTAACATCGCGGATGTAGTATTTTACAACATTCCTGGCGTATCGGCCCCTACTTCTCGGTGGGAACATTATATTCTTCTATAACGTAACATAACCTAACCTAACCCATCTAGCCCCTCGCTGGTAATGATTTACAGAATCCCGTTCGATTCGTCCCGTACGTCTCGGTTGGGACATTATAAACGTCTACAGCGATATATATCCTAACGTAAGGCAGACTAACATCTCGGATGCAGTATTTTACAATATTCCTGGCTAATCGGCCCCTACTTCTCGGTGGGAACATTATATTCGTCTATAACGTAGTATAACCTAACCTAACCCATCTAGCCCCTCGCTGGTAATGCTTTAGAGAATCCCGTTCCTGTCGTCCCGTACATCTCGGTTGGGATATTATACACGTCTACAGCGATATGTATCCTAACGTAAGGCAGGCTAACATCTCGGATGTAGTATTTTACAACATTCCCGGCGTATAGGCCCCTACCTCTCGGTGGGATCATTATATTCGTCTATGACGTGATATAACCTAACCTAACACATCTAGGCTCTGGCTGGTAATGTTTTACAGAATCTCGTTCGTTTCGACCCGTACGTCTCGGTTGGGACATTATAAACGTCTACAGCGATATATATACTAACGTAAGGCAGACTAACATCTCGGATGTAGTATTTTACAACATTCCTGGCGTATCGGCCCCTACTCCTCGGTGGGAACATTATATAGGTCTATAACGTAACATAACCTAACCTAACCCATCTAGCCCCTCGCTGGTAATGTTTTACAGAATCCCGTTCGTTTCGTCCCGTACGTCTCGGTTGGGACATTATAAACGTCTACAGCGATATATATCCTGACGTAAGGCAGGCTGACGTCTCGGATGTTGTATTTTACATCATTCCTGGCGTATCGGCACCTACATCTCAGTGGGAACATTATACACGTCTATAACGTATCACATCCTAACCTAACCCATCTAGCCCCTCGCTGATAACGTTTTACAGAATCCCGTTCCTGTCGTCCCGTACATCTCGGTTGGGATATTATATACGTCTACAGCGATATATATCCTAACGTAAGGCAGGCTAACATCTCGGATGTAGTATATTACAACATTCCTGGTGTATCGGCCTCTACTTCTCGGTGGGAACATTATATAGGTCTATAACGTAACATAACCTAACCTAACGCATCTAGCCCCTCGCTGGTAATGTTTTACAGAATCGCGTTCGTGTCGTTCCGTACGTCTCGATTGGGATATTAAATACGTCTATAGCGTTATATATCCTAACCTAAGGCAGGCCATCATCTCGGATGTAGTATTTTACAACATTCCTGACGTATCGGCCCCTACTTCTCGGTGGGAACATTATATTCTTCTATAACGTAACATAACCTAACCTAACCCATCTAGCCCCTCGCTGGTAATGTTTTACAGAATCCCGTTCGATTCGTCCCGTACGTCTCGGTTGGGACATTATAAACGTCTACAGCGATATATATCCTAACGTAAGGCAGACTAACATCTCGGAAGTAGTATTTTACAACATTCCTGGCTAATCGGCCCCTACTTCTCGGTGGGAACATTATATTCGTCTATAACGTAGTATAACCTAACCTAACCCATCTAGCCCCTCGCTGGTAATGTTTTAGAGAATCCCGTTCCTGTCGTCCCGTACATCTCGGTTGGGATATTATACACGTCTACAGCGATATGTATCCTAACGTAAGGCAGGCTAACATCTCGGATGTAGTATTTTACAACATTCCCGGCGTATAGGCCCCTACCTCTCGGTGGGATCATTATATTCGTCTATGACGTGATATAACCTAACCTAACACATCTAGGCTCTGGCTGGTAATGTTTTACAGAATCTCGTTCGTTTCGACCCGTACGTCTCGGTTGGGACATTATAAACGTCTACAGCGATATATATCCTAACGTAGGGCAGACTAACATCTCGGATGTAGTATTTTACAACATTCCTGGCGTATCGGCCCCTACTCCTCGGTGGGAACATTATATAGGTCTATAACGTAACATAACCTAACCTAACCCATCTAGCCCCTCGCTGGTAATGTTTTACAGAATCCCGTTCGTTTCGTCCCTTACGTCTCGGTTGGGACATTATAAACGTCTACAGCGATATATATCCTGACGTAAGGCAGGCTGACGTCTCGGATGTTGTATTTTACAACATTCCTGGCGTATCGGCCCCTACTTCTCGGTGGGAACATTATATAGGTCTATAACGTAACATAACCTAACCTAACCCATCTAGCCCCTCGCTGGTAATGTTTTACAGAATCCCGTTCGTGACGTCCCGTACATCTCTGTTGGAATATTATATACGTCTATAGCGTTATATATCCTAACCTAAGGCAGGCTATCATCTTGGATGTAGTATTCTACAACATTCCTGGCGTATCGGCTCGTACTTCTCGGTGGGAACATTATATAGATCTATAACGTAACATAACCTAACCTAACCCATCTAGCCCCTCGCTGGTAATGTTTTACAGAATCCCATTCGTTTCGTCCCGTACGTCTCGGTTGGGACATTATAAACGTCTACAGCGATATATATCCTGACGTAAGGCAGGCTGACGTCTCGGATGTTGTATTCTACAACATTCCTGGCGTATCGGCTCGTACTTCTCGGTGGGAACATTATATAGGTCTATAACGTAACATAACCCAACCTAATCCATCGAGCCCCTCGCTGGTAATGTTTTACAGAATCCCGTTCGTTTCGTCCCGTACGTCTCGGTTGGGACATTATAAACGTCTACAGCGATATATATCCGAACGTAAGGTAGGCTAACATCGCGGATGTAGCATTTTACAACATTCCTGGCGTATCGGCCCCTACTTCTCGGTGGGAACATTATATTCTTCTATAACGTAACATAACCTAACCTAACCCATCTAGCCCCTCGCTGGTAATGATTTACAGAATCCCGTTCGATTCGTCCCGTACGTCTCGGTTGGGACATTATAAACGTCTACAGCGATATATATCCTAACGTAAGGCAGACTAACATCTCGGATGTAGTATTTTACAATATTCCTGGCTAATCGGCCCCTACTTCTCGGTGGAAACATTATATTCGTCTATAACGTAGTATAACCTAACCTAACCCATCTAGCCCCTCGCTGGTAATGTTTTAGAGAATCCCGTTCCTGTCGTCCCGTACATCTCGGTTGGGATATTATACACGTCTACAGCGATATGTATCCTAACGTAAGGCAGGCTAACATCTCGGATGTAGTATTTTACAACATTCCCGGCGTATAGGCCCCTACCTCTCGGTGGGATCATTATATTCGTCTATGACGTGATATAACCTAACCTAACACATCTAGGCTCTGGCTGGTAATGTTTTACAGAATCTCGTTCGTTTCGACCCGTACGTCTCGGTTGGGACATTATAAACGTCTACAGCGATATATATCCTAACGTAAGGCAGGCTAACATCTCGGATGTAGTATTTTACAACATTCCCGGCGTATAGGCCCCTACCTCTCGGTGGGATCATTATATTCGTCTATGACGTGATATAGCCTAACCTGACACATCTAGGCTCTGGCTGGTAATGTTTTACAGAATCTCGTTCGTTTCGACCCGTACGTCTCGGTTGGGACATTATAAACGTCTACAGCGATATATATCCTAACGTAAGCAGACTAACATCTCGGATGTAGTATTTTACAACATTCCTGGCGTATCGGCCCCTACTCCTCGGTGGGAACATTATATAGGTCTATAACGTAACATAACCTAACCTAACCCATCTAGCCCCTCGCTGGTAATGTTTTACAGAATCCCGTTCGTGACGTCCCGTACATCTCGGTTGGAATATTATATACGTCTATAGCGTTATATATCCTAACCTAAGGCAGGCTTTCATCTTGGATGTAGTATTCTACAACATTCCTGGCGTATCGGCTCGTACTTCTCGGCGGGAACATTATATAGGTCTATAACGTAACATAACCTAACCTAACCCATCTAGCCCCTCGCTGGTAATGTTTTACAGAATCCCATTCGTTTCGTCCCGTACGTCTCGGTTGGGACATTATAAACGTCTACAGCGATATATATCCTGACGTAAGGCAGGCTGACGTCTCGGATGTTGTATTTTACAACATCCCTGGCGTATCGGCCCCTACTTCTCGGTGGGAACATTATATTCATCTATAACGTAATCTAACCTAACCTAACACATCTAGCGCCTCGCTGGTAATGTTTTACAGAATCCCGTTCGTGCCGCCCCGTACATCTCGGTTGGAATATTATATACGTCTATAGCGTTATATATCCTATCCTAAGGCAAGCTATCATCTCGCATGTAGTATTCTACAACATTCCTGGCGTATCGGCCCCTACTTCTCGGTGGGAACATTATATATTTCTATAACGTAATATAACCTAACCTAACCCATCTAGCCCCTCGCTGGTAATGTTTTACAGAATCCCGTTCGTTTCGTCCCGTACGTCTCGGTTGGGACATTATAAACGTCTACAGCGATATATATCCTAACGTAAGGTAGGCTAACATCGCGGATGTAGTATTTTCCAACATTCCTGGCGTATCGGCCCCTACTTCTCGGTGGGAACATTATATTCTTCTATAACGTAACATAACCTAACCTAACCCATCTAGCCCCTCGCTGGTAATGATTTACAGAATCCCGTTCGATTCGTCCCGTACGTCTCGGTTGGGACATTATAAACGTCTACAGCGATATATATCCTAACGTAAGGCAGACTAACATCTCGGATGTAGTATTTTACAATATTCCTGGCTAATCGGCCCCTACTTCTCGGTGGGAACATTATATTCGTCTATAACGTAGTATAACCTAACCTAACCCATCTAGCCCCTCGCTGGTAATGTTTTAGAGAATCCCGTTCCTGTCGTCCCGTACATCTCGGTTGGGATATTATACACGTCTACAGCGATATGTATCCTAACGTAAGGCAGGCTAACATCTCGGATGTAGTATTTTACAACATTCCCGGCGTATAGGCCCCTACCTCTCGGTGGGATCATTATATTCGTCTATGACGTGATATAACCTAACCTAACACATCTAGGCACTGGCTGGTAATGTTTTACAGAATCTCGTTCGTTTCGACCCGTACGTCTCGGTTGGGACATTATAAACGTCTACAGCGATATATATCCTAACGTAAGGCAGACTAACATCTCGGATGTAGTATTTTACAACATTCCTGGCGTATCGGCCCCTACTCCTCGATGGGAACATTATATAGGTCTATAACGTAACATAACCTAACCTAACCCATCTAGCCCCTCGCTGGTAATGTTTTACAGAATCCCGTTCGTTTCGTCCCGTACGTCTCGGTTGGGACATTATAAACGTCTACAGCGATATATATCCTGACGTAAGGCAGGCTGACGTCTCGGATGTTGTATTTTACAACATTCCTGGCATATCGGCCCCTACTGCTCGGTGGGAACATTATATAGGTCTATAACGTAACATAACCTAACCCAACCCATCTAGCCCCTCGCTGGTAATGTTTTACAGAATCCCGTTCGTGACGTCCCGTACATCTCGGTTGGAATATTATATACGTCTATAGCGTTATATATCCTAACCTAAGGCAGGCTATCATCTTGGATGTAGTATTCTACAACATTCCTGGCGTATCGGCTCGTACTTCTCCGTGGGAACATTATATAGGTCTATAACGTAACGTAACCTAACCTAACCCATCTAGCCCCTCGCTGGTAATGTTTTACAGAATCCCGTTCGTTTCGTCCCGTACGTCTCGGTTGGGACATTGTAAACGTCTACAGCGATATATATCCTGACGTAGGGCAGGCTGACGTCTCGGATGTTGTATTTTACAACATTCCCGGCGTATCGGCCCCTACTTCTCGGTGGGATCATTATATTCGTCTATAACGTAATATAACCTAACCTAACCCATCTAGCCCCTCGCTGCTAACATTTTACAGAATCGCGTTCGTGTCGCCCCGTACGTCTCGATTGGGATATTATATACGTCTATAGCGTTATATATCCTAGCTTAAGGCAGGCTATCATCTCGGATGCAGTATTTTAAAACATTCCTGGCATATCGGCCCCTACTTCTCGGTGGGAACATTATATACGTCTATAACGTATCACAACCTAACCTAACCCATCTAGCCCCTCTCTGGTAATGTGATACAGAATCCCGTTCCTGTCGTCCCGTACATCTCGGTTGGGATATTATATACGTCTACAGCGATATATATCCTAACGTAAGGCAGGCTAACATCTCGGATGTAGTATTTTACATCATTCCTGGCGTATCGGCATCTACTTCTCAGTGGGAACATTATACACGTCTATAACGTATCACATCCTAACCTAACCCATGTAGCCCCTCGCTGATAACGTTTTACAGAATCCCGTTCCTGTCGTCCCGTACATCTCGGTTGGGATATTATATACGTCCACAGCGATATATATCCTAACGTAAGGCAGGCTAACATCTCGGATGTAGTATATTACAACATTCCTGGTGTATCGGCCTCTACTTCTCGGTGGGAACATTATATAGGTCTATAACGTAACATAACCTAACCTAACGCATCTAGCCCCTCGCTGGTAATGTTTTACAGAATCGCGTTCGTGTCGTTCCGTACGTCTCGATTGGGATATTAAATACGTCTATAGCGTTATATATCCTAACCTAAGGCAGGCCATCATCTCGGATGTAGTATTTTACAACATTCCTGACGTATCGGCCCCTACTTCTCGGTGGGAACATTATATTCTTCTATAACGTAACATAACCTAACCTAACCCATCTAGCCCCTCGCTGGTAATGTTTTACAGAATCCCGTTCGATTCGTCCCGTACGTCTCGGTTGGGACATTATAAACGTCTACAGCGATATATATCCTAACGTAAGGCAGACTAACATCTCGGATGTAGTATTTTACAACATTCCTGGCTAATCGGCCCCTACTTCTCGGTGGGAACATTATATTCGTCTATAACGTAGTATAACCTAACCTAACCCATCTTGCCCCTCGCTGGTAATGTTTTAGAGAATCCCGTTCCTGTCGTCCCGTACATCTCGGTTGGGATATTATACACGTCTACAGCGATATGTATCCTAACGTAAGGCAGGCTAACATCTCGGATGTAGTATTTTACAACATTCCCGGCGTATAGGCCCCTACCTCTCGGTGGGATCATTATATTCGTCTATGACGTGATATAACCTAACCTAACACATCTAGGCTCTGGCTGGTAATGTTTTACAGAATCTCGTTCGTTTCGACCCGTCCGTCTCGGTTGGGACATTATAAACGTCTACAGCGATATATATCCTAACGTAGGGCAGACTAACATCTCGGATGTAGTATTTTACAACATTCCTGGCGTATCGGCCCCTACTCCTCGGTGGGAACATTATATAGGTCTATAACGTAACATAACCTAACCTAACCCATCTAGCCCTTCGCTGGTAATGTTTTACAGAATCCCGTTCGTTTCGTCCCGTACGTCTCGGTTGGGACATTATAAACGTCTACAGCGATATATATCCTGACGTAAGGCAGGCTGACGTCTCGGATGTTGTATTTTACAACATTCCTGGCGTATCGGCCCCTACTTCTCGGTGGGAACATTATATAGGTCTATAACGTAACATAACCTAACCTAACCCATCTAGCCCCTCGCTGGTAATGTTTTACAGAATCCCGTTCGTGACGTCCCGTACATCTCGGTTGGAATATTATATACGTCTATAGCGTTATATATCCTAACCTAAGGCAGGCTATCATCTTGGATGTAGTATTCTACAACATTCCTGGCGTATCGGCTCGTACTTCTCGGTGGGAACATTATATAGGTCTATAACGTAACATAACCTAACCTAACCCATCTAGCCCCTCGCTGGTAATGTTTTACAGAATCCCATTCGTTTCGTCCCGTACGTCTCGGTTGGGACATTATAAACGTCTACAGCGATATATATCCTGACGTAAGGCAGGCTGACGTCTCGGATGTTGTATTCTACAACATTCCTGGCGTATCGGCTCGTACTTCTCGGTGGGAACATTATATAGGTCTATAACGTAACATAACCCAGCCTAATCCATCTAGCCCCTCGCTGGTAATGTTTTACAGAATCCCGTTCGTTTCGTCCCGTACGTCTCGGTTGGGACATTATAAACGTCTACAGCGATATATATCCGAACGTAAGGTAGGCTAACATCGCGGATGTAGTATTTTACAACATTCCTGGCGTATCGGCCCCTACTTCTCGGTGGGAACATTATATTCTTCTATAACGTAACATAACCTAACCTAACCCATCTAGCCCCTCGCTGGTAATGATTTACAGAATCCCGTTCGATTCGTCCCGTACGTCTCGGTTGGGACATTATAAACGTCTACAGCGATATATATCCTAACGTAAGGCAGACTAACATCTCGGATGTAGTATTTTACAATATTCCTGGCTAATCGGCCCCTACTTCTCTGTGGAAACATTATATTCGTCTATAACGTAGTATAACCTAACCTAACCCATCTAGCCCCTCGCTGGTAATGTTTTAGAGAATCCCGTTCCTGTCGTCCCGTACATCTCGGTTGGGATATTATACACGTCTACAGCGATATGTATCCTAACGTAAGGCAGGCTAACATCTCGGATGTAGTATTTTACAACATTCCCGGCGTATAGGCCCCTACCTCTCGGTGGGATCATTATATTCGTCTATGACGTGATATAACCTAACCTAACACATCTAGGCTCTGGCTGGTAATGTTTTACAGAATCTCGTTCGTTTCGACCCGTACGTCTCGGTTGGGACATTATAAACGTCTACAGCGATATATATCCTAACGTAAGGCAGACTAACATCTCGGATGTAGTATTTTACAACATTCCTGGCGTATCGGCCCCTACTCCTCGGTGGGAACATTATATAGGTCTATAACGTAACATAACCTAACATAACCCATCTAGCCCCTCGCTGGTAATGTTTTACAGAATCCCGTTCGTTTCGTCCCGTACGTCTCGGTTGGGACATTATAAACGTCTACAGCGATATATATCCTGACGTAAGGCAGGCTGACGTCTCGGATGTTGTATTTTACAACATTCCTGGCGTATCGGCCCCTACTTCTCGGTGGGAACATTATATAGGTCTATAACGTAACATAACCTAACCTAACCCATCTAGCCCCTCGCTGGTAATGTTTTAGAGAATCCCGTTCCTGTCGTCCCGTACATCTCGGTTGGGATATTATACACGTCTACAGCGATATGTATCCTAACGTAAGGCAGGCTAACATCTCGGATGTAGTATTTTACAACATTCCCGGCGTATAGGCCCCTACCTCTCGGTGGGATCATTATATTCGTCTAAGACGTGATATAACCTAACCTAACACATCTAGGCTCTGGCTGGTAATGTTTTACAGAATCTCGTTCGTTTCGACCCGTACGTCTCGGTTGGGACATTATAAACGTCTACAGCGATATATATCCTAACGTAAGGCAGACTAACATCTCGGATGTAGTATTTTACAACATTCCTGGCGTATCGGCCCCTACTCCTCGGTGGGAACATTATATAGGTCTATAACGTAACATAACCTAACCTAACCCATCTAGCCCCTCGCTGGTAATGTTTTACAGAATCCCGTTCGTTTCGTCCCGTACGTCTCGGTTGGGACATTATAAACGTCTACAGCGATATATATCCTGACGTAAGGCAGGCTGACGTCTCGGATGTTGTATTTTACAACATTCCTGGCGTATCGGCCCCTACTTCTCGGTGGGAACATTATATAGGTCTATAACGTAACATAACCTAACCTAACCCATCTAGCCCCTCGCTGGTAATGTTTTACAGAATCCCGTTCGTGACGTCCCGTACATCTCGGTTGGAATATTATATACGTCTATAGCGTTATATATCCTATCCTAAGGCAAGCTATCATCTCGGATGTAGTATTCTACAACATTCCTGGCGTATCGGCCCCCACTTCTCGGTGGGAACATTATATATTTCTATAACGTAACATAACCTAACCTAACCCATCTAGCCCCTCGCTGGTAATGTTTTACAGAATCCCGTTCGTGACGTCCCGTACATCTCGGTTGGAATATTATATACGTCTATAGCGTTATATATCCTAACCTAAGGCAGGCTATCATCTTGGATGTAGTATTCTACAACATTCCTGGCGTATCGGCTCGTACTTCTCGGTGGGAACATTATATAGGTCTATAACGTAACATAACCTAACCTAACCCATCTAGCCCCTCGCTGGTAATGTTTTACAGAATCCCATTCGTTTCGTCCCGTACGTCTCGGTTGGGACATTATAAACGTCTACAGCGATATATATCCTGACGTAAGGCAGGCTGACGTCTCGGATGTTGTATTCTACAACATTCCTGGCGTATCGGCTCGTACTTCTCGGTGGGAACATTATATAGGTCTATAACGTAACATAACCTAACCTAACCCATCTAGCCCCCCGCTGGTAATGTTTTACAGAATCCCGTTCGTTTCGTCCCGTACGTCTCGGTTGGGACATTATAAACGTCTACAGCGATATATATCCTAACGTAAGGTAGGCTAACATCGCGGATGTAGTATTTTACAACATTCCTGGCGTATCGGCCCCTACTTCTCGGTGGGAACATTATATTCTTCTATAACGTAACATAACCTAACCTAACCCATCTAGCCCCTCGCTGGTAATGATTTACAGAATCCCGTTCGATTCGTCCCGTACGTCTCGGTTGGGACATTATAAACGTCTACAGCGATATATATCCTAACGTAAGGCAGACTAACATCTCGGATGTAGTATTTTACAATATTCCTGGCTAATCGGCCCCTACTTCTCGGTGGGAACATTATATTCGTCTATAACGTAGTATAACCTAACCTAACCCATCTAGCCCCTCGCTGGTAATGTTTTAGAGAATCCCGTTCCTGTCGTCCCGTACATCTCGGTTGGGATATTATACACGTCTACAGCGATATGTATCCTAACGTAAGGCAGGCTAACATCTCGGATGTAGTATTTTACAACATTCCCGGCGTATAGGCCCCTACCTCTCGGTGGGATCATTATATTCGTCTATGACGTGATATAACCTAACCTAACACATCTAGGCTCTGGCTGGTAATGTTTTACAGAATCTCGTTCGTTTCGACCCGTACGTCGCGGTTGGGACATTATAAACGTCTACAGCGATATATATCCTAACGTAAGGCAGAATAACATCTCGGATGTAGTATTTTACAACATTCCTGGCGTATCGGCCCCTACTCCTCGGTGGGAACATAATATAGGTCTATAACGTAACATAACCTAACCTAACCCATCTAGCGCCTCGCTGGTAATGTTTTACAGAATCCCGTTCGTTTCGTCCCGTACGTCTCGGTTGGGACATTATAAACGTCTACAGCGATATATATCCTGACGTAAGGCAGGCTGACGTCACGGATGTTGTATTTTACAACATCCCTGGCGTATCGGCCCCTACTTCTCGGTGGGAACATTATATTCATCTATAACGTAATCTAACCTAACCTAACACATCTAGCGCCTCGCTGGTAATGTTTTACAGAATCCCGTTCGTGCCGCCCCGTACATCTCGGTTGGAATATTATATACGTCTATAGCGTTATATATCCTATCCTAAGGCAAGCTATCATCTCGGATGTAGTATTCTACAACATTCCTGGCGTATCGGCCCCTACTTCTCGGTGGGAACATTATATATTTCTATCACGTAATATAACCTAACCTAACGCATCTAGCCCCTCGCTGGTAATGATTTACAGAATCGCGTTCGTGTCGTTCCGTACGTCTCGATTGGGATATTAAATACGTCTATAGCGTTATATATCCTAACCTAAGGCAGGCCATCATCTCGGATGTAGTATTTTACAACATTCCTTACGTATCGGCCCCTACTTCTCGGTGGGAACATTATATTCTTCTATAACGTAACATAACCTAACCTAACCCATCTAGCCCCTCGCTGGTAATGTTTTACAGAATCCCGTTCGATTCGTCCCGTAAGTCTCGGTTGGGACATTATAAACGTCTACAGCGATATATATCCTAACGTAAGGCAGGCTAGCATCTCGGATGTAGTATATTACAACATTCCTGGTGTATCGGCCTCTACTTCTCGGTGGGAGCATTATATAGGTCTATAACGTAACATAACCTAACCTAACCCATCTAGCCCCTCGCTGGTAATGTTTTACAGAATCCCGTTCGTTTCGTCCCGTACGTCTCGGTTGGGACATTGTAAACGTCTACAGCGATATATATGCTGACGTAGGGCAGGCTGACGTCTCGGATGTTGTATTTTACAACATTCCTGGCGTATCGGCCCCTACTTCTCGGTGGGAACATTATATTCGTCTATAACGTAATCTAACCTAACCTAACCCATCTAGCCCCTCGCTGGTAATGTTTTACAGAATCCCGTTCGTGACGTCCCGTACATCTCGGTTGGAATATTATATACGTCTATAGCGTTATATATCCTAACCTAAGGCAGGCTAACATCTTGGATGTAGTATTTTACAACATTCCCGGCGTATAGGCCCCTACCTCTCGGTGGGATCATTATATTCGTCTATGACGTGATATAACCTAACCTAACACATCTAGGCTCTGGCTGGTAATGTTTTACAGAATCTCGTTCGTTTCGACCCGTACGTCTCGGTTGGGACATTATAAACGTCTACAGCGATATATATCCTAACGTAAGGCAGACTAACATCTCGGATGTAGTATTTTACAACATTCCTGGCGTATCGGCCCCTACTCCTCGGTGGGAACATTATATAGGTCTATAACGTAACATAACCTAACCTAACCCAACTAGCCCCTCGCTGGTAACATTTTACAGAATCGCGTTCGTGTCGTCCCGTACGTCTCGATTGGGATATTATATACGTCTATAGCGTTATATATCCTAGCGTAAGGCAGGCTATCATCTCGGATGCAGTATTTTAAAACATTCCTGGCATATCGGCCCCTACTTCTCGGTGGGAACATTATATACGTCTATAACGTATCACAACCTAACCTAACCCATCTAGCCCCTCTCTGGTGATGTGATACAGAATCCCGTTCCTGTCGTCCCGTACATCTCGGTTGGGATATTATATACGTCTACAGCGATATATATCCTAACGTAAGGCAGGCTAACATCTCGGATGTAGTATATTACAACATTCCTGGTGTATCGGCCTCTACTTCTCGGTGGGAACATTATATAGGTCTATAACGTAACATAACCTAACCTAACCCATCTAGCCCCTCGCTGGTAATGTTTTACAGAATCCCGTTCGTTTCGTCCCGTACGTCTCGATTGGGATATTATAAACGTCTACAGCGATATATATCCTGACGTAAGCAAGGCTGACGTCTCGGATGTTGTATTTTACAACATTCCTGGCGTATCGGCCCCTACTTCTCGGTGGAAACATTATATTCGTCTATAACGTAATCTAACCTAACAAAACACATCTAGCCCCTCGCTGGTAATGTTTTACAGAATCCCGTTCGGTTCGACCCGTACGTCTCGGTTGGGACATTATAAACGTCTACAGCGATATATATCCTAACGTAAGGCAGACTAACATCTCGGATGTAGTATTTTACAACATTCCTGGCGTATCGGCCCCTACTCCTCGGTGGGAACATTATATTCGTCTATAACGTAATATAACCTAACCTAACCCATCTAGCCCCTCGCTGGTAATGTTTTACAGTATCCCGTTCGTGACGTCCCGTACATCTCGGTTGGAATATTATATACGTCTATAGCGTTATATATCCTAACCTAAGGCAGGCTATCATCTTGGATGTAGTATTCTACAACATTCCTGGCGTATCGGCTCGTACTTCTCGGTGGGAACATTATATAGGTCTATAACGTAACATAACCTAACCTAACCCATCTAGCCCCTCGCTGGTAATGTTTTACAGAATCCCATTCGTTTCGTCCCGTACGTCTCGGTTGGGACATTATAAACGTCTACAGCGATATATATCCTGACGTAAGGCAGGCTGACGTCTCGGATGTTGTATTTTACAACATCCCTGGCGTATCGGCCCCTACTTCTCGGTGGGAACATTATATTCATCTATAACGTAATCTAACCTAACCTAACACATCTAGCGCCTCGCTGGTAATGTTTTACAGAATCCCGTTCGTGCCGCCCCGTACATCTCGGTTGGAATATTATATACGTCTATAGCGTTATATATCCTATCCTAAGGCAAGCTATCATCTCGCATGTAGTATTCTACAACATTCCTGGCGTATCGGCCCCTACTTCTCGGTGGGAACATTATATATTTCTATAACGTAATATAACCTAACCTAACCCATCTAGCCCCTCGCTGGTAATGTTTTACAGAATCCCGTTCGTTTCGTCCCGTACGTCTCGGTTGGGACATTATAAACGTCTACAGCGATATATATCCTAACGTAAGGTAGGCTAACATCGCGGATGTAGTATTTTACAACATTCCTGGCGTATCGGCCCCTACTTCTCGGTGGGAACATTATATTCTTCTATAACGTAACATAACCTAACCTAACCCATCTAGCCCCTCGCTGGTAATGATTTACAGAATCCCGTTCGATTCGTCCCGTACGTCTCGGTTGGGACATTATAAACGTCTACAGCGATATATATCCTAACGTAAGGCAGACTAACATCTCGGATGCAGTATTTTACAATATTCCTGGCTAATCGGCCCCTACTTCTCGGTGGGAACATTATATTCGTCTATAACGTAGTATAACCTAACCTAACCCATCTAGCCCCTCGCTGGTAATGTTTTAGAGAATCCCGTTCCTGTCGTCCCGTACATCTCGGTTGGGATATTATACACGTCTACAGCGATATGTATCCTAACGTAAGGCAGGCTAACATCTCGGATGTAGTATTTTACAACATTCCCGGCGTATAGGCCCCTACCTCTCGGTGGGATCATTATATTCGTCTATGACGTGATATAACCTAACCTAACACATCTAGGCTCTGGCTGGTAATGTTTTACAGAATCTCGTTCGTTTCGACCCGTACGTCTCGGTTGGGACATTATAAACGTCTACAGCGATATATATACTAACGTAAGGCAGACTAACATCTCGGATGTAGTATTTTACAACATTCCTGGCGTATCGGCCCCTACTCCTCGGTGGGAACATTATATAGGTCTATAACGTAACATAACCTAACCTAACCCATCTAGCCCCTCGCTGGTAATGTTTTACAGAATCCCGTTCGTTTCGTCCCGTACGTCTCGGTTGGGACATTATAAACGTCTACAGCGATATATATCCTGACGTAAGGCAGGCTGACGTCTCGGATGTTGTATTTTACATCATTCCTGGCGTATCGGCACCTACATCTCAGTGGGAACATTATACACGTCTATAACGTATCACATCCTAACCTAACCCATCTAGCCCCTCGCTGATAACGTTTTACAGAATCCCGTTCCTGTCGTCCCGTACATCTCGGTTGGGATATTACATACGTCTACAGCGATATATATCCTAACGTAAGGCAGGCTAACATCTCGGATGTAGTATATTACAACATTCCTGGTGTATCGGCCTCTACTTCTCGGTGGGAACATTATATAGGTCTATAACGTAACATAACCTAACCTAACGCATCTAGCCCCTCGCTGGTAATGTTTTACAGAATCGCGTTCGTGTCGTTCCGTACGTCCCGATTGGGATATTAAATACGTCTATAGCGTTATATATCCTAACCTAAGGCAGGCCATCATCTCGGATGTAGTATTTTACAACATTCCTGACGTATCGGCCCCTACTTCTCGGTGGGAACATTATATTCTTCTATAACGTAACATAACCTAACCTAACCCATCTAGCCCCTCGCTGGTAATGTTTTACAGAATCCCGTTCGATTCGTCCCGTACGTCTCGGTTGGGACATTATAAACGTCTACAGCGATATATATCCTAACGTAAGGCAGACTAACATCTCGGAAGTAGTATTTTACAACATTCCTGGCTAATCGGCCCCTACTTCTCGGTGGGAACATTATATTCGTCTATAACGTAGTATAACCTAACCTAACCCATCTAGCCCCTCGCTGGTAATGTTTTAGAGAATCCCGTTCCTGTCGTCCCGTACATCTCGGTTGGGATATTATACACGTCTACAGCGATATGTATCCTAACGTAAGGCAGGCTAACATCTCGGATGTAGTATTTTACAACATTCCCGGCGGATAGGCCCCTACCTCTCGGTGGGATCATTATATTCGTCTATGACGTGATATAACCTAACCTAACACATCTAGGCTCTGGCTGGTAATGTTTTACAGAATCTCGTTCGTTTCGACCCGTACGTCTCGGTTGGGACATTATAAACGTCTACAGCGATATATATCCTAACGTAGGGCAGACTAACATCTCGGATGTAGTATTTTACAACATTCCTGGCGTATCGGCCCCTACTCCTCGGTGGGAACATTATATAGGTCTATAACGTAACATAACCTAACCTAACCCATCTAGCCCCTCGCTGGTAATGTTTTACAGAATCCCGTTCGTTTCGTCCCTTACGTCTCGGTTGGGACATTATAAACGTCTACAGCGATATATATCCTGACGTAAGGCAGGCTGACGTCTCGGATGTTGTATTTTACAACATTCCTGGCGTATCGGCCCCTACTTCTCGGTGGGAACATTATATAGGTCTATAACGTAACATAACCTAACCTAACCCATCTAGCCCCTCGCTGGTAATGTTTTACAGAATCCCGTTCGTGACGTCCCGTACATCTCTGTTGGAATATTATATACGTCTATAGCGTTATATATCCTAACCTAAGGCAGGCTATCATCTTGGATGTAGTATTCTACAACATTCCTGGCGTATCGGCTCGTACTTCTCGGTGGGAACATTATATAGATCTATAACGTAACATAACCTAACCTAACCCATCTAGCCCCTCGCTGGTAATGTTTTACAGAATCCCATTCGTTTCGTCCCGTACGTCTCGGTTGGGACATTATAAACGTCTACAGCGATATATATCCTGACGTAAGGCAGGCTGACGTCTCGGATGTTGTATTCTACAACATTCCTGGCGTATCGGCTCGTACTTCTCGGTGGGAACATTATATAGGTCTATAACGTAACATAACCCAACCTAATCCATCGAGCCCCTCGCTGGTAATGTTTTACAGAATCCCGTTCGTTTCGTCCCGTACGTCTCGGTTGGGACATTATAAACGTCTACAGCGATATATATCCGAACGTAAGGTAGGCTAACATCGCGGATGTAGCATTTTACAACATTCCTGGCGTATCGGCCCCTACTTCTCGGTGGGAACATTATATTCTTCTATAACGTAACATAACCTAACCTAACCCATCTAGCCCCTCGCTGGTAATGATTTACAGAATCCCGTTCGATTCGTCCCGTACGTCTCGGTTGGGACATTATAAACGTCTACAGCGATATATATCCTAACGTAAGGCAGACTAACATCTCGGATGTAGTATTTTACAATATTCCTGGCGTATCGGCCCCTACTCCTCGGTGGGAACATTATATAGGTCTATAACGTAACATAACCTAACCTAACCCATCTAGCCCCTCGCTGGTAATGTTTTACAGAATCCCGTTCGTTTCGTCCCTTACGTCTCGGTTGGGACATTATAAACGTCTACAGCGATATATATCCTGACGTAAGGCAGGCTGACGTCTCGGATGTTGTATTTTACAACATTCCTGGCGTATCGGCCCCTACTTCTCGGTGGGAACATTATATAGGTCTATAACGTAACATAACCTAACCTAACCCATCTAGCCCCTCGCTGGTAATGTTTTACAGAACCCCGTTCGTGACGTCCCGTACATCTCTGTTGGAATATTATATACGTCTATAGCGTTATATATCCTAACCTAAGGCAGGCTATCATCTTGGATGTAGTATTCTACAACATTCCTGGCGTATCGGCTCGTACTTCTCGGTGGGAACATTATATAGGTCTATAACGTAACATAACCTAACCTAACCCATCTAGCCCCTCGCTGGTAATGTTTTACAGAATCCCATTCGTTTCGTCCCGTACGTCTCGGTTGGGACATTATAAACGTCTACAGCGATATATATCCTGACGTAAGGCAGGCTGACGTCTCGGATGTTGTATTCTACAACATTCCTGGCGTATCGGCTCGTACTTCTCGGTGGGAACATTATATAGGTCTATAACGTAACATAACCCAACCTAATCCATCTAGCCCATCGCTGGTAATGTTTTACAGAATCCCGTTCGTTTCGTCCCGTACGTCTCGGTTGGGACATTATAAACGTCTACAGCGATATATATCCGAACGTAAGGTAGGCTAACATCGCGGATGTAGCATTTTACAACATTCCTGGCGTATCGGCCCCTACTTCTCGGTGGGAACATTATATTCTTCTATAACGTAACATAACCTAACCTAACCCATCTAGCCCCTCGCTGGTAATGATTTACAGAATCCCGTTCGATTCGTCCCGTACGTCTCGGTTGGGACATTATAAACGTCTACAGCGATATATATCCTAACGTAAGGCAGACTAACATCTCGGATGTAGTATTTTACAATATTCCTGGCTAATCGGCCCCTACTTCTCGGTGGAAACATTATATTCGTCTATAACGTAGTATAACCTAACCTAACCCATCTAGCCCCTCGCTGGTAATGTTTTAGAGAATCCCGTTCCTGTCGTCCCGTACATCTCGGTTGGGATATTATACACGTCTACAGCGATATGTATCCTAACGTAAGGCAGGCTAACATCTCGGATGTAGTATTTTACAACATTCCCGGCGTATAGGCCCCTACCTCTCGGTGGGATCATTATATTCGTCTATGACGTGATATAACCTAACCTAACACATCTAGGCTCTGGCTGGTAATGTTTTACAGAATCTCGTTCGTTTCGACCCGTACGTCTCGGTTGGGACATTATAAACGTCTACAGCGATATATATCCTAACGTAAGGCAGGCTAACATCTCGGATGTAGTATTTTACAACATTCCCGGCGTATAGGCCCCTACCTCTCGGTGGGATCATTATATTCGTCTATGACGTGATATAACCTAACCTAACACATCTAGGCTCTGGCTGGTAATGTTTTACAGAATCTCGTTCGTTTCGACCCGTACGTCTCGGTTGGGACATTATAAACGTCTACAGCGATATATATCCTAACGTAAGCAGACTAACATCTCGGATGTAGTATTTTACAACATTCCTGGCGTATCGGCCCCTACTCCTCGGTGGGAACATTATATAGGTCTATAACGTAACATAACCTAACCTAACCCATCTAGCCCCTCGCTGGTAATGTTTTACAGAATCCCGTTCGTGACGTCCCGTACATCTCGGTTGGAATATTATATACGTCTATAGCGTTATATATCCTAACCTAAGGCAGGCTATCATCTTGGATGTAGTATTCTACAACATTCCTGGCGTATCGGCTCGTACTTCTCGGTGGGAACATTATATAGGTCTATAACGTAACATAACCTAACCTAACCCATCTAGCCCCTCGCTGGTAATGTTTTACAGAATCCCATTCGTTTCGTCCCGTACGTCTCGGTTGGGACATTATAAACGTCTACAGCGATATATATCCTGACGTAAGGCAGGCTGACGTCTCGGATGTTGTATTTTACAACATCCCTGGCGTATCGGCCCCTACTTCTCGCTGGGAACATTATATTCATCTATAACGTAATCTAACCTAACCTAACACATCTAGCGCCTCGCTGGTAATGTTTTACAGAATCCCGTTCGTGCCGCCCCGTACATCTCGGTTGGAATATTATATACGTCTATAGCGTTATATATCCTATCCTAAGGCAAGCTATCATCTCGCATGTAGTATTCTACAACATTCCTGGCGTATCGGCCCCTACTTCTCGGTGGGAACATTATATATTTCTATAACGTAATATAACCTAACCTAACCCATCTAGCCCCTCGCTGGTAATGTTTTACAGAATCCCGTTCGTTTCGTCCCGTTTGTCTCGGTTGGGACATTATAAACGTCTACAGCGATATATATCCTAACGTAAGGTAGGCTAACATCGCGGATGTAGTATTTTCCAACATTCCTGGCGTATCGGCCCCTACTTCTCGGTGGGAACATTATATTCTTCTATAACGTAACATAACCTAACCTAACCCATCTAGCCCCTCGCTGGTAATGATTTACAGAATCCCGTTCGATTCGTCCCGTACGTCTCGGTTGGGACATTATAAACGTCTACAGCGATATATATCCTAACGTAAGGCAGACTAACATCTCGGATGTAGTATTTTACAATATTCCTGGCTAATCGGCCCCTACTTCTCGGTGGGAACATTATATTCGTCTATAACGTAGTATAACCTAACCTAACCCATCTAGCCCCTCGCTGGTAATGTTTTAGAGAATCCCGTTCCTGTCGTCCCGTACATCTCGGTTGGGATATTATACACGTCTACAGCGATATGTATCCTAACGTAAGGCAGGCTAACATCTCGGATGTAGTATTTTACAACATTCCCGGCGTATAGGCCCCTACCTCTCGGTGGGATCATTATATTCGTCTATGACGTGATATAACCTAACCTAACACATCTAGGCTCTGGCTGGTAATGTTTTACAGAATCTCGTTCGTTTCGACCCGTACGTCTCGGTTGGGACATTATAAACGTCTACAGCGATATATATCCTAACGTAAGGCAGACTAACATCTCGGATGTAGTATTTTACAACATTCCTGGCGTATCGGCCCCTACTCCTCGATGGGAACATTATATAGGTCTATAACGTAACATAACCTAACCTAACCCATCTAGCCCCTCGCTGGTAATGTTTTACAGAATCCCGTTCGTTTCGTCCCGTACGTCTCGGTTGGGACATTATAAACGTCTACAGCGATATATATCCTGACGTAAGGCAGTCTGACGTCTCGGATGTTGTATTTTACAACATTCCTGGCATATCGGCCCCTACTGCTCGGTGGGAACATTATATAGGTCTATAACGTAACATAACCTAACCTAACCCATCTAGCCCCTCGCTGGTAATGTTTTACAGAATCCCGTTCGTGACGTCCCGTACATCTCGGTTGGAATATTATATACGTCTATAGCGTTATATATCCTAACCTAAGGCAGGCTATCATCTTGGATGTAGTATTCTACAACATTCCTGGCGTATCGGCTCGTACTTCTCGGTGGGAACATTATATAGGTCTATAACGTAACGTAACCTAACCTAACCCATCTAGCCCCTCGCTGGTAATGTTTTACAGAATCCCGTTCGTTTCGTCCCGTACGTCTCGGTTGGGACATTGTAAACGTCTACAGCGATATATATCCTGACGTAGGGCAGGCTGACGTCTCGGATGTTGTATTTTACAACATTCCCGGCGTATCGGCCCCTACTTCTCGGTGGGATCATTATATTCGTCTATAACGTAATATAACCTAACCTAACCCATCTAGCCCCTCGCTGCTAACATTTTACAGAATCGCGTTCGTGTCGCCCCGTACGTCTCGATTGGGATATTATATACGTCTATAGCGTTATATATCCTAGCTTAAGGCAGGCTATCATCTCGGATGCAGTATTTTAAAACATTCCTGGCATATCGGCCCCTACTTCTCGGTGGGAACATTATATACGTCTATAACGTATCACAACCTAACCTAACCCATCTAGCCCCTCTCTGGTAATGTGATACAGAATCCCGTTCCTGTCGTCCCGTACATCTCGGTTGGGATATTATATACGTCTACAGCGATATATATCCTAACGTAAGGCAGGCTAACATCTCGGATGTAGTATTTTACATCATTCCTGGCGTATCGGCACCTACTTCTCAGTGGGAACATTATACACGTCTATAACGTATCACATCCTAACCTAACCCATCTAGCCCCTCGCTGATAACGTTTTACAGAATCCCGTTCCTGTCGTCCCGTACATCTCGGTTGGGATATTATATACGTCCACAGCGATATATATCCTAACGTAAGGCAGGCTAACATCTCGGATGTAGTATATTACAACATTCCTGGTGTATCGGCCTCTACTTCTCGGTGGGAAAATTATATAGGTCTATAACGTAACATAACCTAACCTAACGCATCTAGCCCCTCGCTGGTAATGTTTTACAGAATCGCGTTCGTGTCGTTCCGTACGTCTCGATTGGGATATTAAATACGTCTATAGCGTTATATATCCTAACCTAAGGCAGGCCATCATCTCGGATGTAGTATTTTACAACATTCCTGACGTATCGGCCCCTACTTCTCGGTGGGAACATTATATTCTTCTATAACGTAACATAACCTAACCTAACCCATCTAGCCCCTCGCTGGTAATGTTTTACAGAATCCCATTCGTTTCGTCCCGTACGTCTCGGTTGGGACATTATAAACGTCTACAGCGATATATATCCTGACGTAAGGCAGGCTGACGTCTCGGATGTTGTATTCTACAACATTCCTGGCGTATCGGCTCGTACTTCTCGGTGGGAACATTATATAGGTCTATAACGTAACATAACCCAACCTAATCCATCGAGCCCCTCGCTGGTAATGTTTTACAGAATCCCGTTCGTTTCGTCCCGTACGTCTCGGTTGGGACATTATAAACGTCTACAGCGATATATATCCGAACGTAAGGTAGGCTAACATCGCGGATGTAGCATTTTACAACATTCCTGGCGTATCGGCCCCTACTTCTCGGTGGGAACATTATATTCTTCTATAACGTAACATAACCTAACCTAACCCATCTAGCCCCTCGCTGGTAATGATTTACAGAATCCCGTTCGATTCGTCCCGTACGTCTCGGTTGGGACATTATAAACGTCTACAGCGATATATATCCTAACGTAAGGCAGACTAACATCTCGGATGTAGTATTTTACAATATTCCTGGCGTATCGGCCCCTACTCCTCGGTGGGAACATTATATAGGTCTATAACGTAACATAACCTAACCTAACCCATCTAGCCCCTCGCTGGTAATGTTTTACAGAATCCCGTTCGTTTCGTCCCTTACGTCTCGGTTGGGACATTATAAACGTCTACAGCGATATATATCCTGACGTAAGGCAGGCTGACGTCTCGGATGTTGTATTTTACAACATTCCTGGCGTATCGGCCCCTACTTCTCGGTGGGAACATTATATAGGTCTATAACGTAACATAACCTAACCTAACCCATCTAGCCCCTCGCTGGTAATGTTTTACAGAACCCCGTTCGTGACGTCCCGTACATCTCTGTTGGAATATTATATACGTCTATAGCGTTATATATCCTAACCTAAGGCAGGCTATCATCTTGGATGTAGTATTCTACAACATTCCTGGCGTATCGGCTCGTACTTCTCGGTGGGAACATTATATAGGTCTATAACGTAACATAACCTAACCTAACCCATCTAGCCCCTCGCTGGTAATGTTTTACAGAATCCCATTCGTTTCGTCCCGTACGTCTCGGTTGGGACATTATAAACGTCTACAGCGATATATATCCTGACGTAAGGCAGGCTGACGTCTCGGATGTTGTATTCTACAACATTCCTGGCGTATCGGCTCGTACTTCTCGGTGGGAACATTATATAGGTCTATAACGTAACATAACCCAACCTAATCCATCTAGCCCATCGCTGGTAATGTTTTACAGAATCCCGTTCGTTTCGTCCCGTACGTCTCGGTTGGGACATTATAAACGTCTACAGCGATATATATCCGAACGTAAGGTAGGCTAACATCGCGGATGTAGCATTTTACAACATTCCTGGCGTATCGGCCCCTACTTCTCGGTGGGAACATTATATTCTTCTATAACGTAACATAACCTAACCTAACCCATCTAGCCCCTCGCTGGTAATGATTTACAGAATCCCGTTCGATTCGTCCCGTACGTCTCGGTTGGGACATTATAAACGTCTACAGCGATATATATCCTAACGTAAGGCAGACTAACATCTCGGATGTAGTATTTTACAATATTCCTGGCTAATCGGCCCCTACTTCTCGGTGGAAACATTATATTCGTCTATAACGTAGTATAACCTAACCTAACCCATCTAGCCCCTCGCTGGTAATGTTTTAGAGAATCCCGTTCCTGTCGTCCCGTACATCTCGGTTGGGATATTATACACGTCTACAGCGATATGTATCCTAACGTAAGGCAGGCTAACATCTCGGATGTAGTATTTTACAACATTCCCGGCGTATAGGCCCCTACCTCTCGGTGGGATCATTATATTCGTCTATGACGTGATATAACCTAACCTAACACATCTAGGCTCTGGCTGGTAATGTTTTACAGAATCTCGTTCGTTTCGACCCGTACGTCTCGGTTGGGACATTATAAACGTCTACAGCGATATATATCCTAACGTAAGGCAGGCTAACATCTCGGATGTAGTATTTTACAACATTCCCGGCGTATAGGCCCCTACCTCTCGGTGGGATCATTATATTCGTCTATGACGTGATATAACCTAACCTAACACATCTAGGCTCTGGCTGGTAATGTTTTACAGAATCTCGTTCGTTTCGACCCGTACGTCTCGGTTGGGACATTATAAACGTCTACAGCGATATATATCCTAACGTAAGCAGACTAACATCTCGGATGTAGTATTTTACAACATTCCTGGCGTATCGGCCCCTACTCCTCGGTGGGAACATTATATAGGTCTATAACGTAACATAACCTAACCTAACCCATCTAGCCCCTCGCTGGTAATGTTTTACAGAATCCCGTTCGTGACGTCCCGTACATCTCGGTTGGAATATTATATACGTCTATAGCGTTATATATCCTAACCTAAGGCAGGCTATCATCTTGGATGTAGTATTCTACAACATTCCTGGCGTATCGGCTCGTACTTCTCGGTGGGAACATTATATAGGTCTATAACGTAACATAACCTAACCTAACCCATCTAGCCCCTCGCTGGTAATGTTTTACAGAATCCCATTCGTTTCGTCCCGTACGTCTCGGTTGGGACATTATAAACGTCTACAGCGATATATATCCTGACGTAAGGCAGGCTGACGTCTCGGATGTTGTATTTTACAACATCCCTGGCGTATCGGCCCCTACTTCTCGCTGGGAACATTATATTCATCTATAACGTAATCTAACCTAACCTAACACATCTAGCGCCTCGCTGGTAATGTTTTACAGAATCCCGTTCGTGCCGCCCCGTACATCTCGGTTGGAATATTATATACGTCTATAGCGTTATATATCCTATCCTAAGGCAAGCTATCATCTCGCATGTAGTATTCTACAACATTCCTGGCGTATCGGCCCCTACTTCTCGGTGGGAACATTATATATTTCTATAACGTAATATAACCTAACCTAACCCATCTAGCCCCTCGCTGGTAATGTTTTACAGAATCCCGTTCGTTTCGTCCCGTTTGTCTCGGTTGGGACATTATAAACGTCTACAGCGATATATATCCTAACGTAAGGTAGGCTAACATCGCGGATGTAGTATTTTCCAACATTCCTGGCGTATCGGCCCCTACTTCTCGGTGGGAACATTATATTCTTCTATAACGTAACATAACCTAACCTAACCCATCTAGCCCCTCGCTGGTAATGATTTACAGAATCCCGTTCGATTCGTCCCGTACGTCTCGGTTGGGACATTATAAACGTCTACAGCGATATATATCCTAACGTAAGGCAGACTAACATCTCGGATGTAGTATTTTACAATATTCCTGGCTAATCGGCCCCTACTTCTCGGTGGGAACATTATATTCGTCTATAACGTAGTATAACCTAACCTAACCCATCTAGCCCCTCGCTGGTAATGTTTTAGAGAATCCCGTTCCTGTCGTCCCGTACATCTCGGTTGGGATATTATACACGTCTACAGCGATATGTATCCTAACGTAAGGCAGGCTAACATCTCGGATGTAGTATTTTACAACATTCCCGGCGTATAGGCCCCTACCTCTCGGTGGGATCATTATATTCGTCTATGACGTGATATAACCTAACCTAACACATCTAGGCTCTGGCTGGTAATGTTTTACAGAATCTCGTTCGTTTCGACCCGTACGTCTCGGTTGGGACATTATAAACGTCTACAGCGATATATATCCTAACGTAAGGCAGACTAACATCTCGGATGTAGTATTTTACAACATTCCTGGCGTATCGGCCCCTACTCCTCGATGGGAACATTATATAGGTCTATAACGTAACATAACCTAACCTAACCCATCTAGCCCCTCGCTGGTAATGTTTTACAGAATCCCGTTCGTTTCGTCCCGTACGTCTCGGTTGGGACATTATAAACGTCTACAGCGATATATATCCTGACGTAAGGCAGTCTGACGTCTCGGATGTTGTATTTTACAACATTCCTGGCATATCGGCCCCTACTGCTCGGTGGGAACATTATATAGGTCTATAACGTAACATAACCTAACCTAACCCATCTAGCCCCTCGCTGGTAATGTTTTACAGAATCCCGTTCGTGACGTCCCGTACATCTCGGTTGGAATATTATATACGTCTATAGCGTTATATATCCTAACCTAAGGCAGGCTATCATCTTGGATGTAGTATTCTACAACATTCCTGGCGTATCGGCTCGTACTTCTCGGTGGGAACATTATATAGGTCTATAACGTAACGTAACCTAACCTAACCCATCTAGCCCCTCGCTGGTAATGTTTTACAGAATCCCGTTCGTTTCGTCCCGTACGTCTCGGTTGGGACATTGTAAACGTCTACAGCGATATATATCCTGACGTAGGGCAGGCTGACGTCTCGGATGTTGTATTTTACAACATTCCCGGCGTATCGGCCCCTACTTCTCGGTGGGATCATTATATTCGTCTATAACGTAATATAACCTAACCTAACCCATCTAGCCCCTCGCTGCTAACATTTTACAGAATCGCGTTCGTGTCGCCCCGTACGTCTCGATTGGGATATTATATACGTCTATAGCGTTATATATCCTAGCTTAAGGCAGGCTATCATCTCGGATGCAGTATTTTAAAACATTCCTGGCATATCGGCCCCTACTTCTCGGTGGGAACATTATATACGTCTATAACGTATCACAACCTAACCTAACCCATCTAGCCCCTCTCTGGTAATGTGATACAGAATCCCGTTCCTGTCGTCCCGTACATCTCGGTTGGGATATTATATACGTCTACAGCGATATATATCCTAACGTAAGGCAGGCTAACATCTCGGATGTAGTATTTTACATCATTCCTGGCGTATCGGCACCTACTTCTCAGTGGGAACATTATACACGTCTATAACGTATCACATCCTAACCTAACCCATCTAGCCCCTCGCTGATAACGTTTTACAGAATCCCGTTCCTGTCGTCCCGTACATCTCGGTTGGGATATTATATACGTCCACAGCGATATATATCCTAACGTAAGGCAGGCTAACATCTCGGATGTAGTATATTACAACATTCCTGGTGTATCGGCCTCTACTTCTCGGTGGGAAAATTATATAGGTCTATAACGTAACATAACCTAACCTAACGCATCTAGCCCCTCGCTGGTAATGTTTTACAGAATCGCGTTCGTGTCGTTCCGTACGTCTCGATTGGGATATTAAATACGTCTATAGCGTTATATATCCTAACCTAAGGCAGGCCATCATCTCGGATGTAGTATTTTACAACATTCCTGACGTATCGGCCCCTACTTCTCGGTGGGAACATTATATTCTTCTATAACGTAACATAACCTAACCTAACCCATCTAGCCCCTCGCTGGTAATGTTTTACAGAATCCCGTTCGTGACGTCCCGTACATCTCGGTTGGAATATTATATACGTCTATAGCGTTATATATCCTAACCTAAGGCAGGCTATCATCTTGGATGTAGTATTCTACAACATTCCTGGCGTATCGGCTCGTACTTCTCGGTGGGAACATTATATAGGTCTATAACGTAACATAACCTAACCTAACCCATCTAGCCCCTCGCTGGTAATGTTTTACAGAATCCCATTCGTTTCGTCCCGTACGTCTCGGTTGGGACATTATAAACGTCTACAGCGATATATATCCTGACGTAAGGCAGGCTGACGTCTCGGATGTTGTATTCTACAACATTCCTGGCGTATCGGCTCGTACTTCTCGGTGGGAACATTATATAGGTCTATAACGTAACATAACCCAGCCTAATCCATCTAGCCCCTCGCTGGTATTGTTTTACAGAATCCCGTTCGTTTCGTCCCGTACGTCTCGGTTGGGACATTATAAACGTCTACAGCGATATATATCCGAACGTAAGGTAGGCTAACATCGCGGATGTAGTATTTTACAACATTCCTGGCGTATCGGCCCCTACTTCTCGGTGGGAACATTATATTCTTCTATAACGTAGCATAACCTAACCTAACCCATCTAGCCCCTCGCTGGTAATGATTTACAGAATCCCGTTCGATTCGTCCCGTACGTCTCGGTTGGGACATTATAAACGTCTACAGCGATATATATCCTAACGTAAGGCAGACTAACATCTCGGATGTAGTATTTTACAATATTCCTGGCTAATCGGCCCCTACTTCTCTGTGGAAACATTATATTCGTCTATAACGTAGTATAACCTAACCTAACCCATCTAGCCCCTCGCTGGTAATGTTTTAGAGAATCCCGTTCCTGTCGTCCCGTACATCTCGGTTGGGATATTATACACGTCTACAGCGATATGTATCCTAACGTAAGGCAGGCTAACATCTCGGATGTAGTATTTTACAACATTCCCGGCGTATAGGCCCCTACCTCTCGGTGGGATCATTATATTCGTCTATGACGTGATATAACCTAACCTAACACATCTAGGCTCTGGCTGGTAATGTTTTACAGAATCTCGTTCGTTTCGACCCGTACGTCTCGGTTGGGACATTATAAACGTCTACAGCGATATATATCCTAACGTAAGGCAGACTAACATCTCGGATGTAGTATTTTACAACATTCCTGGCGTATCGGCCCCTACTCCTCGGTGGGAACATTATATAGGTCTATAACGTAACATAACCTAACCTAACCCATCTAGCCCCTCGCTGGTAATGTTTTACAGAATCCCGTTCGTTTCGTCCCGTACGTCTCGGTTGGGACATTATAAACGTCTACAGCGATATATATCCTGACGTAAGGCAGGCTGACGTCTCGGATGTTGTATTTTACAACATTCCTGGCGTATCGGCCCCTACTTCTCGGTGGGAACATTATATAGGTCTATAACGTAACATAACCTAACCTAACCCATCTAGCCCCTCGCTGGTAATGTTTTACAGAATCCCGTTCGTGACGTCCCGTACATCTCGGTTGGAATATTATATACGTCTATAGCGTTATATATCCTAACCTAAGGCAGGCTATCATCTTGGATGTAGTATTCTACAACATTCCTGGCGTATCGGCTCGTACTTCTCGGTGAGAACATCATATAGGTCTATAACGTAACATAACCTAACCTAACCCATCTAGCCCCTCGCTGGTAATGTTTTACAGAATCCCATTCGTTTCGTCCCGTACGTCTCGGTTGGGACATTATAAACGTCTACAGCGATATATATCCTGACGTAAGGCAGGCTGACGTCTCGGATGTTGTATTCTACAACATTCCTGGCGTATCGGCTCGTACTTCTCGGTGGGAACATTATATAGGTCTATAACGTAACATAACCTAACCTAACCCATCTAGCCCCCCGCTGGTAATGTTTTACAGAATCCCGTTCGTTTCGTCCCGTACGTCTCGGTTGGGACATTATAAACGTCTACAGCGATATATATCCTAACGTAAGGTAGGCTAACATCGCGGATGTAGTATTTTACAACATTCCAGGCGTATCGGCCCCTACTTCTCGGTGGGAACATTATATTTTTCTATAACGTAACATAACCTAACCTAACCCATCTAGCCCCTCGCTGGTAATGATTTACAGAATCCCGTTCGATTCGTCCCGTACGTCTCGGTTGGGACATTATAAACGTCTACAGCGATATATATCCTAACGTAAGGCAGACTAACATCTCGGATGTAGTATTTTACAATATTCCTGGCTAATCGGCCCCTACTTCTCGGTGGGAACATTATATTCGTCTATAACGTAGTATAACCTAACCTAACCCATCTAGCCCCTCGCTGGTAATGTTTTAGAGAATCCCGTTCCTGTCGTCCCGTACATCTCGGTTGGGATATTATACACGTCTACAGCGATATGTATCCTAACGTAAGGCAGGCTAACATCTCGGATGTAGTATTTTACAACATTCCCGGCGTATAGGCCCCTACCTCTCGGTGGGATCATTATATTCGTCTATGACGTGATATAACCTAACCTAACACATCTAGGCTCTGGCTGGTAATGTTTTACAGAATCTCGTTCGTTTCGACCCGTACGTCTCGGTTGGGACATTATAAACGTCTACAGCGATATATATCCTAACGTAAGGCAGACTAACATCTCGGATGTAGTATTTTACAACATTCCTGGCGTATCGGCCCCTACTCCTCGGTGGGAACATTATATAGGTCTATAACGTAACATAACCTAACCTAACCCAACTAGCCCCTCGCTGGTAACATTTTACAGAATCGCGTTCGTGTCGTCCCGTACGTCTCGATTGGGATATTATATACGTCTATAGCGTTATATATCCTAGCTTAAGGCAGGCTATCATCTCGGATGCAGTATTTTAAAACATTCCTGGCATATCGGCCCCTACTTCTCGGTGGGAACATTATATACGTCTATAACGTATCACAACCTAACCTAACCCATCTAGCCCCTCTCTGGTGATGTGATACAGAATCCCGTTCCTGTCGTCCCGTACATCTCGGTTGGGATATTATATACGTCTACAGCGATATATATCCTAACGTAAGGCAGACTAACATCTCGGATGTAGTATTTTACAACATTCCTGGCTAATCGGCCCCTACTTCTCGGTGGGAACATTATATTCGTCTATAACGTAGTATAACCTAACCTAACCCATCTAGCCCCTCGCTGGTAATGTTTTAGAGAATCCCGTTCGTGACGTCCCGTACATCTCGGTTGGAATATTATATACGTCTATAGCGTTATATATCCTAACCTAATGCAGGCTATCATCTCGGATGTAGTATTTTACAACATTCCTGGCGTATCGGCCCCCGTTCTCGGTGGGAACATTATATACGTCTATAGCGTATCACATCCTAACCTAACCCATCTAGCCCCTCGCTGATAACGTTTTACAGAATCCCGTTCCTGTCGTCCCGTACATCTCGGTTGGGATATTATATACGTCTACAGCGATATATATCCTAACGTAAGGCAGGCTAACATCTCGGATGTAGTATATTACAACATTCCTGGTGTATCGGCCTCTACTTCTCGGTGGGAACATTATATAGGTCTATAACGTAACATAACCTAACCTAACCCATCTAGCCCCTCGCTGGTAATGTTTTACAGAATCCCGTTCGTTTCGTCCCGTACGTCTCGATTGGGATATTATAAACGTCTACAGCGATATATATCCTGACGTAAGCAAGGCTGACGTCTCGGATGTTGTATTTTACAACATTCCTGGCGTATCGGCCCCTACTTCTCGGTGGAAACATTATATTCGTCTATAACGTAATCTAACCTAACAAAACACATCTAGCCCCTCGCTGGTAATGTTTTACAGAATCCCGTTCGGTTCGACCCGTACGTCTCGGTTGGGACATTATAAACGTCTACAGCGATATATATCCTAACGTAAGGCAGACTAACATCTCGGATGTAGTATTTTACAACATTCCTGGCGTATCGGCCCCTACTCCTCGGTGGGAACATTATATTCGTCTATAACGTAATATAACCTAACCTAACCCATCTAGCCCCTCGCTGGTAATGTTTTACAGTATCCCGTTCGTTTCGTCCCGTACGTCTCGGTTGGGACATTATAAACGTCTACAGCGATATATATCCTGACGTAAGGCAGGCTGACGTCTCGGATGTTGTATTTTACAACATTCCTGGCGTATCGGCCCCTACTTCTCGGTGGGAACATTATATTCTTCTATAACGTAACATAACCTAACCTAACCCATCTAGCCCCTCGCTGGTAATGTTTTACAGAATCCCGTTCGATTCGTCCCGTACGTCTCGGTTGGGACATTATATACGTCTACAGCGATATATATCCTAACGTAAGGCAGACTAACATCTCGGATGTAGTATTTTACAACATTCCTGGCTAATCGGCCCCTACTTCTCGGTGGGAACATTATATTCGTCTATAACGTAGTATAACCTAACCTAACCCATCTAGCACCTCGCTGGTAATGTTTTAGAGAATCCCGTTCGTGACGTCCCGTACATCTCGGTTGGAATATTATATACGTCTATAGCGTTATATATCCTAACCTAATGCAGGCTATCATCTCGGATGTAGTATATTACAACATTCCTGGTGTATCGGCCTCTACTTCTCGGTGGGAACATTATATAGGTCTATAACGTAACATAACCTAACCTAACCCATCTAGCACCTCGCTGGTAATGTTTTACAGAATCCCGTTCGTTTCGTCCCGTTCGTTTCGTCCCGTACGTCTCGGTTGGGACATTATAAACGTCTACAGCGATATATATCCTGACGTAAGGCAGGCTGACGTCTCGGATGTTGTATTTTACAACATTCCTGGCGTATCGGCCCCTACTTCTCGGTGGGATCATTATATTCGTCTATAACGTAATCTAACCTAACCTAACACATCTAGCCCCTCGCTGGTAATGTTTTACAGAATCCCGTTCGTGCCGTCCCGTACATCTCGGTTGGAATATTATATACGTCTATAGCGTTATATATCCTATCCTAAGGCAAGCTATCATCTCGGATGTAGTATTCTACAACATTCCTGGCGTATCGGCCCCTACTTCTCGGTGGGAACATTATATTCTTCTATAACGTAACATAACCTAACCTAACCGATCTAGCCCCTCGCTGGTAATGTTTTACAGAATCCCGTTCGATTCGTCCCGTACGTCTCGGTTGGGACATTATAAACGTCTACAGCGATATATATCCTAACCTAAGGCAGGCTATCATCTCGGATGTATAATTTTACAACATTCCTGGCGTATCGGCCCCCGTTCTCGGTGGGAACATTATATACGTCTATAGCGTATGACATCCTAACCTAACCCATCTAGCCCCTCGCTGATAATGTTTTACAGAATCCCGTTCCTGTCGTCCCGTACATCTCGGTTGGGATATTATATACGTCTACAGCGATATATATCCTAACGTAAGGCAGACTAACATCTCGGATGTAGTATTTTACAACATTCCTGGCTAATCGGCCCCTACTTCTCGGTGGGAACATTATATTCGTCTATAACGTAGTATAACCTAACCTAACCCATCTAGCCCCTCGCTGGTAATGTTTTAGAGAATCCCGTTCCTGTCGTCCCGTACATCTCGGTTGGGATATTATATACGTCTACAGCGATATATATCCTAACGTAAGGCAGGCTAACATCTCGGATGTAGTATTTTACAACATTCTCGGCGTATAGGCCCCTACCTCTCGGTGGGATCATTATATTCGTCTATGACGTGATATAACCTAGCCTAACACATCTAGGCCCTGGCTGGTAATGTTTTACAGAATCTCGTTCGTGACGTCCCGTACATCTCGGCTGGAATATTATATACGTCTATAGCGTTATATATCCTAACCTAATGCAGGCTATCATCTCGGATGCAGTATTCTACAACATTCCTGGCGTATCGGCCCCTACTTCTCGGTGGGAACATTATATAGGTCTATAACGTAATATAACCTAACCTAACACATCTAGGCCCTCGCTGGTAATGTTTTACAGAACCTCGTTCGTGACGTCCCGTACATCTCGGTCGGAATATTATATACGTCTATAGCGTTATATATCCTAACCTAAGGCAGGCTATCATCTCGAATGTAGTAGTTTACAACATTCCTGGCGTATCGGCCCCCGTTCTCGGTGGGAACATTATATACGTCTATAGCGTATCACATCCTAACCTAACCCATCTAGCCCCTCGCTGATAACGTTTCACAGAATCCCGTTCCTGTCGTCCCGTACATCTCGGTTGGGATATTATATACGTCTACAGCGATATATATTCTAACGTAAGGCAGGCTAACATCTCGGATGTAGTATATTACAACATTCCTGGTGTATCGGCCTCTACTTCTCGGTAGAAACATTATATAGGTCTATAACGTAACATAACCTAACCTAACCCATCTAGCACTTCGCTGGTAATGTTTTACAGAATCCCGTTCGTTTCGTCCCGTACGTCTCGTTTGGGACATTATAAACGTCTACAGCGATATATATCCTGACGTAAGGCAGGCTGACGTCTCGGATGTTGTATTTTACAACATTCCTGGCGTATCGGCCCCTACTTCTCGGTGGGAACATTATATTCGTCTATAACGTAATCTAACCTAACCTAACACATCTAGCCCCTCGCTGGTAATGTTTTACAGAATCCCGTTCGTGCCGTCCCGTACATCTCGGTTGGAATATTATATACGTCTATAGCGTTATATATCCTATCCTAAGGCAAGCTATCATCTCGGATGTAGTATTCTACAACATTCCTGGCGTATCGGCCCCTACTTCTCGGTGGGAACATTATATTCTTCTATAACGTAACATAACCTAACCTAACCGATCTAGCCCCTCGCTGGTAATGTTTTACAGAATCCCGTTCGATTCGTCCCGTACGTCTCGGTTGGGACATTATAAACGTCTACAGCGATATATATCCTAACCTAAGGCAGGCTATCATCTCGGATGTATAATTTTACAACATTCCTGGCGTATCGGCCCCCGTTCTCGGTGGGAACATTATATACGTCTATAGCGTATGACATCCTAACCTAACCCATCTAGCCCCTCGCTGATAATGTTTTACAGAATCCCGTTCCTGTCGTCCCGTACATCTCGGTTGGGATATTATATACGTCTACAGCGATATATATCCTAACGTAAGGCAGACTAACATCTCGGATGTAGTATTTTACAACATTCCTGGCGTATCGGCCCCCGTTCTCGGTGGGAACATTATATACGTCTATAGCGTATCACATCCTAACCTAACCCATCTAGCCCCTCGCTGATAACGTTTTACAGAATCCCGTTCCTGTCGTCCCGTACATCTCGGTTGGGATATTATATACGTCTACAGCGATATATATCCCAACGTAAGGCAGGCTAACATCTCGGATGTAGTATATTACAACATTCCTGGTGTATCGGCCTCTACTTCTCGGTGGGAACATTATATAGGTCTATAACGTAACATAACCTAACCTAACCCATCTAGCACCTCGCTGGTAATGTTTTACAGAATCCCGTTCGTTTCGTCCCGTTCGTTTCGTCCCGTACGTCTCGGTTGGGACATTATAAACGTCTACAGCGATATATATCCTGACGTAAGGCAGGCTGACGTCTCGGATGTTGTATTTTACAACATTCCTGGCGTATCGGCCCCTACTTCTCGGTGGGAACATTATATTCGTCTATAACGTAATCTAACCTAACCTAACACATCTAGCCCGTCGCTGGTAATGTTTTACAGAATCCCGTTCGTGCCGTCCCGTACATCTCGGTTGGAGTATTATATACGTCTATAGCGTTATATATCCTATCCTAAGGCAAGCTATCGTCTCGGATGTAGTATTCTACAACATTCCTGGCGTATCGACCCCTACTTCTCGGTGGGAACATTATATTCTTCTATAACGTAACATAACCTAACCTAACCGATCTAGCCCCTCGCTGGTAATGTTTTACAGAATCCCGTTCGATTCGTCCCGTTCGATTCGTCCCGTTCGTCTCGGTTGGGACATTATAAACGTCTACAGCGATATATATCCTAACGTAAGGCAGACTAACATCTCGGATGTAGTATTTTACAATATTCCTGGCTAATCGGCCCCTACTTCTCGGTGGGAACATTATATTCGTCTATAACGTAGTATAACCTAACCTAACCCATCTAGCCCCTCGCTGGTAATGTTTTAGAGAATCCCGTTCCTGTCGTCCCGTACATCTCGGTTGGGATATTATATACGTCTACAGCGATATATATCCTAACGTAAGGCAGGCTAACATCTCGGATGTAGTATTTTACAACATTCCCGGCGTATAGGCCCCTACCTCTCGGTGGGATCATTATATTCGTCTATGACGTGATATAACCTAACCTAACACATCTAGGGCCTGGCGGGTAATGTTTTACAGAATCTCGTTCGTGACGTCCCGTACATCTCGGCTGGAATATTATATACGTCTATAGCGTTATATATCCTAACCTAATGCAGGCTATCATCTCGGATGCAGTATTCTACAACATTCCTGGCGTATCGGCCCCTACTTCTCGGTGGGAACATTATATAGGTCTATAACGTAATATAACCTAACCTAACACATCTAGGCCCTCGCTGGTAATGTTTTACAGAACCTCGTTCGTGACGTCCCGTACATCTCGGTCGGAATATTATATACGTCTATAGCGTTATATATCCTAACCTAAGGCAGGCTATCATCTCGAATGTAGTATTTTACAACATTCCTGGAGTATCGGCCCCCGTTCTCGGTGGGAACATTATATACGTCTATAGCGTATCACATCCTAACCTAACCCATCTTGCCCCTCGCTGATAACGTTTTACAGAATCCCGTTCCTGTCGTCCCGTACATCTCGGTTGGGATATTATATACGTCTACAGCGATATATATCCTAACGTAAGGCAGGCTAACATCTCGGATGTAGTATATTACAACATTCCTGGTGTATCGGCCTCTACTTCTCGGTGGAAACATTATATAGGTCTATAACGTAACATAACCTAACCTAACCCATCTAGCACCTCCCTGGTAATGTTTTACAGAATCCCGTTAGTTTCGTCCCGTACGTCTCGGTTGGGACATTATAAACGTCTACAGCGATATATATCCTGACGTAAGGCAGGCTGACGTCTCGGATGTTGTATTTTACAACATTCCTGGCGTATCGGCCCCTACTTCTCGGTGGGAACATTATATTCGTCTATAACGTAATCTAACCTAACCTAACACATCTAGCCCCTCGCTGGTAATGTTTTACAGAATCCCGTTCGTGCCGTCCCGTACATCTCGGTTGGAATATTATATACGTCTATAGCGTTATATATCCTATCCTAAGGCAAGCTATCATCTCGGATGTAGTATTCTACAACATTCCTGGCGTATCGGCCCCTACTTCTCGGTGGGAACATTATATTCTTCTATAACGTAACATAACCTAGCCTAACCGATCTAGCCCCTCGCTGGTAATGTTTTACAGAATCCCGTTCGATTCGTCCCGTACGTCTCGGTTGGGACATTATAAACGTCTACAGCGATATATATCCTAACGTAAGGCAGACTAACATCTCGGATGTAGTATTTTACAATATTCCTGGCTAATCGGCCCCTACTTCTCGGTGGGAACATTATATTCGTCTATAACGTAGTATAACCTAACCTAACCCATCTAGCCCCTCGCTGGTAATGTTTTAGAGAATCCCGTTCCTGTCGTCCCGTACATCTCGGTTGGGATATTATATACGTCTACAGCGATATATATCCTAACGTAAGGCAGGCTAACATCTCGGATGTAGTATTTTACAACATTCCCGGCGTATAGGCCCCTACCTCTCGGTGGGATCATTATATTCGTCTATGACGTGATACAACCTAACCTAACCCATCTAGCCCCTCGCTGGTAATGTTTTAGAGAATCCCGTTCCTGTCGTCCCGTACATCTCGGTTGGGATATTATATACGTCTACAGCGATATATATCCTAACCTAAGGCAGGCTATCATCTCGGATGTATAATTTTACAACATTCCTGGCGTATCGGCCCCCGTTCTCGGTGGGAACATTATATACGTCTATAGCGTATGACATCCTAACCTAACCCATCTAGCCCCTCGCTGATAATGTTTTACAGAATCCCGTTCCTGTCGTCCCGTACATCTCGGTTGGGATATTATATACGTCTACAGCGATATATATCCTAACGTAAGGCAGACTAACATCTCGGATGTAGTATTTTACAATATTCCTGGCTAATCGGCCCCTACTTCTCGGTGGGAACATTATATTCGTCTATAACGTAGTATAACCTAACCTAACCCATCTAGCCCCTCGCTGGTAATGTTTTAGAGAATCCCGTTCCTGTCGTCCCGTACATCTCGGTTGGGATATTATATACGTCTACAGCGATATATATCCTAACGTATGCAGGCTAACATCACGGATGTAGTATTTTACAACATTCCCGGCGTATAGGACCCTACCTCTCGGTGGGATCATTATATTCGTCTATGACGTGCTATAACCTAACCTAACACATCTAGGCCCTGGCTGGTAATGTTTTACAGAATCTCGTTCGTGACGTCCCGTACATCTCGGTTGGAATATTATATACGTCTATAGCGTTATATATCCTAACCTAATGCAGGCTATCATCTCGGATGCAGTATTCTACAACATTCCTGGCGTATCGGCCCCTACTTCTCGGTGGGAACATTATATAGGTCTATAACGTAATATAACCTAACCTAACACATCTAGGCCCTCGCTGGTAATGTTTTACAGAACCTCGTTCGTGACGTCCCGTACATCTCGGTCGGAATATTATATACGTCTATAGCGTTATATATCCTAACCTAATGCAGGCTATCATCTCGGATGTAGTATTTTACAACATTCCTGGCGTATCGGCCCCCGTTCTCGTTGGGAACATTATATACGTCTATAGCGTATCACATCCTAACCTAACCCATCTAGCCCATCGCTGATAACGTTTTACAGAATCCCGTTCCTGTCGTCCCGTACATCTCGGTTGGGATATTATATACGTCTACAGCGATATATATCCTAACGTAAGGCAGGCTAACATCTCGGATGTAGTATATTACAACATTCCTGGTGTATCGGCCTCTACTTCTCGGTGGGAACATTATATAGGTCTATAACGTAACATAACCTAACCTACCCCATCTAGCACCTCGCTGGTAATGTTTTACAGAATCCCGTTCGTTTCGTCCGGTACGTCTCGGTTGGGACATTATAAACGTGTACAGCGATATATATCCTGACGTAAGGCAGGCTGACGTCTCGGATGTTGTATTTTACAACATTCCTGGCGTATCGGCCCCTACTTCTCGGTGGGAACATTATATTCGTCTATAACATAATCTAACCTAACCTAACACATCTAGCCCCTCGCTGGTAATGTTTTACAGAATCCCGTTCGTGCCGTCCCGTACATCTCGGTTGGAATATTATATACGTCTATAGCGTTATATATCCTATCCTAAGGCAAGCTATCATCTCGGATGTAGTATTCTACAACATTCCTGGCGTATCGGCCCCTACTTCTCGGTGGGAACATTATATTCTTCTATAACGTAACATAACCTAACCTAACCGATCTAGCCCCTCGCTGGTAATGTTTTACAGAATCCCGTTCGATTCGTCCCGTACGTCTCGGTTGGGACATTATAAACGTCTACAGCGATATATATCCTAACGTAAGGCAGACTAACATCTCGGATGTAGTATTTTACAATATTCCTGGCTAATCGGCCCCTACTTCTCGGTGGGAACATTATATTCGTCTATAACGTAGTATAACCTAACCTAACCCATCTAGCCCCTCGCTGGTAATGTTTTAGAGAATCCCGTTCCTGTCGTCCCGTACATCTCGGTTGGGATATTATATACGTCTACAGCGATATATATCCTAACCTAAGGCAGGCTATCATCTCGGATGTATAATTTTACAACATTCCTGGCGTATCGGCCCCCGTTCTCGGTGGGAACATTATATACGTCTATAGCGTATGACATCCTAACCTAACCCATCTAGCCCCTCGCTGATAATGTTTTACAGAATCCCGTTCCTGTCGTCCAGTACATCTCGGTTGGGATATTATATACGTCTACAGCGATATATATCCTAACGTAAGGCAGACTAACATCTCGGATGTAGTATTTTACAACATTCCTGGCTAATCGGCCCCTACTTCTCGGTGGGAACATTATATTCGTCTATAGCGTAGTATAACCTAACCTAACCCATCTAGCCCCTCGCTGGTAATGTTTTAGAGAATCCCGTTCCTGTCGTCCCGTACATCTCGGTTGGGATATTATATACGTCTACAGCGATATATATCCTAACCTAAGGCAGGCTATCATCTCGGATGTATAATTTTACAACATTCCTGGCGTATCGGCCCCCGTTCTCGGTGGGAACATTATATACGTCTATAGCGTATGACATCCTAACCTAACCCATCTAGCCCCTCGCTGATAATGTTTTACAGAATCCCGTTCCTGTCGTCCCGTACATCTCGGTTGGGATATTATATACGTCTACAGCGATATATATCCTAACCTAATGCAGGCTATCATCTCGGATGCAGTATTCTACAACATTCCTGGCGTATCGGCCCCTACTTCTCGGTGGGAACATTATATAGGTCTATAACGTAATATAACCTAACCTAACACATCTAGGCCCTCGCTGGTAATGTTTTACAGAACCTCGTTCGTGACGTCCCGTACATCTCGGTCGGAATATTATATACGTCTATAGCGTTATATATCCTAACCTAATGCAGGCTATCATCTCGGATGTAGTATTTTACAACATTCCTGGCGTATCGGTCCCCGTTCTCGTTGGGAACATTATATACGTCTATAGCGTATCACATCCTAACCTAACCCATCTAGCCCATCGCTGATAACGTTTTACAGAATCCCGTTCCTGTCGTCCCGTACATCTCGGTTGGGATATTATATACGTCTACAGCGATATATATCCTAACGTAAGGCAGGCTAACATCTCGGATGTAGTATATTACAACATTCCTGGTGTATCGGCCTCTACTTCTCGGTGGGAACATTATATAGGTCTATAACGTAACATAACCTAACCTACCCCATCTAGCACCTCGCTGGTAATGTTTTACAGAATCCCGTTCGTTTCGTCCCGTACGTCTCGGTTGGGACATTATAAACGTCTACAGCGATATATATCCTGACGTAAGGCAGGCTGACGTCTCGGATGTTGTATTTTACAACATTCCTGGCGTATCGGCCCCTACTTCTCGGTGGGAACATTATATTCGTCTATAACGTAATCTAACCTAACCTAACACATCTAGCCCCTCGCTGGTAATGTTTTACAGAATCCCGTTCGTGCCGTCCCGTACATCTCGGTTGGAATATTATATACGTCTATATCGTTATATATCCTATCCTAAGGCAAGCTATCATCTCGGATGTAGTATTCTACAACATTCCTGGCGTATCGGCCCCTACTTCTCGGTGGGAACATTATATTCTTCTATAACGTAACATAACCTAACCTAACCGATCTAGCCCCTCGCTGGTAATGTTTTACAGAATCCCGTTCGATTCGTCCCGTACGTCTCGGTTGGGACATTATAAACGTCTACAGCGATATATATCCTAACGTAAGGCAGACTAACATCTCGGATGTAGTATTTTACAATATTCCTGGCTAATCGGCCCCTACTTCTCGGTGGGAACATTATATTCGTCTATAACGTAGTATAACCTAACCTAACCCATCTAGCCCCTCGCTGGTAATGTTTTAGAGAATCCCGTTCCTGTCGTCCCGTACATCTCGGTTGGGATATTATATACGTCTACAGCGATATATATCCTAACCTAAGGCAGGCTATCATCTCGGATGTATAATTTTACAACATTCCTGGCGTATCGGCCCCCGTTCTCGGTGGGAACATTATATACGTCTATAGCGTATGACATCCTAACCTAACCCATCTAGCCCCTCGCTGATAATGTTTTACAGAATCCCGTTCCTGTCGTCCCGTACATCTCGGTTGGGATATTATATACGTCTACAGCGATATATATCCTAACGTAAGGCAGACTAACATCTCGGATGTAGTATTTTACAACATTCCTGGCTAATCGGCCCCTACTTCTCGGTGGGAACATTATATTCGTCTATAACGTAGTATAACCTAACCTAACCCATCTAGCCCCTCGCTGGTAATGTTTTAGAGAATCCCGTTCCTGTCGTCCCGTACATCTCGGTCGGGATATTATATACGTCTACAGCGATATATATCCTAACCTAAGGCAGGCTATCATCTCGGATGTATAATTTTACAACATTCCTGGCGTATCGGCCCCCGTTCTCGGTGGGAACATTATATACGTCTATAGCGTATGACATCCTAACCTAACCCATCTAGCCCCTCGCTGATAATGTTTTACAGAATCCCGTTCCTGTCGTCCCGTACATCTCGGTTGGGATATTATATACGTCTACAGCGATATATATCCTAACGTAAGGCAGACTAACATCTCGGATGTAGTATTTTACAATATTCCTGGCTAATCGGCCCCTACTTCTCGGTGGGAACATTATATTCGTCTATAACGTAGTATAACCTAACCTAACCCATCTAGCCCCTCGCTGGTAATGTTTTAGAGAATCCCGTTCCTGTCGTCCCGTACATCTCGGTTGGGATATTATATACGTCTACAGCGATATATATCCTAACGTATGCAGGCTAACATCACGGATGTAGTATTTTACAACATTCCCGGCGTATAGGACCCTACCTCTCGGTGGGATCATTATATTCGTCTATGACGTGCTATAACCTAACCTAACACATCTAGGCCCTGGCTGGTAATGTTTTACAGAATCTCGTTCGTGACGTCCCGTACATCTCGGTTGGAATATTATATACGTCTATAGCGTTATATATCCTAACCTAATGCAGGCTATCATCTCGGATGCAGTATTCTACAACATTCCTGGCGTATCGGCCCCTACTTCTCGGTGGGAACATTATATAGGTCTATAACGTAATATAACCTAACCTAACACATCTAGGCCCTCGCTGGTAATGTTTTACAGAACCTCGTTCGTGACGTCCCGTACATCTCGGTCGGAATATTATATACGTCTATAGCGTTATATATCCTAACCTAATGCAGGCTATCGTCTCGGATGTAGTATTTTACAACATTCCTGGCGTATCGGCCCCCGTTCTCGTTGGGAACATTATATACGTCTATAGCGTATCACATCCTAACCTAACCCATCTAGCCCATCGCTGATAACGTTTTACAGAATCCCGTTCCTGTCGTCCCGTACATCTCGGTTGGGATATTATATACGTCTACAGCGATATATATCCTAACGTAAGGCAGGCTAACATCTCGGATGTAGTATATTACAACATTCCTGGTGTATCGGCCTCTACTTCTCGGTGGGAACATTATATAGGTCTATAACGTAACATAACCTAACCTACCCCATCTAGCACCTCGCTGGTAATGTTTTACAGAATCCCGTTCGTTTCGTCCGGTACGTCTCGGTTGGGACATTATAAACGTGTACAGCGATATATATCCTGACGTAAGGCAGGCTGACGTCTCGGATGTTGTATTTTACAACATTCCTGGCGTATCGGCCCCTACTTCTCGGTGGGAACATTATATTCGTCTATAACGTAATCTAACCTAACCTAACACATCTAGCCCCTCGCTGGTAATGTTTTACAGAATCCCGTTCGTGCCGTCCCGTACATCTCGGTTGGAATATTATATACGTCTATAGCGTTATATATCCTATCCTAAGGCAAGCTATCATCTCGGATGTAGTATTCTACAACATTCCTGGCGTATCGGCCCCTACTTCTCGGTGGGAACATTATATTCTTCTATAACGTAACATAACCTAACCTAACCGATCTAGCCCCTCGCTGGTAATGTTTTACAGAATCCCGTTCGATTCGTCCCGTACGTCTCGGTTGGGACATTATAAACGTCTACAGCGATATATATCCTAACGTAAGGCAGACTAACATCTCGGATGTAGCATTTTACAATATTCCTGGCTAATCGGCCCCTACTTCTCGGTGGGAACATTATATTCGTCTATAACGTAGTATAACCTAACCTAACCCATCTAGCCCCTCGCTGGTAATGTTTTAGAGAATCCCGTTCCTGTCGTCCCGTACATCTCGGTTGGGATATTATATACGTCTACAGCGATATATATCCTAACCTAAGGCAGGCTATCATCTCGGATGTATAATTTTACAACATTCCTGGCGTATCGGCCCCCGTTCTCGGTGGGAACATTATATACGTCTATAGCGTATGACATCCTAACCTAACCCATCTAGCCCCTCGCTGATAATGTTTTACAGAATCCCGTTCCTGTCGTCCCGTACATCTCGGTTGGGATATTATATACGTCTACAGCGATATATATCCTAACGTAAGGCAGACTAACATCTCGGATGTAGTATTTTACAACATTCCTGGCTAATCGGCCCCTACTTCTCGGTGGGAACATTATATTCGTCTATAACGTAGTATAACCTAACCTAACCCATCTAGCCCCTCGCTGGTAATGTTTTAGAGAATCCCGTTCCTGTCGTCCCGTACATCTCTATTGGGATATTATATACGTCTACAGCGATATATATCCTAACGTAAGGCAGGCTAACATCTCGGATGTAGTATTTTACAACATTCCCGGCGTATAGGCCCCTACCTCTCGGTGGGATCATTATATTCGTCTATGACGTGATATAACCTAACCTAACACATCTAGGCCCTGGCTGGTAATGTTTTACAGAATCTCGTTCGTGACGTCCCGTACATCTCGGCTGGAATATTATATACGTCTATAGCGTTATATATCCTAACCTAATGCAGGCTATCATCTCGGATGTAGTATTTTACAACATTCCTGGCGTATCGGCCCCCGTTCTCGTTGGGAACATTATATACGTCTATAGCGTATCACATCCTAACCTAACCCATCTAGCCCCTCGCTGGTAATGTTTTAGAGAATCCCGTTCCTGTCGTCCCGTACATCTCGGTTGGGATATTATATACGTCTACAGCGATATATATCCTAACGTAAGGCAGGCTAACATCTCGGATGTAGTATTTTACAACATTCCCGGCGTATAGGCCCCTACCTCTCGGTGGGATCATTATATTCGTCTATGACGTGATATAACCTAACCTAACACATCTAGGCCCTGGCTAGTAATGTTTTACAGAATCTCGTTCGTGACGTCCCGTACATCTCGGCTGGAATATTATATACGTCTATAGCGTTATATATCCTAACCTAATGCAGGCTATCATCTCGGATGCAGTATTCTACAACATTCCTGGCGTATCGGCCCCTACTTCTCGGTGGGAACATTATATATGTCTATAACGTAATATAACCTAACCTAACACATCTAGGCCCTCGCTGGTAATGTTTTACAGAACCTCGTTCGTGACGTCCCGTACATCTCGGTCGGAATATTATATACGTCTATAGCGTTATATATCCTAACCTAAGGCAGGCTAACATCTCGGATGTAGTATTTTACATCATTCCTGGCGTATCGGCCCCTACTTCTCAGTGGGAACATTATACACGTCTATAACGTATCACATCCTAACCTAACCCATCTAGCTCCTCGCTGGTAATGTTTTACAGAATCCCGTACCTGTCGTCCAGTACATCTCGGTTGGGATATTATATACGTCTACAGCGATATATATCCTAACGTAAGGCAGACTAACATCTCGGATGTAGTATTTTACAACATTCCTGGCGTATCGGCCTCTACTTCTCGGTGGGAAGATTATATTCGTCTATAACGTAACATAACCTAACCTAACCCATCTAGCCCCTCGCTGGTAATGTTTTACAGAATCCCGTTCGTTTCGTCCCGTACGTCTCGGTTGGGACATTATAAACGTCTACAGCGATATATATCCTGACGTAAGGCAGGCTGACGTCTCGGATGTTGTATTTTACAACATTCCTGGCGTATCGGCCCCTACTTCTCGGTGGGAACATTATATTCGTCTATAACGTAATCTAACCTAACCTAACACATCTAGCCCCTCGCTGGTAATGTTTTACAGAATCCCGTTCGTGCCGTCCCGTACATCTCGGTTGGAATATTATATACGTCTATAGCGTTATATATCCTATCCTAAGGCAAGCTATCATCTCGGATGTAGTATTCTACAACATTCCTGGCGTATCGGCCCCTACTTCTCGGTGGGAACATTATATTCTTCTATAACGTAACATAACCTAACCTAACCCATCTAGCCCCTCGCTGGTAATGTTTTACAGAATCCCGTTCGATTCGTCCCGTACGTCTCGGTTGGGACATTATAAACGTCTACAGCGATATATATCCTAACGTAAGGCAGACTATCATCTCGGATGTAGTATTTTACAACATTCCTGGCTAATCGGCCCCTACTTCTCGGTGGGAACATTATATTCGTCTATAACGTAGTATAACCTAACCTAACCCATCTAGCCCCTCGCTGGTAACATTTTACAGAATCGCGTTCGTGTCGTCCCGTACGTCTCGATTGGGATATTGTATACGTCTATAGCGTTATATATCCTAGCTTAAGGCAGGCTATCATCTCGGATGCAGTATATAAAACATTCCTGGCATATCGGCCCCTACTTCTCGGTGGGAACATTATATACGTCTATAACGTATCACAACCTAACCTAACCCATCTAGCCCCTCTCTGGTAATGTGATACAGAATCCCGTTCCTGTCGTCCCCTACATCTCGGTTGGGATATTATATACGTCTACAGCGATATATATCCTAACGTAAGGCAGGATAACATCTCGGATGTAGTATTTTACATCATTCCTGGCGTATCGGCCCCTACTTCTCAGTGGGAACATTATACACGTCTATAACGTATCACATCCTAACCTAACCCATCTAGCTCCTCGCTGGTAATGTTTTACAGAATCCCGTTCCAGTCGTCCCGTACATCTCGCTTGGGATATTATATACGTCTACAGCGATATATATCCTAACGTAAGGCAGACTAACATCTCGGATGTAGTATTTTACAACATTCCTGGCGTATCGGCCTCTACTTCTCGGTGGGAAGATTATATTCGTCTATAACGTAACATAACCTAACCTAACCCATCTAGCCCCTCGCTGGTAATGTTTTAGAGCATCCCGTTCCTGTCGTCCCGTACATCTCAGTTGGGATATTATATACGTCTACAGCGATATATATCCTAACGTAAGGCAGGCTGACGTCTCGGATGTTGTATTTTACAACATTCCTGGCGTATCGGCCCCTACTCCTCGGTGGGAACATTATATTCGTCTATAACGTAATCTAACCTAACCTAACACATCTAGCCCCTCGCTGGTAATGTTTTACAGAATCCCGTTCGTGCCGTCCCGTACATCTCGGTTGGAATATTATATACGTCTATAGCGTTATATATCCTATCCTAAGGCAAGCTATCATCTCGGATGTAGTATTCTACAACATTCCTGGCGTATCGGTCCCTACTTCTCGGTGGGAACATTATATAGGTCTATAATGTAATATAACCTAACCTAACGCATCTAGCCCCTCGCTGGTAATGTTTTACAGAATCGCGTTCGTGTCGTTCCGTACGTCTCGATTGGGATATTACATACGTCTATAGCGTTATATATCCTAACCTAAGGCAGGCCATCATCTCGGATGTAGTATTTTACAACATTCCTGGCGTATCGGCCCCTACTTCTCGGTGGGAACATTATATTCTTCTATAACGTAACATAACCTAACCTAACCCATCTAGCCCCTCGCTGGTAATGTTTTACAGAATCCCGTTCGATTCGTCCCGTACGTCTCAGTTGGGACATTATAAACGTCTACAGCGATATATATCCTAACGTAAGGCAGACTAACATCTCGGATGTAGTATTTTACAACATTCCTGGCTAATCGGCCCCTACTTCTCGGTGGGAACATTATATTCGTCTATAACGTAGTATAACCTAACCTAACCCATCTAGCCCCTCGCTGGTAATGTTTTAGAGAATCCCGTTCCTGTCGTCCCGTACATCTCGGTTGGGATATTATATACGTCTACAGCGATATATATCCTAACGTAAGGCAGGCTAACATCTCGGATGTAGTATTTTACAACATTCCCGGCGTATAGGCCCCTACCTCTCGGTGGGATCATTATATTCGTCTATGACGTGATATAACCTAACCTAACACATCTAGGCCCTGGCTGGTAATGTTTTACAGAATCTCGTTCGTGACGTCCCGTACATCTCGGCTGGAATATTATATACGTCTACAGCGTTATATATCCTAACCTAAGGCAGGCTATCATCTCGGATGTAGTATTTTACAACATTCCTGGCGTATCGGCCCCCGTTCTCGGTGGGAACATTATATACGTCTATAGCGTATCATATCCTAACCTAACCCATCTAGCCCCTCGCTGATAACGTTTTACAGAATCCCGTTCCTGTCGTCCCGTACATCTCGGTTGGGATATTATATACGTCTACAGCGATATATATCCTAACGTAAGGCAGGCTAACATCTCGGATGTAGTATATTACATCATTCCTGGTGTATCGGCCTCTACTTCTCGGTGGGAACATTATATAGGTCTATAATGTAATATAACCTAACCTAACGCATCTAGCCCCTCGCTGGTAATGTTTTACAGAATCGCGTTCGTGTCGTTCCGTACGTCTCGATTGGGATATTAAATACGTCTATAGCGTTATATATCCTAACCTAAGGCAGGCCATCATCTCGGATGTAGTATTTTACAACATTCCTGGCGTATCGGCCCCTACTTCTCGGTGGGAACATTATATTCTTCTATAACGTAACATAACCTAACCTAACCCATCTAGCCCCTCGCTGGTAATGTTTTACAGAATCCCGTTCGATTCGTCCCGTACGTCTCGGTTGGGACATTATAAACGTCTACAGCGATATATATCCTAACGTAAGGCAGACTAACATCTCGGATGTAGTATTTTACAACATTCCTGGCTAATCGGCCCCTACTTCTCGGTGGGAACATTATATTCGTCTATAACGTAGTATAACCTAACCTAACCCATCTAGCCCCTCGCTGGTAATGTTTTGGATAATCCCATTCCTGTCGTCCCGTACATCTCGGTTGGGATATTATATACGTCTCCAGCGATATATATCCTAACGTAAGGCAGGCTCACATCTCGGATGCAGCATTTTACAACATTCCTGGCGTATCAGCCCCCGTTCTCGGTGGGAACATTAGATACGTCTATAGCGTATCACATCCTAACCTAACCCATCTAGCCCCTCGCTGGTAATGTTTTACAGAATCCCGTTCCTGTCGTCCGGTACATCTCGGTTGGGATATTATATACGTCTACAGCGATATATATGTTAACGTAAGGCAGGGTCACATCTCGGATGTAGTATTTTACAACATTCCTGGCGTATCGGCCCCCGTTCTCGGTGGGAACATTATATTCGTCTATAACGTAATCTAACCTAACCTAACACATCTAGCCCCTCGCTGGTAATGTTTTACAGAATCCCGTTCCTGTCGTCCGGTACATCTCGGTTGGAATATTATATACGTCTATAGCGTTATATATACTAACCTAAGGCACGCTATCATCTCGGATGTAGTATTTTACAACATTCCTGGCGTATCGGCCCCTACTTCTTGGTGGGAACATTATATAGGTCTATAACGTAATATAACCTAACCTAAGACATCTAGCCCCTCGCTGGTAATGTTTTACAGAATCCCGTTTGTGTCGTCCCGTACGTTTCTTTTGGGACATTATATACGTCTATAGCGTTATATATCCTAACCTAATGCAGGCTATCATCTCGGATGCAGTATTCTACAACATTCCTGGCGTATCGGCCCCTACTCCTCGGTGGGAACATTATATTCGTCTATAACGTAATATAACCCAACCTAACACATCTAGCCCCTCGCTGGTAATGTTTTACAGAATCCCGTTCGTTTCGTCCCGTACGTCTCGGTTGGGACATTATAAACGTCTACAGCGATATATATCCTGACGTAAGGCAGGCTGACGTCTCGGATGTTGTATTTTACAACATTCCTGGTGTATCGGCCCCTACTTCTCGGTGGGAACATTATATTCGTCTATAACGTAACATAACCTAACCTAACACATCTAGCCCCTCGCTGGTAATGTTTTACAGAATCCCGTTCGTTTCGTCCCGTACGTCTCGGTTGGGACATTATAAACGTCTACAGCGATATATATCCTGACGTAAGGCAGGCTGACGTCTCGGATGTTGTATTGTACAACATTCCTGGCGTATCGGCCCCTACTTCTCGGTGGGAACATTATATTCGTCTATAACGTAATCTAACCTAACCTAACACATCTAGCCCCTCGCTGGTAATGTTTTACAGAATCCCGTTCGTTTCGTCCCGTACGTTTCGGTTGGGACATTATAAACGTCTACAGCGATATATATCCTAACGTAAGGCAGACTAACATCTCGGATGTAGTATTTTACAACATTCCTGGCGTATCGGCCCCTACTCCTCGGTGGGAACATTATATTCGTCTATAACGTAATCTAACCTAACCTAACACATCTAGCCCCTCGCTGGTAATGTTTTACAGAATCGCGTTCGTGTCGTTCCGTACGTCTCGATTGGGATATTAAATACGTCTATAGCGTTATATATCCTAACCTAAGGCAGGCCATCATCTCGGATGTAGTATTTTACAACATTCCTGGCGTATCGGCCCCTACTTCTCGGTGGGAACATTATATTCTTCTATAACGTAACATAACCTAACCTAACCCATCTAGCCCCTCGCTGGTAATGTTTTACAGAATCCCGTTCGATTCGTCCCGTACGTCTCGGTTGGAACATTATAAACGTCTACAGCGATATATATCCTAACGTAAGGCAGGCTAACATCTCGGATGTAGTATTTTACAACATTCCTGGCGTATCGGCCCCTACTTCTTGGTGGGAACATTATATAGGTCTATAACGTAATATAACCTAACCTAAGACATCTAGCCCCTCGCTGGTAATGTTTTACAGAATCCCGTTTGTGTCGTCCCGTACGTTTCTTTTGGGACATTATATACGCCTATAGCGTTATATATCCTATCCTAAGGCAAGCTATCATCTCGGATGTAGTATTCTACAACATTCCTGGCGTATCGGCCCCTACTTCTCGGTGGGAACATTATATAGGTCTATAATGTAATATAACCTAACCTAACGCATCTAGCCCCTCGCTGGTAATGTTTTACAGAATCGCGTTCGTGTCGTTCCGTACGTCTCGATTGGGATATTAAATACGTCTATAGCGTTATATATCCTAACCTAAGGCAGGCCATCATCTCGGATGTAGTATTTTACAACATTCCCGGCGTATAGGCCCCTACCTCTCGGTGGGATCATTATATTCGTCTATAACGTAATATAACCTAACCTAACACATCTAGGCCCTGGCTGGTAATGTTTTACAGAATCTCGTTCGTGACGTCCCGTACATCTCGGTTGGAATATTATATACGTCTATAGCGTTATATATCCTAACCTAAGGCAGGCCATCATCTCGGATGCAGTATTTTACAACATTCCTGGCGTATCAGCCCCCGTTCTCGGTGGGAACATTAGATACGTCTATAGCGTATCACATCCTAACCTAACCCATCTAGCCCCTCGCTGGTAATGTTTTACAGAATCCCGTTCCTGTCGTCCGGTACATCTCGGTTGGGATATTATATACGTCTACAGCGATATATATCCTAACGTAAGGCAGGCTCACATCTCGGATGTAGTATTTTACAACATTCCTGGCGTATCGGCCCCCGTTCTCGGTGGGAACATTATATTCGTCTATAACGTAATCTAACCTAACCTAACACATCTAGCCCCTCGCTGGTAATGTTTTACAGAATCCCGTTCCTGTCGTCCGGTACATCTCGGTTGGAATATTATATACGTCTATAGCGTTATATATCCTAACCTAAGGCAGGCTATCATCTCGGATGTAGTATTTTACAACATTCCTGGCGTATCGGCCCCTACTTCTCGGTGGGAACATTATATTCGTCTATAACGTAATCTAACCTAACCTAACACATCTAGCCCCTCGCTGGTAATGTTTTACAGAATCCCGTTCGTTTCGTCCCGTACGTTTCGGTTGGGACATTATAAACGTCTACAGCGATATATATCCTAACGTAAGGCAGACTAACATCTCGGATGTAATATTTTACAACATTCCTGGCGTATCGGCCCCTACTCCTCGGTGGGAACATTATATTCGTCTATAATGTAATATAACCTAACCTAACGCATCTAGCCCCTCGCTGGTAATGTTTTACAGAATCGCGTTCGTGTCGTTCCGTACGTCTCGATTGGGATATTACATACGTCTATAGCGTTATATATCCTAACCTAAGGCAGGCCATCATCTCGGATGTAGTATTTTACAACATTCCTGGCGTATCGGCCCCTACTTCTCGGTGGGAACATTATATTCTTCTATAACGTAACATAACCTAACCTAACCCATCTAGCCCCTCGCTGGTAATGTTTTACAGAATCCCGTTCGATTCGTCCCGTACGTCTCAGTTGGGACATTATAAACGTCTACAGCGATATATATCCTAACGTAAGGCAGACTAACATCTCGGATGTAGTATTTTACAACATTCCTGGCTAATCGGCCCCTACTTCTCGGTGGGAACATTATATTCGTCTATAACGTAGTATAACCTAACCTAACCCATCTAGCCCCTCGCTGGTAATGTTTTAGAGAATCCCGTTCCTGTCGTCCCGTACATCTCGGTTGGGATATTATATACGTCTACAGCGATATATATCCTAACGTAAGGCAGGCTAACATCTCGGATGTAGTATTTTACAACATTCCCGGCGTATAGGCCCCTACCTCTCGGTGGGATCATTATATTCGTCTATGACGTGATATAACCTAACCTAACACATCTAGGCCCTGGCTGGTAATGTTTTACAGAATCTCGTTCGTGACGTCCCGTACATCTCGGCTGGAATATTATATACGTCTACAGCGTTATATATCCTAACCTAAGGCAGGCTATCATCTCGGATGTAGTATTTTACAACATTCCTGGCGTATCGGCCCCCGTTCTCGGTGGGAACATTATATACGTCTATAGCGTATCATATCCTAACCTAACCCATCTAGCCCCTCGCTGATAACGTTTTACAGAATCCCGTTCCTGTCGTCCCGTACATCTCGGTTGGGATATTATATACGTCTACAGCGATATATATCCTAACGTAAGGCAGGCTAACATCTCGGATGTAGTATATTACATCATTCCTGGTGTATCGGCCTCTACTTCTCGGTGGGAACATTATATAGGTCTATAATGTAATATAACCTAACCTAACGCATCTAGCCCCTCGCTGGTAATGTTTTACAGAATCGCGTTCGTGTCGTTCCGTACGTCTCGATTGGGATATTAAATACGTCTATAGCGTTATATATCCTAACCTAAGGCAGGCCATCATCTCGGATGTAGTATTTTACAACATTCCTGGCGTATCGGCCCCTACTTCTCGGTGGGAACATTATATTCTTCTATAACGTAACATAACCTAACCTAACCCATCTAGCCCCTCGCTGGTAATGTTTTACAGAATCCCGTTCGATTCGTCCCGTACGTCTCGGTTGGGACATTATAAACGTCTACAGCGATATATATCCTAACGTAAGGCAGACTAACATCTCGGATGTAGTATTTTACAACATTCCTGGCTAATCGGCCCCTACTTCTCGGTGGGAACATTATATTCGTCTATAACGTAGTATAACCTAACCTAACCCATCTAGCCCCTCGCTGGTAATGTTTTGGATAATCCCATTCCTGTCGTCCCGTACATCTCGGTTGGGATATTATATACGTCTCCAGCGATATATATCCTAACGTAAGGCAGGCTCACATCTCGGATGCAGCATTTTACAACATTCCTGGCGTATCAGCCCCCGTTCTCGGTGGGAACATTAGATACGTCTATAGCGTATCACATCCTAACCTAACCCATCTAGCCCCTCGCTGGTAATGTTTTACAGAATCCCGTTCCTGTCGTCCGGTACATCTCGGTTGGGATATTATATACGTCTACAGCGATATATATGTTAACGTAAGGCAGGGTCACATCTCGGATGTAGTATTTTACAACATTCCTGGCGTATCGGCCCCCGTTCTCGGTGGGAACATTATATTCGTCTATAACGTAATCTAACCTAACCTAACACATCTAGCCCCTCGCTGGTAATGTTTTACAGAATCCCGTTCCTGTCGTCCGGTACATCTCGGTTGGAATATTATATACGTCTATAGCGTTATATATACTAACCTAAGGCACGCTATCATCTCGGATGTAGTATTTTACAACATTCCTGGCGTATCGGCCCCTACTTCTTGGTGGGAACATTATATAGGTCTATAACGTAATATAACCTAACCTAAGACATCTAGCCCCTCGCTGGTAATGTTTTACAGAATCCCGTTTGTGTCGTCCCGTACGTTTCTTTTGGGACATTATATACGTCTATAGCGTTATATATCCTAACCTAATGCAGGCTATCATCTCGGATGCAGTATTCTACAACATTCCTGGCGTATCGGCCCCTACTCCTCGGTGGGAACATTATATTCGTCTATAACGTAATATAACCCAACCTAACACATCTAGCCCCTCGCTGGTAATGTTTTACAGAATCCCGTTCGTTTCGTCCCGTACGTCTCGGTTGGGACATTATAAACGTCTACAGCGATATATATCCTGACGTAAGGCAGGCTGACGTCTCGGATGTTGTATTTTACAACATTCCTGGTGTATCGGCCCCTACTTCTCGGTGGGAACATTATATTCGTCTATAACGTAACATAACCTAACCTAACACATCTAGCCCCTCGCTGGTAATGTTTTACAGAATCCCGTTCGTTTCGTCCCGTACGTCTCGGTTGGGACATTATAAACGTCTACAGCGATATATATCCTGACGTAAGGCAGGCTGACGTCTCGGATGTTGTATTGTACAACATTCCTGGCGTATCGGCCCCTACTTCTCGGTGGGAACATTATATTCGTCTATAACGTAATCTAACCTAACCTAACACATCTAGCCCCTCGCTGGTAATGTTTTACAGAATCCCGTTCGTTTCGTCCCGTACGTTTCGGTTGGGACATTATAAACGTCTACAGCGATATATATCCTAACGTAAGGCAGACTAACATCTCGGATGTAGTATTTTACAACATTCCTGGCGTATCGGCCCCTACTCCTCGGTGGGAACATTATATTCGTCTATAACGTAATCTAACCTAACCTAACACATCTAGCCCCTCGCTGGTAATGTTTTACAGAATCGCGTTCGTGTCGTTCCGTACGTCTCGATTGGGATATTAAATACGTCTATAGCGTTATATATCCTAACCTAAGGCAGGCCATCATCTCGGATGTAGTATTTTACAACATTCCTGGCGTATCGGCCCCTACTTCTCGGTGGGAACATTATATTCTTCTATAACGTAACATAACCTAACCTAACCCATCTAGCCCCTCGCTGGTAATGTTTTACAGAATCCCGTTCGATTCGTCCCGTACGTCTCGGTTGGAACATTATAAACGTCTACAGCGATATATATCCTAACGTAAGGCAGGCTAACATCTCGGATGTAGTATTTTACAACATTCCTGGCGTATCGGCCCCTACTTCTTGGTGGGAACATTATATAGGTCTATAACGTAATATAACCTAACCTAAGACATCTAGCCCCTCGCTGGTAATGTTTTACAGAATCCCGTTTGTGTCGTCCCGTACGTTTCTTTTGGGACATTATATACGCCTATAGCGTTATATATCCTATCCTAAGGCAAGCTATCATCTCGGATGTAGTATTCTACAACATTCCTGGCGTATCGGCCCCTACTTCTCGGTGGGAACATTATATAGGTCTATAATGTAATATAACCTAACCTAACGCATCTAGCCCCTCGCTGGTAATGTTTTACAGAATCGCGTTCGTGTCGTTCCGTACGTCTCGATTGGGATATTAAATACGTCTATAGCGTTATATATCCTAACCTAAGGCAGGCCATCATCTCGGATGTAGTATTTTACAACATTCCCGGCGTATAGGCCCCTACCTCTCGGTGGGATCATTATATTCGTCTATAACGTAATATAACCTAACCTAACACATCTAGGCCCTGGCTGGTAATGTTTTACAGAATCTCGTTCGTGACGTCCCGTACATCTCGGTTGGAATATTATATACGTCTATAGCGTTATATATCCTAACCTAAGGCAGGCCATCATCTCGGATGCAGTATTTTACAACATTCCTGGCGTATCAGCCCCCGTTCTCGGTGGGAACATTAGATACGTCTATAGCGTATCACATCCTAACCTAACCCATCTAGCCCCTCGCTGGTAATGTTTTACAGAATCCCGTTCCTGTCGTCCGGTACATCTCGGTTGGGATATTATATACGTCTACAGCGATATATATCCTAACGTAAGGCAGGCTCACATCTCGGATGTAGTATTTTACAACATTCCTGGCGTATCGGCCCCCGTTCTCGGTGGGAACATTATATTCGTCTATAACGTAATCTAACCTAACCTAACACATCTAGCCCCTCGCTGGTAATGTTTTACAGAATCCCGTTCCTGTCGTCCGGTACATCTCGGTTGGAATATTATATACGTCTATAGCGTTATATATCCTAACCTAAGGCAGGCTATCATCTCGGATGTAGTATTTTACAACATTCCTGGCGTATCGGCCCCTACTTCTCGGTGGGAACATTATATTCGTCTATAACGTAATCTAACCTAACCTAACACATCTAGCCCCTCGCTGGTAATGTTTTACAGAATCCCGTTCGTTTCGTCCCGTACGTTTCGGTTGGGACATTATAAACGTCTACAGCGATATATATCCTAACGTAAGGCAGACTAACATCTCGGATGTAATATTTTACAACATTCCTGGCGTATCGGCCCCTACTCCTCGGTGGGAACATTATATTCGTCTATAATGTAATATAACCTAACCTAACGCATCTAGCCCCTCGCTGGTAATGTTTTACAGAATCGCGTTCGTGTCGTTCCGTACGTCTCGATTGGGATATTAAATACGTCTATAGCGTTATATATCTTAACCTAAGGCGGGCCATCATCCCGGATGTAGTATTTTACAACATTCCTGGCGTATCGGCCCCTACTTCTCGGTGGGAACATTATATTCTTCTATAACGTAACATAACCTAACCTAACCCATCTAGCTCCTCGCTGGTAATGTTATACAGAATCCCGTTCGATTCGTCCGGTACGTCTCGGTTGGGACATTATAAACGTCTACAGCGATATATATCCTAACGTAAGGCAGACTAACATCTCGGATGTAGTATTTTACAACATTCCTGGCTAATCGGCCCCTACTTCTCGGTGGGAACATTATATTCGTCTATAACGTAGTATAACCTAACCTAACCCATCTAGCCCCTCGCTGGTAATGTTTTAGAGAATCCCGTTCCTGTCGTCCCGTACATCTCGGTTGGGATATTATATACGTCTACAGCGATATATATCCTAACGTAAGGCAGGCTAACATCTCAGATGTAGTATTTTACAACATTCCCGGCGTATAGGCCCCTACCTCTCGGTGGGATCATTATATTCGTCTATAACGTAATATAACCTAACCTAACACATCTAGGCCCTGGCTGGTAATGTTTTACAGAATCTCGTTCGTGACGTCCCGTACATCTCGGTTGGAATATTATATACGTCTATAGCGTTATATATCCTAACCTAAGGCAGGCAATCATCTCGGATGCAGTATTTTACAACATTCCTGGCGTATCAGCCCCCGTTCTCGGTGGGAACATTAGATACGTCTATAGCGTATCACATCCTAACCTAACCCATCTAGCCCCTCGCTGGTAATGTTTTACAGAATCCCGTTCCTGTCGTCCGGTACATCCTGGTTGGGATATTATATACGTCTACAGCGATATATATCCTAACGTAAGGCAGGCTCACATCTCGGATGTAGTATTTTAAAACATTCCTGGCGTATCGGCCCCTACTCCTCGGTGGGAACATTATATTCGTCTATAACGTAATCTAACCTAACCTAACACATCTAGCCCCTCGCTGGTAATGTTTTACAGAATCCCGTTCGTGCCGTCCCGTACATCTCGGTTGGAATATTATATACGTCTATAGCGTTATTTATCCTATCCTAAGGCAAGCTATCATCTCGGATGTAGTATTCTCCAACATTCCTGGCGTATCGGCCCCTACTTCTCGGTGGGAACATTATATAGGTCTATAACGTAACATAACCTAACCTAACCCATCTAGCCCCTCGCTGGTAATGTTTTACAGAATCCCGTTCGATTCGTCCCGTACGTCTCGGTTGGGACATTATAAACGTCTACAGCGATATATATCCTAACGTAAGGCAGACTAACATCTCGGATGTAGTATTTTACAACATTCCTGGCTAATCGGCCCCTACTTCTCGGTGGGAACATTATATTCGTCTATAACGTAGTATAACCTAACCTAACCCATCTAGCCCCTCGCTGGTAATGTTTTAGAGAATCCCGTTCCTGTCGTCCCGTACATCTCGGTTGGAATATTATATACGTCTATAGCGTTATATATCCTAACCTAAGGCAGGCCATCATCTCGGATGCAGTATTTTACAACATTCCTGGCGTATCAGCCCCCGTTCTCGGTGGGAACATTAGATACGTCTATAGTGTATCACATCCTAACCTAACCCATCTAGCCCCTCGCTGGTAATGTTTTACAGAATCCCGTTCCTGTCGTCCGGTACATCTCGGTTGGGATATTATATACGTCTACAGCGATATATATCCTAACGTAAGGCAGGCTCACATCTCGGATGTAGTATATTACAACATTCCTGGCGTATCGGCCCCTACTCCTCGGTGGGAACATTATATTCGTCTATAACGTAATCTAACCTAACCTAACACATCTAGCCCCTCGCTGGTAATATTTTACAGAATCCCGTTCGTGCCGTCCCGTACATCTAGGTTGGAATATTATATACGTCTATAGCGTTATATATCCTATCCTAAGGCAAGCTATCATCTCGGATGTAGTATTCTACAACATTCCTGGCGTATCGGCCCCTACTTCTCGGTGGGAACATTATATAGGTCTATAATGTAATATAACCTAACCTAACGCATCTAGCCCCTCGCTGGTAATGTTTTACAGAATCGCGTTCGTGTCGTTCCGTACGTCTCGATTGGGATATTAAATACGTCTATAGCGTTATATATCCTAACCTAAGGCAGGCCATCATCTCGGATGTAGTATTTTACAACATTCCTGGCGTATCGGCCCCTACTTCTCGGTGGGAACATTATATTCTTCTATAACGTAACATAACCTAACCTAACCCATCTAGCCCCTCGCTGGTAATGTTTTACAGAATCCCGTTCGATTCGTCCCGTACGTCTCGGTTGGGACATTATAAACGTCTACAGCGATATATATCCTAACGTAAGGCAGACTAACATCTCGGATGTAGTATTTTACAACATTCCCGGCGTATCAGCCCCCGTTCTCGGTGGGAACATTAGATACGTCTATAGCGTATCACATCCTAACCTAACCCATCTAGCCCCTCGCTGGTAATGTTTTACAGAATTCCGTTCCTGTCGTCCGGTACATCTCGGTTGGGATATTATATACGTCTACAGCGATATATATCCTAACGTAAGGCAGGCCCACATCTCGGATGCAGTATTTTACAACATTCCTGGCGTATCAGCCCCCGTTCTCGGTGGGAACATTAGATACGTCTATAGCGTATCACATCCTAACCTAACCCATCTAGCCCCTCGCTGGTAATGTTTTACAGAATCCCGTTCGTGTCGTCCGGTACATCTCGGTTGGGATATTATATACGTCTACAGCGATATATATCTTAACGTAAGGCAGGGTCACATCTCGGATGTAGTATTTTACAACATTCCTGGCGTATCGGCCCCCGTTCTCGGTGGGAACATTATATTCGTCTATAACGTAATCTAACCTAACCTAACACATCTAGCCCCTCGCTGGTAATGTTTTACAGAATCCCGTTCCTGTCGTCCGGTACATCTCGGTTGGAGTATTATATACGTCTATAGCGTTATATATACTAACCTAAGGCACGCTATCATCTCGGATGTAGTATTTTACAACATTCCTGGCGTATCGGCCCCTACTTCTTGGTGGGAACATTATATAGGTCTATAACGTAATATAACCTAACCTAAGACATCTAGCCCCTCGCTGGTAATGTTTTACAGAATCCCGTTTGTGTCGTCCCGTACGTTTCTTTTGGGACATTATATACGTCTATAGCGTTATATATCCTAACCTAATGCAGGCTATCATCTCGGATGCAGTATTCTACAACATTCCTGGCGTATCGGCCCCTACTCCTCGGTGGGAACATTATATTCGTCTATAACGTAATATAACCCAACCTAACACATCTAGCCCCTCGCTGGTAATGTTTTACAGAATCCCGTTCGTTTCGTCCCGTACGTCTCGGTTGGGACATTATAAACGTCTACAGCGATATATATCCTGACGTAAGGCAGGCTGACGTCTCGGATGTTGTATTTTACAACATTCCTGGTGTATCGGCCCCTACTTCTCGGTGGGAACATTATATTCGTCTATAACGTAACATAACCTAACCTAACACATCTAGCCCCTCGCTGGTAATGTTTTACAGAATCCCGTTCGTTTCGTCCCGTACGTCTCGGTTGGGACATTATAAACGTCTACAGCGATATATATCCTGACGTAAGGCAGGCTGACGTCTCGGATGTTGTATTGTACAACATTCCTGGCGTATCGGCCCCTACTTCTCGGTGGGAACATTATATTCGTCTATAACGTAATCTAACCTAACCTAACACATCTAGCCCCTCGCTGGTAATGTTTTACAGAATCCCGTTCGTTTCGTCCCGTACGTTTCGGTTGGGACATTATAAACGTCTACAGCGATATATATCCTAACGTAAGGCAGACTAACATCTCGGATGTAGTATTTTACAACATTCCTGGCGTATCGGCCCCTACTCCTCGGTGGGAACATTATATTCGTCTATAACGTAATCTAACCTAACCTAACACATCTAGCCCCTCGCTGGTAATGTTTTACAGAATCGCGTTCGTGTCGTTCCGTACGTCTCGATTGGGATATTAAATACGTCTATAGCGTTATATATCCTAACCTAAGGCAGGCCATCATCTCGGATGTAGTATTTTACAACATTCCTGGCGTATCGGCCCCTACTTCTCGGTGGGAACATTATATTCTTCTATAACGTAACATAACCTAACCTAACCCATCTAGCCCCTCGCTGGTAATGTTTTACAGAATCCCGTTCGTGCCGTCCCGTACATCTCGGTTGGAATATTATATACGTCTATAGCGTTATATATCCTATCCTAAGGCAAGCTATCATCTCGGATGTAGTATTCTACAACATTCCTGGCGTATCGGCCCCTACTTCTCGGTGGGAACATTATATTCTTCTATAACGTAACATAACCTAACCTAACCCATCTAGCCCCTCGCTGGTAATGTTTTACAGAATCCCGTTCGATTCGTCCCGTACGTCTCGGTTGGGACATTATAAACGTCTACAGCGATATATATCCTAACGTAAGGCAGACTATCATCTCGGATGTAGTATTTTACAACATTCCTGGCTAATCGGCCCCTACTTCTCGGTGGGAACATTATATTCGTCTATAACGTAGTATAACCTAACCTAACCCATCTAGCCCCTCGCTGGTAACATTTTACAGAATCGCGTTCGTGTCGTCCCGTACGTCTCGATTGGGATATTGTATACGTCTATAGCGTTATATATCCTAGCTTAAGGCAGGCTATCATCTCGGATGCAGTATTTTAAAACATTCCTGGCATATCGGCCCCTACTTCTCGGTGGGAACATTATATACGTCTATAACGTATCACAACCTAACCTAACCCATCTAGCCCCTCTCTGGTAATGTGATACAGAATCCCGTTCCTGTCGTCCCCTACATCTCGGTTGGGATATTATATACGTCTACAGCGATATATATCCTAACGTAAGGCAGGATAACATCTCGGATGTAGTATTTTACATCATTCCTGGCGTATCGGCCCCTACTTCTCAGTGGGAACATTATACACGTCTATAACGTATCACATCCTAACCTAACCCATCTAGCTCCTCGCTGGTAATGTTTTACAGAATCCCGTTCCAGTCGTCCCGTACATCTCGCTTGGGATATTATATACGTCTACAGCGATATATATCCCAACGTAAGGCAGACTAACATCTCGGATGTAGTATTTTACAACATTCCTGGCGTATCGGCCTCTACTTCTCGGTGGGAAGATTATATTCGTCTATAACGTAACATAACCTAACCTAACCCATCTAGCCCCTCGCTGGTAATGTTTTAGAGCATCCCGTTCCTGTCGTCCCGTACATCTCAGTTGGGATATTATATACGTCTACAGCGATATATATCCTAACGTAAGGCAGGCTGACGTCTCGGATGTTGTATTTTACAACATTCCTGGCGTATCGGCCCCTACTCCTCGGTGGGAACATTATATTCGTCTATAACGTAATCTAACCTAACCTAACACATCTAGCCCCTCGCTGGTAATGTTTTACAGAATCCCGTTCGTGCCGTCCCGTACATCTCGGTTGGAATATTATATACGTCTATAGCGTTATATATCCTATCCTAAGGCAAGCTATCATCTCGGATGTAGTATTCTACAACATTCCTGGCGTATCGGTCCCTACTTCTCGGTGGGAACATTATATAGGTCTATAATGTAATATAACCTAACCTAACGCATCTAGCCCCTCGCTGGTAATGTTTTACAGAATCGCGTTCGTGTCGTTCCGTACGTCTCGATTGGGATATTACATACGTCTATAGCGTTATATATCCTAACCTAAGGCAGGCCATCATCTCGGATGTAGTATTTTACAACATTCCTGGCGTATCGGCCCCTACTTCTCGGTGGGAACATTATATTCTTCTATAACGTAACATAACCTAACCTAACCCATCTAGCCCCTCGCTGGTTATGTTTTACAGAATCCCGTTCGATTCGTCCCGTACGTCTCAGTTGGGACATTATAAACGTCTACAGCGATATATATCCTAACGTAAGGCAGACTAACATCTCGGATGTAGTATTTTACAACATTCCTGGCTAATCGGCCCCTACTTCTCGGTGGGAACATTATATTCGTCTATAACGTAGTATAACCTAACCTAACCCATCTAGCCCCTCGCTGGTAATGTTTTAGAGAATCCCGTTCCTGTCGTCCCGTACATCTCGGTTGGGATATTATATACGTCTACAGCGATATATATCCTAACGTAAGGCAGGCTAACATCTCGGATGTAGTATTTTACAACATTCCCGGCGTATCAGCCCCCGTTCTCGGTGGGAACATTAGATACGTCTATAGCGTATCACATCCTAACCTAACCCATCTAGCCCCTCGCTGGTAATGTTTTACAGAATCCCGTTCCTGTCGTCCGGTACATCTCGGTTGGGATATTATATACGTCTACAGCGATATATATCCTAACGTAAGGCAGGCTCACATCTCGGATGCAGCATTTTACAACATTCCTGGCGTATCAGCCCCCGTTCTCGGTGGGAACATTAGATACGTCTATAGCGTATCACATCCTAACCTAACCCATCTAGCCCCTCGCTGGTAATGTTTTACAGAATCCCGTTCCTGTCGTCCGGTACATCTCGGTTGGGATATTATATACGTCTACAGCGATATATATGTTAACGTAAGGCAGGGTCACATCTCGGATGTAGTATTTTACAACATTCCTGGCGTATCGGCCCCCGTTCTCGGTGGGAACATTATATTCGTCTATAACGTAATCTAACCTAACCTAACACATCTAGCCCCTCGCTGGTAATGTTTTACAGAATCCCGTTCCTGTCGTCCGGTACATCTCGGTTGGAATATTATATACGTCTATAGCGTTATATATACTAACCTAAGGCACGCTATCATCTCGGATGTAGTATTTTACAACATTCCTGGCGTATCGGCCCCTACTTCTTGGTGGGAACATTATATAGGTCTATAACGTAATATAACCTAACCTAAGACATCTAGCCCCTCGCTGGTAATGTTTTACAGAATCCCGTTTGTGTCGTCCCGTACGTTTCTTTTGGGACATTATATACGTCTATAGCGTTATATATCCTAACCTAATGCAGGCTATCATCTCGGATGCAGTATTCTACAACATTCCTGGCGTATCGGCCCCTACTCCTCGGTGGGAACATTATATTCGTCTATAACGTAATATAACCCAACCTAACACATCTAGCCCCTCGCTGGTAATGTTTTACAGAATCCCGTTCGTTTCGTCCCGTACGTCTCGGTTGGGACATTATAAACGTCTACAGCGATATATATCCTGACGTAAGGCAGGCTGACGTCTCGGATGTTGTATTTTACAACATTCCTGGTGTATCGGCCCCTACTTCTCGGTGGGAACATTATATTCGTCTATAACGTAACATAACCTAACCTAACACATCTAGCCCCTCGCTGCTAATGTTTTACAGAATCCCGTTCGTTTCGTCCCGTACGTCTCGGTTGGGACATTATAAACGTCTACAGCGATATATATCCTGACGTAAGGCAGGCTGACGTCTCGGATGTTGTATTGTACAACATTCCTGGCGTATCGGCCCCTACTTCTCGGTGGGAACATTATATTCGTCTATAACGTAATCTAACCTAACCTAACACATCTAGCCCCTCGCTGGTAATGTTTTACAGAATCCCGTTCGTTTCGTCCCGTACGTTTCGGTTGGGACATTATAAACGTCTACAGCGATATATATCCTAACGTAAGGCAGACTAACATCTCGGATGTAGTATTTTACAACATTCCTGGCGTATCGGCCCCTACTCCTCGGTGGGAACATTATATTCGTCTATAACGTAATCTAACCTAACCTAACACATCTAGCCCCTCGCTGGTAATGTTTTACAGAATCGCGTTCGTGTCGTTCCGTACGTCTCGATTGGGATATTAAATACGTCTATAGCGTTATATATCCTAACCTAAGGCAGGCCATCATCTCGGATGTAGTATTTTACAACATTCCTGGCGTATCGGCCCCTACTTCTCGGTGGGAACATTATATTCTTCTATAACGTAACATAACCTAACCTAACCCATCTAGCCCCTCGCTGGTAATGTTTTACAGAATCCCGTTCGATTCGTCCCGTACGTCTCGGTTGGAACATTATAAACGTCTACAGCGATATATATCCTAACGTAAGGCAGACTAATATCTCGGATGTAGTATTTTACAACATTCCTGGCTAATCGGCCCCTAATTCTCGGTGGGAACATTATATTCGTCTATAACGTAGTATAACCTAACCTAACCCATCTAGCCCCTCGCTGGTAATGTTTTAGAGAATCCCGTTCCTGTCGTCCCGTACATCTCGGTTGGGATATTATATACGTCTACAGCGATATATATCCTAACGTAAGGCAGGCTAACATCTCGGATGTAGTATTTTACAACATTCCTGGCGTATCGGCCCCTACTTCTTGGTGGGAACATTATATAGGTCTATAACGTAATATAACCTAACCTAAGACATCTAGCCCCTCGCTGGTAATGTTTTACAGAATCCCGTTTGTGTCGTCCCGTACGTTTCTTTTGGGACATTATATACGTCTACAGCGTTATATATCCTAACCTAAGGCAGGCTATCATCTCGGATGTAGTATTCTACAACATTCCTGGCGTATCGGCCCCTACTCCTCGGTGGGAACATTATATTCGTCTATAACGTAATATAACCTAACCTAACACATCTAGCCCCTCGCTGGTAATGTTTTACAGAATCCCGTTCGTGCCGTCCCGTAGATCTCGCTTGGAATATTATATACGCCTATAGCGTTATATATCCTATCCTAAGGCAAGCTATCATCTCGGATGTAGTATTCTACAACATTCCTGGCGTATCGGCCCCTACTTCTCGGTGGGAACATTATATAGGTCTATAATGTAATATAACCTAACCTAACGCATCTAGCCCCTCGCTGGTAATGTTTTACAGAATCGCGTTCGTGTCGTTCCGTACGTCTCGATTGGGATATTAAATACGTCTATAGCGTTATATATCCTAACCTAAGGCAGGCCATCATCTCGGATGTAGTATTTTACAACATTCCTGGCGTAGCGGCCCCTACTTCTCGGTGGGAACATTATATTCTTCTATAACGTAACATAACCTAACCTAACCCATCTAGCCCCTCGCTGGTAATGTTTTACAGAATCCCGTTCGATTCGTCCCGTACGTCTCGGTTGGGACATTATAAACGTCTACAGCGATATATATCCTAACGTAAGGCAGACTAACATCTCGGATGTAGTATTTTACAACATTCCTGGCTAATCGGCCCCTACTTCTCGGTGGGAACATTAGATACGTCTATAGCGTATCACATCCTAACCTAACCCATCTAGCCCCTCGCTGGTAATGTTTTACAGAATCCCGTTCCTGTCGTCCGGTACATCTCGGTTGGGATATTATATACGTCTACAGCGATATATATCCTAACGTAAGGCAGGCTATCATCTCGGATGTAGTATTTTACAACATTCCTGGCGTATCGGCCCCTACTTCTTGTGGGAACATTATATAGGTCTATAACGTAATATAACCTAACCTAAGACATCTAGCCCCTCGCTGGTAATGTTTTACAGAATCCCGTTTGTGTCGTCCCGTACGTTTCTTTTGGGACATTATATACGTCTACAGCGTTATATATCCTAACCTAAGGCAGGCTATCATCTCGGATGTAGTATTCTACAACATTCCTGGCGTATCGGCCCCTACTCCTCGGTGGGAACATTATATTCGTCTATAACGTAATATAACCTAACCTAACACATCTAGCCCCTCGCTGGTAATGTTTTACAGAATCCCGTTCGTTTCGTCCCGTACGTCTCGGTTGGGACATTATAAACGTCTACAGCGATATATATCCTGACGTAAGGCAGGCTGACGTCTCGGATGTTGTATTTTACAACATTCCTGGCGTATCGGCCCCTACTTCTCGGTGGGAACATTATATTCGTCTATAACGTAACATAACCTAACCTAACACATCTAGCCCCTCGCTGGTAATGTTTTACAGAATCCCGTTCGTTTCGTCCCGTACGTCTCGGTTGGGACATTATAAACGTCTACAGCGATATATATCCTGACGTAAGGCAGGCTGACGTCTCGGATGTTGTATTGTACAACATTCCTGGCGTATCGGCCCCTACTTCTCGGTGGGAACATTATATTCGTCTATAACGTAATCTAACCTAACCTAACACATCTAGCCCCTCGCTGGTAATGTTTTACAGAATCCCGTTCGTTTCGTCCCGTACGTTTCGGTTGGGACATTATAAACGTCTACAGCGATATATATCCTAACGTAAGGCAGACTAACATCTCGGATGTAGTATTTTACAACATTCCTGGCGTATCGGCCCCTACTCCTCGGTGGGAACATTATATTCGTCTATAACGTAATCTAACCTAACCTAACACATCTAGCCCCTCGCTGGTAATGTTTTACAGAATCCCGTTCGTGCCGTCCCGTAGATCTCGCTTGGAATATTATATACGTCTATAGCGTTATATATCCTAACCTAAGGCAGGCCATCATCTCGGATGTAGTATTTTACAACATTCCTGGCGTATCGGCCCCTACTTCTCGGTGGGAACATTATATTCTTCTATAACGTAACATAACCTAACCTAACCCATCTAGCCCCTCGCTGGTAATGTTTTACAGAATCCCGTTCGATTCGTCCCGTACGTCTCGGTTGGAACATTATAAACGTCTACAGCGATATATATCCTAACGTAAGGCAGACTAATATCTCGGATGTAGTATTTTACAACATTCCTGGCTAATCGGCCCCTAATTCTCGGTGGGAACATTATATTCGTCTATAACGTAGTATAACCTAACCTAACCCATCTAGCCCCTCGCTGGTAATGTTTTAGAGAATCCCGTTCCTGTCGTCCCGTACATCTCGGTTGGGATATTATATACGTCTACAGCGATATATATCCTAACGTAAGGCAGGCTAACATCTCGGATGTAGTATTTTACAACATTCCTGGCGTATCGGCCCCTACTTCTTGGTGGGAACATTATATAGGTCTATAACGTAATATAACCTAACCTAAGACATCTAGCCCCTCGCTGGTAATGTTTTACAGAATCCCGTTTGTGTCGTCCCGTACGTTTCTTTTGGGACATTATATACGTCTACAGCGTTATATATCCTAACCTAAGGCAGGCTATCATCTCGGATGTAGTATTCTACAACATTCCTGGCGTATCGGCCCCTACTCCTCGGTGGGAACATTATATTCGTCTATAACGTAATATAACCTAACCTAACACATCTAGCCCCTCGCTGGTAATGTTTTACAGAATCCCGTTCGTGCCGTCCCGTAGATCTCGCTTGGAATATTATATACGCCTATAGCGTTATATATCCTATCCTAAGGCAAGCTATCATCTCGGATGTAGTATTCTACAACATTCCTGGCGTATCGGCCCCTACTTCTCGGTGGGAACATTATATAGGTCTATAATGTAATATAACCTAACCTAACGCATCTAGCCCCTCGCTGGTAATGTTTTACAGAATCGCGTTCGTGTCGTTCCGTACGTCTCGATTGGGATATTAAATACGTCTATAGCGTTATATATCCTAACCTAAGGCAGGCCATCATCTCGGATGTAGTATTTTACAACATTCCTGGCGTAGCGGCCCCTACTTCTCGGTGGGAACATTATATTCTTCTATAACGTAACATAACCTAACCTAACCCATCTAGCCCCTCGCTGGTAATGTTTTACAGAATCCCGTTCGATTCGTCCCGTACGTCTCGGTTGGGACATTATAAACGTCTACAGCGATATATATCCTAACGTAAGGCAGACTAACATCTCGGATGTAGTATTTTACAACATTCCTGGCTAATCGGCCCCTACTTCTCGGTGGGAACATTAGATACGTCTATAGCGTATCACATCCTAACCTAACCCATCTAGCCCCTCGCTGGTAATGTTTTACAGAATCCCGTTCCTGTCGTCCGGTACATCTCGGTTGGGATATTATATACGTCTACAGCGATATATATCCTAACGTAAGGCAGGCTCACATCTCGGATGTAGTATTTTACAACATTCCTGGCGTATCGGCCCCCGTTCTCGGTGGGAACATTATATTCGTCTATAACGTAATCTAACCTAACCTAACACATCTAGCCCCTCGCTGGTAATGTTTTACAGAATCCCGTTCCTGTCGTCCGGTACATCTCGGTTGGAATATTATATACGTCTATAGCGTTATATATCCTAACCTAAGGCAGGCTATCATCTCGGATGTAGTATTTTACAACATTCCTGGCGTATCGGCCCCTACTTCTTGTGGGAACATTATATAGGTCTATAACGTAATATAACCTAACCTAAGACATCTAGCCCCTCGCTGGTAATGTTTTACAGAATCCCGTTTGTGTCGTCCCGTACGTTTCTTTTGGGACATTATATACGTCTACAGCGTTATATATCCTAACCTAAGGCAGGCTATCATCTCGGATGTAGTATTCTACAACATTCCTGGCGTATCGGCCCCTACTCCTCGGTGGGAACATTATATTCGTCTATAACGTAATATAACCTAACCTAACACATCTAGCCCCTCGCTGGTAATGTTTTACAGAATCCCGTTCGTTTCGTCCCGTACGTCTCGGTTGGGACATTATAAACGTCTACAGCGATATATATCCTGACGTAAGGCAGGCTGACGTCTCGGATGTTGTATTTTACAACATTCCTGGCGTATCGGCCCCTACTTCTCGGTGGGAACATTATATTCGTCTATAACGTAACATAACCTAACCTAACACATCTAGCCCCTCGCTGGTAATGTTTTACAGAATCCCGTTCGTTTCGTCCCGTACGTCTCGGTTGGGACATTATAAACGTCTACAGCGATATATATCCTGACGTAAGGCAGGCTGACGTCTCGGATGTTGTATTGTACAACATTCCTGGCGTATCGGCCCCTACTTCTCGGTGGGAACATTATATTCGTCTATAACGTAATCTAACCTAACCTAACACATCTAGCCCCTCGCTGGTAATGTTTTACAGAATCCCGTTCGTTTCGTCCCGTACGTTTCGGTTGGGATATTATAAACGTCTACAGCGATATATATCCTAACGTAAGGCAGACTAACATCTCGGATGTAGTATTTTACAACATTCCTGGCGTATCGGCCCCTACTCCTCGGTGGGAACATTATATTCGTCTATAACGTAATCTAACCTAACCTAACACATCTAGCCCCTCGCTGGTAATGTTTTACAGAATCCCGTTCGTGCCGTCCCGTAGATCTCGCTTGGAATATTATATACGTCTATAGCGTTATATATCCTATCCTAAGGCAAGCTATCATCGCGGATGTAGTATTCTACAACATTCCTGGCGTATCGGCCCCTACTTCTCGGTGGGAACATTATATAGGTCTATAATGTAATATAACCTAACCTAACGCATCTAGCCCCTCGCTGGTAATGTTTTACAGAATCGCGTTCGTGTCGTTCCGTACGTCTCGATTGGGATATTAAATACGTCTATAGCGTTATATATCTTAACCTAAGGCGGGCCATCATCCCGGATGTAGTATTTTACAACATTCCTGGCGTATCGGCCCCTACTTCTCGGTGGGAACATTATATTCTTCTATAACGTAACATAACCTAACCTAACCCATCTAGCTCCTCGCTGGTAATGTTATACAGAATCCCGTTCGATTCGTCCGGTACGTCTCGGTTGGGACATTATAAACGTCTACAGCGATATATATCCTAACGTAAGGCAGACTAACATCTCGGATGTAGTATTTTACAACATTCCTGGCTAATCGGCCCCTACTTCTCGGTGGGAACATTATATTCGTCTATAACGTAGTATAACCTAACCTAACCCATCTAGCCCCTCGCTGGTAATGTTTTAGAGAATCCCGTTCCTGTCGTCCCGTACATCTCGGTTGGGATATTATATACGTCTACAGCGATATATATCCTAACGTAAGGCAGGCTAACATCTCAGATGTAGTATTTTACAACATTCCCGGCGTATAGGCCCCTACCTCTCGGTGGGATCATTATATTCGTCTATAACGTAATATAACCTAACCTAACACATCTAGGCCCTGGCTGGTAATGTTTTACAGAATCTCGTTCGTGACGTCCCGTACATCTCGGTTGGAATATTATATACGTCTATAGCGTTATATATCCTAACCTAAGGCAGGCAATCATCTCGGATGCAGTATTTTACAACATTCCTGGCGTATCAGCCCCCGTTCTCGGTGGGAACATTAGATACGTCTATAGCGTATCACATCCTAACCTAACCCATCTAGCCCCTCGCTGGTAATGTTTTACAGAATCCCGTTCCTGTCGTCCGGTACATCCTGGTTGGGATATTATATACGTCTACAGCGATATATATCCTAACGTAAGGCAGGCTCACATCTCGGATGTAGTATATTACAACATTCCTGGCGTATCGGCCCCTACTCCTCGGTGGGAACATTATATTCGTCTATAACGTAATCTAACCTAACCTAACACATCTAGCCCCTCGCTGGTAATATTTTACAGAATCCCGTTCGTGCCGTCCCGTACATCTAGGTTGGAATATTATATACGTCTATAGCGTTATATATCCTATCCTAAGGCAAGCTATCATCTCGGATGTAGTATTCTACAACATTCCTGGCGTATCGGCCCCTACTTCTCGGTGGGAACATTATATAGGTCTATAATGTAATATAACCTAACCTAACGCATCTAGCCCCTCGCTGGTAATGTTTTACAGAATCGCGTTCGTGTCGTTCCGTACGTCTCGATTGGGATATTAAATACGTCTATAGCGTTATATATCCTAACCTAAGGCAGGCCATCATCTCGGATGTAGTATTTTACAACATTCCTGGCGTATCGGCCCCTACTTCTCGGTGGGAACATTATATTCTTCTATAACGTAACATAACCTAACCTAACCCATCTAGCCCCTCGCTGGTAATGTTTTACAGAATCCCGTTCGTTTCGTCCCGTACGTCTCGGTTGGGAAATTATAAACGTCTACAGCGATATATATCCTAACGTAAGGCAGACTAACATCTCGGATGTAGTATTTTACAACATTCCCGGCGTATCAGCCCCCGTTCTCGGTGGGAACATTAGATACGTCTATAGCGTATCACATCCTAACCTAACCCATCTAGCCCCTCGCTGGTAATGTTTTACAGAATCCCGTTCCTGTCGTCCGGTACATCTCGGTTGGGATATTATATACGTCTACAGCGATATATATCCTAACGTAAGGCAGGCTCACATCTCGGATGCAGTATTTTACAACATTCCTGGCGTATCAGCCCCCGTTCTCGGTGGGAACATTAGATACGTCTATAGCGTATCACATCCTAACCTAACCCATCTAGCCCCTCGCTGGTAATGTTTTACAGAATCCCGTTCCTGTCGTCCGGTACATCTCGGTTGGGATATTATATACGTCTACAGCGATATATATCTTAACGTAAGGCAGGGTCACATCTCGGATGTAGTATTTTACAACATTCCTGGCGTATCGGCCCCCGTTCTCGGTGGGAACATTATATTCGTCTATAACGTAATCTAACCTAACCTAACACATCTAGCCCCTCGCTGGTAATGTTTTACAGAATCCCGTTCCTGTCGTCCGGTACATCTCGGTTGGAATATTATATACGTCTATAGCGTTATATATACTAACCTAAGGCACGCTATCATCTCGGATGTAGTATTTTACAACATTCCTGGCGTATCGGCCCCTACTTCTTGGTGGGAACATTATATAGGTCTATAACGTAATATAACCTAACCTAAGACATCTAGCCCCTCGCTGGTAATGTTTTACAGAATCCCGTTTGTGTCGTCCCGTACGTTTCTTTTGGGACATTATATACGTCTATAGCGTTATATATCCTAACCTAATGCAGGCTATCATCTCGGATGCAGTATTCTACAACATTCCTGGCGTATCGGCCCCTACTCCTCGGTGGGAATATTATATTCGTCTATAACGTAATATAACCCAACCTAACACATCTAGCCCCTCGCTGGTAATGTTTTACAGAATCCCGTTCGTTTCGTCCCGTACGTCTCGGTTGGGACATTATAAACGTCTACAGCGATATATATCCTGACGTAAGGCAGGCTGACGTCTCGGATGTTGTATTTTACAACATTCCTGGTGTATCGGCCCCTACTTCTCGGTGGGAACATTATATTCGTCTATAACGTAACATAACCTAACCTAACACATCTAGCCCCTCGCTGGTAATGTTTTACAGAATCCCGTTCGTTTCGTCCCGTACGTCTCGGTTGGGACATTATAAACGTCTACAGCGATATATATCCTGACGTAAGGCAGGCTGACGTCTCGGATGTTGTATTGTACAACATTCCTGGCGTATCGGCCCCTACTTCTCGGTGGGAACATTATATTCGTCTATAACGTAATCTAACCTAACCTAACACATCTAGCCCCTCGCTGGTAATGTTTTACAGAATCCCGTTCGTTTCGTCCCGTACGTTTCGGTTGGGACATTATAAACGTCTACAGCGATATATATCCTAACGTAAGGCAGACTAACATCTCGGATGTAGTATTTTACAACATTCCTGGCGTATCGGCCCCTACTCCTCGGTGGGAACATTATATTCGTCTATAACGTAATCTAACCTAACCTAACACATCTAGCCCCTCGCTGGTAATGTTTTACAGAATCGCGTTCGTGTCGTTCCGTACGTCTCGATTGGGATATTAAATACGTCTATAGCGTTATATATCCTAACCTAAGGCAGGCCATCATCTCGGATGTAGTATTTTACAACATTCCTGGCGTATCGGCCCCTACTTCTCGGTGGGAACATTATATTCTTCTATAACGTAACATAACCTAACCTAACCCATCTAGCCCCTCGCTGGTAATGTTTTACAGAATCCCGTTCGATTCGTCCCGTACGTCTCGGTTGGGACATTATAAACGTCTACAGCGATATATATCCTAACGTAAGGCAGACTAACATCTCGGATGTAGTATTTTACAACATTCCTGGCTAATCGGCCCCTCCTTCTCGGTGGGAACATTATATTCGTCTATAACGTAGTATAACCTAACCTAACCCATCTAGCCCCTCGCTGGTAATGTTTTGGATAATCCCATTCCTGTCGTCCCGTACATCTCGGTTGGGATATTATATACGTCTACAGCGATATATATCCTAACGTAAGGCAGGCTAACATCTCGGATGTAGTATTTTACAACATTCCCGGCGTATCAGCCCCCGTTCTCGGTGGGAACATTAGATACGTCTATAGCGTATCACATCCTAACCTAACCCATCTAGCCCCTCGCTGGTAATGTTTTACAGAATCCCGTTCCTGTCGTCCGGTACATCTCGGTTGGGATATTATATACGTCTACAGCGATATATATCCTAACGTAATGCAGGCTCACATCTCGGATGCAGTATTTTACAACATTCCTGGCGTATCAGCCCCCGTTCTCGGTGGGAACATTAGATACGTCTATAGCGTATCACATCCTAACCTAACCCATCTAGCCCCTCGCTGGTAATGTTTTACAGAATCCCGTTCCTGTCGTCCGGTACATCTCGGTTGGGATATTATATACGTCTACAGCGATATATATCTTAACGTAAGGCAGGGTCACATCTCGGATGTAGTATTTTACAACATTCCTGGCGTATCGGCCCCCGTTCTCGGTGGGAACATTATATTCGTCTATAACGTAATCTAACCTAACCTAACACATCTAGCCCCTCGCTGGTAATGTTTTACAGAATCCCGTTCCTGTCGTCCGGTACATCTCGGTTGGAATATTATATACGTCTATAGCGTTATATATACTAACCTAAGGCACGCTATCATCTCGGATGTAGTATTTTACAACATTCCTGGCGTATCGGCCCCTACTTCTTGGTGGGAACATTATATAGGTCTATAACGTAATATAACCTAACCTAAGACATCTAGCCCCTCGCTGGTAATGTTTTACAGAATCCCGTTTGTGTCGTCCCGTACGTTTCTTTTGGGACATTATATACGTCTATAGCGTTATATATCCTAACCTAATGCAGGCTATCATCTCGGATGCAGTATTCTACAACATTCCTGGCGTATCGGCCCCTACTCCTCGGTGGGAACATTATATTCGTCTATAACGTAATATAACCCAACCTAACACATCTAGCCCCTCGCTGGTAATGTTTTACAGAATCCCGTTCGTTTCGTCCCGTACGTCTCGGTTGGGACATTATAAACGTCTACAGCGATATATATCCTGACGTAAGGCAGGCTGACGTCTCGAATGTTGTATTTTACAACATTCCTGGTGTATCGGCCCCTACTTCTCGGTGGGAACATTATATTCGTCTATAACGTAACATAACCTAACCTAACACATCTAGCCCCTCGCTGGTAATGTTTTACAGAATCCCGTTCGTTTCGTCCCGTACGTCTCGGTTGGGACATTATAAACGTCTACAGCGATATATATCCTGACGTAAGGCAGGCTGACGTCTCGGATGTTGTATTGTACAACATTCCTGGCGTATCGGCCCCTACTTCTCGGTGGGAACATTATATTCGTCTATAACGTAATCTAACCTAACCTAACACATCTAGCCCCTCGCTGGTCATGTTTTACAGAATCCCGTTCGTTTCGTCCCGTACGTTTCGGTTGGGACATTATAAACGTCTACAGCGATATATATCCTAACGTAAGGCAGACTAACATCTCGGATGTAGTATTTTACAACATTCCTGGCGTATCGGCCCCTACTCCTCGGTGGGAACATTATATTCGTCTATAACGTAATCTAACCTAACCTAACACATCTAGCCCCTCGCTGGTAATGTTTTACAGAATCCCGTTCGTGCCGTCCCGTAGATCTCGCTTGGAATATTATATACGTCTATAGCGTTATATATCCTATCCTAAGGCAAGCTATCATCTCGGATGTAGTATTCTACAACATTCCTGGCGTATCGGCCCCTACTTCTTGGTGGGAACATTATATAGGTCTATAATGTAATATAACCTAACCTAACGCATCTAGCCCCTCGCTGGTAATGTTTTACAGAATCCCGTTTGTGTCGTCCCGTACGTTTCTTTTGGGACATTATATACGTCTACAGCGTTATATATCCTAACCTAAGGCAGGCTATCATCTCGGATGTAGTATTTTACAACATTCCTGGCTAATCGGCCCCTAATTCTCGGTGGGAACATTATATTCGTCTATAACGCAGTATAACCTAACCTAACCCATCTAGCCCCTCGCTGGTAATGTTTTAGAGAATCCCGTTCCTGTCGACCCGTACATCTCGGTTGGGATATTATATACGTCTACAGCGATATATATCCTAACGTAAGGCAGGCTAACATCTCGGATGTAGTATTTTACAACATTCCTGGCGTATCGGCCCCTACTTCTTGGTGGGAACATTATATAGGTCTATAACGTAATATAACCTAACCTAAGACATCTAGCCCCTCGCTGGTAATGTTTTACAGAATCCCGTTTGTGTCGTCCCGTACGTTTCTTTTGGGACATTATATACGTCTACAGCGTTATATATCCTAACCTAAGGCAGGCTATCATCTCGGATGTAGTATTCTACAACATTCCTGGCGTATCGGCCCCTACTCCTCGGTGGGAACATTATATTCGTCTATAACGTAATATAACCTAACCTAACACATCTAGCCCCTCGCTGGTAATGTTTTACAGAATCCCGTTCGTTTCGTCCCGTACGTCTCGGTTGGGACATTATAAACGTCTACAGCGATATATATCCTAACGTAAGGCAGACTAACATCTCGGATGTAGTATTTTACAACATTCCTGGCGTATCGGCCCCTACTCCTCGGTGGGAACATTATATTCGTCTATAACGTAATCTAACCTAACCTAACACATCTAGCCCCTCGCTGGTAATGTTTTACAGAATCCCGTTCGTGCCGTCCCGTAGATCTCGCTTGGAATATTATATACGTCTATAGCGTTATATATCCTATCCTAAGGCAAGCTATCATCTCGGATGTAGTATTCTACAACATTCCTGGCGTATCGGCCCCTACTTCTCGGTGGGAACATTATATAGGTCTATAATGTAATATAACCTAACCTAACGCATCTAGCCCCTCGCTGGTAATGTTTTACAGAATCGCGTTCGTGTCGTTCCGTACGTCTCGATTGGGATATTAAATACGTCTATAGCGTTATATATCCTAACCTAAGGCAGGCCATCATCTCGGATGTAGTATTTTACAACATTCCTGGCGTAGCGGCCCCTACTTCTCGGTGGGAACATTATATTCTTCTATAACGTAACATAACCTAACCTAACCCATCTAGCCCCTCGCTGGTAATGTTTTACAGAATCCCGTTCGATTCGTCCCGTACATCTCGGTTGGAATATTATATACGTCTATAGCGTTATATATCCTAACCTAAGGCAGGCTATCATCTCGGATGTAGTATTTTACAACATTCCTGGCGTATCGGCCCCTACTTCTTGTGGGAACATTATATAGGTCTATAACGTAATATAACCTAACCTAAGACATCTAGCCCCTCGCTGGTAATGTTTTACAGAATCCCGTTTGTGTCGTCCCGTACGTTTCTTTTGGGACATTATATACGTCTACAGCGTTATATATCCTAACCTAAGGCAGGCTATCATCTCGGATGTAGTATTCTACAACATTCCTGGCGTATCGGCCCCTACTCCTCGGTGGGAACATTATATTCGTCTATAACGTAATATAACCTAACCTAACACATCTAGCCCCTCGCTGGTAATGTTTTACAGAATCCCGTTCGTTTCGTCCCGTACGTCTCGGTTGGGACATTATAAACGTCTACAGCGATATATATCCTGACGTAAGGCAGGCTGACGTCTCGGATGTTGTATTGTACAACATTCCTGGCGTATCGGCCCCTACTTCTCGGTGGGAACATTATATTCGTCTATAACGTAATCTAACCTAACCTAACACATCTAGCCCCTCGCTGGTCATGTTTTACAGAATCCCGTTCGTTTCGTCCCGTACGTTTCGGTTGGGACATTATAAACGTCTACAGCGATATATATCCTAACGTAAGGCAGACTAACATCTCGGATGTAGTATTTTACAACATTCCTGGCGTATCGGCCCCTACTCCTCGGTGGGAACATTATATTCGTCTATAACGTAATCTAACCTAACCTAACACATCTAGCCCCTCGCTGGTAATGTTTTACAGAATCCCGTTCGTGCCGTCCCGTAGATCTCGCTTGGAATATTATATACGTCTATAGCGTTATATATCCTATCCTAAGGCAAGCTATCATCTCGGATGTAGTATTCTACAACATTCCTGGCGTATCGGCCCCTACTTCTCGGTGGGAACATTATATAGGTCTATAATGTAATATAACCTAACCTAACGCATCTAGCCCCTCGCTGGTAATGTTTTACAGAATCGCGTTCGTGTCGTTTCGTACGTCTCGATTGGGATATTAAATACGTCTATAGCGTTATATATCCTAACCTAAGGCAGGCCATCATCTCGGATGTAGTATTTTACAACATTCCTGGCGTATCGGCCCCTACTTCTCGGTGGGAACATTATATTCTTCTATAACGTAACATAACCTAACCTAACCCATCTAGCCCCTCGCTGGTAATGTTTTACAGAATCCCGTTCGATTCGTCCCGTACGTCTCGGTTGGAACATTATAAACGTCTACAGCGATATATATCCTAACGTAAGGCAGACTAATATCTCGGATGTAGTATTTTACAACATTCCTGGCTAATCGGCCCCTAATTCTCGGTGGGAACATTATATTCGTCTATAACGCAGTATAACCTAACCTAACCCATCTAGCCCCTCGCTGGTAATGTTTTAGAGAATCCCGTTCCTGTCGTCCCGTACATCTCGGTTGGGATATTATATACGTCTACAGCGATATATATCCTAACGTAAGGCAGGCTAACATCTCGGATGTAGTATTTTACAACATTCCTGGCGTATCGGCCCCTACTTCTTGGTGGGAACATTATATAGGTCTATAACGTAATATAACCTAACCTAAGACATCTAGCCCCTCGCTGGTAATGTTTTACAGAATCCCGTTTGTGTCGTCCCGTACGTTTCTTTTGGGACATTATATACGTCTACAGCGTTATATATCCTAACCTAAGGCAGGCTATCATCTCGGATGTAGTATTCTACAACATTCCTGGCGTATCGGCCCCTACTCCTCGGTGGGAACATTATATTCGTCTATAACGTAATATAACCTAACCTAACACATCTAGCCCCTCGCTGGTAATGTTTTACAGAATCCCGTTCGTTTCGTCCCGTACGTCTCGGTTGGGACATTATAAACGTCTACAGCGATATATATCCTAACGTAAGGCAGACTAACATCTCGGATGTAGTATTTTACAACATTCCTGGCGTATCGGCCCCTACTCCTCGGTGGGAACATTATATTCGTCTATAACGTAATCTAACCTAACCTAACACATCTAGCCCCTCGCTGGTAATGTTTTACAGAATCCCGTTCGTGCCGTCCCGTAGATCTCGCTTGGAATATTATATACGTCTATAGCGTTATATATCCTATCCTAAGGCAAGCTATCATCTCGGATGTAGTATTCTACAACATTCCTGGCGTATCGGCCCCTACTTCTCGGTGGGAACATTATATAGGTCTATAATGTAATATAACCTAACCTAACGCATCTAGCCCCTCGCTGGTAATGTTTTACAGAATCGCGTTCGTGTCGTTCCGTACGTCTCGATTGGGATATTAAATACGTCTATAGCGTTATATATCCTAACCTAAGGCAGGCCATCATCTCGGATGTAGTATTTTACAACATTCCTGGCGTAGCGGCCCCTACTTCTCGGTGGGAACATTATATTCTTCTATAACGTAACATAACCTAACCTAACCCATCTAGCCCCTCGCTGGTAATGTTTTACAGAATCCCGTTCGATTCGTCCCGTACGTCTCGGTTGGGAAATTATAAACGTCTACAGCGATATATATCCTAACGTAAGGCAGACTAACATCTCGGATGTAGTATTTTACAACATTCCTGGCTAATCGGCCCCTACTTCTCGGTGGGAACATTAGATACGTCTATAGCGTATCACATCCTAACCTAACCCATCTAGCCCCTCGCTGGTAATGTTTTACAGAATCCCGTTCCTGTCGTCCGGTACATCTCGGTTGGGATATTATATACGTCTACAGCGATATATATCCTAACGTAAGGCAGGCTCACATCTCGGATGTAGTATTTTACAACATTCCTGGAGTATCGGCCCCCGTTCTCGGTGGGAACATTATATTCGTCTATAACGTAATCTAACCTAACCTAACACATCTAGCCCCTCGCTGGTAATATTTTACAGAATCCCGTTCCTGTCGTCCGGTACATCTCGGTTGGAATATTATATACGTCTATAGCGTTATATATCCTAACCTAAGGCAGGCTATCATCTCGGATGTAGTATTTTACAACATTCCTGGCGTATCGGCCCCTACTTCTTGTGGGAACATTATATAGGTCTATAACGTAATATAACCTAACCTAAGACATCTAGCCCCTCGCTGGTAATGTTTTACAGAATCCCGTTTGTGTCGTCCCGTACGTTTCTTTTGGGACATTATATACGTCTACAGCGTTATATATCCTAACCTAAGGCAGGCTATCATCTCGGATGTAGTATTCTACAACATTCCTGGCGTATCGGCCCCTACTCCTCGGTGGGAACATTATATTCGTCTATAACGTAATATAACCTAACCTAACACATCTAGCCCCTCGCTGGTAATGTTTTACAGAATCCCGTTCGTTTCGTCCCGTACGTCTCGGTTGGGACATTATAAACGTCTACAGCGATATATATCCTGACGTAAGGCAGGCTGACGTCTCGGATGTTGTATTGTACAACATTCCTGGCGTATCGGCCCCTACTTCTCGGTGGGAACATTATATTCGTCTATAACGTAATCTAACCTAACCTAACACATCTAGCCCCTCGCTGGTAATGTTTTACAGAATCCCGTTCGTTTCGTCCCGTACGTTTCGGTTGGGACATTATAAACGTCTACAGCGATATATATCCTAACGTAAGGCAGACTAACATCTCGGATGTATTATTTTACAACATTCCTGGCGTATCGGCCCCTACTCCTCGGTGGGAACATTATATTCGTCTATAACGTAATCTAACCTAACCTAACACATCTAGCCCCTCGCTGGTAATGTTTTACAGAATCCCGTTCCAGCCGTCCCGTAGATCTCGCTTGGAATATTATATACGTCTATAGCGTTATATATCCTATCCTAAGGCAAGCTATCATCTCGGATGTAGTATTCTACAACATTCCTGGCGTATCGGCCCCTACTTCTCGGTGGGAACATTATATAGGTCTATAATGTAATATAACCTAACCTAACGCATCTAGCCCCTCGCTGGTAATGTTTTACAGAATCGCGTTCGTGTCGTTCCGTACGTCTCGATTGGGATATTAAATACGTCTATAGCGTTATATATCCTAACCTAAGGCAGGCCATCATCTCGGATGTAGTATTTTACAACATTCCTGGCGTAGCGGCCCCTACTTCTCGGTGGGAACATTATATTCTTCTATAACGTAACATAACCTAACCTAACCCATCTAGCCCCTCGCTGGTAATGTTTTACAGAATCCCGTTCGTTTCGTCCCGTACGTCTCGGTTGGGACATTATAAACGTCTACAGCGATATATATCCTGACGTAAGGCAGGCTGACGTCTCGGATGTTGTATTGTACAACATTCCTGGCGTATCGGCCCCTACTTCTCGGTGGGAACATTATATTCGTCTATAACGTAATCTAACCTAACCTAACACATCTAGCCCCTCGCTGGTAATGTTTTACAGAATCCCGTTCGTTTCGTCCCGTACGTTTCGGTTGGGACATTATAAACGTCTACAGCGATATATATCCTAACGTAAGGCAGAATAACATCTCGGATGTAGTATTTTACAACATTCCTGGCGTATCGGCCCCTACTCCTCGGTGGGAACATTATATTCGTCTATAACGTAATCTAACCTAACCTAACACTTCTAGCCCCTCGCTGGTAATGTTTTACAGAATCCCGTTCGTGCCGTCCCGTAGATCTCGCTTGGAATATTATATACGTCTATAGCGTTATATATCCTATCCTAAGGCAAGCTATCATCTCGGATGTAGTATTCTACAACATTCCTGGCATATCGGCCGCTACTTCTCGGTGGGAACATTATATTCGTCTATAACGTAGTATAACCTAACCTAACCCATCTAGCCCCTCGCTGGTAATGTTTTAGAGAATCCCGTTCCTGTCGTCCCGTACATCTCGGTTGGGATATTATATACGTCTACAGCGATATATATCCTAACGTAAGGCAGGCTAACATCTCGGATGTAGTATTTTACAACATTCCTGGCGTATCGGCCCCTACTTCTTGGTGGGAACATTATATAGGTCTATAACGTAATATAACCTAACCTAAGACATCTAGCCCCTCGCTGGTAATGTTTTACAGAATCCCGTTTGTGTCGTCCCGTACGTTTCTTTTGGGACATTATATACGTCTACAGCGTTATATATCCTAACCTAAGGCAGGCTATCATCTCGGATGTAGTATTCTACAACATTCCTGGCGTATCGGCCCGTACTTCTCGGTGGGAACATTATATAGGTCTATAACGTAATATAACCTAACCTAACACATCTAGCCCCTCGCTGGTAATGTTTTACAGAATCCCGTTCGTGCCGTCCCGTACATCTAGGTTGGAATATTATATACGTCTATAGCGTTATATATCCTATCCTAAGGCAAGCTATCATCTCGGATGTAGTATTTTACAACATTCCTGGCGTATCGGCCCCTACTTCTCGGTGGGAACATTATATAGGTCTATAATGTAATATAACCTAACCTAACGCATCTAGCCCCTCGCTGGTAATGTTTTACAGAATCGCGTTCGTGTCGTTCCGTACGTCTCGATTGGGATATTAAATACGTCTATAGCGTTATATATCCTAACCTAAGGCAGGCCATCATCTCGGATGTAGTATTTTACAACATTCCTGGCGTAGCGGCCCCTACTTCTCGGTGGGAACATTATATTCTTCTATAACGTAACATAACCTAACCTAACCCATCTAGCCCCTCGCTGGTAATGTTTTACAGAATCCCGTTCGATTCGTCCCGTACGTCTCGGTTGGGACATTATAAACGTCTACAGCGATATATATCCTAACGTAAGGCAGACTAACATCTCGGATGTAGTATTTTACAACATTCCTGGCTAAGCGGCCCCTACTTCTCGGTGGGAACATTATATTCGTCTATAACGTAGTATAACCTAACCTAACGCATCTAGCCCCTCGCTGGTAATGTTTTACAGAATCTCGTTCGTGACGTCCCGTACATCTCGGTTGGAATATTATATACGTCTATAGCGTTATATATCCTAACCTAAGGCAGGCCATCATCTCGGATGCAGTATTTTACAACATTCCTGGCGTATCAGCCCCCGTTGTCGGTGGGAACATTAGATACGTCTATAGCGTATCACATCCTAACCTAACACATCTAGCCCCTCGCTGGTAATGTTTTACAGAATCCCGTTCGTTTCGTCCCGTACGTCTCGGTTGGGACATTATAAACGTCTACAGCGATATATATCCTGACGTAAGGCAGGCTGACGTCTCGGATGTAGTATTTTACAACATTCCTGGCGTATCGGCCCCCGTTCTCGGTGGGAACATTATATTCGTCTATAACGTAATCTAACCTAACCTAACACATCTAGCCCCTCGCTGGTAATGTTTTACAGAATCCCGTTCCTGTCGTCCGGTACATCTCGGTTGGAATATTATATACGTCTATAGCGTTATATATCCTAACCTAAGGCAGGCTATCATCTCGGATGTAGTATTTTACAACATTCCTGGCGTATCGGCCCCTACTTCTTGGTGGGAACATTATATAGGTCTATAACGTAATATAACCTAACCTAAGACATCTAGCCCCTCGCTGGTAATGTTTTACAGAATCCCGTTTGTGTCGTCCCGTACGTTTCTTTTGGGACATTATATACGTCTATAGCGTTATATATCCTAACCTAATGCAGGCTATCATCTCGGATGCAGTATTCTACAACATTCCTGGCGTATCGGCCCCTACTCCTCGGTGGGAACATTATATTCGTCTATAACGTAATATAACCTAACCTAACACATCTAGCCCCTCGCTGGTAATGTTTTACAGAATCCCGGTCGTTTCGTCCCGTACGTCTCGGTTGGGACATTATAAACGTCTACAGCGATATATATCCTGACGTAAGGCAGGCTGACGTCTCGGATGTAGTATTTTACAACATTCCTGGCGTATCGGCCCCTACTTCTTGGTGGGAACATTATATAGGTCTATAACGTAATATAACCTAACCTAAGACATCTAGCCCCTCGCTGGTAATGTTTTACAGAATCCCGTTTGTGTCGTCCCGTACGTTTCTTTTGGGACATTATATACGTCTACAGCGTTATATATCCTAACCTAAGGCAGACTAACATCTCGGATGTAGTATTTTACAACATTCCTGGCGTATCGGCCCCCGTTCTCGGTGGGAACATTATATACGTCTATAGCGTATCACATCCTAACCTAACCCATCTAGCCCCTCGCTGATAACGTTTTACAGAATCCCGTTCCTGTCGTCCCGTACATCTCGGTTGGGATATTATATACGTCTACAGCGATATATATCCTAACGTAAGGCAGGCTAACATCACGGATGTAGTATTTTACAACATTCCCGGCGTATAGGCCCCTACCTCTCGGTGGGATCATTATATTCGTCTATAACGTAACATAACCTAACCTAACCCATCTAGCCCCTCGCTGGTAATGTTTACAGAATCCCGTTCGTTTCGTCCCGTACGTCTCGGTTGGGACATTATAAACGTCTACAGCGATATATATCCTGACGTAAGGCAGGCTGACGTCTCGGATGTTGTATTTTACAACATTCCTGGCGTATCGGCCCCTACTTCTCGGTGGGAACATTATATTCGTCTATAACGTAATCTAACCTAACCTAACACATCTAGCCCCTCGCTGGTAATGTTTTACAGAATCCCGTTCGTGCCGTCCAGTACATCTCGGTTGGAATATTATATACGTCTATAGCGTTATATATCCTATCCTAAGGCAAGCTATCATCTCGGATGTAGTATTCTACAACATTCCTGGCGCATCGGCCCCTACTTCTCGGTGGGAACATTATATAGGTCTATAACGTAACATAACCTAACCTAACACATCTAGGCCCTCGCTGGTAATGTTTTACAGAATCCCGTTCGTTTCGTCCCGTACGTCTCGGTTGGGACATTATAAACGTCTACAGCGATATATATCCTGACGTAAGGCAGGCTGACGTCTCGGATGTTGTATTGTACAACATTCCTGGCGTATCGGCCCCTACTTCTCGGTGGGAACATTATATTCGTCTATAACGTAATCTAACCTAACCTAACACATCTAGCCCCTCGCTGGTAATGTTTTACAGAATCCCGTTCGTTCCGTCCCGTACGTTTCGGTTGGGACATTATAAACGTCTACAGCGATATATATCCTAACGTAAGGCAGGCTAACATCTCGGATGTAGTATTTTACAACATTCCTGGCGTATCGGCCCCTACTTCTTGGTGGGAACATTATATAGGTCTATAACGTAATATAACCTAACCTAAGACATCTAGCCCCTCGCTGGTAATGTTTTACAGAATCCCGTTTGTGTCGTCCCGTACGTTTCTTTTGGGACATTATATACGTCTACAGCGTTATATATCCTAACCTAAGGCAGGCTATCATCTCGGATGTAGTATTCTACAACATTCCTGGCGTATCGGCCCGTACTTCTCGGTGGGAACATTATATAGGTCTATAACGTAATATAACCTAACCTAACACATCTAGGCCCTCGCTGGTAATGTTTTACAGAACCTCGTTCGTGACGTCCCGTACATCTCGGTTGGAATATTATATACGTCTATAGCGTTATATATCCTAACCTAAGGCAGACTAACATCTCGGATGTAGTATTTTACAACATTCCTGGCGTATCGGCCCCCGTTCTCGGTGGGAACATTATATACGTCTATAGCGTATCACATCCTAACCTAACCCATCTAGCCCCTCGCTGATAACGTTTTACAGAATCCCGTTCCTGTCGTCCCGTACATCTCGGTTGGGATATTATATACGTCTACAGCGATATATATCCTAACGTAAGGCAGGCTAACATCTCGGATGTAGTATATTACAACATTCCTGGTGTATCGGCCTCTACTTCTCGGTGGGAACATTATATAGGTCTATAACGTAACATAACCTAACCTAACCCATCTAGCCCCTCGCTGGTAATGTTTTACAGAATCCCGTTCGTTTCGTCCCGTACGTCTCGGTTGGGACATTATAAACGTCTACAGCGATATATATCCTGACGTAAGGCAGGCTGACGTCTCGGATGTTGTATTTTACAACCTTCCTGGCGTATCGGCCCCTACTTCTCGGTGGGAACATTATATTCGTCTATAACGTAATCTAACCTAACCTAACACATCTAGCCCCTCGCTGGTAATGTTTTACAGAATCCCGTTCGTGCCGTCCCATACATCTCGGTTGGAATATTATATACGTCTCTAGCGTTATATATCCTATCCTAAGGCAAGCTATCATCTCGGATGTAGTATTCTACAACATTCCTGGCGCATCGGCCCCTACTTCTCGGTGGGAACATTATATATTTCTATAACGTAATATAACCTAACCTAACGCATCTAGGCCCTCGCTGGTAATGTTTTACAGAACCTCGTTCGTGACGTCCCTTACATCTCGCTTGGAATATTATATACGTCTATAGCGTTATATATCCTAACCTAAGGCAGGCTATCATCTCGGATGTAGTATTTTACAACATTCCTGGCGTATCGGCCCCCGTTCTCGGTGGGAACATTATATACGTCTATAGCGTATCACATCCTAACCTAACCCATCTAGCCCCTCGCTGATAACGTTTTACAGAATCCCGTTCCTGTCGTCCCGTACATCTCGGTTGGGATATTATATACGTCTACAGCGATATATATCCTAACGTAAGGCAGGCTAACATCTCGGATGTAGTATATTACAACATTCCTGGTGTATCGGCCTCTACTTCTCGGTGGGAACATTATATAGGTCTATAACGTAACATAACCTAACCTAACCCATCTAGCCCCTCGCTGGTAATGTTTACAGAATCCCGTTCGTTTCGTCCCGTACGTCTCGGTTGGGACATTATAAACGTCCACAGCGATATATATCCTGACGTAAGGCAGGCTGACGTCTCGGATGTTGTATTTTGCAACATTCCTGGCGTATCGGCCCCTACTTCTCGGTGGGAACATTATATTCGTCTATAACGTAATCTAACCTAACCTAACACATCTAGCCCCTCGCTGGTAATGTTTTACAGAATCCCGTTCGTGCCGTCCCGTACATCTCGGTTGGAATATTATATACGTCTATAGCGTTATATATCCTATCCTAAGGCAAGCTATCATCTCGGATGTAGTATTCTACAACATTCCTGGCTAATCGGCCCCTACTTCTCGGTGGGAACATTATATTCGTCTATAACGTAGTATAACCTAACCTAACCCATCTAGCCCCTCGCTGGTAATGTTTTAGAGAATCCCGTTCCTGTCGTCCCGTACATCTCGGTTGGGATATTATATACGTCTACAGCGATATATATCCTAACGTAAGGCAGGCTAACATCTCGGATGTAGTATTTTACAACATTCCCGGCGTATAGGCCCCTACCTCTCGGTGGGATCATTATATTCGTCTATAACGTAATATAACCTAACCTATCACATCTAGGCCCTGGCTGGTAATGTTTTACAGAATCTCGTTCGTGACGTCCCGTACATCTCGGTTGGAATATTATATACGTCTATAGCGTTATATATCCTAACCTAAGGCAGGCCATCATCTCGGATGCAGTATTTTACAACATTCCTGGCGTATCAGCCCCCGTTCTCGGTGGGAACATTATATACGTCTATAGCGTATCACATCCTAACCTAACCCATCTAGCCCCTCGCTGATAACGTTTTACAGAATCCCGTTCGTGACGTCCCGTACATCTCGGTTGGAATATTATATACGTCTATAGCGTTATATATCCTAACCTAAGGCAGGCTATCATCTCGGATGTAGTTTTTTACAACATTCCTGGCGTATCGGCCCCTACTTCTTGGTGGGAACATTATATAGGTCTATAACGTAATATAACCTAACCTAAGACATCTAGCCCCTCGCTGGTAATGTTTTACAGAATCCCGTTTGTGTCGTCCCGTACGTTTCTTTTGGGACATTATATACGTCTACAGCGTTATATATCCTAACCTAAGGCAGGCTGAAGTCTCGGATGTTGTATTTTACAACATTCCTGGCGTATCGGCCCCTACTTCTCGGTGGGAACATTATATTCGTCTATAACGTAATATAACCTAACCTAACACATCTAGCCCCTCGCTGGTAATGTTTTACAGAATCCCGTTCCTGTCGTCCCGTACATCTCGGTTGGGATATTATATACGTCTACAGCGATATATATCCTAACGTAAGGCAGGCTAACATCTCGGATGTAGTATATTACAACATTCCTGGTGTATCGGCCACTACTTCTCGGTGGGAACATTATATAGGTCTATAACGTAACATAACCTAACCTAACCCATCTAGCCCCTCGCTGGTAATGTTTACAGAATCCCGTTCGTTTCGTCCCGTACGTCTCGGTTGGGACATTATAAACGTCCACAGCGATATATATCCTGACGTAAGGCAGGCTGACGTCTCGGATGTTGTATTTTGCAACATTCCTGGCGTATCGGCCCCTACTTCTCGGTGGGAACATTATATTCGTCTATAACGTAATCTAACCTAACCTAACACATCTAGCCCCTCGCTGGTAATGTTTTACAGAATCCCGTTCGTGCCGTCCCGTACATCTCGGTTGGAATATTATATACGTCTATAGCGTTATATATCCTATCCTAAGGCAAGCTATCATCTCGGATGTAGTATTCTACAACATTCCTGGCTAATCGGCCCCTACTTCTCGGTGGGAACATTATATTCGTCTATAACGTAGTATAACCTAACCTAACCCATCTAGCCCCTCGCTGGTAATGTTTTAGAGAATCCCGTTCCTGTCGTCCCGTACATCTCGGTTGGGATATTATATACGTCTACAGCGATATATATCCTAACGTAAGGCAGGCTAACATCTCGGATGTAGTATTTTACAACATTCCCGGCGTATAGGCCCCTACCTCTCGGTGGGATCATTATATTCGTCTATAACGTAATATAACCTAACCTATCACATCTAGGCCCTGGCTGGTAATGTTTTACAGAATCTCGTTCGTGACGTCCCGTACATCTCGGTTGGAATATTATATACGTCTATAGCGTTATATATCCTAACCTAAGGCAGGCCATCATCTCGGATGCAGTATTTTACAACATTCCTGGCGTATCAGCCCCCGTTCTCGGTGGGAACATTATATACGTCTATAGCGTATCACATCCTAACCTAACCCATCTAGCCCCTCGCTGATAACGTTTTACAGAATCCCGTTCGTGACGTCCCGTACATCTCGGTTGGAATATTATATACGTCTATAGCGTTATATATCCTAACCTAAGGCAGGCTATCATCTCGGATGTAGTTTTTTACAACATTCCTGGCGTATCGGCCCCTACTTCTTGGTGGGAACATTATATAGGTCTATAACGTAATATAACCTAACCTAAGACATCTAGCCCCTCGCTGGTAATGTTTTACAGAATCCCGTTTGTGTCGTCCCGTACGTTTCTTTTGGGACATTATATACGTCTACAGCGTTATATATCCTAACCTAAGGCAGGCTATCATCTCGGATGTAGTATTCTACAACATTCCTGGCGTATCGGCCCGTACTTCTCGGTGGGAACATTATATAGGTCTATAACGTAATATAACCTAACCTAACACATCTAGGCCCTCGCTGGTAATGTTTTACAGAACCTCGTTCGTGACGTCCCGTACATCTCGGTTGGAATATTATATACGTCTATAGCGTTATATATCCTAACCTAAGGCAGGCTATCATCTCGGATGTAGTATTTTACAACATTCCTGGCGTATCGGCCTCTACTTCTCGGTGGGAACATTACATAGGTCTATAACGTAACATAACCTAACCTAACCCATCTAGCCCCTCGCTGGTAATGTTTTACAGAATCCCGTTAGTTTCGTCCCGTACGTCTCGGTTGGGACATTATAAACGTCTACAGCGATATATATCCTAACGTAAGGCAGGCTAACATCTCGGATGTAGTATATTACAACATTCCTGGTGTATCGGCCCCTACTTCTCGGTGGGATCATTATATTCGTCTATAACGTAATATAACCTAACCTAACCCATCTAGCCCCTCGCTGGTAACATTTTACAGAATCGCGTTCGTGTCGTCCCGTACGTGTCGATTGGGATATTATATACGTCTATAGCGTTATATATCCTAGCTTAAGGCAGGCTATCATCTCGGATGCAGTATTTTAAAACATTCCTGGCATATCGGCCCCTACTTCTCGGTGGGAACATTATATACGTCTATAACGTATCACAACCTAACCTAACCCGTCTAGCCCCTCTCTGGTAATGTGATACAGAATCCCGTTCCTGTCGTCCCGTACATCTCGGTTGGAATATTGTATACGTCTACAGCGATATATATCCTACCGTAAGGCAGGCTAACATCTCGGATGTAGTATTTTACAACATTCCTGGTGTATCGGCCTCTACTTCTCGGTGGGAACATTATATAGGTCTATAACGTAACATAACCTAACCTAACCCATCTAGCCCCTCGCTGGTAATGTTTTACAGAATCCCGTTCGTTTCGTCCCGTACGTCTCGGTTGGGACATTATAAACGTCTACAGCGATATATATCCTAACGTAAGGCAGGCTGACGTCTCGGATGTAGTATTTTACAACATTCCTGGCGTATCGGCCCCTACTCCTCGGTGGGAACATTATATTCGTCTATAACGTAATCTAACCTAACCTAACACATCTAGCCCCTCGCTGGTAATGTTTTACAGAATCCCGTTCTTGCCGTCCCGTACATCTAGGTTGGAATATTATATACGTCTATAGCGTTATATATCCTATCCTAAGGCAAGCTATCATCTCGGATGTAGTATTCTACAACATTCCTGGCGTATCGGCCCCTACTTCTCGGTGGGAACATTATATAGGTCTATAATGTAATATAACCTAACCTAACGCATCTAGCCCCTCGCTGGTAATGTTTTACAGAATCGCGTTCGTGTCGTTCCGTACGTCTCGATTGGGATATTAAATACGTCTATAGCGTTATATATCCTAACCTAAGGCAGGCCATCATCTCGGATGTAGTATTTTACAACATTCCTGGCGTAGCGGCCCCTACTTCTCGGTGGGAACATTATATTCTTCTATAACGTAACATAACCTAACCTAACCCATCTAGCCCCTCGCTGGTAATGTTTTACAGAATCCCGTTCGATTCGTCCCGTACGTCTCGGCTGGGACATTATAAACGTCTACAGCGATATATATCCTAACGTAAGGCAGACTAACATCTCGGATGTAGTATTTTACAACATTCCTGGCTAATCGGCCCCTACTTCTCGGTGGGAACATTATATTCGTCTATAACGTAGTATAACCTAACCTAACCCATCTAGCCCCTCGCTGGTAATGTTTTAGAGAATCCCATTCCTGTCGTCCCGTACATCTCGGTTGGGATATTATATACGTCTACAGCGATATATATCCTAACGTAAGGCAGGCTAACATCTCGGATGTAGTATTTTACAACATTCCCGGCGTATAGGCCCCTACCTCTCGGTGGGATCATTATATTCGTCTATAACGTAATATAACCTAACCTAACACATCTAGGTCCTGGCTGGTAATGTTTTACAGAATCTCGTTCGTGACGTCCCGTACATCTCGGTTGGAATATTATATACGTCTATAGCGTTATATATCCTAACCTAAGGCAGGCCATCATCTCGGATGTAGTATTTTACAACATTCCTGGCGTATCGGCCCCAGTTCTCGGTGGGAACATTATATTCGTCTATAACGTAATCTAACCTAACCTAACACATCTAGCCCCTGGCTGGTAATGTTTTACAGAATCCCGTTCCTGTCGTCCGGTACATCTCGGTTGGAATATTATATACGTCTATAGCGTTATATATCCTAACCTAAGGCAGGCTATCATCTCGGATGTAGTATTTTACAACATTCCTGGCGTATCGGCCCCTACTTCTTGGTGGGAACATTATATAGGTCTATAACGTAATATAACCTAACCTAAGACATCTAGCCCCTCGCTGGTAATGTTTTACAGAATCCCGTTTGTGTCGTCCCGTACGTTTCTTTTGGGACATTATATACGTCTATAGCGTTATATATCCTAACCTAATGCAGGCTATCATCTCGGATGCAGTATTCTACAACATCCCTGGCGTATCGGCCCCTACTCCTCGGTGGGAACATTATATTCGTCTATAACGTAATCTAACCTAACCTAACACATCTAGCCCCTCGCTGGTAATGTTTTACAGAATCCCGTTCGTGCCGTCCCGTAGATCTCGCTTGGAATATTATATACGTCTATAGCGTTATATATCCTATCCTAAGGCAAGCTATCATCTCGGATGTAGTATTCTACAACATTCCTGGCGTATCGGCCCCTACTTCTCGGTGGGAACATTATATAGGTCTATAATGTAATATAACCTAACCTAACGCATCTAGCCCCTCGCTGGTAATGTTTTACAGAATCGCGTTCGTGTCGTTCCGTACGTCTCGATTGGGATATTAAATACGTGTATAGCGTTATATATCCTAACCTAAGGCAGGCCATCATCTCGGATGTAGTATTTTACAACATTCCTGGCGTATCGGCCCCTACTTCTCGGTGGGAACATTATACTCTTCTATAACGTAACATAACCTAACCTAACCCATCTAGCCCCTCGCTGGTAATGTTTTACAGAATCCCGTTCGATTCGTCCCGTACGTCTCGGTTGGGACATTATAAACGTCTACAGCGATATATATCCTAACGTAAGGCAGACTAATATCTCGGATGTAGTATTTTACAACATTCCTGGCTAATCGGCCCCTACTTCTCGGTGGGAACATTATATTCGTCTATAACGTAATATAACCTAACCTAACCCATCTAGCCCCTCGCTGGTAATGTTTTACAGAATCCCGTTTGTGTCGTCCCGTACGTTTCTTTTGGGACATTATATACGTCTACAGCGTTATATATCCTAACCTAAGGCAGGCTATCATCTCGGATGTAGTATTCTACAACATTCCTGGCGTATCGGCCCGTACTTCTCGGTGGGAACATTATATAGGTCTATAACGTAATATAACCTAACCTAACACATCTAGGCCCTCGCTGGTAATGTTTTACAGAACCTCGTTCGTGACGTCCCGTACATCTCGGTTGGAATATTATATACGTCTATAGCGTTATATATCCTAACCTAAGGCAGACTAACATCTCGGATGTAGTATTTTACAACATTCCTGGCGTATCGGCCCCCGTTCTCGGTGGGAACATTATATACGTCTATAGCGTATCACATCCTAACCTAACCCATCTAGCCCCTCGCTGATAACGTTTTACAGAATCCCGTTCCTGTCGTCCCGTACATCTCGGTTGGGATATTATATACGTCTACAGCGATATATATCCTAACGTAAGGCAGGCTAACATCTCGGATGTAGTATATTACAACATTCCTGGTGTATCGGCCTCTACTTCTCGGTGGGAACATTATATAGGTCTATAACGTAACATAACCTAACCTAACCCATCTAGCCCCTCGCTGGTAATGTTTTACAGAATCCCGTTCGTTTCGTCCCGTACGTCTCGGTTGGGACATTATAAACGTCTACAGCGATATATATCCTGACGTAAGGCAGGCTGACGTCTCGGATGTTGTATTTTACAACATTCCTGGCGTATCGGCCCCTACTTCTCGGTGGGAACATTATATTCGTCTATAACGTAATCTAACCTAACCTAACACATCTAGCCCCTCGCTGGTAATGTTTTACAGAATCCCGTTCGTGCCGTCCCGTACATCTCGGTTGGAATATTATATACGTCTATAGCGTTATATATCCTATCCTAAGGCAAGCTATCATCTCGGATGTAGTATTCTACAACATTCCTGGCGCATCGGCCCCTACTTCTCGGTGGGAACATTATATAGGTCTATAACGTAACATAACCTAACCTAACACATCTAGGCCCTCGCGGGTAATGTTTTACAGAACCTCGTTCGTGACGTCCCTTACATCTCGGTTGGAATATTATATACGTCTATAGCGTTATATATCCTAACCTAAGGCAGGCTATCATCTCGGATGTATTATTTTACAACATTCCTGGCGTATCGGCCCCCGTTCTCGGTGGGAACATTATATACGTCTATAGCGTATGACATCCTAACCTAACCCATCTAGCCCCTCGCTGATAACGTTTTACAGAATCCCGTTCCTATCGTCCCGTACATCTCGGTTGGGATATTATACACGTCTACAGCGATATATATCCTAACGTAAGGCAGGCTAACATCTCGGATGTAGTATATTACAACATTCCTGGTGTATCGGCCCCTACTTCTCGGTGGGATCATTATATTCGTCTATAACGTAATATAACCTAACCTAACCCATCTAGCCCCTCGCCCGTAATGTTTTACAGAATCCCGTTCGATTCGTCCCGTACGTCTCGGTTGGGACATTATAAACGTCTACAGCGATATATATCCTAACGTAAGGCAGACTAACATCTCGGATGTAGTATTTTACAACATTCCTGGCTAATCGGCCCCTACTTCTCGGTGGGAACATTATATTCGTCTATAACGTAGTATAACCTAACCTAACCCATCTAGCCCCTCGCTGGTAATGTTTTAGAGAATCCCGTTCCTGTCATCCCGTACATCTCGGTTGGGATATTATATACGTCTACAGCGATATATATCCTAACGTAAGGCAGGCTAACATCTCGGATGTAGTATTTTACAACATTCCCGGCGTATAGGCCCCTACCTCTCGGTGGGATCATTATATTCGTCTATAACGTAATATAACCTAACCTATCACATCTAGGCCCTGGCTGGTAATGTTTTACAGAATCTCGTTCGTGACGTCCCGTACATCTCGGTTGGAATATTATATACGTCTATAGCGTTATATATCCTAACCTAAGGCAGGCCATCATCTCGGATGCAGTATTTTACAACATTCCTGGCGTATCGGCCCGTACTTCTCGGTGGGAACATTATATAGGTCTATAACGTAATATAACCTAACCTAACACATCTAGGCCCTCGCTGGTAATGTTTTACAGAACCTCGTTCGTGACGTCCCGTACATCTCGGTTGGAATATTATATACGTCTATAGCGTTATATATCCTAACCTAAGGCAGGCTATCATCTCGGATGTAGTATTTTACAACATTCCTGGCGTATCGGCCCCCGTTCTCGGTGGGAACATTATATACGTCTATAGCGTATCACATCCTAACCTAACCCATCTAGCCCCTCGCTGATAACGTTTTACAGAATCCCGTTCCTGTCGTCCCGTACATCTCGGTTGGGATATTATATACGTCTACAGCGATATATATCCTAACGTAAGGCAGGCTAACATCTCGGATGTAGTATATTACAACATTCCTGGTGTATCGGCCTCTACTTCTCGGTGGGAACATTATATAGGTCTATAACGTAACATAACCTAACCTAACCCATCTAGCCCCTCGCTGGTAATGTTTTACAGAATCCCGTTCGTTTCGTCCCGTACGTCTCGGTTGGGACATTATAAACGTCTACAGCGATATATATCCTGACGTAAGGCAGGCTGACGTCTCGGATGTTGTATTTTACAACATTCCTGGCGTATCGGCCCCTACTTCTCGGTGGGAACATTATATTCGTCTATAACGTAATCTAACCTAACCTAACACATCTAGCCCCTCACTGGTAATGTTTTACAGAATCCCGTTCGTGCCGTCCCGTACATCTCGGTTGGAATATTATATACGTCTATAGCGTTATATATCCTATCCTAAGGCAAGCTATCATCTCGGATGTAGTATTCTACAACATTCCTGGCGCATCGGCCCCTACTTCTCGGTGGGAACATTATATATTTCTATAACGTAATATAACCTAACCTAACGCATCTAGGCCCTCGCTGGTAATGTTTTACAGAACCTCGTTCGTGACGCCCTTACATCTCGGTTGGAATATTATATACGTCTATAGCGTTATATATCCTAACCTAAGGCAGGCTATCATCTCGAATGTAGTATTTTACAACATTCCTGGCGTATCGGCCCCCGTTCTCGGTGGGAACATTATATACGTCTATAGCGTATGACATCCTAACCTAACCCATCTAGCCCCTCGCTGATAACGTTTTACAGAATCCCGTTCCTGTCGTCCCGTACATCTCGGTTGGGATATTATATACGTCTACAGCGATATATATACTAACGTAAGGCAGCCTAACTTCTCGGATGTAGTATTTTACAACATACCTGGTGTATCGGCCTCTACTTCTCGGTGGGAACATTATATAGGTCGATAACGTAACATAACCTAACCTAACCCATCTAGCCCCTCGCTGGTAATGTTTTACAGAATCCCGTTCGTTTCGTCCCGTACGTCTCGGTTGGGACATTATAAACGTCTACAGCGATATATATCCTAACCTAATGCAGGCTATCATCTCGGATGCAGTATTCTACAACATTCCTGGCGTATCGGCCCCTACTTCTCGGTGGGAACATTATATAGGTCTATAACGTAACATAACCTAACCTAACACATCTAGGCCCTCGCTGGTAATGTTTTACAGAACCTCGTTCGTGACGTCCCTTACATCTCGGTTGGAATATTATATACATCTATAGCGTTATATATCCTAACCTAAGGCAGGCTATCATCTCGGATGTATTATTTTACAACATTCCTGGCGTATCGGCCCCCGTTCTCGGTGGGAACATTATATACGTCTATAGCGTATGACATCCTAACCTAACCCATCTAGCCCCTCGCTGATAACGTTTTACAGAATCCCGTTCCTATCGTCCCGTACATCTCGGTTGGGATATTATATACGTCTACAGCGATATATATCCTAACGTAAGGCAGGCTAACATCTCGGATGTAGTATATTACAACATTCCTGGTGTATCGGCCCCTACTTCTCGGTGGGATCATTATATTCGTCTATAACGTAATATAACCTAACCTAACCCATCTAGCCCCTCGCTGGTAATGTTTTACAGAATCCCGTTCGATTCGTCCCGTACGTCTCGGTTGGGACATTATAAACGTCTACAGCGATATATATCCTAACGTAAGGCAGACTAATATCTCGGATGTAGTATTTTACAACATTCCTGGCTAATCGGCCCCTACTTGTCGGTGGGAACATTATATTCGTCTATAACGTAGTATAACCTAACCTAACCCATCTAGCCCCTCGCTGGTAATGTTTTAGAGAATCCCGTTCCTGTCGTCCCGTACATCTCGGTTGGGATATTATATACGTCTACAGCGATATATATCCTAACGTAAGGCAGGCTAACATCTCGGATGTAGTATTTTACAACATTCCCGGCGTATAGGCCCCTACCTCTCGGTGGGATCATTATATTCGTCTATAACGTAATATAACCTAACCTCTCACATCTAGGCCCTGGCTGGTAATGTTTTACAGAATCTCGTTCGTGACGTCCCGTACATCTCGGTTGGAATATTATATACGTCTATAGCGTTATATATCCTATCCTAAGGCAAGCTATCATCTCGGATGTAGTATTCTACAACATTCCTGGCGCATCGGCCCCTACTTCTCGGTGGGAACATTATATATTTCTATAACGTAATATAACCTAACCTAACGCATCTAGGCCCTCGCTGGTAATGTTTTACAGAACCTCGTTCGTGACGTCCCTTACATCTCGGTTGGAATATTATATACGTCTATAGCGTTATATATCCTAACCTAAGGCAGGCTATCATCTCGGATGTATTATTTTACAACATTCCTGGCGTATCGGCCCCCGTTCTCGGTGGGAACATTATATACGACTATAGCGTATGACATCCTAACCTAACCCATCTAGCCCCTCGCTGATAACGTTTTACAGAATCCCGTTCCTGTCGTCCCGTACATCTCGGTTGGGATATTATATACGTCTACAGCGATATATATACTAACGTAAGGCAGCCTAACTTCTCGGATGTAGTATTTTACAACATACCTGGTGTATCGGCCTCTACTTCTCGGTGGGAACATTATATAGGTCGATAACGTAACATAACCTAACCTAACCCATCTAGCCCCTCGCTGGTAATGTTTTACAGAATCCCGTTCGTTTCGTCCCGTACGTCTCGGTTGGGACATTATAAACGTCTACAGCGATATATATCCTAACCTAATGCAGGCTATCATCTCGGATGCAGTATTCTACAACATTCCTGGCGTATCGGCCCCTACTTCTCGGTGGGAACATTATATACGTCTATAGCGTATCACATCCTAACCTAACCCATCTAGCCCCTCGCTGATAACGTTTTACAGAATCCCGTTCGTGACGTCCCGTACATCTCGGTTGGAATATTATATACGTCTATAGCGTTATATATCCTAACCTAAGGCAGGCTATCATCTCGGATGTAGTGTTTTACAACATTCCTGGCGTATCGGCCCCTACTTCTTGGTGGGAACATTATATAGGTCTATAACGTAATATAACCTAACCTAAGACATCTAGCCCCTCGCTGGTAATGTTTTACAGAATCCCGTTTGTGTCGTCCCGTACGTTTCTTTTGGGACATTATATACGTCTACAGCGTTATATATCCTAACCTAAGGCAGGCTATCATCTCGGATGTAGTATTCTACAACATTCCTGGCGTATCGGCCCGTACTTCTCGGTGGGAACATTATATAGGTCTATAACGTAATATAACCTAACCTAACACATCTAGGCCCTCGCTGGTAATGTTTTACAGAACCTCGTTCGTGACGTCCCGTACATCTCGGTTGGAATATTATATACGTCTATAGCGTATCACATCCTAACCTAACCCATCTAGCCCCTCGCTGATAACGTTTTACAGAATCCCGTTCCTGTCGTCCCGTACATCTCGGTTGGGATATTATATACGTCTACAGCGATATATATCCTAACGTAAGGCAGGCTAACATCTCGGATGTAGTATATTACAACATTCCTGGTGTATCGGCCTCTACTTCTCGGTGGGAACATTATATAGGTCTATAACGTAACATAACCTAACCTAACCCATCTAGCCCCTCGCTGGTAATGTTTTACAGAATCCCGTTCGTTTCGTCCCGTACGTCTCGGTTGGGACATTATAAACGTCTACAGCGATATATATCCTGACGTAAGGCAGGCTGACGTCTCGGATGTTGTATTTTACAACATTCCTGGCGTATCGGCCCCTACTTCTCGGTGGGAACATTATATTCGTCTATAACGTAATCTAACCTAACCTAACACATCTAGCCCCTCACTGGTAATGTTTTACAGAATCCCGTTCGTGCCGTCCCGTACATCTCGGTCGGAATATTATATACGTCTATAGCGTTATATATCCTATCCTAAGGCAAGCTATCATCTCGGATGTAGTATTCTACAACATTCCTGGCGCATCGGCCCCTACTTCTCGGTGGGAACATTATATATTTCTATAACGTAATATAACCTAACCTAACGCATCTAGGCCCTCGCTGGTAATGTTTTACAGAACCTCGTTCGTGACGTCCCTTACATCTCGGTTGGAATATTATATACGTCTATAGCGTTATATATCCTAACCTAAGGCAGGCTATCATCTCGGATGTATTATTTTACAACATTCCTGGCGTATCGGCCCCCGTTCTCGGTGGGAACATTATATACGTCTATAGCGTATGACATCCTAACCTAACCCATCTAGCCCCTCGCTGATAACGTTTTACAGAATCCCGTTCCTGTCGTCCCGTACATCTCGGTTGGGATATTATATACGTCTACAGCGATATATATACTAACGTAAGGCAGCCTAACTTCTCGGATGTAGTATTTTACAACATACCTGGTGTATCGGCCTCTACTTCTCGGTGGGAACATTATATAGGTCGATAACGTAACATAACCTAACCTAACCCATCTAGCCCCTCGCTGGTAATGTTTTACAGAATCCCGTTCGTTTCGTCCCGTACGTCTCGGTTGGGACATTATAAACGTCTACAGCGATATATATCCTAACCTAATGCAGGCTATCATCTCGGATGCAGTATTCTACAACATTCCTGGCGTATCGGCCCCTACTTCTCGGTGGGAACATTATATACGTCTATAGCGTATCACATCCTAACCTAACCCATCTAGCCCCTCGCTGATAACGTTTTACAGAATCCCGTTCGTGACGTCCCGTACATCCCGGTTGGAATATTATATACGTCTATAGCGTTATATATCCTAACCTAAGGCAGGCTATCATCTCGGATGTAGTATTTTACAACATTCCTGGCGTATCGGCCCCTACTTCTTGGTGGGAACATTATATAGGTCTATAACGTAATATAACCTAACCTAAGACATCTAGCCCCTCGCTGGTAATGTTTTACAGAATCCCGTTTGTGTCGTCCCGTACGTTTCTTTTGGGACATTATATACGTCTACAGCGTTATATATCCTAACCTAAGGCAGGCTATCATCTCGGATGTAGTATTCTACAACATTCCTGGCGTATCGGCCCGTACTTCTCGGTGGGAACATTATATAGGTCTATAACGTAATATAACCTAACCTAACACATCTAGGCCCTCGCTGGTAATGTTTTACAGAACCTCGTTCGTGACGTCCCGTACATCTCGGTTGGAATATTATATACGTCTATAGCGTATCACATCCTAACCTAACCCATCTAGCCCCTCGCTGATAACGTTTTACAGAATCCCGTTCCTGTCGTCCCGTACATCTCGGTTGGGATATTATATACGTCTACAGCGATATATATCCTAACGTAAGGCAGGCTAACATCTCGGATGTAGTATATTACAACATTCCTGGTGTATCGGCCTCTACTTCTCGGTGGGAACATTATATAGGTCTATAACGTAACATAACCTAACCTAACCCATCTAGCCCCTCGCTGGTAATGTTTTACAGAATCCCGTTCGTTTCGTCCCGTACGTCTCGGTTGGGACATTATAAACGTCTACAGCGATATATATCCTGACGTAAGGCAGGCTGACGTCTCGGATGTTGTATTTTACAACATTCCTGGCGTATCGGCCCCTACTTCTCGGTGGGAACATTATATTCGTCTATAACGTAATCTAACCTAACCTAACACATCTAGCCCCTCACTGGTAATGTTTTACGGAATCCCGTTCGTGCCGTCCCGTACATCTCGGTCGGAATATTATATACGTCTATAGCGTTATATATCCTATCCTAAGGCAAGCTATCATCTCGGATGTAGTATTCTACAACATTCCTGGCGCATCGGCCCCTACTTCTCGGTGGGAACATTATATATTTCTATAACGTAATATAACCTAACCTAACGCATCTAGGCCCTCGCTGGTAATGTTTTACAGAACCTCGTTCGTGACGTCCCTTACATCTCGGTTGGAATATTATATACGTCTATAGCGTTATATATCCTAACCTAAGGCAGGCTATCATCTCGGATGTATTATTTTACAACATTCCTGGCGTATCGGCCCCCGTTCTCGGTGGGAACATTATATACGTCTATAGCGTATGACATCCTAACCTAACCCATCTAGCCCCTCGCTGATAACGTTTTACAGAATCCCGTTCCTGTCGTCCCGTACATCTCGGTTGGTATATTATATACGTCTACAGCGATATATATACTAACGTAAGGCAGCCTAACTTCTCGGATGTAGTATTTTACAACATACCTGGTGTATCGGCCTCTACTTCTCGGTGGGAACATTATATAGGTCGATAACGTAACATAACCTAACCTAACCCATCTAGCCCCTCGCTGGTAATGTTTTACAGAATCCCGTTCGTTTCGTCCCGTACGTCTCGGTTGGGACATTATAAACGTCTACAGCGATATATATCCTAACCTAATGCAGGCTATCATCTCGGATGCAGTATTCTACAACATTCCTGGCGTATCGGCCCCTACTTCTCGGTGGGAACATTATATAGGTCTATAACGTAACATAACCTAACCTAACACATCTAGGCCCTCGCTGGTAATGTTTTACAGAACCTCGTTCGTGACGTCCCTTACATCTCGGTTGGAATATTATATACGTCTATAGCGTTATATATCCTAACCTCAGGCAGGCTATCATCTCGGATGTATTATTTTACAACATTCCTGGCGTATCGGCCCCCGTTCTCGGTGGGAACATTATATACGTCTATAGCGTATGACACCCTAACCTAACCCATCTAGCCCCTCGCTGATAACGTTTTACAGAATCCCGTTCCTATCGTCCCGTACATCTCGGTTGGGATATTATATACGTCTACAGCGATATATATCCTAACGTAAGGCAGGCTAACATCTCGGATGTAGTATTTTACAACATTCCTGGCGTATCGGCCTCTACTTCTCGGTGGGAACATTACATAGGTCTATAACGTAACATAACCTAACCTAACCCATCTAGCCCCTCGCTGGTAATGTTTTACAGAATCCCGTTAGTTTCGTCCCGTACGTCTCGGTTGGGACATTATAAACGTCTACAGCGATATATATCCTGACGTAAGGCAGGCTGACGTCTCGGATGTTGTATTTTACAACATTCCTGGCGTATCGGCCCCTACTTCTCGGTGGGAACATTATATTCGTCTATAACGTAATCTAACCTAACCTAACACATCTAGCCCCTCGCTGGTAATGTTTTACAGAATCCCGTTCGTGCCGTCCCGTACATCTCGGTTGGAATATTATATACGTCTATAGCGTTATATATCCTATCCTAAGGCAAGCTATCATCTCGGATGTAGTATTCTACAACATTCCTGGCGCATCGGCCCCTACTTCTCGGTGGGAACATTATATAGGTCTATAACGTATCATAACCTAACCTAACACATCTAGGCCCTCGCTGGTAATGTTTTACAGAACCTCGTTCGTGACGTCCCTTACATCTCGGTTGGAATATTATATACGTCTATAGCGTTATATATCCTAACCTAAGGCAGGCTATCATCTCGGATGTATTATTTTACAACATTCCTGGCGTATCGGCCCCCGTTCTCGGTGGGAACATTATATACGTCTATAGCGTATGACGTCCTAACCTAACCCATCTAGCCCCTCGCTGATAACGTTTTACAGAATCCCGTTCCTATCGTCCCGTACATCTCGGTTGGGATATTATATACGTCTACAGCGATATATATCCTAACGTAAGGCAGGCTAACATCTCGGATGTAGTATATTACAACATTCCTGGTGTATCGGCCCCTACTTCTCGGTGGGATCATTATATTCGTCTATAACGTAATATAACCTAACCTAACCCATCTAGCCCCTCGCTGGTAATGTTTTACAGAATCCCGTTCGATTCGTCCCGTACGTCTCGGTTGGGACATTATAAACGTCTACAGCGATATATATCCTAACGTAAGGCAGACTAATATCTCGGATGTAGTATTTTACAACATTCCTGGCTAATCGGCCCCTACTTCTCGGTGGGAACATTATATTCGTCTATAACGTAGTATAACCTAACCTAACCCATCTAGCCCCTCGCTGGTAATGTTTTAGAGAATCCCGTTCCTGTCGTCCCGTACATCTCGGTTGGGATATTATATACGTCTACAGCGATATATATCCTAACGTAAGGCAGGCTAACATCTCGGATGTAGTATTTTACAACATTCCCGGCGTATAGGCCCCTACCTCTCGGTGGGATCATTATATTCGTCTATAACGTAATATAACCTAACCTATCACATCTAGGCCCTGGCTGGTAATGTTTTACAGAATCTCGTTCGTGACGTCCCGTACATCTCGGTTGGAATATTATATACGTCTATAGCGTTATATATCCTAACCTAAGGCAGGCCATCATCTCGGATGCAGTATTTTACAACATTCCTGGCGTATCAGCCCCCGTTCTCGGTGGGAACATTATATACGTCTATAGCGTATCACATCCTAACCTAACCCATCTAGCCCCTCGCTGATAACGTTTTACAGAATCCCGTTCGTGACGTCCCGTACATCTCGGTTGGAATATTATATACGTCTATAGCGTTATATATCCTAACCTAAGGCAGGCTATCATCTCGGATGTAGTATTTTACAACATTCCTGGCGTATCGGCCCCTACTTCTTGGTGGGAACATTATATAGGTCTATAACGTAATATAACCTAACCTAAGACATCTAGCCCCTCGCTGGTAATGTTTTACAGAATCCCGTTTGTGTCGTCCCGTACGTTTCTTTTGGGACATTATATACGTCTACAGCGTTATATATCCTAACCTAAGGCAGGCTATCATCTCGGATGTAGTATTCTACAACATTCCTGGCGTATCGGCCCGTACTTCTCGGTGGGAACATTATATAGGTCTATAACGTAATATAACCTAACCTAACACATCTAGGCCCTCGCTGGTAATGTTTTACAGAACCTCGTTCGTGACGTCCCGTACATCTCGGTTGAAATATTATATACGTCTATAGCGTTATATATCCTAACCTAAGGCAGGCTATCATCTCGGATGTAGTATTTTACAACATTCCTGGCGTATCGGCCCCCGTTCTCGGTGGGAACATTATATACGTCTATAGCGTATCACATCCTAACCTAACCCATCTAGCCCCTCGCTGATAACGTTTTACAGAATCCCGTTCCTGTCGTCCCGTACATCTCGGTTGGGATATTATATACGTCTACAGCGATATATATCCTAACGTAAGGCAGGCTAACATCTCGGATGTAGTATATTACAACATTCCTGGTGTATCGGCCTCTACTTCTCGGTGGGAACATTATATAGGTCTATAACGTAACATAACCTAACCTAACCCATCTAGCCCCTCGCTGGTAATGTTTTACAGAATCCCGTTCGTTTCGTCCCGTACGTCTCGGTTGGGACATTATAAACGTCTACAGCGATATATATCCTGACGTAAGGCAGGCTGACGTCTCGGATGTTGTATTTTACAACATTCCTGGCGTATCGGCCCCTACTTCTCGGTGGGAACATTATATTCGTCTATAACGTAATCTAACCTAACCTAACACATCTAGCCCCTCACTGGTAATGTTTTACAGAATCCCGTTCGTGCCGTCCCGTACATCTCGGTTGGAATATTATATACGTCTATAGCGTTATATATCCTATCCTAAGGCAAGCTATCATCTCGGATGTAGTATTCTACAACATTCCTGGCGCATCGGCCCCTACTTCTCGGTGGGAACATTATATATTTCTATAACGTAATATAACCTAACCTAACGCATCTAGGCCCTCGCTGGTAATGTTTTACAGAACCTCGTTCGTGACGTCCCTTACATCTCGGTTGGAATATTATATACGTCTATAGCGTTATATATCCTAACCTAAGGCAGGCTATCATCTCGGATGTAGTATTTTACAACATTCCTGGCGTATCGGCCCCCGTTCTCGGTGGGAACATTATATACGTCTATAGCGTATCACATCCTAACCTGACCCATCTAGCCCCTCGCTGATAACGTTTTACAGAATCCCGTTCCTGTCGTCCCGTACATCTCGGTTGGGATATTATATACGTCTACAGCGATATATATCCTAACGTAAGGCAGGCTAACATCTCGGATGTAGTATATTACAACATTCCTGGTGTATCGGCCTCTACTTCTCGGTGGGAACATTATATAGGTCTATAACGTAACATAACCTAACCTAACCCATCTAGCCCCTCGCTGGTAATGTTTTACAGAATCCCGTTCGTTTCGTCCCGTACGTCTCGGTTGGGACATTATAAACGTCTACAGCGATATATATCCTGACGTAAGGCAGGCTGACGTCTCGGATGTTGTATTTTACAACATTCCTGGCGCATCGGCCCCTACTTCTCGGTGGGAACATTATATATTTCTATAACGTAATATAACCTAACCTAACGCATCTAGGCCCTCGCTGGTAATGTTTTACAGAACCTCGTTCGTGACGTCCCTTACATCTCGGTTGGAATATTATATACGTCTATAGCGTTATATATCCTAACCTAAGGCAGGCTATCATCTCGGATGTATTATTTTACAACATTCCTGGCGTATCGGCCCCCGTTCTCGGTGGGAACATTATATACGTCTATAGCGTATGACATCCTAACCTAACCCATCTAGCCCCTCGCTGATAACGTTTTACAGAATCCCGTTCCTGTCGTCCCGTACATCTCGGTTGGGATATTATATACGTCTACAGCGATATATATACTAACGTAAGGCAGCCTAACTTCTCGGATGTAGTATTTTACAACATACCTGGTGTATCGGCCTCTACTTCTCGGTGGGAACATTATATAGGTCGATAACGTAACATAACCTAACCTAACCCATCTAGCCCCTCGCTGGTAATGTTTTACAGAATCCCGTTCGTTTCGTCCCGTACGTCTCGGTTGGGACATTATAAACGTCTACAGCGATATATATCCTAACCTAATGCAGGCTATCATCTCGGATGCAGTATTCTACAACATTCCTGGCGTATCGGCCCCTACTTCTCGGTGGGAACATTATATAGGTCTATAACGTAACATAACCTAACCTAACACATCTAGGCCCTCGCTGGTAATGTTTTACAGAACCTCGTTCGTGACGTCCCTTACATCTCGGTTGGAATATTATATACGTCTATAGCGTTATATATCCTAACCTAAGGCAGGCTATCATCTCGGATGTATTATTTTACAACATTCCTGGCGTATCGGCCCCCGTTCTCGGTGGGAACATTATATACGTCTATAGCGTATGACATCCTAACCTAACCCATCTAGCCCCTCGCTGATAACGTTTTACAGAATCCCGTTCCTATCGTCCCGTACATCTCGGTTGGGATATTATATACGTCTACAGCGATATATATCCTAACGTAAGGCAGGCTAACATCTCGTATGTAGTATTTTACAACATTCCTGGCGTATCGGCCTCTACTTCTCGGTGGGAACATTACATAGGTCTATAACGTAACATAACCTAACCTAACCCATCTAGCCACTCGCTGGTAATGTTTTACAGAATCCCGTTAGTTTCGTCCCGTACGTCTCGGTTGGGACATTATAAACGTCTACAGCGATATATATCCTGACGTAAGGCAGGCTGACGTCTCGGATGTTGTATTTTACAACATTCCTGGCGTATCGGCCCCTACTTCTCGGTGGGAACATTATATTCGTCTATAACGTAATCTAACCTAACCTAACACATCTAGCCCCTCGCTGGTAATGTTTTACAGAATCCCGTTCGTGCCGTCCCGTACATCTCGGTTGGAATATTATATACGTCTATAGCGTTATATATCCTATCCTAAGGCAAGCTATCATCTCGGATGTAGTATTCTACAACATTCCTGGCGCATCGGCCCCTACTTCTCGGTGGGAACATTATATATTTCTATAACGTAATATAACCTAACCTAACGCATCTAGGCCCTCGCTGGTAATGTTTTACAGAACCTCGTTCGTGACGTCCCTTACATCTCGGTTGGAATATTATATACGTCTATAGCGTTATATATCCTAACCTAAGGCATGCTATCATCTCGGATGTAGTATTTTACAACATTCCTGGCGTATCGGCCCCCGTTCTCGGTGGGAACATTATATACGTCTATAGCGTATCACATCCTAACCTAACCCATCTAGCCCCTCGCTGATAACGTTTTACAGAATCCCGTTCCTGTCGTCCCGTACATCTCGGTTGGGATATTATATACGTCTACAGCGATATATATCCTAACGTAAGGCAGGCTAACATCTCGAATGTAGTATATTACAACATTCCTGGTGTATCGGCCTCTACTTCTCGGTGGGAACATTATATAGGTCTATAACGTAACATAACCTAACCTAACCCATCTAGCCCCTCGCTGGTAATGTTTTACAGAATCCCGTTCGTTTCGTCCCGTACGTCTCGGTTGGGACATTATAAACGTCTACAGCGATATATATCCTGACGTAAGGCAGGCTGACGTCTCGGATGTTGTATTTTACAACATTCCTGACGTATCGGCCCCTACTTCTCGGTGGGAACATTATATTCGTCTATAACGTAATCTAACCTAACCTAACACATCTAGCCCCTCGCTGGTAATGTTTTACAGAATCCCGTTCGTGCCGTCCCGTACATCTCGGTTGGAATATTATATACGTCTATAGCGTTATATATCCTATCCTAAGGCAAGCTATCATCTCGGATGTAGTATTCTACAACATTCCTGGCGCATCGGCCCCTACTTCTCGGTGGGAACATTATATATTTCTATAACGTATCATAACCTAACCTAACGCATCTAGGCCCTCGCTGGTAATGTTTTACAGAACCTCGTTCGTGACGTCCCTTACATCTCGGTTGGAATATTATATACGTCTATAGCGTTATATATCCTAACCTAAGGCAGGCTATCATCTCGGATGTATTATTTTACAACATTCCTGGCGTATCGGCCCCCGTTCTCGGTGGGAACATTATATACGTCTATAGCGTATGACATCCTAACCTAACCCATCTAGCCCCTCGCTGATAACGTTTTACAGAATCCCGTTCCTGTCGTCCCGTACATCTCGGTTGGGATATTATATACGTCTACAGCGATATATATACTAACGTAAGGCAGCCTAACTTCTCGGATGTAGTATTTTACAACATACCTGGTGTATCGGCCTCTACTTCTCGGTGGGAACATTATATAGGTCGATAACGTAACATAACCTAACCTAACCCATCTATCCCCTCGCTGGTAATGTTTTACAGAATCCCGTTCGTTTCGTCCCGTACGTCTCGGTTGGGACATTATAAACGTCTACAGCGATATATATCCTAACCTAATGCAGGCTATCATCTCGGATGCAGTATTCTACAACATTCCTGGCGTATCGGCCCCTACTTCTCGGTGGGAACATTATATAGGTCTATAACGTAACATAACCTAACCTAACAAATCTAGGCCCTCGCTGGTAATGTTTTACAGAACCTCGTTCGTGACGTCCCTTACATCTCGGTTGGAATATTATATACGTCTATAGCGTTATATATCCTAACCTGAGGCAGGCTATCATCTCGGATGTATTATTTTACAACATTCCTGGCGTATCGGCCCCCGTTCTCGGTGGGAACATTATATACGTCTATAGCGTATGACATCCTAACCTAACCCATCTAGCCCCTCGCTGATAACGTTTTACAGAATCCCGTTCCTATCGTCCCGTACATCTCGGTTGGGATATTATATACGTCTACAGCGATATATATCCTAACGTAAGGCAGGCTAACATCTCGGATGTAGTATTTTACAACATTCCTGGCGTATCGGCCTCTACTTCTCGGTGGGAACATTACATAGGTCTATAACGTAACATAACCTAACCTAACCCATCTAGCCCCTCGCTGGTAATGTTTTACAGAATCCCGTTAGTTTCGTCCCGTACGTCTCGGTTGGGACATTATAAACTTCTACAGCGATATATATCCTAACCTAAGGCAGGCTAACATCTCGGATGTAGTATATTACAACATTCCTGGTGTATCGGCCCCTACTTCTCGGTGGGATCATTATATTCGTCTATAACGTATTATAACCTAACCTAACCCATCTAGCCCCTCGCTGGTAACATTTTACAGAATCGCGTTCGTGTCGTCCCGTACGTGTCGATTGGGATATTATATACGTCTATAGCGTTATATATCCTAGCTTAAGGCAGGCTATCATCTCGGATGCAGTATTTTAAAACATTCCTGGCATATCGGCCCCTACTTCTCGGTGGGAACATTATATACGTCTATAACGTATCACAACCTAACCTAACCCGTCTAGCCCCTCTCTGGTAATGTGATACAGAATCCCGTTCCTGTCGTCCCGTACATCTCGGTTGGGATATTATATACGTCTACAGCGATATATATCCTAACGTAAGGCAGGCTAACATCTCGGATGTAGTATATTACAACATTCCTGGTGTATCGGCCTCTACTTCTCGGTGGGAACATTATATAGGTCTATAACGTAACATAACCTAACCTAACCCATCTAGCCCCTCGCTGGTAATGTTTTACAGAATCCCGTTCGTTTCGTCCCGTACGTCTCGGTTGGGACATTATAAACGTCTACAGCGATATATATCCTGACGTAAGGCAGGCTGACGTCTCGGATGTAGTATTTTACAACATTCCTGGCGTATCGGCCCCTACTCCTCGGTGGGAACATTATATTCGTCTATAACGTAATCTAACCTAACCTAACACATCTAGCCCCTCGCTGGTAATGTTTTACAGAATCCCGTTCGTGCCGTCCCGTACATCTAGGTTGGAATATTATATACGTCTATAGCGTTATATATCCTATCCTAAGGCAAGCTATCATCTCGGATGTAGTATTCTACAACATTCCTGGCGTATCGGCCCCTACTTCTCGGTGGGAACATTATATAGGTCTATAATGTAATATCACCTAACCTAACGCATCTAGCCCCTCGCTGGTAATGTTTTACAGAATCGCGTTCGTGTCGTTCCGTACGTCTCGATTGGGATATTAAATACGTCTATAGCGTTATATATCCTAACCTAAGGCAGGCCATCATCTCGGATGTAGTATTTTACAACATTCCTGGCGTAGCGGCCCCTACTTCTCGGTGGGAACATTATATTCTTCTATAACGTAACATAACCTAACCTAACCCATCTAGCCCCTCGCTTGTAATGTTTTACAGAATCCCGTTCGATTCGTCCCGTACGTCTCGGTTGGGACATTATAAACGTCTACAGCGATATATATCCTAACGTAAGGCAGACTAACATCTCGGATGTAGTATTTTACAACATTCCTGGCTAATCGGCCCCTACTTCTCGGTGGGAACATTATATTCGTCTATAACGTAGTATAACCTAACCTAACCCATCTAGCCCCTCGCTGGTAATGTTTTAGAGAATCCCATTCCTGTCGTCCCGTACATCTCGGTTGGGATATTATATACGTCTATAGCGTTATATATCCTAACCTAAGGCAGGCCATCATTTCGGATGCAGTATTTTACAACATTCCTGGCGTATCAGCCCCCGTTCTCGGTGGGAACATTAGATACGTCTATAGCGTATCACATCCTAACCTAACCCATCTAGCCCCTCGCTGGTAATGTTTTACAGAATCCCGTTCCTGTCGTCCGGTACATCTCGGTTGGGATATTATATACGTCTACAGCGATATATATCCTAACGTAAGGCAGGCTCACATCTCGGATGTAGTATTTTACAACATTCCTGGCGTATCGGCCCCCGTTCTCGGTGGGAACATTATATTCGTCTATAACGTAATCTAACCTAACCTAACACATCTAGCCCCTCGCTGGTAATGTTTTACAGAATCCCGTTCCTGTCGTCCGGTACATCTCGGTTGGAATATTATATACGTCTATAGCGTTATATATCCTAACCTAAGGCAGGCTATCATCTCGGATGTAGTATTTTACAACATTCCTGGCTAATCGGCCCCTACTTCTCGGTGGGAACATTATATTCGTCTATAACGTAGTATAACCTAACCTAACCCATCTAGCCCCTCGCTGGTAATGTTTTAGAGAATCCCGTTCCTGTCGTCCCGTACATCTCGGTTGGGATATTATATACGTCTACAGCGATATATATCCTAACGTAAGGCAGGCTAACATCTCGGATGTAGTATTTTACAACATTCCTGGCGTATCGGCCCCCGTTCTCGGTGGGAACATTATATACGTCTATAGCGTATCACATCCTAACCTAACCCATCTAGCCCCTCGCTGATAACGTTTTACAGAATCCCGTTCCTGTCGTCCCGTACATCTCGGTTGGAATATTATATACGTCTATAGCGTTATATATCCTAACCTAAGGCAGACTAACATCTCGGATGTAGTATTTTACAACATTCCTGGCGTATCGGCCCCCGTTCTCGGTGGGAACATTATATACGTCTATAGCGTATCACATCCTAACCTAACCCATCTAGCCCCTCGCTGATAACGTTTTACAGAATCCCGTTCGTTTCGTCCCGTACGTCTCGGTTGGGACATTATAAACGTCTACAGCGATATATATCCTGACGTAAGGCAGGCTGACGTCTCGGATGTTGTATTTTACAACATTCCTGGCGTATCGGCCCCTACTTCTCGGTGGGAACATTATATTCGTCTATAACGTAATCTAACCTAACCTAACACATCTAGCCCCTCGCTGGTAATGTTTTACAGAATCCCGTTCGTGCCGTCCCGTACATCTCGGTTGGAATATTATATACGTCTATAGCGTTATATATCCTATCCTAAGGCAAGCTATCATCTCGGATGTAGTATTCTACAACATTCCTGGCGCATCGGCCCCTACTTCTCGGTGGGAACATTATATATTTCTATAACGTAATATAACCTAACCTAACGCATCTAGGCCCTCGCTGGTAATGTTTTACAGAACCTCGTTCGTGACGTCCCGTACATCTCGGTTGGAATATTATATACGTCTATAGCGTTATATATCCTAACCTAAGGCAGGCTATCATCTCGGATGTAGTATTTTACAACATTCCTGGCGTATCGGCCCCCGTTCTCGGTGGGAACATTATATACGTCTATAGCGTATCACATCCTAACCTGACCCATCTAGCCCCTCGCTGATAACGTTTTACAGAATCCCGTTCCTGTCGTCCCGTACATCTCGGTTGGGATATTATATACGTCTACAGCGATATATATCCTAACGTAAGGCAGGCTAACATCTCGGATGTAGTATATTACAACATTCCTGGTGTATCGGCCTCTACTTCTCGGTGGGAACATTATATAGGTCTATAACGTAACATAACCTAACCTAACCCATCTAGCCCCTCGCTGGTAATGTTTTACAGAATCCCGTTCGTTTCGTCCCGTACGTCTCGGTTGGGACATTATAAACGTCTACAGCGATATATATCCTGACGTAAGGCAGGCTGACGTCTCGGATGTTGTATTTTACAACATTCCTGGCGCATCGGCCCCTACTTCTCGGTGGGAACATTATATATTTCTATAACGTAATATAACCTAACCTAACGCATCTAGGCCCTCGCTGGTAATGTTTTACAGAACCTCGTTCGTGACGTCCCTTACATCTCGGTTGGAATATTATATACGTCTATAGCGTTATATATCCTAACCTAAGGCAGGCTATCATCTCGGATGTATTATTTTACAACATTCCTGGCGTATCGGCCCCCGTTCTCGGTGGGAACATTATATACGTCTATAGCGTATGACATCCTAACCTAACCCATCTAGCCCCTCGCTGATAACGTTTTACAGAATCCCGTTCCTGTCGTCCCGTACATCTCGGTTGGGATATTATATACGTCTACAGCGATATATATACTAACGTAAGGCAGCCTAACTTCTCGGATGTAGTATTTTACAACATACCTGGTGTATCGGCCTCTACTTCTCGGTGGGAACATTATATAGGTCGATAACGTAACATAACCTAACCTAACCCATCTAGCCCCTCGCTGGTAATGTTTTACAGAATCCCGTTCGTTTCGTCCCGTACGTCTCGGTTGGGACATTATAAACGTCTACAGCGATATATATCCTAACCTAATGCAGGCTATCATCTCGGATGCAGTATTCTACAACATTCCTGGCGTATCGGCCCCTACTTCTCGGTGGGAACATTATATAGGTCTATAACGTAACATAACCTAACCTAACACATCTAGGCCCTCGCTGGTAATGTTTTACAGAACCTCGTTCGTGACGTCCCTTACATCTCGGTTGGAATATTATATACGTCTGTAGCGTTATATATCCTAACCTAAGGCAGGCTATCATCTCGGATGTATTATTTTACAACATTCCTGGCGTATCGGCCCCCGTTCTCGGTGGGAACATTATATACGTCTATAGCGTATGACATCCTAACCTAACCCATCTAGCCCCTCGCTGATAACGTTTTACAGAATCCCGTTCCTATCGTCCCGTACATCTCGGTTGGGATATTATATACGTCTACAGCGATATATATCCTAACGTAAGGCAGGCTAACACCTCGTATGTAGTATTTTACAACATTCCTGGCGTATCGGCCTCTACTTCTCGGTGGGAACATTACATAGGTCTATAACGTAACATAACCTAACCTAACCCATCTAGCCCCTCGCTGGTAATGTTTTACAGAATCCCGTTAGTTTCGTCCCGTACGTCTCGGTTGGGACATTATAAACGTCTACAGCGATATATATCCTGACGTAAGGCAGGCTGACGTCTCGGATGTTGTATTTTACAACATTCCTGGCGTATCGGCCCCTACTTCTCGGTGGGAACATTATATTCGTCTATAACGTAATCTAACCTAACCTAACACATCTAGCCCCTCGCTGGTAATGCTTTACAGAATCCCGTTCGTGCCGTCCCGTACATCTCGGTTGGAATATTATATACGTCTATAGCGTTATATATCCTATCCTAAGGCAAGCTATCATCTCGGATGTAGTATTCTACAACATTCCTGGCGCATCGGCCCCTACTTCTCGGTGGGAACATTATATATTTCTATAACGTAATATAACCTAACCTAACGCATCTAGGCCCTCGCTGGTAATGTTTTACAGAACCTCGTTCGTGACGTCCCTTACATCTCGGTTGGAATATTATATACGTCTATAGCGTTATATATCCTAACCTAAGGCATGCTATCATCTCGGATGTAGTATTTTACAACATTCCTGGCGTATCGGCCCCCGTTCTCGGTGGGAACATTATATACGTCTATAGCGTATCACATCCTAACCTAACCCATCTAGCCCCTCGCTGATAACGTTTTACAGAATCCCGTTCCTGTCGTCCCGTACATCTCGGTTGGGATATTATATACGTCTACAGCGATATATATCCTAACGTAAGGCAGGCTAACATCTCGAATGTAGTATATTACAACATTCCTGGTGTATCGGCCTCTACTTCTCGGTGGGAACATTATATAGGTCTATAACGTAACATAACCTAACCTAACCCATCTAGCCCCTCGCTGGTAATGTTTTACAGAATCCCGTTCGTTTCGTCCCGTACGTCTCGGTTGGGACATTATAAACGTCTACAGCGATATATATCCTGACGTAAGGCAGGCTGACGTCTCGGATGTTGTATTTTACAACATTCCTGGCGTATCGGCCCCTACTTCTCGGTGGGAACATTATATTCGTCTATAACGTAATCTAACCTAACCTAACACATCTAGCCCCTCGCTGGTAATGTTTTACAGAATCCCGTTCGTGCCGTCCCGTACATCTCGGTTGGAATATTATATACGTCTATAGCGTTATATATCCTATCCTAAGGCAAGCTATCACCTCGGATGTAGTATTCTACAACATTCCTGGCGCATCGGCCCCTACTTCTCGGTGGGAACATTATATATTTCTATAACGTATCATAACCTAACCTAACGCATCTAGGCCCTCGCTGGTAATGTTTTACAGAACCTCGTTCGTGACGTCCCTTACATCTCGGTTGGAATATTATATACGTCTATAGCGTTATATATCCTAACCTAAGGCAGGCTATCATCTCGGATGTATTATTTTACAACATTCCTGGCGTATCGGCCCCCGTTCTTGGTGGGAACATTATATACGTCTATAGCGTATGACATCCTAACCTAACCCATCTAGCCCCTCGCTGATAACGTTTTACAGAATCCCGTTCCTGTCGTCCCGTACATCTCGGTTGGGATATTATATACGTCTACAGCGATATATATACTAACGTAAGGCAGCCTAACTTCTCGGATGTAGTATTTTACAACATACCTGGTGTATCGGCCTCTACTTCTCGGTGGGAACATTATATAGGTCGATAACGTAACATAACCTAACCTAACCCATCTATCCCCTCGCTGGTAATGTTTTACAGAATCCCGTTCGTTTCGTCCCGTACGTCTCGGTTGGGACATTATAAACGTCTACAGCGATATATATCCTAACCTAATGCAGGCTATCATCTCGGATGCAGTATTCTACAACATTCCTGGCGTATCGGCCCCTACTTCTCGGTGGGAACATTATATAGGTCTATAACGTAACATAACCTAACCTAACAAATCTAGGCCCTCGCTGGTAATGTTTTACAGAACCTCGTTCGTGACGTCCCTTACATCTCGGTTGGAATATTATATACGTCTATAGCGTTATATATCCTAACCTAAGGCAGGCTATCATCTCGGATGTATTATTTTACAACATTCCTGGCGTATCGGCCCCCGTTCTCGGTGGGAACATTATATACGTCTATAGCGTATGACATCCTAACCTAACCCATCTAGCCCCTCGCTGATAACGTTTTACAGAATCCCGTTCCTATCGTCCCGTACATCTCGGTTGGGATATTATATACGTCTACAGCGATATATATCCTAACGTAAGGCAGGCTAACATCTCGGATGTAGTATTTTACAACATTCCTGGCGTATCGGCCTCTACTTCTCGGTGGGAACATTACATAGGTCTATAACGTAACATAACCTAACCTAACCCATCTAGCCCCTCGCTGGTAATGTTTTACAGAATCCCGTTAGTTTCGTCCCGTACGTCTCGGTTGGGACATTATAAACTTCTACAGCGATATATATCCTAACCTAAGGCAGGCTAGCATCTCGGATGTAGTATATTACAACATTCCTGGTGTATCGGCCCCTACTTCTCGGTGGGATCATTATATTCGTCTATAACGTATTATAACCTAACCTAACCCATCTAGCCCCTCGCTGGTAACATTTTACAGAATCGCGTTCGTGTCGTCCCGTACGTGTCGATTGGGATATTATATACGTCTATAGCGTTATATATCCTAGCTTAAGGCAGGCTATCATCTCGGATGCAGTATTTTAAAACATTCCTGGCATATCGGCCCCTACTTCTCGGTGGGAACATTATATACGTCTATAACGTATCACAACCTAACCTAACCCGTCTAGCCCCTCTCTGGTAATGTGATACAGAATCCCGTTCCTGTCGTCCCGTACATCTCGGTTGGGATATTATATACGTCTACAGCGATATATATCCTAACGTAAGGCAGGCTAACATCTCGGATGTAGTATATTACAACATTCCTGGTGTATCGGCCTCTACTTCTCGGTGGGAACATTATATAGGTCTATAACGTAACATAACCTAACCTAACCCATCTAGCCCCTCGCTGGTAATGTTTTACAGAATCCCGTTCGTTTCGTCCCGTACGTCTCGGTTGGGACATTATAAACGTCTACAGCGATATATATCCTGACGTAAGGCAGGCTGACGTCTCGGATGTAGTATTTTACAACATTCCTGGCGTATCGGCCCCTACTCCTCGGTGGGAACATTATATTCGTCTATAACGTAATCTAACCTAACCTAACACATCTAGCCCCTCGCTGGTAATGTTTTACAGAATCCCGTTCGTGCCGTCCCGTACATCTAGGTTGGAATATTATATACGTCTATAGCGTTATATATCCTATCCTAAGGCAAGCTATCATCTCGGATGTAGTATTCTACAACATTCCTGGCGTATCGGCCCCTACTTCTCGGTGGGAACATTATATATTTCTATAACGTAATATAACCTAACCTAACGCATCTAGGCCCTCGCTGGTAATGTTTTACAGAACCTCGTTCGTGACGTCCCGTACATCTCGGTTGGAATATCATATACGTCTATAGCGTTATATATCCTAACCTAAGGCAGGCTATCATCTCGGATGTAGTATTTTACAACATTCCTGGCGTATCGGCCCCCGTTCTCGGTGGGAACATTATATACGTCTATAGCGTATCACATCCTAACCTGACCCATCTAGCCCCTCGCTGATAACGTTTTACAGAATCCCGTTCCTGTCGTCCCGTACATCTCGGTTGGGATATTATATACGTCTACAGCGATATATATCCTAACGTAAGGCAGGCTAACATCTCGGATGTAGTATATTACAACATTCCTGGTGTATCGGCCTCTACTTCTCGGTGGGAACATTATATAGGTCTATAACGTAACATAACCTAACCTAACCCATCTAGCCCCTCGCTGGTAATGTTTTACAGAATCCCGTTCGTTTCGTCCCGTACGTCTCGGTTGGGACATTATAAACGTCTACAGCGATATATATCCTAACCTAATGCAGGCTATCATCTCGGATGCAGTATTCTACAACATTCCTGGCGCATCGGCCCCTACTTCTCGGTGGGAACATTATATAGGTCTATAACGTAACATAACCTAACCTAACACATCTAGGCCCTCGCTGGTAATGTTTTACAGAACCTCGTTCGTGACGTCCCTTACATCTCGGTTGGAATATTATATACGTCTATAGCGTTATATATCCTAACCTAAGGCAGGCTATCATCTCGGATGTATTATTTTACAACATTCCTGGCGTATCGGCCCCCGTTCTCGGTGGGAACATTATATACGTCTATAGCGTATGACATCCTAACCTAACCCATCTAGCCCCTCGCTGATAACGTTTTACAGAATCCCGTTCCTATCGTCCCGTACATCTCGGTTGGGATATTATATACGTCTACAGCGATATATATCCTAACGTAAGGCAGGCTAACATCTCGTATGTAGTATTTTACAACATTCCTGGCGTATCGGCCTCTACTTCTCGGTGGGAACATTACATAGGTCTATAACGTAACATAACCTAACCTAACCCATCTAGCCCCTCGCTGGTAATGTTTTACAGAATCCCGTTAGTTTCGTCCCGTACGTCTCGGTTGGGACATTATAAACGTCTACAGCGATATATATCCTGACGTAAGGCAGGCTGACGTCTCGGATGTTGTATTTTACAACATTCCTGTCGTATCGGCCCCTACTTCTCGGTGGGAACATTATATTCGTCTATAACGTAATCTAACCTAACCTAACACATCTAGCCCCTCGCTGGTAATGTTTTACAGAATCCCGTTCGTGCCGTCCCGTACATCTCGGTTGGAATATTATATACGTATATAGCGTTATATATCCTATCCTAAGGCAAGCTATCATCTCGGATGTAGTATTCTACAACATTCCTGGCGCATCGGCCCCTACTTCTCGGTGGGAACATTATATATTTCTATAACGTAATATAACCTAACCTAACGCATCTAGGCCCTCGCTGGTAATGTTTTACAGAACCTCGTTCGTGACGTCCCTTACATCTCGGTTGGAATATTATATACGTCTATAGCGTTATATATCCTAACCTAAGGCATGCTATCATCTCGGATGTAGTATTTTACAACATTCCTGGCGTATCGGCCCCCGTTCTCGGTGGGAACATTATATACGTCTATAGCGTATCACATCCTAACCTAACCCATCTAGCCCCTCGCTGATAACGTTTTACAGAATCCCGTTCCTGTCGTCCCGTACATCTCGGTTGGGATATTATATACGTCTACAGCGATATATATCATAACGTAAGGCAGGCTAACATCTCGAATGTAGTATATTACAACATTCCTGGTGTATCGGCCTCTACTTCTCGGTGGGAACATTATATAGGTCTATAACGTAACATAACCTAACCTAACCCATCTAGCCCCTCGCTGGTAATGTTTTACAGAATCCCGTTCGTTTCGTCCCGTACGTCTCGGTTGGGACATTATAAACGTCTACAGCGATATATATCCTGACGTAAGGCAGGCTGACGTCTCGGATGTTGTATTTTACAACATTCCTGGCGTATCGGCCCCTACTTCTCGGTGGGAACATTATATTCGTCTATAACGTAATCTAACCTAACCTAACACATCTATCCCCTCGCTGGTAATGTTTTACAGAATCCCGTTCGTTTCGTCCCGTACGTCTCGGTTGGGACATTATAAACGTCTACAGCGATATATATCCTAACCTAATGCAGGCTATCATCTCGGATGCAGTATTCTACAACATTCCTGGCGTATCGGCCCCTACTTCTCGGTGGGAACATTATATAGGTCTATAACGTAACATAACCTAACCTAACAAATCTAGGCCCTCGCTGGTAATGTTTTACAGAACCTCGTTCGTGACGTCCCTTACATCTCGGTTGGAATATTATATACGTCTATAGCGTTATATATCCTAACCTAAGGCAGGCTATCATCTCGGATGTATTATTTTACAACATTCCTGGCGTATCGGCCCCCGTTCTCGGTGGGAACATTATATACGTCTATAGCGTATGACATCCTAACCTAACCCATCTAGCCCCTCGCTGATAACGTTTTACAGAATCCCGTTCCTGTCGTCCCGTACATCTCGGTTGGGATATTATATACGTCTACAGCGATATATATACTAACGTAAGGCAGCCTAACTTCTCGGATGTAGTATTTTACAACATACCTGGTGTATCGGCCTCTACTTCTCGGTGGGAACATTATATAGGTCGATAACGTAACATAACCTAACCTAACCCATCTATCCCCTCGCTGGTAATGTTTTACAGAATCCCGTTCGTTTCGTCCCGTACGTCTCGGTTGGGACATTATAAACGTCTACAGCGATATATATCCTAACCTAATGCAGGCTATCATCTCGGATGCAGTATTCTACAACATTCCTGGCGTATCGGCCCCTACTTCTCGGAGGGAACATTATATAGGTCTATAACGTAACATAACCTAACCTAACAAATCTAGGCCCTCGCTGGTAATGTTTTACAGAACCTCGTTCGTGACGTCCCTTACATCTCGGTTGGAATATTATATACGTCTATAGCGTTATATATCCTAACCTAAGGCAGGCTATCATCTCGGATGTATTATTTTACAACATTCCTGGCGTATCGGCCCCCGTTCTCGGTGGGAACATTATATACGTCTATAGCGTATGACATCCTAACCTAACCCATCTAGCCCCTCGCTGATAACGTTTTACAGAATCCCGTTCCTATCGTCCCGTACATCTCGGTTGGGATATTATATACGTCTACAGCGATATATATCCTAACGTAAGGCAGGCTAACATCTCGGATGTAGTATTTTACAACATTCCTGGCGTATCGGCCTCTACTTCTCGGTGGGAACATTACATAGGTCTATAACGTAACATAACCTAACCTAACCCATCTAGCCCCTCGCTGGTAATGTTTTACAGAATCCCGTTCGTTTCGTCCCGTACGTCTCGGTTGGGACATTATAAACGTCTACAGCGATATATATCCTAACCTAATGCAGGCTATCATCTCGGATGCAGTATTCTACAACATTCCTGGCGTATCGGCCCCTACTTCTCGGTGGGAACATTATATAGGTCTATAACGTAACATAACCTAACCTAACAAATCTAGGCCCTCGCTGGTAATGTTTTACAGAACCTCGTTCGTGACGTCCCTTACATCTCGGTTGGAATATTATATACGTCTATAGCGTTATATATCCTAACCTAAGGCAGGCTATCATCTCGGATGTATTATTTTACAACATTCCTGGCATATCGGCCCCTACTTCTCGGTGGGAACATTATATACGTCTATAACGTATCACAACCTAACCTAACCCGTCTAGCCCCTCTCTGGTAATGTGATACAGAATCCCGTTCCTGTCGTCCCGTACATCTCGGTTGGGATATTATATACGTCTACAGCGATATATATCCTAACGTAAGGCAGGCTAACATCTCGGATGTAGTATATTACAACATTCCTGGTGTATCGGCCTCTACTTCTCGGTGGGAACATTATATAGGTCTATAACGTAACATAACCTAACCTAACCCATCTAGCCCCTCGCTGGTAATGTTTTACAGAATCCCGTTCGTTTCGTCCCGTACGTCTCGGTTGGGACATTATAAACGTCTACAGCGATATATATCCTGACGTAAGGCAGGCTGACGTCTCGGATGTAGTATTTTACAACATTCCTGGCGTATCGGCCCCTACTCCTCGGTGGGAACATTATATTCGTCTATAACGTAATCTAACCTAACCTAACACATCTAGCCCCTCGCTGGTAATGTTTTACAGAATCCCGTTCGTGCCGTCCCGTACATCTAGGTTGGAATATTATATACGTCTATAGCGTTATATATCCTATCCTAAGGCAAGCTATCATCTCGGATGTAGTATTCTACAACATTCCTGGCGTATCGGCCCCTACTTCTCGGTGGGAACATTATATAGGTCTATAATGTAATATCACCTAACCTAACGCATCTAGCCCCTCGCTGGTAATGTTTTACAGAATCGCGTTCGTGTCGTTCCGTACGTCTCGATTGGGATATTAAATACGTCTATAGCGTTATATATCCTAACCTAAGGCAGGCCATCATCTCGGATGTAGTATTTTACAACATTCCTGGCGTAGCGGCCCCTACTTCTCGGTGGGAACATTATATTCTTCTATAACGTAACATAACCTAACCTAACCCATCTAGCCCCTCGCTGGTAATGTTTTACAGAATCCCGTTCGATTCGTCCCGTACGTCTCGGTTGGGACATTATAAACGTCTACAGCGATATATATCCTAACGTAAGGCAGACTAACATCTCGGATGTAGTATTTTACAACATTCCTGGCTAATCGGCCCCTACTTCTCGGTGGGAACATTATATTCGTCTATAACGTAGTATAACCTAACCTAACCCATCTAGCCCCTCGCTGGTAATGTTTTAGAGAATCCCATTCCTGTCGTCCCGTACATCTCGGTTGGGATATTATATACGTCTACAGCGATATATATCCTAACGTAAGGCAGGCTAACATCTCGGATGTAGTATTTTACAACATTCCCGGCGTATAGGCCCCTACCTCTCGGTGGGATCATTATATTCGTCTATAACGTAATATAACCTAACCTAACACATCTAGGTCCTGGCTGGTAATGTTTTACAGAATCTCGTTCGTGACGTCCCGTACATCTCGGTTGGAATATTATATACGTCTATAGCGTTATATATCCTAACCTAAGGCAGGCCATCATTTCGGATGCAGTATTTTACAACATTCCTGGCGTATCAGCCCCCGTTCTCGGTGGGAACATTAGATACGTCTATAGCGTATCACATCCTAACCTAACCCATCTAGCCCCTCGCTGGTAATGTTTTACAGAATCCCGTTCCTGTCGTCCCGTACATCTCGGTTGGGATATTATATACGTCTGCAGCGATATATATCCTAACGTAAGGCAGGCTCACATCTCGGATGTAGTATTTTACAACATTCCTGGCGTATCGGCCCCTACTTCTCGGTGGGAACATTATATAGGTCTATAACGTAATATAACCTAACCTAACACATCTAGGCCCTCGCTGGTAATGTTTTACAGAACCTCGTTCGTGACGTCCCTTACATCTCGGTTGGAATATTATATACGTCTATAGCGTTACATATCCTAACCTAAGGCAGGCTATCATCTCGGATGTAGTATTTTACAACATTCCTGGCGTATCGGCCCCCGTTCTCGGTGGGAACATTATATACGTCTATAGCGTATCACATCCTAACCTAACCCATCTAGCCCCTCGCTGATAACGTTTTACAGAATCCCGTTCCTGTCGTCCCGTACATCTCGGTTGGGATATTATATACGTCTACAGCGATATATATCCTAACGTAAGGCAGGCTAACATCTCGGATGTAGTGTATAACAACATTCCTGGTGTATCGGCCTCTACTTCTCGGTGGGAACATTATATAGGTCGATAACGTAACATAACCTAACCTAACCCATCTAGCCCCTCGCTGGTAATGTTTTACAGAATCCCGTTCGTTTCGTCCCGTACGTCTCGGTTGGGACATTATAAACGTCTACAGCGATATATATCCTAACCTAAGGCAGGCTATCATCTTGGATGTAGTATTCTACAACATTCCTGCCGTATCGGCCCGTACTTCTCGGTGGGAACATTATATAGGTCTATAACGTAATATAACCTAACCTAACACATCTAGGCCCTCGCTGGTAATGTTTTACAGAACCTCGTTAGTGACGACCCGTACATCTCCGTTGGAATATTGTATACGTCTATAGCGTTATATATCCTAACCTAAGGCAGGCTATCATCTCGGATGTATTATTTTACAACATTCCTGGCGTATCGGCCCCCGTTCTCGGTGGGAACATTATATACGCCTATAGCGTATGACATCCTAACCTAACCCATCTAGCCCCTCGCTGATAATGTTTTACAGAATCCCGTTCCTATCGTCCCGTACATCTCGGTTGGGATATTATATACGTCTACAGCGATATATATCCTAACGTAAGGCAGGCTAACATCTCGGATGTAGTATTTTACAACATTCCTGGCGTATCGGCCTCTACTTCTCGGTGGGATCATTATATTCATCTATAACGTAATATAACCTAACCTAACCCATCTAGCCCCTCGCTGGTAACATTTTACAGAATCGCGTTCGTGTCGTCCCGTCCGTGTCGATTGGGATATTATATACGTCTATAGCGTTATATATCCTAGCTTAAGGCAGGCTATCATCTCGGATGCAGTATTTTAAAACATTCCTGGCATATCGGCCCCTACTTCTCGGTGGGAACATTATATACGTCTATAACGTATCACAACCTAACCTAACCCATCTAGCCCCTCTCTGGTAATGTGATACAGAATCCCGTTCCTGTCGTCCCGTACATCTCGATTGGGATATTATATACGTCTACAGCGATATATATCCTAACGTAAGGCAGGCTAACATCTCGGATGTAGTATTTTACATCATTCCTGGCGTATCGGCCCCTACTTCTCAGTGGGAACATTATACACGTCTATAACGTATCACATCCTAACCTAACCCATCTAGCTCCTCGCTGGTAATGTTTTACAGAATCCCGTTCCTGTCGTCCCGTACATCTCGGTTGGGATATTATATACGTCTACAGCGATATATATCCTAACGTAAGGCAGACTAACATCTCGGATGTAGTTTATTACAACATTCCTGGTGTATCGGCCTCTACTTCTCGGTGGGAACATTATATAGGTCTATAACGTAACATAACCTAACCTAACCCATCTAGCCCCTCGCTGGTAATGTTTTACAGAATCCCGTTCGTTTCGTCCCGTACGTCTCGGTTGGGACATTCTAAACGTCTACAGCGATATATATCCTGACGTAAGGCAGGCTGACGTCTCGGATGTTGTATTTTACAACATTCCTGGCGCATCGGCCCCTACTTCTCGGTGGGAACATCATATATTTCTATAACGTAATATAACCTAACCTAACGCATGTAGCCCCTCGCTGGTGATGTTTCACAGAATCGCGTTCGTGTCGTTCCGTACGTCTCGATTGGGATATTAAATACGTCTATAGCGTTACATATCCTAACCTAAGGCAGGCTATCATCTCGGATGTAGTATTTTACAACATTCCTGGCGTATCGGCCCCCGTTCTCGGTGGGAACATTATATACGTCTATAGCGTATCACATCCTAACCTAACCCATCTAGCCCCTCGCTGATAACGATTTACAGAATCCCGTTCCTGTCGTCCCGTACATCTCGGTTGGGATATTATATACGTCTACAGCGATATATATCCTAACGTAAGGCAGGCTAACATCTCGGATGTAGTGTATAACAACATTCCTGGTGTATCGGCCTCTACTTCTCGGTGGGAACATTATATAGGTCGATAACGTAACATAACCTAACCTAACCCATCTAGCCCCTCGCTGGTAATGTTTTACAGAATCCCGTTCGTTTCATCCCGTACGTCTCGGGTGGGACATTATAAACGTCTACAGCGATATATATCCTAACGTAAGGCAGACTAACATCTCGGATGTAGTATTTTACAGCATTCCCGGCGTATCGGCCCCTACTCCTCGGTGGGAACATTATATTCGTCTATAACGTAATATAACCTAACCTAACACATCTAGCCCCTCGCTGGTAATGTTTTACAGAATCCCGTTCGTGACGTCCCGTACATCTCGGTTGGAATATTATATACGTCTATAGCGTTATATATCCTAACCTAATGCAGGCTATCATCTCGGATGTATTATTTTACAACATTCCTGGCGTATCGGCCCCCGTTCTCGGTGGGAACATTATATACGCCTATAGCGTATGACACCCTAACCTAACCCAACTAGCCCCTCGCTGATAATGTTTTACAGAATCCCGTTCCTATCGTCCCGTACATCTCGGTTGGGATATTATATACGTCTACAGCGATATATATCCTAACGTAAGGCAGGCTAACATCTCGGATGTAGTATTTTACAACATTCCTGGCGTATCGGCCTCTACTTCTCGGTGGGATCATTATATTCATCTATAACGTAATATAACCTAACCTAACCCATCTAGCCCCTCGCTGGTAACATTTTACAGAATCGCGTTCGTGTCGTCCCGTACGTGTCGATTGGGATATTATATACGTCTATAGCGTTATATATCCTAGCTTAAGGCAGGCTATCATCTCGGATGCAGTATTTTAAAACATTCCTGGCATATCGGCCCCTACTTCTCGGTGGGAACATTATATACGTCTATAACGTATCACAACCTAACCTAACCCATCTAGCCCCTCTCTGGTAATGTGATACAGAATCCCGTTCCTGTCGTCCCGTACATCTCGATTGGGATATTATATACGTCTACAGCGATATATATCCTAACGTAAGGCAGGCTAACATCTCGGATGTAGTATTTTACAACATTCCTGGCGTATCGGCCCCCGTTCTCGGTGGGAACATTATATACGTCTATAGCGTATGACATCCTAACCTAACCCATCTAGCCCCTCGCTGATAACGTTTTACAGAATCCCGTTCCTATCGTCCCGTACATCTCGGTTGGGATATTATATACGTCTACAGCGATATATATCCTAACGTAAGGCAGGCTAACATCTCGTATGTAGTATTTTACAACATTCCTGGCGTATCGGCCTCTACTTCTCGGTGGGAACATTACATAGGTCTATAACGTAACATAACCTAACCTAACCCATCTAGCCCCTCGCTGGTAATGTTTTACAGAATCCCGTTAGTTTCGTCCCGTACGTCTCGGTTGGGACATTATAAACGTCTACAGCGATATATATCCTGACGTAAGGCAGGCTGACGTCTCGGATGTTGTATTTTACAACATTCCTGTCGTATCGGCCCCTACTTCTCGGTGGGAACATTATATTCGTCTATAACGTAATCTAACCTAACCTAACACATCTAGCCCCTCGCTGGTAATGTTTTACAGAATCCCGTTCGTGCCGTCCCGTACATCTCGGTTGGAATATTATATACGTATATAGCGTTATATATCCTATCCTAAGGCAAGCTATCATCTCGGATGTAGTATTCTACAACATTCCTGGCGCATCGGCCCCTACTTCTCGGTGGGAACATTATATATTTCTATAACGTAATATAACCTAACCTAACGCATCTAGGCCCTCGCTGGTAATGTTTTACAGAACCTCGTTCGTGACGTCCCTTACATCTCGGTTGGAATATTATATACGTCTATAGCGTTATATATCCTAACCTAAGGCATGCTATCATCTCGGATGTAGTATTTTACAACATTCCTGGCGTATCGGCCCCCGTTCTCGGTGGGAACATTATATACGTCTATAGCGTATCACATCCTAACCTAACCCATCTAGCCCCTCGCTGATAACGTTTTACAGAATCCCGTTCCTGTCGTCCCGTACATCTCGGTTGGGATATTATATACGTCTACAGCGATATATATCATAACGTAAGGCAGGCTAACATCTCGAATGTAGTATATTACAACATTCCTGGTGTATCGGCCTCTACTTCTCGGTGGGAACATTATATAGGTCTATAACGTAACATAACCTAACCTAACCCATCTAGCCCCTCGCTGGTAATGTTTTACAGAATCCCGTTCGTTTCGTCCCGTACGTCTCGGTTGGGACATTATAAACGTCTACAGCGATATATATCCTGACGTAAGGCAGGCTGACGTCTCGGATGTTGTATTTTACAACATTCCTGGCGTATCGGCCCCTACTTCTCGGTGGGAACATTATATTCGTCTATAACGTAATCTAACCTAACCTAACACATCTATCCCCTCGCTGGTAATGTTTTACAGAATCCCGTTCGTTTCGTCCCGTACGTCTCGGTTGGGACATTATAAACGTCTACAGCGATATATATCCTAACCTAATGCAGGCTATCATCTCGGATGCAGTATTCTACAACATTCCTGGCGTATCGGCCCCTACTTCTCGGTGGGAACATTATATAGGTCTATAACGTAACATAACCTAACCTAACAAATCTAGGCCCTCGCTGGTAATGTTTTACAGAACCTCGTTCGTGACGTCCCTTACATCTCGGTTGGAATATTATATACGTCTATAGCGTTATATATCCTAACCTAAGGCAGGCTATCATCTCGGATGTATTATTTTACAACATTCCTGGCGTATCGGCCCCCGTTCTCGGTGGGAACATTATATACGTCTATAGCGTATGACATCCTAACCTAACCCATCTAGCCCCTCGCTGATAACGTTTTACAGAATCCCGTTCCTGTCGTCCCGTACATCTCGGTTGGGATATTATATACGTCTACAGCGATATATATACTAACGTAAGGCAGCCTAACTTCTCGGATGTAGTATTTTACAACATACCTGGTGTATCGGCCTCTACTTCTCGGTGGGAACATTATATAGGTCGATAACGTAACATAACCTAACCTAACCCATCTATCCCCTCGCTGGTAATGTTTTACAGAATCCCGTTCGTTTCGTCCCGTACGTCTCGGTTGGGACATTATAAACGTCTACAGCGATATATATCCTAACCTAATGCAGGCTATCATCTCGGATGCAGTATTCTACAACATTCCTGGCGTATCGGCCCCTACTTCTCGGAGGGAACATTATATAGGTCTATAACGTAACATAACCTAACCTAACAAATCTAGGCCCTCGCTGGTAATGTTTTACAGAACCTCGTTCGTGACGTCCCTTACATCTCGGTTGGAATATTATATACGTCTATAGCGTTATATATCCTAACCTAAGGCAGGCTATCATCTCGGATGTATTATTTTACAACATTCCTGGCGTATCGGCCCCCGTTCTCGGTGGGAACATTATATACGTCTATAGCGTATGACATCCTAACCTAACCCATCTAGCCCCTCGCTGATAACGTTTTACAGAATCCCGTTCCTATCGTCCCGTACATCTCGGTTGGGATATTATATACGTCTACAGCGATATATATCCTAACGTAAGGCAGGCTAACATCTCGGATGTAGTATTTTACAACATTCCTGGCGTATCGGCCTCTACTTCTCGGTGGGAACATTACATAGGTCTATAACGTAACATAACCTAACCTAACCCATCTAGCCCCTCGCTGGTAATGTTTTACAGAATCCCGTTAGTTTCGTCCCGTACGTCTCGGTTGGGACATTATAAACTTCTACAGCGATATATATCCTAACCTAAGGCAGGCTAACATCTCGGATGTAGTATATTACAACATTCCTGGTGTATCGGCCCCTACTTCTCGGTGGGATCATTATATTCGTCTATAACGTATTATAACCTAACCTAACCCATCTAGCCCCTCGCTGGTAACATTTTACAGAATCGCGTTCGTGTCGTCCCGTACGTGTCGATTGGGATATTATATACGTCTATAGCGTTATATATCCTAGCTTAAGGCAGGCTATCATCTCGGATGCAGTATTTTAAAACATTCCTGGCATATCGGCCCCTACTTCTCGGTGGGAACATTATATACGTCTATAACGTATCACAACCTAACCTAACCCGTCTAGCCCCTCTCTGGTAATGTGATACAGAATCCCGTTCCTGTCGTCCCGTACATCTCGGTTGGGATATTATATACGTCTACAGCGATATATATCCTAACGTAAGGCAGGCTAACATCTCGGATGTAGTATATTACAACATTCCTGGTGTATCGGCCTCTACTTCTCGGTGGGAACATTATATAGGTCTATAACGTAACATAACCTAACCTAACCCATCTAGCCCCTCGCTGGTAATGTTTTACAGAATCCCGTTCGTTTCGTCCCGTACGTCTCGGTTGGGACATTATAAACGTCTACAGCGATATATATCCTGACGTAAGGCAGGCTGACGTCTCGGATGTAGTATTTTACAACATTCCTGGCGTATCGGCCCCTACTCCTCGGTGGGAACATTATATTCGTCTATAACGTAATCTAACCTAACCTAACACATCTAGCCCCTCGCTGGTAATGTTTTACAGAATCCCGTTCGTGCCGTCCCGTACATCTAGGTTGGAATATTATATACGTCTATAGCGTTATATATCCTATCCTAAGGCAAGCTATCATCTCGGATGTAGTATTCTACAACATTCCTGGCGTATCGGCCCCTACTTCTCGGTGGGAACATTATATAGGTCTATAATGTAATATCACCTAACCTAACGCATCTAGCCCCTCGCTGGTAATGTTTTACAGAATCGCGTTCGTGTCGTTCCGTACGTCTCGATTGGGATATTAAATACGTCTATAGCGTTATATATCCTAACCTAAGGCAGGCCATCATCTCGGATGTAGTATTTTACAACATTCCTGGCGTAGCGGCCCCTACTTCTCGGTGGGAACATTATATTCTTCTATAACGTAACATAACCTAACCTAACCCATCTAGCCCCTCGCTGGTAATGTTTTACAGAATCCCGTTCGATTCGTCCCGTACGTCTCGGTTGGGACATTATAAACGTCTACAGCGATATATATCCTAACGTAAGGCAGACTAACATCTCGGATGTAGTATTTTACAACATTCCTGGCTAATCGGCCCCTACTTCTCGGTGGGAACATTATATTCGTCTATAACGTAGTATAACCTAACCTAACCCATCTAGCCCCTCGCTGGTAATGTTTTAGAGAATCCCATTCCTGTCGTCCCGTACATCTCGGTTGGGATATTATATACGTCTACAGCGATATATATCCTAACGTAAGGCAGGCTAACATCTCGGATGTAGTATTTTACAACATTCCCGGCGTATAGGCCCCTACCTCTCGGTGGGATCATTATATTCGTCTATAACGTAATATAACCTAACCTAACACATCTAGGTCCTGGCTGGTAATGTTTTACAGAATCTCGTTCGTGACGTCCCGTACATCTCGGTTGGAATATTATATACGTCTATAGCGTTATATATCCTAACCTAAGGCAGGCCATCATTTCGGATGCAGTATTTTACAACATTCCTGGCGTATCAGCCCCCGTTCTCGGTGGGAACATTAGATACGTCTATAGCGTATCACATCCTAACCTAACCCATCTAGCCCCTCGCTGGTAATGTTTTACAGAATCCCGTTCCTGTCGTCCCGTACATCTCGGTTGGGATATTATATACGTCTGCAGCGATATATATCCTAACGTAAGGCAGGCTCACATCTCGGATGTAGTATTTTACAACATTCCTGGCGTATCGGCCCCTACTTCTCGGTGGGAACATTATATAGGTCTATAACGTAATATAACCTAACCTAACACATCTAGGCCCTCGCTGGTAATGTTTTACAGAACCTCGTTCGTGACGTCCCTTACATCTCGGTTGGAATATTATATACGTCTATAGCGTTACATATCCTAACCTAAGGCAGGCTATCATCTCGGATGTAGTATTTTACAACATTCCTGGCGTATCGGCCCCCGTTCTCGGTGGGAACATTATATACGTCTATAGCGTATCACATCCTAACCTAACCCATCTAGCCCCTCGCTGATAACGTTTTACAGAATCCCGTTCCTGTCGTCCCGTACATCTCGGTTGGGATATTATATACGTCTACAGCGATATATATCCTAACGTAAGGCAGGCTAACATCTCGGATGTAGTGTATAACAACATTCCTGGTGTATCGGCCTCTACTTCTCGGTGGGAACATTATATAGGTCGATAACGTAACATAACCTAACCTAACCCATCTAGCCCCTCGCTGGTAATGTTTTACAGAATCCCGTTCGTTTCGTCCCGTACGTCTCGGTTGGGACATTATAAACGTCTACAGCGATATATATCCTAACCTAAGGCAGGCTATCATCTTGGATGTAGTATTCTACAACATTCCTGCCGTATCGGCCCGTACTTCTCGGTGGGAACATTATATAGGTCTATAACGTAATATAACCTAACCTAACACATCTAGGCCCTCGCTGGTAATGTTTTACAGAACCTCGTTAGTGACGACCCGTACATCTCCGTTGGAATATTGTATACGTCTATAGCGTTATATATCCTAACCTAAGGCAGGCTATCATCTCGGATGTATTATTTTACAACATTCCTGGCGTATCGGCCCCCGTTCTCGGTGGGAACATTATATACGCCTATAGCGTATGACATCCTAACCTAACCCATCTAGCCCCTCGCTGATAATGTTTTACAGAATCCCGTTCCTATCGTCCCGTACATCTCGGTTGGGATATTATATACGTCTACAGCGATATATATCCTAACGTAAGGCAGGCTAACATCTCGGATGTAGTATTTTACAACATTCCTGGCGTATCGGCCTCTACTTCTCGGTGGGATCATTATATTCATCTATAACGTAATATAACCTAACCTAACCCATCTAGCCCCTCGCTGGTAACATTTTACAGAATAGCGTTCGTGTCGTCCCGTCCGTGTCGATTGGGATATTATATACGTCTATAGCGTTATATATCCTAGCTTAAGGCAGGCTATCATCTCGGATGCAGTATTTTAAAACATTCCTGGCATATCGGCCCCTACTTCTCGGTGGGAACATTATATACGTCTATAACGTATCACAACCTAACCTAACCCATCTAGCCCCTCTCTGGTAATGTGATACAGAATCCCGTTCCTGTCGTCCCGTACATCTCGATTGGGATATTATATACGTCTACAGCGATATATATCCTAACGTAAGGCAGGCTAACATCTCGGATGTAGTATTTTACATCATTCCTGGCGTATCGGCCCCTACTTCTCAGTGGGAACATTATACACGTCTATAACGTATCACGTCCTAACCTAACCCATCTAGCTCCTCGCTGGTAATGTTTTACAGAATCCCGTTCCTGTCGTCCCGTACATCTCGGTTGGGATATTATATACGTCTACAGCGATATATATCCTAACGTAAGGCAGACTAACATCTCGGATGTAGTTTATTACAACATTCCTGGTGTATCGGCCTCTACTTCTCGGTGGGAACATTATATAGGTCTATAACGTAACATAACCTAACCTAACCCATCTAGCCCCTCGCTGGTAATGTTTTACAGAATCCCGTTCGTTTCGTCCCGTACGTCTCGGTTGGGACATTCTAAACGTCTACAGCGATATATATCCTGACGTAAGGCAGGCTGACGTCTCGGATGTTGTATTTTACAACATTCCTGGCGTATCGGCCCCTACTTCTCGGTGGGAACATTATATTCGTCTATAACGTAATCTAACCTAACCTAACACATCTAGCCCCTCGCTGGTAATGTTTTACAGAATCCCGTTCCTGTCGTCCCGTACATCTCGGTTGGGATATTATATACGTCTGCAGCGATATATATCCTAAAGTAAGGCAGGCTCACATCTCGGATGTAGTATTTTACAACATTCCCGGCGTATAGGCCCCTACCTCTCGGTGGGATCATTATATTCGTCTATGACGTGATATAACCTAACCTAACACATCTAGGCCCTGGCTGGTAATGTTTTACAGAATCTCGTTCGTGACGTCCCGTACATCTCTGTTGGAATATTATATACGTCTATAGCGTTATATATCCTAACCTAATGCAGGCTATCATCTCGGATGCAGTATTCTACAACATTCCTGGCGTATCGGCCCCTACTTCTCGGTGGGAACATTATATAGGTCTATAACGTAATATAACCTAACCTAACACATCTAGGCCCTCGCTGGTAATGTTTTACAGAATCTCGTTCGTGACGTCCCTTACATCTCGGTTGAAATATTATATACGTCTATAGCGTTATATATCCTAACCTAATGCAGGCTATCATCTCGGATGCAGTATTCTACAACATTCCTGGCGTATCGGCCGCTACTTCTCGGTGGGAACATTATATAGGTCTATAACGTAATATAACCTAACCTAACACATCTAGCCCCTCGCTGGTAATGCTTTACAGAATCCCGTTCCTGTCGTCCCGTACCTCTCGGTTGGGACATTATAAACGTCTACAGCGATATATATCCTAACGTAAGGCAGGCTGACATCTCGGATGTTGTATTTTACAACATTCCTGGCGTATCGGCCCCTACTTCTCGGTGGGAACATTATATTCGTCTATAACGTAATCTAACCTAACCTAACACATCTAGCCCCTCGCTGGTAATGTTTTACAGAATCCCGTTCGTTTCGTCCCGTACGTCTCGGTTGGGACATTATAAACGTCTACAGGTATATATATCCTAACGTAAGGTAGGCTAACATTTCGGATGTAGTATTTTACTACATTCCCGGCGTATCGGCCCCTACTTCTCGGTGGGATCATTATATTCGTCAATAACGTAATATAACCTAACCTAACCCATCTAGCCCCTCGCTGGTAACATTTTACAGAATCGCGTTCGTGTCGTCCCGTACGTCTCGATTGGGATATTATATACGTCTATAGCGTTATATATCCTAGCTTAAGGCAGGCTATCATCTCGGATGCGGTATTTATAACATTCCTGGCATATCGGCCCCTACTTCTCGGTGGGAACATTATATAGGTCTATAACGTAATATAACCTATCCTAACCCATCTAGCCCCTCGCTGGTAGCATTTTACAGAATCCCGTTCGTGCCGTGCCGTACATCTCGGTTGGAATATTATATACGTCTATAGCGTTATATATCCTAACCTAAGGCAGGCTATCATCTCGGATGTAGTATTCTACAACATTCCTGGCGTATCGGCCCCTACTTCTCGGTGGGAACATTATATAGGTCTATAACGTAATATAACCTAACATAACACATCTAGCCCCTCGCAGGTAATGTTTTACAGAATCGCGTTCGTGACGTTCCGTACGTCTCGATTGGGATATTATATACGTCTATAGCGTTATATATCCTAACCTAAGGCAGGCCATCATCTCGGATGCAGTATTTTACAACATTCCTGGCATATCGGCCCCTACTTCTCGGTGGGAACATTATATACGTCTATAACGTATCACAACCTAGCCTAACACATCTAGCACCTCGCTGGTAATGTTTTACAGAATCCCGTTCCTGTCGCCCCGTACGTCTCGGTTGGGACGTTATATACGTCTACAGCGATATATATCCTAACGTAAGGCAGGCTATCATCTCGGATGTAGTATTTTACAACATTCCCGGCGTATAGGCCTCTACCTCTCGGTGGGATCATTATATTCGTCTATGACGTGATATAACCTAACCTAACACATCTAGGCCCTGGCTGGTAATGTTTTACAGAATCTCGTTCGTGACGTCCCGTACATCTCGGTTGGAATATTATATACGTCTATAGCGTTATATATCCTAACCTAATGCAGGCTATCATCTCGGATGCAGTATTCTACAACATTCCTGGCGTATCGGCCCCTACTTCTCGGTGGGAACATTATATAGGTCTATAACGTAATATAACCTAACCTAACACATCTAGGCCCTCGCTGGTAATGTTTTACAGAATCTCGTTCGTGACGTCCCTTACATCTCGGTTGAAATATTATATACGTCTATAGCGTTATATATCCTAACCTAATGCAGGCTATCATCTCGGATGCAGTATTCTACAACATTCCTGGCGTATCGGCCGCTACTTCTCGGTGGGAACATTATATAGGTCTATAACGTAATATAACCTAACCTAACACATCTAGGCCCTCGCTGGTAATGTTTTACAGAATCTCGTTCGTGACGTCCCGTACATCTCGGTTGGAATATTATATACGTCTATAGCGTTATACATCCTAACCTAATGCAGGCTATCATCTCGGATGCAGTATTCTACAACATTCCTGGCGTATCGGCCCAACTTCACGGTGGGAACATTATATATGTCTATAACGTATCACAACCTAACCTAACACATCTAGCCCCTCGCTGGTAATGCTTTACAGAATCCCGTTCCTGTCGTCCCGTACCTCTCGGTTGGGACATTATAAACGTCTACAGCGATATATATCCTAACGTAAGGCAGGCTGACATCTCGGATGTTGTATTTTAGAACATTCCTGGCGTATCGGCCCCTACTTCTCGGTGGGAACATTATATTCGTCTATAACGTAATCTAACCTAACCTAACACATCTAGCCCCTCGCTGGTAATGTTTTACAGAATCCCGTTCGTTTCGTCCCGTACGTCTCGGTTGGGACATTATAAACGTCTACAGGGATATATATCCTAACGTAAGGTAGGCTAACATATCGGATGTAGTATTTTACTACATTCCCGGCGTATCGGCCCCTACTTCTCGGTGGGATCATTATATTCGTCTATAACGTAATATAACCTAACCTAACCCATCTAGCCCCTCGCTGGTAACATTTTACAGAATCGCGTTCGTGTCGTTCCGTACGTCTCGATTGGGATATTATATACGTCTATAGCGTTATATATCCTAGCTTAAGGCAGGCTATCATCTCGGATGCAGTATTTTAAAACATTCCTGGCATATCGGCCCCTACTTCTCGGTGGGAACATTATATAGGTCTATAACGTAATATAACCTAACCTAACCCATCTAGCCCCTCGCTGGTAACATTTTACAGAATCCCGTTCGTGCCGTGCCGTACATCTCGGTTGGAATATTACATACGTCTATAGCGTTATATATCCTAACCTAATGCAGGCTATCATCTCGGATGCAGTATTCTACAACATTCCTGGCGTATCGGCCCCTACTTCTCGGTGGGAACATTATATAGGTCTATAACGTAATATAACCTAACCTAACACATCTAGGCCCTCGCTGGTAATGTTTTACAGAACCTAGTTAGTGACGACCCGTACATCTCGGCTGGAATATTATATATGTCTATAGAGTTATATATCCTAACCTAAGGCAGGCTATCATCTCGGATGTATTATTTTACAACATTCCTGGCGTATCGGCCCCCGTTCTCGGTGGGAACATTATATACGTCTATAACGTATCACAAACTAACCTAACCCATGTAGCCCCTCGCTGGTAATGTTTTACAGAATCCCGTTCGTTTCGTCCCGTACGTCTCGGTTGGGATGTTATATACGTCTACAGCGATATATATCCTAACCTAAGGCAGGCTATCATCTCGGATGTAGTATTTTACAACATTCCTGACGTATCGGCCCCTACTTCTCTGTGGGAACATTATATTCGTCTATAACGTAACATAACCTAACCTAACCCATCTAGCCCCTCGCTGGTAATGTTTTACAGAATCCCGTTCGTTTCGTCCCGTACGTCTCGGTTGGGACATTATAAACGTCTACAGCGATATATATCCTAACGTAAGGTAGGCTAACATCTCGGATGTAGTATTTTACAACATTCCTGTCGTATCGGCTCTTACTTCTCGGTGGGAACATTATATTCGTCTATAACGTAACATAACCTAACCTAACCCATCTAGCCCCTCGCTGATAATGTTTTACAGAATCCCGTTCCTATCGTCCCGTACATCTCGGTTGGGATATTATATACGTCTACAGCGATATATATCCTAACGTAAGGCAGGCTAACATCTCGGATGTAGTATTTTACAACATTCCTGGCGTATCGGCCTCTACTTCTCGGTGGGATCATTATATTCGTCTATAACGTAATATAACCTAACCTAACCCATCTAGCCCCTCGCTGGTAACATTTTACAGAATCGCGTTCGTGTCGTCCCGTACGTGTCGATTGGGATATTATATACGTCTATAGCGTTATATATCCTAGCTTAAGGCAGGCTATCATCTCGGATGCAGTATTTTAAAACATTCCTGGCATATCGGCCCCTACTTCTCGGTGGGAACATTATATACGTCTATAACGTATCACAACCTAACCTAACCCATCTAGCCCCTCTCTGGTAATGTGATACAGAATCCCGTTCCTGTCGTCCCGTACATCTCGATTGGGATATTATATACGTCTACAGCGATATATATCCTAACGTAAGGCAGGCTAACATCTCGGATGTAGTATTTTACATCATTCCTGGCGTATCGGCCCCTACTTCTCAGTGGGAACATTATACACGTCTATAACGTATCACATCCTAACCTAACCCATCTAGCTCCTCGCTGGTAATGTTTTACAGAATCCCGTTCCTGTCGTCCCGTACATCTCGGTTGGGATATTATATACGTCTACAGCGATATATATCCTAACGTAAGGCAGACTAACATCTCGGATGTAGTTTATTACAACATTCCTGGTGTATCGGCCTCTACTTCTCGGTGGGAACATTATATAGGTCTATAACGTAACATAACCTAACCTAACCCATCTAGCCCCTGGCTGGTAATGTTTTACAGAATCCCGTTCGTTTCGTCCCGTACGTCTCGGTTGGGACATTCTAAACGTCTACAGCGATATATATCCTGACGTAAGGCAGGCTGACGTCTCGGATGTTGTATTTTACAACATTCCTGGCGTATCGGCCCCTACTTCTCGGTGGGAACATTATATTCGTCTATAACGTAATCTAACCTAACCTAACACATCTAGCCCCTCGCTGGTAATGTTTTACAGAATCCCGTTCCTGTCGTCCCGTACATCTCGGTTGGGATATTATATACGTCTGCAGCGATATATATCCTAAAGTAAGGCAGGCTCACATCTCGGATGTAGTATTTTACAACATTCCCGGCGTATAGGCCCCTACCTCTCGGTGGGATCATTATATTCGTCTATGACGTGATATAACCTAACCTAACACATCTAGGCCCTGGCTGGTAATGTTTTACAGAATCTCGTTCGTGACGTCCCGTACATCTCTGTTGGAATATTATATACGTCTATAGCGTTATATATCCTAACCTAATGCAGGCTATCATCTCGGATGCAGTATTCTACAACATTCCTGGCGTATCGGCCCCTACTTCTCGGTGGGAACATTATATAGGTCTATAACGTAATATAACCTAACCTAACACATCTAGGCCCTCGCTGGTAATGTTTTACAGAATCTCGTTCGTGACGTCCCTTACATCTCGGTTGAAATATTATATACGTCTATAGCGTTATATATCCTAACCTAATGCAGGCTATCATCTCGGATGCAGTATTCTACAACATTCCTGGCGTATCGGCCGCTACTTCTCGGTGGGAACATTATATAGGTCTATAACGTAATATAACCTAACCTAACACATCTAGCCCCTCGCTGGTAATGCTTTACAGAATCCCGTTCCTGTCGTCCCGTACCTCTCGGTTGGGACATTATAAACGTCTACAGCGATATATATCCTAACGTAAGGCAGGCTGACATCTCGGATGTTGTATTTTACAACATTCCTGGCGTATCGGCCCCTACTTCTCGGTGGGAACATTATATTCGTCTATAACGTAATCTAACCTAACCTAACACATCTAGCCCCTCGCTGGTAATGTTTTACAGAATCCCGTTCGTTTCGTCCCGTACGTCTCGGTTGGGACATTATAAACGTCTACAGGTATATATATCCTAACGTAAGGTAGGCTAACATTTCGGATGTAGTATTTTACTACATTCCCGGCGTATCGGCCCCTACTTCTCGGTGGGATCATTATATTCGTCAATAACGTAATATAACCTAACCTAACCCATCTAGCCCCTCGCTGGTAACATTTTACAGAATCGCGTTCGTGTCGTCCCGTACGTCTCGATTGGGATATTATATACGTCTATAGCGTTATATATCCTAGCTTAAGGCAGGCTATCATCTCGGATGCGGTATTTATAACATTCCTGGCATATCGGCCCCTACTTCTCGGTGGGAACATTATATAGGTCTATAACGTAATATAACCTATCCTAACCCATCTAGCCCCTCGCAGGTAATGTTTTACAGAATCGCGTTCGTGACGTTCCGTACGTCTCGATTGGGATATTATATACGTCTATAGCGTTATATATCCTAACCTAAGGCAGGCCATCATCTCGGATGCAGTATTTTACAACATTCCTGGCATATCGGCCCCTACTTCTCGGTGGGAACATTATATACGTCTATAACGTATCACAACCTAGCCTAACACATCTAGCACCTCGCTGGTAATGTTTTACAGAATCCCGTTCCTGTCGCCCCGTACGTCTCGGTTGGGACGTTATATACGTCTACAGCGATATATATCCTAACGTAAGGCAGGCTATCATCTCGGATGTAGTATTTTACAACATTCCCGGCGTATAGGCCTCTACCTCTCGGTGGGATCATTATATTCGTCTATGACGTGATATAACCTAACCTAACACATCTAGGCCCTGGCTGGTAATGTTTTACAGAATCTCGTTCGTGACGTCCCGTACATCTCGGTTGGAATATTATATACGTCTATAGCGTTATATATCCTAACCTAATGCAGGCTATCATCTCGGATGCAGTATTCTACAACATTCCTGGCGTATCGGCCCCTACTTCTCGGTGGGAACATTATATAGGTCTATAACGTAATATAACCTAACCTAACACATCTAGGCCCTCGCTGGTAATGTTTTACAGAATCTCGTTCGTGACGTCCCTTACATCTCGGTTGAAATATTATATACGTCTATAGCGTTATATATCCTAACCTAATGCAGGCTATCATCTCGGATGCAGTATTCTACAACATTCCTGGCGTATCGGCCGCTACTTCTCGGTGGGAACATTATATAGGTCTATAACGTAATATAACCTAACCTAACACATCTAGGCCCTCGCTGGTAATGTTTTACAGAATCTCGTTCGTGACGTCCCGTACATCTCGGTTGGAATATTATATACGTCTATAGCGTTATACATCCTAACCTAATGCAGGCTATCATCTCGGATGCAGTATTCTACAACATTCCTGGCGTATCGGCCCAACTTCACGGTGGGAACATTATATATGTCTATAACGTATCACAACCTAACCTAACACATCTAGCCCCTCGCTGGTAATGCTTTACAGAATCCCGTTCCTGTCGTCCCGTACCTCTCGGTTGGGACATTATAAACGTCTACAGCGATATATATCCTAACGTAAGGCAGGCTGACATCTCGGATGTTGTATTTTAGAACATTCCTGGCGTATCGGCCCCTACTTCTCGGTGGGAACATTATATTCGTCTATAACGTAATCTAACCTAACCTAACACATCTAGCCCCTCGCTGGTAATGTTTTACAGAATCCCGTTCGTTTCGTCCCGTACGTCTCGGTTGGGACATTATAAACGTCTACAGGGATATATATCCTAACGTAAGGTAGGCTAACATATCGGATGTAGTATTTTACTACATTCCCGGCGTATCGGCCCCTACTTCTCGGTGGGATCATTATATTCGTCTATAACGTAATATAACCTAACCTAACCCATCTAGCCCCTCGCTGGTAACATTTTACAGAATCGCGTTCGTGTCGTTCCGTACGTCTCGATTGGGATATTATATACGTCTATAGCGTTATATATCCTAGCTTAAGGCAGGCTATCATCTCGGATGCAGTATTTTAAAACATTCCTGGCATATCGGCCCCTACTTCTCGGTGGGAACATTATATAGGTCTATAACGTAATATAACCTAACCTAACCCATCTAGCCCCTCGCTGGTAACATTTTACAGAATCCCGTTCGTGCCGTGCCGTACATCTCGGTTGGAATATTACATACGTCTATAGCGTTATATATCCTAACCTAATGCAGGCTATCATCTCGGATGCAGTATTCTACAACATTCCTGGCGTATCGGCCCCTACTTCTCGGTGGGAACATTATATAGGTCTATAACGTAATATAACCTAACCTAACACATCTAGGCCCTCGCTGGTAATGTTTTACAGAACCTAGTTAGTGACGACCCGTACATCTCGGCTGGAATATTATATATGTCTATAGAGTTATATATCCTAACCTAAGGCAGGCTATCATCTCGGATGTATTATTTTACAACATTCCTGGCGTATCGGCCCCCGTTCTCGGTGGGAACATTATATACGTCTATAACGTATCACAAACTAACCTAACCCATGTAGCCCCTCGCTGGTAATGTTTTACAGAATCCCGTTCGTTTCGTCCCGTACGTCTCGGTTGGGATGTTATATACGTCTACAGCGATATATATCCTAACCTAAGGCAGGCTATCATCTCGGATGTAGTATTTTACAACATTCCTGACGTATCGGCCCCTACTTCTCTGTGGGAACATTATATTCGTCTATAACGTAACATAACCTAACCTAACCCATCTAGCCCCTCGCTGGTAATGTTTTACAGAATCCCGTTCGTTTCGTCCCGTACGTCTCGGTTGGGACATTATAAACGTCTACAGCGATATATATCCTAACGTAAGGTAGGCTAACATCTCGGATGTAGTATTTTACAACATTCCTGTCGTATCGGCTCTTACTTCTCGGTGGGAACATTATATTCGTCTATAACGTAACATAACCTAACCTAACCCATCTAGCCCCTCGCTGGTAATGTTTTACAGAATCCCGTTCGTTTCGTCCCGTACGTCTCGGTTGGGACATTATAAACGTCTACAGGTATATATATCCTAACGTAAGGTAGGCTAACATTTCGGATGTAGTATTTTACTACATTCCCGGCGTATCGGCCCCTACTTCTCGGTGGGATCATTATATTCGTCAATAACGTAATATAACCTAACCTAACCCATCTAGCCCCTCGCTGGTAACATTTTACAGAATCGCGTTCGTGTCGTCCCGTACGTCTCGATTGGGATATTATATACGTCTATAGCGTTATATATCCTAGCTTAAGGCAGGCTATCATCTCGGATGGAGTATTTTAAAACATTCCTGGCATATCGGCCCCTACTTCTCGGTGGGAACATTATATAGGTCTATAACGTAATATAACCTAACCTAACCCATCTAGCCCCTCGCTGGTAGCATTTTACAGAATCCCGTTCGTGCCGTGCCGTACATCTCGGTTGGAATATTATATACGTCTATAGCGTTATATATCCTAACCTAAGGCAGGCTATCATCTCGGATGTAGTATTCTACAACATTCCTGGCGTATCGGCCCCTACTTCTCGGTGGGAACATTATATAGGTCTATAACGTAATATAACCTAACATAACACATCTAGCCCCTCGCAGGTAATGTTTTACAGAATCGCGTTCGTGACGTTCCGTACGTCTCGATTGGGATATTATATACGTCTATAGCGTTATATATCCTAACCTAAGGCAGGCCATCATCTCGGATGCAGTATTTTACAACATTCCTGGCATATCGGCCCCTACTTCTCGGTGGGAACATTATATACGTCTATAACGTAATATAACCTAACCTAACACATCTAGGCCCTCGCTGGTAATGTTTTACAGAATCTCGTTCGTGACGTCCCGTACATCTCGGTTGGAATATTATATACGTCTATAGCGTTATACATCCTAACCTAATGCAGGCTATCATCTCGGATGCAGTATTCTACAACATTCCTGGCGTATCGGCCCAACTTCACGGTGGGAACATTATATATGTCTATAACGTGTACAACCTAACCTAACACATCTAGCCCCTCGCTGGTAATGCTTTACAGAATCCCGTTCCTGTCGTCCCGTACCTCTCGGTTGGGACATTATAAACGTCTACAGCGATATATATCCTAACGTAAGGCAGGCTGACATCTCGGATGTTGTATTTTACAACATTCCTGGCGTATCGGCCCCAACTTCTCGGTGGGAACATTATATTCGTCTATAACGTAATCTAACCTAACCTAACACATCTAGCCCCTCGCTGGTAATGTTTTACAGAATCCCGTTCGTTTCGTCCCGTACGTCTCGGTTGGGACATTATAAACGTCTACAGGGATATATATCCTAACGTAAGGTAGGCTAACATTTCGGATGTAGTATTTTACTACATTCCCGGCGTATCGGCCCCTACTTCTCGGTGGGATCATTATATTCGTCAATAACGTAATATAACCTAACCTAACCCATCTAGCCCCTCGCTGGTAACATTTTACAGAATCGCGTTCGTGTCGTCCCGTACGTCTCGATTGGGATATTATATACGTCTATAGCGTTATATATCCTAGCTTAAGGCAGGCTATCCTCTCGGATGCAGTATTTTAAAACATTCCTGGCATATCGGCCCCTACTTCTCGGTGGGAACATTATATAGGTCTATAACGTAATACAACCTAACCTAACCCATCTAGCCCCTCGCTGGTAGCATTTTACAGAATCCCGTTCGTGCCGTGCCGTACATCTCGGTTGGAATATTATATACGTCTATAGCGTTATATATCCTAACCTAAGGCAGGATATCATCTCGGATGTAGTATTCTACAACATTCCTGGCGTATCGGCCCCTACTTCTCGGTGGGAACATTATATAGGTCTATAACGTAATATAACCTAACATAACACATCTAGCCCCTCGCTGGTAATGTTTTACAGAATCGCGTTCGTGACGTTCCGTACGTCTCGATTGGGATATTATATACGTCTATAGCGTTATATATCCTAACCTAAGGCAGGCCATCATCTCGGATGCAGTATTTTACAACATTCCTGGCATATCGGCCCCTACTTCTCGGTGGGAACATTATATACGTCTATAACGTATCACAACCTAGCCTAACACATCTAGCACCTCGCTGCTAATGTTTTACAGAATCCCGTTCCTGTCGCCCCGAACGTCTCGGTTGGGACGTTATATACGTCTACAGCGATATATATCCTAACGTAAGGCAGGCTATCATCTCGGATGTAGTATTTTACAACATTCCTGGCGTATCGGTCCCTACTTCTCGGTGGGAACATTATACACGTCTATAACGAATCACATCCTAACCTAAACCATCTAGCCCCTCGCTGGTAATGTTTTACAGAATCGCGTTCGTGTCGTCCCGTACATCTCGGTTGGAATATTATATACGTCTATAGCGTTATATATCCTTATCTAAGGCAGGCTATCAACTTGGATGTGGTATTCTACAACATTCCTGGCGTATCGGCCCGTACTTCTCGGTGGGAACATTATATACGTCTATAACGTATCACAACCTAACCTAACCCATCTAGCCCCTCTCTGGTAATGTGATACATAATCCCGTTCCTGTCGTCCCGTACATCTCGGTTGGGATATTATATACGTCTACAGCGATATATATCCTAACGTAAGGCAGGCTGACATCTCGGATGTTGTATTTTACAACATTCCTGGCGTATCGGCCCCTACTTCTCGGTGGGAACATTATATTCGTCTATAACGTAATCTAACCTAACCTAACACATCTAGCCCCTCGCTGGTAATGTTTTACAGAATCCCGTTCGTTTCGTCCCGTACGTCTCGGTTGGGACATTATAAACGTCTACAGGTATATATATCCTAACGTAAGGTAGGCTAACATTTCGGATGTAGTATTTTACTACATTCCCGGCGTATCGGCCCCTACTTCTCGGTGGGATCATTATATTCGTCAATAACGTAATATAACCTAACCTAACCCATCTAGCCCCTCGCTGGTAATGTTTTACAGAATCGCGTTCGTGTCGTCCCGTACATCTCGGTTGGAATATTATATACGTCTATAGCGTTATATATCCTTATCTAAGGCAGGCTATCAACTTGGATGTGGTATTCTACAACATTCCTGGCGTATCGGCCCGTACTTCTCGGTGGGAACATTATATACGTCTATAACGTATCACAACCTAACCTAACCCATCTAGCCCCTCTCTGGTAATGTGATACATAATCCCGTTCCTGTCGTCCCGTACATCTCGGTTGGGATATTATATACGTCTACAGCGATATATATCCTAACGTAAGGCAGGCTGACATCTCGGATGTTGTATTTTACAACATTCCTGGCGTATCGGCCCCTACTTCTCGGTGGGAACATTATATTCGTCTATAACGTAATCTAACCTAACCTAACACATCTAGCACCTCGCTGGTAATGTTTTACAGAATCCCGTTCGTGCCGTCCCGTACATCTCGGTTGGAATATCAAATACGTCTATAGCGTTATATATCCTAACATAAGGCAGGCCACCATCTCGGATGTAGTATTTTACAACAATCCTGACGTATCGGCCCCTACTTCTCGGTGGGAACATTATATTCGTCTATAACGTATCACATCCTAACCTAACCCATCTAGCTCCTCGCTGGTAATGTTTTACAGAATCCCGTTCCTGTCGTCCCGTACATCTCGGTTGGGATATTATATACGTCTACAGCGATATATATCCTAACGTAAGGCAGACTAACATCTCGGATGTAGTATTTTACAACATTCCTGGCGTATCGGCCTCTACTTCTCGGTGGGAACATTATATTCGTCTATAACGTAACATAACCTAACCTAACCCATCTAGCCCCTCGCTGGTAATGTTTTACAGAATCCCGTTCCTGTCGTCCCGTACCTCTCGGTTGGGACATTATAAACGTCTACAGCGATATATATCATAACGTAAGGCAGGCTGACATCTCGGATGTTGTATTTTACAACATTCCTGGCGTATCGGCCCCTACTTCTCGGTGGGAACATTATATTCGTCTATAACGTAATCTAACCTAACCTAACACATCTAGCCCCTCGCTGGTAATGTTTTACAGAATCCCGTTCGTGCCGTCCCGTACATCTCAGTTGGAATATTATATACGTATATAGCGTTATATATCCTTATCTAAGGCAGGCTATCATCTCGGATGTAGTATTCTACATCATTCCTGGCGTATCGGCCCCTACTTCTCGGTGGGAACATTATATAGGTCTATAACGTAATATAACCTAACATAACACATCTAGCCCCTCGCTGGTAATGTTTTACAGAATCGCGTTCGTGACGTACCGTACGTCTCGATTGGGATATTATATACGTCTATAGCGTTATATATCCTAACCTAAGGCAGGCCATCAGCTCGGATGCAGTAATCTACAACATTCCTGTCGTATCGGCCCCTACTTCTCGGTGGGAACATTACATAGTTCTATAACGTAATATAACCTAACCTAACACATCTAGCCCCTCGCTGGTAATGTTCTACAGAATCGCGTTCGTGTCGTTCCGTACGTCTCGATTGGGATATTAAATACGTCTATAGCGTTATATATCCTAACCTAAGGTAGGCCATCATCTCGGATGCAGTATTTTACAACATTCCTGGCATATCGGCCGCTACTTCTCGGTGGGAACAATATATTCGTCTATAACGTAATATATCCTAACCTAACACATCTAGGCCCTGGCTGGTAATGTTTTACAGAATCTCGTTCGTGACGTCCCGTACATCTCGGTTGGAATATTAAATACGTCTATAGCGTTATATATCCTAACCTAAGGCAGGCCACCATCTCGGATGTAGTATTTTACAACAATCCTGACGTATCGGCCCCTACTTCTCGGTGGGAACATTATATTCATCTATAACGTATCACATCCTAACCTAACCCATCTAGCTCCTCGCTGGTAATGTTTTACAGAATCCCGTTCCTGTCGTCCCGTACATCTCGGTTGGGATATTATATACGTCTACAGCGATATATATCCTAACGTAAGGCAGACTAACATCTCGGATGTAGTATTTTACAACATTCCTGGCATATCGACCCCTACTTCTCGGTGGGAACATTATACACGTCTATAACGTATCACATCCTAACCTAACCCATTTAGCCCCTCGCTGGTAATGTTTTACAGAATCGCGTTCGTGACGTACCGTACGTCCCGATTGGGATATTATATACGTCTATAGCGTTATATATCCTAACCTAAGGCAGGCCATCATCTCGGATGCAGTAATCTACAACACTCCTGTCGTATCGGCCCCTACTTCTCGGTGGGAACATTATATTCGTCTATAACGTAATATATCCTAACCTAACACATCTAGGCCCTGGCTGGTAATGTTTTACAGAATCTCGTTCGTGACGTCCCGTACATCTCGGTTGGAATATTATATACGTCTATAGCGTTATATATCCTAACCTAATGCAGGCTATCATCTCGGATGCAGTATTCTGCAACATTCCTGGCGTATCGGCCCCTACTTCGCGGTGGGAACATTATATAGGTCTATAACGTAATATAACCTTACCTAACACATCTAGGCCCTCGCTGGTAATGTTTTACAGAACCTCGTTAGTGACGTCCCGTACATCTCGGTTGGAATATTATATACGTCTACAGCGATATATATCCTAACCTAAGGCAGGCTATCATCTCGGATGTAGTATTTTACAACATTCCTGACGTATCGGCCCGTACTTCTCTGTGGGAACATTATATAGGTCTATAACGTAATATAACCTAGGCTAACCCATCTAGCCCCTCGCTGGTAACATTTTACAGAATCCCGTTCGTGCCGTGCCGTACATCTCGGTTGGAATATTATATACGTCTATTGCGTTATATATCCTAACCTAAGGCAGGCTATCATCTCGGATGTAGTATTCTACATCATTCCTGGCGTATCGGCCCCTACTTCTCGGTGGGAACATTATATTCGTCTATAACGTAATATAACCTAACCTAACCCATCTAGTCCCTCGCTGGTAACATTTTACAGAATCGCGTTCGTGTCGTCCCGTACGTCTCGATTGGGATATTATATACGTCTATAGCGTTATATATCCTAGCTTAAGGCAGGCTATCATCTCGGATGCAGTATTTTAAAACATTCCTGGCATATCGGCCCCTACTTCTCGGTGGGAACATTATATGCGTCTATAACGTATCACAACCTAACCTAACCCATCTAGCCCCACTCTGGTAATGTGATACAGAATCCCGTTCCTGTCGTCCCGTACATCTCGGTTGGAATATTATATACGTCTATAGCGTTATATATCCTAACCTAAGGCAGGCCATCATCTCGGATGCAGAATTTTACAACATTCCTGGCGTATCAGCCCCCGTTCTCGGTGGGAACATTAGATATGTCTATAGCATATCAGATCCTAACCTAACCCATCTAGCCCCTCGCTGGTAATGTTTTACAGAATCCCGTTCCTGTCGTCCCGTACATCTCGGTTGGGATATTATATACGTCTACAGCGATATATATCCTAACGTAAGGCAGGCTCACATCTCGGATGTAGTATTTTACAACATTCCCGGCGTATAGGCCCCTACCTCTCGGTGGGATCATTATATTCGTCTATGACGTGATATAACCTAACCTAACACATCTAGGCCCTGGCTGGTAATCTTTTACAGAATCTCGCTCGTGACGTCCCGTACATCTCGGTTGGAATATTATATACGTCTATAGCGTTATACATCCTAACCTAATGCAGGCTATCATCTCGGATGCAGTATTCTACAACATTCCTGGCGTATCGGCCCAACTTCACGGTGGGAACATTATATATGTCTGTAACGTACCACAACCTAACCTAACACATCTAGCCCCTCGCTGGTAATGCTTTACAGAATCCCGTTCCTGTCGTCCCGTACCTCTCGGTTGGGACATTATAAACGTCTACAGCGATATATATCCTAACGTAAGGCAGGCTGACATCTCGGATGTTGTATTTTACAACATTCCTGGCGTATCGGCCCCTACTTCTCGGTGGGAACATTATATTCGTCTATAACGTAATCTAACCTAACCTAACACATCTAGCCCCTCGCTGGTAATGTTTTACAGAATCCCGTTCGTTTCGTCCCGTACGTCTCGGCTGGGACATTATAAACGTCTACAGGGATATATATCCTAACGTAAGGTAGGCTAACATATCGGATGTAGTATTTTACTACATTCCCGGCGTATCGGCCCCTACTTCTCGGTGGGATCATTATATTCGTCTATAACGTAATATAACCTAACCTAACCCATCTAGCCCCTCGCTGGTAACATTTTACAGAATCGCGTTCGTGTCGTTCCGTACGTCTCGATTGGGATATTATATACGTCTATAGCGTTATATATCCTAGCTTAAGGCAGGCTATCATCTCGGATGCAGTATTTTAAAACATTCCTGGCATATCGGCCCCTACTTCTCGGTGGGAACATTATATAGGTCTATAACGTAATATAACCTAACCTAACCCATCTAGCCCCTCGCTGGTAACATTTTACAGAATCCCGTTCGTGCCGTGCCGTACATCTCGGTTGGAATATTACATACGTCTATAGCGTTATATATCCTAACCTAATGCAGGCTATCATCTCGGATGCAGTATTCTATAACATTCCTGGCGTATCGGCCCCTACTTCTCGGTGGGAACATTATACAGGTCTATAACGTAATATAACCTAACCTAACACATCTAGGCCCTCGCTGGTAATGTTTTACAGAACCTAGTTAGTGACGACCCGTACATCTCGGTTGGAATATTATATATGTCTATAGAGTTATATATCCTAACCTAAGGCAGGCTATCATCTCGGATGTATTATTTTACAACATTCCTGGCGTATCGGCCCCCGTTCTCGGTGGGAACATTATATACGTCTATAACGTATCACAAACTAACCTAACCCATCTAGCCCCTCGCTGGTAGTGTTTTACAGAATCCCGTTCGTTTCGTCCCGTACGTCTCGGTTGGGATGTTATATACGTCTACAGCGATATATATCCTAACCTAAGGCAGGCTATCATCTCGGATGTAGTATTTTACAACATTCCTGACGTATCGGCCCCTACTTCTCTGTGGGAACATTATATTCGTCTATAACGTAACATAACCTAACCTAACCCATCTAGCCCCTCGCTGGTAATGTTTTACAGAATCCCGTTCGTTTCGTCCCGTACGTCTCGGTTGGGACATTATAAACGTCTACAGCGATATATATCCTAACGTAAGGTAGGCTAACATCTCGGATGTAGTATTTTACAACATTCCTGGCGTATCGGCTCCTACTTCTCGGTGGGAACATTATATTCGTCTATAACGTAACATAACCTAACCTAACCCATCTAGCCCCTCGCTGGTAATGTTTTACAGAATCCCGTTCGTTTCGTCCCGTACGTCTCGGTTGGGACATTATAAACGTCTACAGGGATATATATCCTAACGTAAGGTAGGCTAACATTTCGGATGTAGTATTTTACTACATTCCCGGCGTATCGGCCCCTACTTCTCGGTGGGATCATTATATTCGTCAATAACGTAATATAACCTAACCTAACCCATCTAGCCCCTCGCTGGTAACATTTTACAGAATCGCGTTCGTGTCGTCCCGTACGTCTCGATTGGGATATTATATACGTCTATAGCGTTATATATCCTAGCTTAAGGCAGGCTATCATCTCGGATGCAGTATTTTAAAACATTCCTGGCATATCGGCCCCTACTTCTCGGTGGGAACATTATATAGGTCTATAACGTAATATAACCTAACCTAACCCATCTAGCCCCTCGCTGGTAGCATTTTACAGAATCCCGTTCGTGCCGTGCCGTACATCTCGGTTGGAATATTATATACGTCTATAGCGTTATATATCCTAACCTAAGGCAGGCTATCATCTCGGATGTAGTATTCTACAACATTCCTGGCGTATCGGCCCCTACTTCTCGGTGGGAACATTATATAGGTCTATAACGTAATATAACCTAACATAACACATCTAGCCCCTCGCTGGTAATGTTTTACAGAATCGCGTTCGTGACGTTCCGTACGTCTCGATTGGGATATTATATACGTCTATAGCGTTATATGTCCTAACCTAAGGCAGGCCATCATCTCGGAAGCAGTATTTTACAACATTCCTGGCATATCGGCCCCTACTTCTCGGTGGGAACATTATATACGTCTATAACGTATCACAACCTAGCCTAACACATCTAGCACCTCGCTGGTAATGTTTTACAGTATCCCGTTCATGTCGCACCGTACGTCTCGGTTGGGACGTTATATACGTCTACAGCGATATATATCCTAACGTAAGGCAGGCTATCATCTCGGATGTAGTATTTTACAACATTCCTGGCGTATCGGTCCCTACTTCTCGGTGGGAACATTATACACGTCTATAACGAATCACATCCTAACCTAACCCATCTAGCCCCTCGCTGGTAATGTTTTACAGAATCGCGTTCGTGTCGTCCCGTACATCTCGGTTGGAATATTATATACGTCTATAGCGTTATATATCCTAACCTAAGGCAGGCTATCATCTTGGATGTAGTATTCTACAACATTCCTGGCGTATCGGCCCGTACTTCTCGGTGGGAACATTATATAGGTCTATAACGTAACATAACCTAACCTAACACATCTAGCCCCTCGCTGGTAATGTTTTACAGAATCGCGTTCGTGTCGTTCCGTACGTCTCGGTTGGGATGTTATATACGTCTACAGCGATATATATCCTAACCTAAGGCAGGCTATCATCTCGGATGTAGTATTTTACAACATTCCTGACGTATCGGCCCCTACTTCTCGGTGGGAACATTATATTCGTCTATAACGTAATCTAACCTAACCTAACACATATAGCCCCTCGCTGGTAATGTTTTCCAGAATCCCGTTCGTGCCGTCCCGTACATCTCGGTTGGAATATTATATACGTCTATAGCGTTATATATCCTTATCTAAGGCAGGCTATCATCTCGGATGTAGTATTCTACAACATTCCTGGCGTATCGGCCCGTACTTCTCGGTGGGAACATTATATAGGTCTATAACGTAATATAACCTAGGCTAACCCATCTAGCACCTCGCTGGTAACATTTTACAGAATCCCGTTCGTGCCGTGCCGTACATGTCGGTTGGAATATTATATACGTCTATAGCGTTATATATCCTAACCTAAGGCAGGCTATCATCTCGGATGTAGTATTCTACATCATTCCTGGCGTATCGGCCCCTACTTCTCGGTGGGAACATTATATAGGTCTATAACGTAATATAACCTAACATAACACATCTAGCCCCTCGCTGGTAATGTTTTACAGAATCGCGTTCGTGACGTACCGTACGTCTCGATTGGGATATTATATACGTCTATAGCGTTATATATCCTAGCTTAAGGCAGGCTATCATCTCGGATGCAGTATTTTAAAACATTCCTGGCATATCGGCCCCTACTTCTCGCTGGGAACATTATATACGTCTATAACGTATCACAACCTAACCTAACCCATCTAGCCCCTCTCTCGTAATGTGATACAGAATCCCGTTCCTGTCGTCCCGTACATCTCGGTTGGGATATTATATACGTCTACAGCGATATATATCCTAACGTAAGGCAGGCTAACATCTCGGATGTAGTATTTTACAACATTCCTGGCGTATCGGCCCCTGCTTCTCGGTGGGAGCATTATACACGTCTATAACGTATCACATCCTAACCTAACCCATCTAGCCCCTCGCTGTTAATGTTTAGAGCATCGCGTTCGTGTCGTCCCGTACATCTCGGTTGGGATATTATATACGTCTATAGCGTTATATATCCTAACCTAAGGTAGGCCATCATCTCGGATGCAGTATTTTACAACATTCCTGGCATATCGGCCGCTACTTCTCGGTGGGTACATTATATTCGTCTATAACGTAATCTAACCTAACCTAACACATCTAGCCCCTCGCTGGTAATGTTTTCCAGAATCCCGTTCGTGCCGTCCCGTACATCTCGGTTGGAATATTATATACGTCTATAGCGTTATATATCCTTATCTAAGGCAGGCTATCATCTTGGATGTAGTATTCTACAACATTCCTGGCGTATCGGCCCCTACTTCTCGGTGGGAACATTATATACGTCTATAACGTATCACAACCTAACCTAACACATCTAGCCCCTCGCTGGTAATGTTTTACAGAATCCCGTTCGTGACGTCCCGTACATCTCGGTTGGAATATTATATACGTCTATAGCGTTATATATCCTAACCTAAGGCAGGCCATCATCTCGGATGCAGAATTTTACAACATTCCTGGCGTATCAGCCCCCGTTATCGGTGGGAACATTAGATACGTCTATAGCGTATCAGATCCTAACCTAACCCATCTAGCCCCTCGCTGGTAATGTTTTACAGAATCCCGTTCCTGTCGTCCCGTACATCTCGGTTGGAATATTACATACGTCTATAGCGTTATATATCCTAACCTAATGCAGGCTATCATCTCGGATGCAGTATTCTACAACATTCCTGGCGTATCGGCCCCTACTTCTCGGTGGGAACATTATATAGGTCTATAACGTAATATAACCTAACCTAACACATCTAGGCCCTCGCTGGTAATGTTTTACAGAACCTAGTTAGTGACGACCCGTACATCTCGGTTGGAATATTATATATGTCTATAGAGTTATATATCCTAACCTAAGGCAGGCTATCATCTCGGATGTATTATTTTACAACATTCCTGGCGTATCGGCCCCCGTTCTCGGTGGGAACATTATATACGTCTATAACGTATCACAAACTAACCTAACCCATCTAGCCCCTCGCTGGTAGTGTTTTACAGAATCCCGTTCGTTTCGTCCCGTACGTCTCGGTTGGGATGTTATATACGTCTACAGCGATATATATCCTAACCTAAGGCAGGCTATCATCTCGGATGTAGTATTTTACAACATTCCTGACGTATCGGCCCCTACTTCTCTGTGGGAACATTATATTCGTCTATAACGTAACATAACCTAACCTAACCCATCTAGCCCCTCGCTGGTAATGTTTTACAGAATCCCGTTCGTTTCGTCCCGTACGTCTCGGTTGGGACATTATAAACGTCTACAGCGATATATATCCTAACGTAAGGTAGGCTAACATCTCGGATGTAGTATTTTACAACATTCCTGGCGTATCGGCTCCTACTTCTCGGTGGGAACATTATATTCGTCGATAACGTAACATAACCTAACCTAACCCATCTAGCCCCTCGCTGGTAATGTTTTACAGAATCCCGTTCGTTTCGTCCCGTACGTCTCGGTTAGGACATTATAAACGTCTACAGGGATATATATCCTAACGTAAGGTAGGCTAACATTTCGGATGTAGTATTTTACTACATTCCCGGCGTATCGGCCCCTACTTCTCGGTGGGATCATTATATTCGTCAATAACGTAATATAACCTAACCTAACCCATCTAGCCCCTCGCTGGTAACATTTTACAGAATCGCGTTCGTGTCGTCCCGTACGTCTCGATTGGGATATTATATACGTCTATAGCGTTATATATCCTAGCTTAAGGCAGGCTATCATCTCGGATGCAGTATTTTAAAACATTCCTGGCATATCGGCCCCTACTTCTCGGTGGGAACATTATATAGGTCTATAACGTAATATAACCTAACCTAACCCATCTAGCCCCTCGCTGGTAGCATTTTACAGAATCCCGTTCGTGCCGTGCCGTACATCTCGGTTGGAATATTATATACGTCTATAGCGTTATATATCCTAACCTAAGGCAGGCTATCATCTCGGATGTAGTATTCTACAACATTCCTGGCGTATCGGCCCCTACTTCTCGGTGGGAACATTATATAGGTCTATAACGTAATATAACCTAACATAATACATCTAGCCCCTCGCTGGTAATGTTTTACAGAATCGCGTTCGTGACGTTCCGTACGTCTCGATTGGGATATTATATACGTCTATAGCGTTATATGTCCTAACCTAAGGCAGGCCATCATCTCGGATGCAGTATTTTACAACATTCCTGGCATATCGGCCCCTACTTCTCGGTGGGAACATTATATACGTCTATAACGTATCACAACCTAGCCTAACACATCTAGCACCTCGCTGGTAATGTTTTACAGAATCCCGTTCCTGTCGCCCCGTACGTCTCGGTTGGGACGTTATATACGTCTACAGCGATATATATCCTAACGTAAGGCAGGCTATCATCTCGGATGTAGTATTTTACAACATTCCTGGCGTATCGGTCCCTACTTCTCGGTGGGAACATTATACACGTCTATAACGAATCACATCCTAACCTAACCCATCTAGCCCCTCGCTGGTAATGTTTTACAGAATCCCGTTCGTGCCGTCCCGTACATCTCGGTTGGAATATTATATACGTCTATAGCGTTATATATCCTAACCTAAGGCAGGCCATCATCTCGGATGCAGTAATCTACAACATTCCTGTCGTATCGGCCCCTACTTCTCGGTGGGAACATTATATTCGTCTATAACGTAATATATCCTAACCTAACACATCTAGGCCCTGGCTGGTAATGTTTTACAGAATCTCGTTCGTGACGTCCCGTACGTCTCGATTGGGATATTATATACGTCTATAGCGTTATATATCCTAACCTAAGGCAGGCCATCATCTCGGATGCAGTAATCTACAACATTCCTGGCGTATCGGCCCCTACTTCTCGGTGGGAACATTACATAGGTCTATAACGTAATATAACCTAACCTAACACATCTAGCCCCTCGCTGGTAATGTTTTACAGAATCGCGTTCGTGTCGTTCCGTACGTCTCGATTGGGATATTAAATACGTCTATAGCGTTATATATCCTAACCTAAGGTAGGCCATCATCTCGGATGCAGTATTTTACAACATTCCTGGCATATCGGCCGCTACTTCTCGGTGGGAACATTATATTCGTCTATAACGTAATCTAACCTAACCTAACACATCTAGCCCCTCGCTGGTAATGTTTACCAGAATCCCGTTCGTGCCGTCCCGTACATCTCGGTTGGAATATTATATACGTCCATAGCGTTATATATCCTTATCTAAGGCAGGCTATCATCTTGGATGTAGTATTCTACAACATTCCTGGCGTATCGGCCCGTACTTCTCGGTGGGAACATTATATACGTCTATAACGTATCACAACCTAACCTAACCCATCTAGCCCCTCTCTGGTAATGTGATACAGAATCCCGTTCCTGTCGTCCCGTACATCTCGGTTGGGATATTATATACGTCTACAGCGATATATATCCTAACGTAAGGCAGGCTGACATCTCGGATGTTGTATTTTACAACATTCCTGGCGTATCGGCCCCTACTTCTCGGTGGGAACATTATATTCGTCTATAACGTAATCTAACCTAACCTAACACATCTAGCCCCTCGCTGGTAATGTTTTACAGAATCCCGTTCGTGCCGTCCCGTACATCTCGGTTGGAATATTAAATACGTCTATAGCGTTATATATCCTAACATTAGGCAGGCCACTATCTCGGATGTAGTATTTTACAACAATCCTGACGTATCGGCCCCTACTTCTCGGTGGGAACATTATATTCGTCTATAACGTATCACATCCTAACCTAACCCATCTAGCTCCTCGCTGGTAATGTTTTACAGAATCCCGTTCCTGTCGTCCCGTACATCTCGGTTGGGATATTATATACGTCTACAGCGATATATATCCTAACGTAAGGCAGACTAACATCTCGGATGTAGTATTTTACAACATACCTGGCGTATCGGCCTCTACTTCTCGGTGGGAACATTATATTCGTCTATAACGTAACATAACCTAACCTAACCCATCTAGCCCCTCGCTGGTAATGTTTTACAGAATCCCGTTCCTGTCGTCCCGTACCTCTCGGTTGGGACATTATAAACGTCTACAGCGATATATATCATAACGTAAGGCAGGCTGACATCTCGGATGTTGTATTTTACAACATTCCTGGCGTATCGGCCCCTACTTCTCGGTGGGAACATTATATTCGTCTATAACGTAATCTAACCTAACCTAACACATCTAGCCCCTCGCTGGTAATGTTTTACAGAATCCCGTTCGTGCCGTCCCGTACATCTCAGTTGGAATATTATATACGTATATAGCGTTATATATCCTTATCTAAGGCAGGCTATCATCTCGGATGTAGTATTCTACAACATTCCTGGCGTATCGGCCCGTACTTCTCGGTGGGAACATTATATAGGTCTATAACGTAATATAACCTAGGCTAACCCATCTAGCCCCTCGCTGGTAACATTTTACAGAATCCCGTTCGTGCCGTGCCGTACATCTCGGTTGGAATATTATATACGTCTATAGCGTTATATATCCTAACCTAAGGCAGGCTATCATCTCGGATGTGGTATTCTACATCATTCCTGGCGTATCGGCCCCTACTTCTCGGTGGGAACATTATATAGGTCTATAACGTAATATAACCTAACATAACACATCTAGCCCCTCGCTGGTAATGTTTTACAGAATCGCGTTCGTGACGTACCGTACGTCTCGATTGGGATATTATATACGTCTATAGCGTTATATATCCTAACCTAAGGCAGGCCATCATCACGGATGCAGTAATCTACAACATTCCTGTCGTATCGGCCCCTACTTCTCGGTGGGAACATTACATAGGTCTATAACGTAATATAACCTAACCTAACACATCTAGCCCCTCGCTGGTAATGTTCTACAGAATCGCGTTCGTGTCGTTCCGTACGTCTCGATTGGGATATTAAATACGTCTATAGCGTTATATATCCTAACCTAAGGTAGGCCATCATCTCGGATGCAGTATTTTACAACATTCCTGGCATATCGGCCGCTACTTCTCGGTGGGAACATTATATTCGTCTATAACGTAATATATCCTAACCTAACACATCTAGGCCCTGGCTGGTAATGTTTTACAGAATCTCGTTCGTGACGTCCCGTACATCTCGGTTGGAATATTAAATACGTCTATAGCGTTATATATCCTAACCTAAGGCAGGCCACCATCTCGGATGTAGTATTTTACAACAATCCTGACGTATCGGCCCCTACTTCTCCGTGGGAACATTATATTCGTCTATAACGTATCACATCCTAACCTAACCCATCTAGCTCCTCGCTGGTAATGTTTTACAGAATCCCGTTCCTGTCGTCCCGTACATCTCGGTTGGGATATTATATACGTCTACAGCGATATATATCCTAACGTAAGGCAGGCTATCATCTTGGATGTAGTATTCTACAACATTCCTGGCGTATCGGCCCGTACTTCTCGGTGGGAACATTATATACGTCTATAACGTATCACAACCTAACCTAACCCATCTAGCCCCTCGCTGGTAATGTTTTACAGAATCGCGTTCGTGTCGTTCCGTACGTCTCAATTGGGATATTAAATACGTCTATAGCGTTATATATCCTAACCTAAGGCAGGCCATCATCTCGGATGCAGTATTTTACAACATTCCTGGCATATCGACCCCTACTTCTCGGTGGGAACATTATATACGTCTATAACGTATCACAACCTAACCTAACCCATCTAGCCCCTCTCTGGTAATGTGATACAGAATCCCGTTCCTGTCGTCCCGTACATCTCGGTTGGGATATTATATACGTCTACAGCGATATATATCCTAACGTAAGGCAGGCTGACATCTCGTATGTTGTATTTTACAACATTCCTGGCGTATCGGCCCCTACTTCTCGGTGGGAACATTATATTCGTCTATAACGTAATCTAACCTAACCTAACACATCTAGGCCCTGGCTGGTAATGTTTTACAGAATCTCGTTCGTGACGTCCCGTACATCTCGGTTGGAATATTAAATACGTCTATAGCGTTATATATCCTAACCTAAGGCAGGCCACCATCTCGGATGTAGTATTTTACAACAATCCTGACGTTTCGGCCCCTACTTCACCGTGGGAACATTATATTCGTCTATAACGTATCACATCCTAACCTAACCCATCTAGCTCCTCGCTGGTAATGTTTTACAGAATCCCGTTCCTGTCGTCCCGTACATCTCGGTTGGGATATTATATACGTCTACAGCGATATATATCCTAACGTAAGGCAGACTAACATCTCGGATGTAGTATTTTACAACATTCCTGGCGTATCGGCCTCTAATTCTCGGTGGGAACATTATATTCGTCTATAACGTAACATAACCTAACCTAACCCATCTAGCCCCTCGCTGGTAGTGTTTTACAGAATCCCGTTCGTTTCGTCCCGTACGTCTCGGTTGGAATATTATATACGTCTATAGCGTTATATATCCTATCCTAAGGCAGGCTATCATCTCGGATGTAGTATTCTACAACATTCCTGGCGTATCGGCCCCTACTTCTCGGTGGGAACATTATATAGGTCTATAACGTAATATAACCTAACCTAACGCATCTAGCCCCTCGCTGGTAATGTTTTACAGAATCGCGTTCGTGTCGTTCCGTACGTCTCAATTGGGATATTAAATACGTCTATAGCGTTATATATCCTAACCTAAGGCAGGCCATCATCTCGGATGCAGTATTTTACAACATTCCTGGCATATCGACCCCTACTTCTCGGTGGGAACATTATATACTTCTATAACGTATCACAACCTAGCCTAACCCATCTAGCCCCTCGCTGGTAATGTTTTACAGAATCCCGTTCCTGTCGTCCCGTACGTCTCGGTTGGGACTTTATATACGTCTACAGCGATATATATCCTAACGTAAGGCAGACTAACATCTCGGATGTAGTATTTTACAACATTCCTGGCGTATCGGCCCCTGCTTCTCGGTGGGAACATTATACACGTCTATAACGTAATCTAACCTAACCTAACACATCTAGCCCCTCGCTGGTAATGTTTTACAGAATCCCGTTCGTGCCGTCCCGTACATCTCGGTTGGAATATTATATACGTCTATAGCGTTATATATCCTAAACTAAGGCAGGCCATCATCTCGGATGCAGTAATCTACAACATTCCTGGCGTATCGGCCCCTACTTCTCGGTGGGAACATTACATAGGTCTATAACGTAATATAACCTAACCTAACACATCTAGCCCCTCGCTGGTAATGTTTTACAGAATCGCGTTCGTGTCGTTCCGTACGTCTCGATTGGGATATTAAATACGTCTATAGCGTTATATATCCTAACCTAAGGTAGGCCATCATCTCGGATGCAGTATTTTACAACATTCCTGGCATATCGGCCGCTACTTCTCGGTGGGAACATTATATTCGTCTATAACGTAATATATCCTAACCTAACACATCTAGGCCCTGGCTGGTAATGTTTTACAGAATCTCGTTCGTGACGTCCCGTACATCTCGGTTGGAATATTATATACGTCTATAGCGTTATATATCCTAACCTAAGGCAGGCTATCATCTCGGATGTAGTATTTTACAACATTCCTGACGTATCGGCCCGTACTTCTCGGTGGGAACATTATATAGGTCTATAACGTAATATAACCTAACATAACACATCTAGCCCCTCGCTGGTAATTTTTTACAGAATCGCGTTCGTGACGTACCGTACGTCTCGATTGGGATATTATATACGTCTATAGCGTTATATATCCTAACCTAAGGCAGGCCATCATCACGGATGCAGTAATCTACAACATTCCTGTCGTATCGGCCCCTACTTCTCGGTGGGAACATTACATAGGTCTATAACGTAATATAACCTAACCTAACACATCTAGCCCCTCGCTGGTAATGTTCTACAGAATCGCGTTCGTGTCGTTCCGTACGTCTCGATTGGGATATTAAATACGTCTATAGCGTTATATATCCTAACCTAAGGTAGGCCATCATCTCGGATGCAGTATTTTACAACATTCCTGGCATATCGGCCGCTACTTCTCGGTGGGAACATTATATTCGTCTATAACGTAATATATCCTAACCTAACACATCTAGGCCCTGGCTGGTAATGTTTTACAGAATCTCGTTCGTGACGTCCCGTACATCTCGGTTGGAATATTAAATACGTCTATAGCGTTATATATCCTAACCTAAGGCAGGCCACCATCTCGGATGTAGTATTTTACAACAATCCTGACGTTTCGGCCCCTACTTCTCCGTGGGAACATTATATTCGTCTATAACGTATCACATCCTAACCTAACCCATCTAGCTCCTCGCTGGTAATGTTTTACAGAATCCCGTTCCTGTCGTCCCGTACATCTCGGTTGGGATATTATATACGTCTACAGCGATATATATCCTAACGTAAGGCAGACTAACATCTCGGATGTAGTATTTTACAACATTCCTGGCGTATCGGCCTCTAATTCTCGGTGGGAACATTATATTCGTCTATAACGTAACATAACCTAACCTAACCCATCTAGCCCCTCGCTGGTAGTGTTTTACAGAATCCCGTTCGTTTCGTCCCGTACGTCTCGGTTGGAATATTATATACGTCTATAGCGTTATATATCCTATCCTAAGGAAGGCTATCTTCTCGGATGTAGTATTCTACAACATTCCTGGCGTATCGGCCCCTACTTCTCGGTGGGAACATTATATAGGTCTATAACGTAATATAACCTAACCTAACGCATCTAGCCCCTCGCTGGTAATGTTTTACAGAATCGCGTTCGTGTCGTTCCGTACGTCTCAATTGGGATATTAAATACGTCTATAGCGTTATATATCCTAACCTAAGGCAGGCCATCATCTCGGATGCAGTATTTTACAACATTCCTGGCATATCGACCCCTACTTCTCGGTGGGAACATTATATACTTCTATAACGTATCACAACCTAGCCTAACCCATCTAGCCCCTCGCTGGTAATGTTTTACAGAATCCCGTTCCTGTCGTCCCGTACGTCTCGGTTGGGACTTTATATACGTCTACAGCGATATATATCCTAACGTAAGGCAGGCTAACATCTCGGATGTAGTATTTTACAACATTCCTGGCGTATCGGCCCCTGCTTCTCGGTGGGAACATTATACACGTCTATAACGTAATCTAACCTAACCTAACACATCTAGCCCCTCGCTGGTAATGTTTTACAGAATCCCGTTCGTGCCGTCCCGTACATCTCGGTTGGAATATTATATACGTCTATAGCGTTATATATCCTAAACTAAGGCAGGCCATCATCTCGGATGCAGTAATCTACAACATTCCTGGCGTATCGGCCCCTACTTCTCGGTGGGAACATTACATAGGTCTATAACGTAATATAACCTAACCTAACACATCTAGCCCCTCGCTGGTAATGTTTTACAGAATCGCGTTCGTGTCGTTCCGTACGTCTCGATTGGGATATTAAATACGTCTATAGCGTTATATATCCTAAACTAAGGTAGGCCATCATCTCGGATGCAGTATTTTACAACATTCCTGGCATATCGGCCGCTACTTCTCGGTGGGAACATTATATTCGTCTATAACGTAATATATCCTAACCTAACACATCTAGGCCCTGGCTGGTAATGTTTTACAGAATCTCGTTCGTGACGTCCCGTACATCTCGGTTGGAATATTATATACGTCTATAGCGTTATATATCCTAACCTAAGGCAGGCTATCATCTCGGATGTAGTATTTTACAACATTCCTGACGTATCGGCCCGTACTTCTCGGTGGGAACATTATATAGGTCTATAACGTAATATAACCTAGGCTAACCCATCTAGCCCCTCGCTGGTAACATTTTACAGAATCCCGTTCGTGCCGTGCCGTACATCTCGGTTGGAATATTATATACGCCTATAGCGTTATATATCCTAACCTAAGGCAGGCTATCATCTCGGATGTATTATTTTACAACATTCCTGGCGTATCGGCCCCCGTTCTCGGTGGGAACATTATATACGTCTATAACGTATCACAAACTAACCTAACCCATCTAGCCCCTCGCTGGTAATGTTTTACAGAATCCCGTTCGTTTCGTCCCGTACGTCTCGGTTGGGACATTATAAACGTCTACAGGGATATATATCCTAACGTAAGGCAGGCTATCATCTCGGATGTAGTATTCTACAACATTCCTGGCGTATCGGCCCCTACTTCTCGGTGGGAACATTATATAGGTCTATAACGTAATATAACCTAACATAACACATCTAGCCCCTCGCTGGTAACATTTTACAGAATCGCGTTCGTGTCGTCCCGTACGTCTCGATTGGGATATTATATACGTCTATAGCGTTACATATCCTAGCTTAAGGCAGGCTATCATCTCGGATGCAGTATTTTAAAACATTCCTGGCATATCGGCCCCTACTTCTCGGTGGGAACATTATATACGTCTATAACGTATCACAACCTAACCTAACCCATCTAGCCCCACTCTGGTAATGTGATACAGAATCCCGTTCCTGTCGTCCCGTACATCTCGGTTGGGATATTATATACGTCTACAGCGATATGTATCCGTACGTAAGGCAGGCTAACATCTCGGATGTAGTATTTTACAACATTCCTGGCATATCGGCCCCTGCTTCTCGGTGGGAACATTATACACGTCTATAACGTATCACATCCTAACCTAACCCATCTAGCCCCTCGCTGGTAATGTTTTACAGAATCGCGTTCGTGTCGTCCCGTACATCTCGGTTGGGATATTATATACGTCTACAGCGATATATATCCTAACCTAAGGCAGGCCATCATCTCGGATGCAGTAATCTACAACATTCCTGGCGTATCGGCCCCTACTTCTCGGTGGGAACATTATATTCGTCTATAACGTAATATATCTTAAGCTAACACATCTAGGCGCTCGCTGGTAATGTTTTACAGAACCTCGTTAGTGACGTCCCGTACATCTCGGTTGGAATATTATATACGTCTATAGCGTTATATGTCCTAACCTAAGGCACGCTATCATCTCGGATGTATTATTTTACAACATTCCTGGCGTATCGGCCCCCGTTCTCGGTGGGAACATTATATACGTCTATAACGTATCACAAACTAACCTAACCCATCTAGCCCCTCGCTGGTAATGTTTTACAGAATCCCGTTCGTTTCGACCCGTAGGTCTCGGTTGGGACGTTATATACGTCTACAGCGATATATATCCTAACCTAAGGGAGGCTAACATCTCGGATGTAGTATTTTACAACATTCCCGGCGTATCGGCCCCTACTTCTCGGTGGGATCATTATATTCGTCTATAACGTAATATAACCTAACCAAACCCATCTAGCCCCTCGCTGGTAACATTTTGCAGAATCGCGTTCGTGTCGTCCCGTACGTCTCGATTGGGATATTATATACGTCTATAGCGTTATATATCCTAACCTGAGGTAGGCTAACATCTCGGATGTAGTATTTTACAACATTCCCGGCGTATCTGCCCCTACTTCTCGGTGGGATCATTATATTCGTCTATAACGTAATATAACCTAACCTAACCCATCTAGCCCCTCGCTGGTAACATTTTACAGAATCGCGTTCGTGTCGTCCCGTACGTCTCGATTGGGATATTATATACGTCTATAGCGTTATATATCCTAGCTTAAGACAGGCTATCATCTCGGATGCAGTATTTTAAAACATTCCTGGCATATCGGCCCCTACTTCTCGCTGGGAACATTATATACGTCTATAACGTATCACAACCTAACCTAACCCATCTAGCCCCTCTCTGGTAATGTGATACAGAATCCCGTTCCTGTCGTCCCGTACATCTCGGTTGGGATATTATATACGTCTACAGCGATATATATCCTAACGTAAGGCAGGCTAACATCTCGGATGTAGTATTTTACAACATTCCTGGCGTATCGGCCCCTGCTTCTCGGTGGGAACATTATACACGTCTATAACGTATCACATCCTAACCTAACCCATCTAGCCCCTCGCTGGTAATGTTTTACAGAATCGCGTTCGTGTCGTCCCGTACATCTCGGTTGGGATATTATATACGTCTACAGCGATATATATCCTAACATAAGGCAGGCCATCATCTCGGATGCAGTAATCTACAACATTCCTGGCGTATCGGCCCCTACTTCTCGGTGGGAACATTATATTCGTCTATAACGTAATATATCTTAAGCTAACACATCTAGGCGCTCGCTGGTAATGTTTTACAGAACCTCGTTAGTGACGTCCCGTACATCTCGGTTGGAATATTATATACGTCTATAGCGTTATATGTCCTAACCTAAGGCACGCTATCATCTCGGATGTATTATTTTACAACATTCCTGGCGTATCGGCCCCCGTTCTCGGTGGGAACATTATATACGTCTATAACGTATCACAAACTAACCTAACCCATCTAGCCCCTCGCTGGTAATGTTTTACAGAATCCCGTTCCTGTCGTCCCGTACATCTCGGTTGGGATATTATATACGTCTACAGCGATATATATCCTAACGTAAGGCAGGCTAAGATCTCGGATGTAGTATTTTACAACATTCCTGGCGTATCGGCCCCTGCTTCTCGGTGGGAACATTATACACGTCTATAACGTATCACATCCTAACCTAACCCATCTAGCCCCTCGCTGGTAATGTTTTACAGAATCGCGTTCGTGTCGTCCCGTACATCTCGGTTGGGATATTATATACGTCTACAGCGATATATATCCTAACCTAAGGCAGGCCATCATCTCGGATGCAGGAATCTACAACATTCCTGGCGTATCGGCCCCTACTTCTCGGTGGGAACATTATATTCGTCTATAACGTAATATATCTTAAGCTAACACATCTAGGCCCTGGCTGGTAATGTTTTACAGAATCTCGTTCGTGACGTCCCGTACATCTCGGTTGGAATATTATATACGTCTACAGCGTTATATATCGTAACCTAAGGCAGGCTATCATCTCGGATGCAGTATTTTACAACATGCCTGGCGTATCGGCCCAACTTCACGGTGGGAACATTATATATGTCTATAACGTATCACAACCTAACCTAACACATCTAGCCCCTCGCTGGTAATGTTTTACAGAATCCCGTTCCTGTCGTCCCGTACCTCTCGGTCGGGACATTATAAACGTCTACAGCGATATATATCCTAACCTAAGGTAGGCTAACATCTCGGATGTAGTATTTTACAACATTCCCGGCGTATCTGCCCCTACTTCTCGGTGGGATCATTATATTCGTCTATAACGTAATATTACCTAACCTAACCCATCTAGCCCCTCGCTGGTAACATTTTACAGAATCGCGTTCGTTTCGTCCCGTACGTCTCGATTGGGATATTATATACGTCTATAGCGTTATATATCCTAGCTTAAGACAGGCTATCATCTCGGATGCAGTATTTTAAAACATTCCTGGCATATCGGCCCCTACTTCTCGCTGGGAACATTATATACGTCTATAGCGTATCACAACCTAACCTAACCCATCTAGCCCCTCTCCGGTAATGTGATACAGAATCCCGTTCCTGTCGTCCCGTACATCTCGGTTGGGATATTATATACGTCTACAGCGATATATATCCGTACGTAAGGCAGGCTGACATCTCGGATGTTATATTTTACAACATTCCTGGCGTATCGGCCCCTACTTCTCGGTGGGAACATTATATTCGTCTATAACGTAATATAACCTAACCTAACATATCTAGGCCCTCGCTGGTAATGTTTTACAGAACCTCGTTAGTGACGTCCCGTACATCTCGGTTGGAATATTATATACGTCTATAGCGTTATATATCCTAACCTAAGGCAGGCTATCATCTCGGATGTATTATTTTACAACATTCCTGGCGTATCGGCCCCCGTTCTCGGTGGGAACATTATATACGTCTGTAACGTATCACAAACTAACCTAACCCATCTAGCCCCTCGCTGGTAATGTTTTACAGAATCCCGTTCCTGTCGTCCCGTACATCTCGGTTGGGATATTATATACGTCTACAGCGATATATATCCTAACCTAAGGCAAGCCATCATCTCGGATGCAGTATTTTACAACATTCCTGGCATATCGGCCCCTACTTCTCCGTGGGAACATTATATACGTCTATAACGTAATATAACCTAACCTAACATATCTAGGCCCTCGGTGGTAATGTTTTACAGAATCCCGTTCGTGCCGTCCCGTACATCTCGGTTGGAATATTATATACGTCTATAGCGTTATATATCCTAACCTAAGGCAGGCTACCACCTTGGATGTAGTATTCTACAACATTCCTAGCGTATCGGCCCGTACTTCTCGGTGGGAACCTTATATAGGTCTATAACGTAATATAACCTAACCTAACACATCTAGCCCCTCGCTGGTAATGTTTTACAGAATCCCGTTCGTTTCGACCCGTAGGTCTCGGTTGGGACGTTATATACGTCTACAGCGATATATATCCTAACCTAAGGCAGGCTATCATCTCGGATGTAGTATTCTACAACATTCCTAGCGTATCGGCCCGTACTTCTCGGTGGGAACCTTATATAGGTCTATAACGTAATATAACCTAACCTAACACATCTAGCCCCTCGCTGGTAATGTTTTACAGAATCGCGTTAGTGACGTCCCGTACATCTCGGTTGGAATATTATATACGTCTATAGCGTTATATATCCTAACGTAAGGCAGGCTAACATCTCGGATGTAGTATTTTACAACATTCCTGGCGTATCGGCCCCTACTTCTCGGTGGGAACATTATATTCGTCTATAACGTAATATATCTTAAGCTAACACATCTAGGCGCTCGCTGGTAATGTTTTACAGAACCTCGTTAGTGACGTCCCGTACATCTCGGTTGGAATATTATATACGTCTATAGCGTTATATGTCCTAACCTAAGGCACGCTATCATCTCGGATGTATTATTTTACAACATTCCTGGCGTATCGGCCCCCGTTCTCGGTGGGAACATTATATACGTCTATAACGTATCACAAACTAACCTAACCCATCTAGCCCCTCGCTGGTAATGTTTTACAGAATCCCGTTCGTTTCGACCCGTAGGTCTCGGTTGGGACGTTATATACGTCTACAGCGATATATATCCTAACCTAAGGCAGGCTAACATCTCGGATGTAGTATTTTACAACATTCCTGGCGTATCGGCCCCTACTTCTCGGTGGGAACATTATATTCGTCTATAACGTAATATATCCTAACCTAACACATCTAGGCCCTCGCTGGTAATGTTTTACAGAACCTCGTTAGTGACGTCCCGTACATCTCGGTTGGAATATTATATACGTCTATAGCGTTATATATCCTAACCTAAGGCAGGCTATCATCTCGGATGTATTATTTTACAACATTCCTGGCGTATCGGCCCCCGTTCTCGGTGGGAACATTATATACGTCTATAACGTATCACAAACTAACCTAACCCATCTAGCTCCTCGCGGGTAATGTTTTACAGAATCCCGTTCCTGTTGTCCCGTACATCTCGGTTGGGATATTATATACGTCTACAGCGATATATATCCTAACCTAAGGCAGGCCATCATCTCGGATGCAGGAATCTACAACATTCCTGGCGTATCGGCCCCTACTTCTCGGTGGGAACATTATATTCGTCTATAACGTAATATATCTTAAGCTAACACATCTAGGCCCTGGCTGGTAATGTTTTACAGAATCTCGTTCGTGACGTCCCGTACATCTCGGTTGGAATATTATATACGTCTATAGCGTTATATATCCTAACGTAAGGCAGGCTAACATCTCGGATGTAGTATTTTACAACATTCCTGGCGTATCGGCGCCTGCTTCTCGGTGGGAACATTATACACGTCTATAACGTATCACATCCTAACCTAACCCATCTAGCCCCTCGCAAGTAATGTTTTACAGAATCGCGTTCGTGTCGTCCCGTACATCTCGGTTGGAATATTATATACGTCTATAGCGTTATATATCCTAACCTAATGCAGGCTATCATCTCGGATGCAGTATTCTACAACATTCCTGGCGTATCGGCCCCTACTTCTCAGTGGGAACATTATATACGTCTATAACGTAATATAACCTAACCTAACATATCTAGGCCCTCGCTGGTAATGTTTTACAGAACCTCGTTAGTGACGTCCCGTACATCTCGGTTGGAATATTATATACGTCTATAGCGTTATATATCCTAACCTAAGGTAGGCTAACATCTCGGATGTAGTATTTTACAACATTCCCGGCGTATCTGCCCCTACTTCTCGGTGGGATCATTATATTCGTCTATAACGTAATATAACCTAACCTAACCCATCTAGCCCCTCGCTGGTAACATTTTACAGAATCGCGTTCGTGTCGTCCCGTACGTCTCGATTGGGCTATTATATACGTCTATAGCGTTATATATCCTAGCTTAAGACAGGCTATCATCTCGGATGCAGTATTTTAAAACATTCCTGGCATATCGGCCCCTACATCTCGCTGGGAACATTATATACGTCTATAACGTATCACAACCTAACCTAACCCATCTAGCCCCTCTCTGGTAATGTGATACAGAATCCCGTTCCTGTCGTCCCGTACATCTCGGTTGGGTTATTATATACGTCTACAGCGATATATATCCGTACGTAAGGCAGGCTGACATCTCGGATGTTGTATTTTACAACATTCCTGGCGTATCGGCCCCTACTTCTCGGTGGGAACATTATATTCGTCTATAACGTAATATATCCTAACCTAACACATCTAGGCCCTGGCAGGTAATGTTTTACAGAATCTCGTTCGTGACGTCCCGTACATCTCGGTTGGAATATTATATACGTCTATAGCGTTATATATCCTAACCTAATGCAGGCTATCATCTCGGATGCAGTATTCTACAACATTCCTGGCGTATCGGCCCCTACTTCTCCGTGGGAACATTATATACGTCTATAACGTAATATAACCTAACCTAACATATCTAGGCCCTCGCTGGTAATGTTTTACAGAACCTCGTTAGTGACGTCCCGTACATCTCGGTTGGAATATTATATACGTCTATAGCGTTATATATCCTAACCTAAGGCAGGCTATCATCTCGGATGTATTATTTTACAACATTCCTGGCGTATCGGCCCCCGTTCTCGGTGGGAACATTATATACGTCTGTAACGTATCACAAACTAGCCTAACCCATCTAGCACCTCGCTGGTAATGTTTTACAGAATCCCGTTCCTGTCGTCCCGTACATCTCGGTTGGGATATTATATACGTCTACAGCGATATATATCCTAACCTAAGGCAAGCCATCATCTCGGATGCAGTATTTTACAACATTCCTGGCATATCGGCCCCTACTTCTCCGTGGGAACATTATATACGTCTATAACGTAATATAACCTAACCTAACATATCTAGGCCCTCGGTGGTAATGTTTTACAGAATCCCGTTCGTGCCGTCCCGTACATCTCGGTTGGAATATTATATACGTCTATAGCGTTATATATCCTAACCTAAGGCAGGCTATCATCTTGGATGTAGTATTCTACAACATTCCTAGCGTATCGGCCCGTACTTCTCGGTGGGAACCTTATATAGGTCTATAACGTAATATAACCTAACCTAACACATCTAGCCCCTCGCTGGTAATGTTTTACAGAATCCCGTTCGTTTCGACCCGTAGGTCTCGGTTGGGACGTTATATACGTCTACAGCGATATATATCCTAACCTAAGGCAGGCTATCATCTCGGATGTAGTATTTTACAACATTCCTGACTCATCGGCCCCTACTTCTCTGTGGGAACATTATATTCGTCTATAACGTAACATAACCTAACCTAACCCATCTAGCCCCTCGGTGGTAATGTTTTACAGAATCCCGTTCGTGCCGTCCCGTACATCTCGGTTGGAATATTATATACGTCTATAGCGTTATATATCCTAACCTAAGGCAGGCTATCATCTTGGATGTAGTATTCTACAACATTCCTAGCGTATCGGCCCGTACTTCTCGGTGGGAACCTTATATAGGTCTATAACGTAATATAACCTAACCTAACACATCTAGCCCCTCGCTGGTAATGTTTTACAGAATCGCGTTAGTGACGTCCCGTACATCTCGGTTGGAATATTATATACGTCTATAGCGTTATATATCCTAATGTAAGGCAGGCTAACATCTCGGATGTAGTATTTTACAACATTCCTGGCGTATCGGCACCTGCTTCTCGGTGGGAACATTATACACGTCTATAACGTATCACATCCTAACCTAACCCATCTAGCCCCTCGCAAGTAATGTTTTACAGAATCGCGTTCGTGTCGTCCCGTACATCTCGGTTGGGATATTATATACGTCTACAGCGATATATATCCTAACCTAAGGCAGGCCATCATCTCGGATGCAGTAATCTACAACATTCCTGGCGTATCGGCCCCTACTTCTCGGTGGGAACATTATATTCGTCTATAACGTAATATATCCTAACCTAACACATCTAGGACCTGGCTGGTAATGTTTTACAGAATCTCGTTCGTGACGTCCCGTACATCTCGGTTGGAATATTATATACTTCTACAGCGTTATATATCGTAACCTAAGGCAGGCTATCATCTCGGATGCAGTATTTTACAACATGCCTGGCGTATCGGCCCAACTTCACGGTGGGAACATTATATATGTCTATAACGTATCACAACCTAACCTAACACATCTAGCCCCTCGCTGGTAATGTTTTACAGAATCCCGTTCGTGCCGTCCCGTACATCTCGGTTGGAATATTAAATACGTCTATAGCGTTATATATCCTAACCAAAGGCAGGCCACCATCTCGGATGTAGTATTTTACAACATTCCTGGCATATCGGCCCCTACTTCTCGGTGGGAACATTATATTCGTCTATAACGTAATATATCCTAACCTAACACATCTAGGCCCTGGTTGGTAATGTTTTACAGAATCTCGTTCGTGACGTCCCGTACATCTCGGTTGGAATATTATATACGTCTATAGCGTTATATATCCTAACCTAATGCAGGCTATCATCTCGGATGCAGTATTCTACAACATTCCTGGCGTATCGGCCCCTACTTCTCAGTGGGAACATTATATACGTCTATAACGTAATATAACCTAACCTAACATATCTAGGCCCTCGCTGGTAATGTTTTACAGAACCTCGTTAGTGACGTCCCGTACATCTCGGTTGGAATATTATATACGTCTATAGCGTTATATATCCTAACATAATGCAGGCTATCATCTCGGATGCAGTATTCTACAACATTCCTGGCATATCGGCCCCTACTTCTCGCTCTGAACATTATATACGTCTATAACGTAATATAACCTAACCTAACATATCTAGGCCTTCGCTGGTAATGTTTTACAGAACCTCGTTAGTGACGTCCCGTACATCTCGGTTGTAATATTATATACGTCTATAGCGTTATATATCCTAACCTAAGGCAGGCTATCATCTCGGATGTATTATTTTACAACATTCCTGGCGTATCGGCCCCCGTTCTCGGTGGGAACATTATATACGTCTATAACGTATCACAAACTAACCTAACCCATCTAGCCCCTCGCTGGTAATGTTTTACAGAATCCCGTTCCTGTCGTCCCGTACATCTCGGTTGGGATATTATATACGTCTACAGCGATATATATCCTAACGTAAGGCAGGCTAACATCTCGGATGTAGTATTTTACAACATTCCTGGCGTATCGGCCCCTGCTTCTCGGTGGGAACATTATACACGTCTATAACGTATCACATCCTAACCTAACCCATCTAGCCCCTCGCTGGTAATGTTTTACAGAATCGCGTTCGTGTCGTCCCGTACATCTCGGTTGGGATATTATATACGTCTACAGCGATATATATCCTAACCTAAGGCAGGCCATCATCTCGGATGCAGGAATCTACAACATTCCTGGCGTATCGGCCCCTACTTCTCGGTGGGAACATTATATTCGTCTATAACGTAATATATCTTAAGCTAACACATCTAGGCCCTGGCTGGTAATGTTTTACAGAATCTCGTTCGTGACGTCCCGTACATCTCGGTTGGAATATTATATACGTCTACAGCGTTATATATCGTAACCTAAGGCAGGCTATCATCTCGGATGCAGTATTTTAAGACATTCCTGGCATATCGGCCCCTACTTCTCGCTGGGAACATTATATACGTCTATAACGTATCACAACCTAACCTAACCCATCTAGCCCCTCTCTGGTAATGTGATACAGAATCCGGTTCCTGTCGTCCCGTACATCTCGGTTGGGATATTATATACGTCTACAGCGATATATATCCGTACGTAAGGCAGGCTGACATCTCGGATGTTGTATTTTACAACATTCCTGGCGTATCGGCCCCTACTTCTCGGTGGGAACATTATATTGGTCTATAACGTAATATATCCTAACCTAACACATCTAGGCCCTGGCAGGTAATGTTTTACAGAATCTCGTTCGTGACGTCCCGTACATCTCGGTTGGAATATTATATACGTCTATAGCGTTATATATCCTAACCTAATGCAGGCTATCATCTCGGATGCAGTATTCTACAACATTCCTGGCGTATCGGCCCCTACTTCTCCGTGGGAACATTATATACGTCTATAACGTAATATAACCTAACCTAACATATCTAGGCCCTCGCTGGTAATGTTTTACAGAACCTCGTTAGTGACGTCCCGTACATCTCGGTTGGAATATTATATACGTCTATAGCGTTATATATCCTAACCTAAGGCAGGCTATCATCTCGGATGTATTATTTTACAACATTCCTGGCGTATCGGCCCCCGTTCTCGGTGGGAACATTATATACGTCTGTAACGTATCACAAACTAACCTAACCCATCTAGCCCCTCGCTGGTAATGTTTTACAGAATCCCGTTCGTTTCGACCCGTAGGTCTCGGTTGGGACGTTATATACGTCTACAGCGATATATATCCTAACCTAAGGCAGGCTATCATCTCGGATGTAGTATTTTACAACATTCCTGACTCATCGGCCCCTACTTCTCTGTGGGAACATTATATTCGTCTATAACGTAACATAACCTAACCTAACCCATCTAGCCCCTCGGTGGTAATGTTTTACAGAATCCCGTGTGTGCCGTCCCGTACATCTCGGTTGGAATATTATATACGTCTATAGCGTTATATATCCTAACCTAAGGCAGGCTATCATCTTGGATGTAGTATTCTACAACATTCCTAGCGTATCGGCCCGTACTTCTCGGTGGGAACCTTATATAGGTCTATAACGTAATATAACCTAACCTAACACATCTAGCCCCTCGCTGGTAATGTTTTACAGAATCGCGTTAGTGACGTCCCGTACATCTCGGTTGGAATATTATATACGTCTATAGCGTTATATATCCTAACGTAAGGCAGGCTAACATCTCGGATGTAGTATTTTACAACATTCCTGGCGTATCGGCACCTGCTTCTCGGTGGGAACATTATACACGTCTATAACGTATCACATCCTAACCTAACCCATCTAGCCCCTCGCAAGTAATGTTTTACAGAATCGCGTTCGTGTCGTCCCGTACATCTCGGTTGGGATATTATATACGTCTACAGCGATATATATCCTAACCTAAGGCAGGCCATCATCTCGGATGCAGTAATCTACAACATTCCTGGCGTATCGGCCCCTACTTCTCGGTGGGAACATTATATTCGTCTATAACGTAATATATCCTAACCTAACACATCTAGGACCTGGCTGGTAATGTTTTACAGAATCTCGTTCGTGACGTCCCGTACATCTCGGTTGGAATATTATATACTTCTACAACGTTATATATCGTAACCTAAGGCAGGCTATCATCTCGGATGCAGTATTTTACAACATGCCTGGCGTATCGGCCCAACTTCACGGTGGGAACATTATATATGTCTATAACGTATCACAACCTAACCTAACACATCTAGCCCCTCGCTGGTAATGTTTTACAGAATCCCGTTCGTGCCGTCCCGTACATCTCGGTTGGAATATTAAATACGTCTATAGCGTTATATATACTAACCAAAGGCAGGCCATCATCTCGGATGCAGGAATCTACAACATTCCTGGCGTATCGGCCCCTACTTCTCGGTGGGAACATTATATTCGTCTATAACGTAATATATCTTAAGCTAACACATCTAGGCCCTGGCAGGTAATGTTTTACAGAATCTCGTTCGTGACGTCCCGTACATCTCGGTTGGAATATTATATACGTCTATAGCGTTATATATCCTAACCTAATGCAGGCTATCATCTCGGATGCAGTATTCTACAACATTCCTGGCGTATCGGCCCCTACTTCTCCGTGGGAACATTATATACGTCTATAACGTAATATAACCTAACCTAACATATCTAGGCCCTCGCTGGTAATGTTTTACAGAATCCCGTTCGTGCCGTCCCGTACATCTCGGTTGGAATATTATATACGTCTATAGCGTTATATATCCTAACCTAAGGCCGGCTATCATCTTGGATGTAGTATTCTACAACATTCCTAGCGTATCGGCCCGTACTTCTCGGTGGGAACCTTATATAGGTCTATAACGTAATATAACCTAACCTAACACATCTAGCCCCTCGCTGGTAATGTTTTACAGAATCCCGTTCGTTTCGACCCGTAGGTCTCGGTTGGGACGTTATATACGTCTACAGCGATATATATCCTAACCTAAGGCAGGCTATCATCTCGGATGTAGTATTTTACAACATTCCTGACTCATCGCCCCTACTTCTCTGTGGGAACATTATATTCGTCTATAACGTAACATAACCTAACCTAACCCATCTAGCCCCTCGGTGGTAATGTTTTACAGAATCCCGTTCGTGCCGTCCCGTACATCTCGGTTGGAATATTATATACGTCTATAGCGTTATATATCCTAACCTAAGGCAGGCTATCATCTTGGATGTAGTATTCTACAACATTCCTAGCGTATCGGCCCGTACTTCTCGGTGGGAACCTTATATAGGTCTATAACGTAATATAACCTAACCTAACACATCTAGCCCCTCGCTGGTAATGTTTTACAGAATCGCGTTAGTGACGTCCCGTACATCTCGGTTGGAATATTATATACGTCTATAGCGTTATATATCCTAACCTAATGCAGGCTATCATCTCGGATGCAGTATTCTACAACATTCCTGGCGTATCGGCCCCTACTTCTCCGTGGGAACATTATATACGTCTACAACGTAATATAACCTAACCTAACATATCTAGGCCCTCGCTGGTAATGTTTTACAGAACCTCGTTAGTGACGTCCCGTACATCTCGGTTGGAATATTATATACGTCTATAGCGTTATATATCCTAACCTAAGGCAGGCTATCATCTCGGATGTATTATTTTACAACATTCCTGGCGTATCGGCCCCCGTTCTCGGTGGGAACATTATATACGTCTGTAACGTATCACAAACTAACCTAACCCATCTAGCACCTCGCTGGTAATGTTTTACAGAATCCCGTTCGTTTCGACCCGTAGGTCTCGGTTGGGACGTTATATACGTCTACAGCGATATATATCCTAACCTAAGGCAGGCTATCATCTCGGATGTAGTATTTTACAACATTCCTGACTCATCGGCCCAACTTCACGGTGGGAACATTATATATGTCTATAACGTATCACAACCTAACCTAACACATCTAGCCCCTCGCTGGTAATGTTTTACAGAATCCCGTTCGTGCCGTCCCGTACATCTCGGTTGGAATATTAAATACGTCTATAGCGTTATATATACTAACCAAAGGCAGGCCATCATCTCGGATGCAGGAATCTACAACATTCCTGGCGTATCGGCCCCTACTTCTCGGTGGGAACATTATATTCGTCTATAACGTAATATATCTTAAGCTAACACATCTAGGCCCTGGCTGGTAATGTTTTACAGAATCTCGTTCGTGACGTCCCGTACGTCTCGATTGGGATATTATATACGTCTATAGCGTTATATATCCTTATCTAAGGTAGGCTAACATCTCGGATGTAGTATTTTACAACATTCCCGGCGTATCTGCCCCTACTTCTCGGTGGGATCATTATATTCGTCTATAACGTAATATAACCTAACCTAACCCATCTAGCCCCTCGCTGGTAACATTTTACAGAATCGCGTTTGTGTCGTCCCGTACGTCTCGATTGGGATATTATATACGTCTATAGCGTTATATATCCTAGCTTAAGACAGGCTATCATCTCGGATGCAGTATTTTAAAACATTCCTGGCATATCGGCCCCTACTTCTCGCTGGGAACATTATATACGTCTATAACGTAATATAACCTAACCTAACACATCTAGCCCCTCGCTGGTAATGTTTTACAGAACCTCGTTAGTGACGTCCCGTACATCTCGGTTGGAATATTATATACGTCTATAGCGTTATATATCCTAACCTAAGGCAGGCTATCATCTCGGATGTATTATTTTACAACATTCCTGGCGTATCGGCCCCCGTTCTCGGTGGGAACATTATATACGTCTATAACGTATCACAAACTAACCTAACCCATCTAGCCCCTCGCTGGTAATGTTTTACAGAATCGCGTTCGTGTCGTCCCGTACGTCTCGATTGGAATATCATATACGTCTATAGCGTTATATATCCTAACCTAATGCAGGCTATCATCTCGGATGCAGTATTCTACAACATTCCTGGCGTATCGGCCCCTACTTCTCCGTGGGAACATTATATACGTCTATAACGTAATATAACCTAACCTAACATATCTAGGCCCTCGCTGGTAATGTTTTACAGAACCTCGTTAGTGACGTCCCGTACATCTCGGTTGGAATATTATATACGTCTATAGCGTTATATATCCTAACCTAAGGCAGGCTATCATCTCGGATGTATTATTTTACAACATTCCTGGCGTATCGGCCCCCGTTCTCGGTGGGAACATTATATACGTCTATAACGTATCACATCCTAACCTAACCCATCTAGCCCCTCGCAAGTAATGTTTTACAGAATCGCGTTCGTGTCGTCCCGTACATCTCGGTTGGGATATTATATACGTCTACAGCGATATATATCCTAACCTAAGGCAGGCCATCATCTCGGATGCAGTATTCTACAACATTCCTGGCGTATCGGCCCCTACTTCTCGGTGGGAACATTATATAGGTCTATAACGTAATATAACCTAAGCTAACACATCTAGGCCCTCGCTGGTAATGTTTTACAGAACCTCGTTAGTGACGTCCCGTACATCTCGGTTGGAATATTATATACGTCTATAGCGTTATATATCCTAACCTAAGGCAGGCTATCATCTCGGATGTATTATTTTACAACATTCCTAGCGTATCGGCCCCCGTTCTCGGTGGGAACATTATATACGTCTATAACGTATCACAAACTAACCTAACCCATCTAGCCCCTCGCTGGTAATGTTTTACAGAATCCCGTTCCTGTCGTCCCGTACATCTCGGTTGGAATATTATATAAGTCTACAGCGATATATATCCTAACGTAACGCAGGCTAACATCTCGGATGTAGTATTTTACAACATTCCTGGCGTATTGGCCCCTGCTTCTCGGTGGGACATTATACACGTCTATAACGTATCACATCCTAACCTAACCCATCTAGCCCCTCGCTGGTAATGTTTCACAGAATCGCGTTCGTGTCGTCCCGTACATCTCGGTTGGGATATTATATACGTCTACAGCGATATATATCCCAACCTAAGGCAGGCCATCATCTCGGATGCAGTAATCTACAACATTCCTGGCGTATCGGCCCCTCCTTCTCGGTGGGAACATTATATTCGTCTATAACGTAATATATCCTAACCTAACACATCTAGCCCCTCGCTGTTAATGTTTAGAGAATCGCGTTCGTGTCGTCCCGTACACCTCGGTTGGGATATTATATACGTCTACAGCGATATATATCCTAACCTAAGGCAGGCCATCATCTCGGATGCAGTATTTTACAACATTCCTGGCATATCTGCCCCTACTTCTCGGTGGGAACATTATATACGTCTATGACGTATCACAACCTAGCCTAACCCATCTAGCCCCTCGCTTGTAATGTTTTACAGAATCCCGTTCGTGCCGTCCCGTACATCTCGGTTGGAATATTATATACGTCTATAGCGTTATATATCCTTATCTAAGGCAGGCTATCATCTTGGATGTAGTATTCTACAACATTCCTGGCGTATCGGCCCGTACTTCTCGGTGGGAACATTATATAGGTCCATAACGTAATATAACCTAACCTAACCCATCTAGCCCCTCGCTGGTAACATTTTACAGAATCCCGTTCGTGCCGTGCCGTACATCTCGGTTGGAATATTATATACGTCTATAGCGTTATATATCCTAACCTAAGGCAGGCTAACATCTCGGATGTAGTATTTTACAACATTCCTGGCGTATCGGCACCTACTTCTCGGTGGGAACAATATATTCGTCTATAACGTAATATAACCTAACCTAACACATCTAGCCCCTCGCTGGTAATGTTTTACAGAATCCCGTTCCTGTCGTCCCGTACATCTCGGTTGGGATATTATATACGTCTACAGCGATATATATCCTAACCTAAGGCAAGCCATCATCTCGGATGCAGTATTTTACAACATTCCTGGCATATCGGCCCCTACTTCTCCGTGGGAACATTATATACGTCTATAACGTAATATAACCTAACCTAACATATCTAGGCCCTCGGTGGTAATGTTTTACAGAATCCCGTTCGTGCCGTCCCGTACATCTCGGTTGGAATATTATATACGTCTATAGCGTTATATATCCTAACCTAAGGCAGGCTATCATCTTGGATGTAGTATTCTACAACATTCCTAGCGTATCGGCCCGTACTTCTCGGTGGGAACCTTATATAGGTCTATAACGTAATATAACCTAACCTAACACATCTAGCCCCTCGCTGGTAATGTTTTACAGAATCCCGTTCGTTTCGACCCGTAGGTCTCGGTTGGGACGTTATATACGTCTACAGCGATATATATCCTAACCTAAGGCAGGCTATCATCTCGGATGTAGTATTTTACAACATTCCTGACTCATCGGCCCCTACTTCTCTGTGGGAACATTATATTCGTCTATAACGTAACATAACCTAACCTAACCCATCTAGCCCCTCGGTGGTAATGTTTTACAGAATCCCGTTCGTGCCGTCCCGTACATCTCGGTTGGAATATTATATACGTCTATAGCGTTATATATCCTAACCTAAGGCAGGCTATCATCTTGGATGTAGTATTCTACAACATTCCTAGCGTATCGGCCCGTACTTCTCGGTGGGAACCTTATATAGGTCTATAACGTAATATAACCTAACCTAACACATCTAGCCCCTCGCTGGTAATGTTTTACAGAATCCCGTTCGTTTCGACCCGTAGGTCTCGGTTGGGACGTTATATACGTCTACAGCGATATATATCCTAACCTAAGGCAGGCTATCATCTCGGATGTAGTATTTTACAACATTCCTGACTCATCGGCCCCTACTTCTCTGTGGGAACATTATATTCGTCTATAACGTAACATAACCTAACCTAACCCATCTAGCCCCTCGGTGGTAATGTTTTACAGAATCCCGTTCGTGCCGTCCCGTACATCTCGGTTGGAATATTATATACGTCTATAGCGTTATATATCCTAACCTAAGGCAGGCTATCATCTTGGATGTAGTATTCTACAACATTCCTAGCGTATCGGCCCGTACTTCTCGGTGGGAACCTTATATAGGTCTATAACGTAATATAACCTAACCTAACACATCTAGCCCCTCGCTGGTAATGTTTTACAGAATCGCGTTAGTGACGTCCCGTACATCTCGGTTGGAATATTATATACGTCTATAGCGTTATATATCCTAATGTAAGGCAGGCTAACATCTCGGATGTAGTATTTTACAACATTCCTGGCGTATCGGCACCTGCTTCTCGGTGGGAACATTATACACGTCTATAACGTATCACATCCTAACCTAACCCATCTAGCCCCTCGCAAGTAATGTTTTACAGAATCGCGTTCGTGTCGTCCCGTACATCTCGGTTGGGATATTATATACGTCTACAGCGATATATATCCTAACCTAAGGCAGGCCATCATCTCGGATGCAGTAATCTACAACATTCCTGGCGTATCGGCCCCTACTTCTCGGTGGGAACATTATATTCGTCTATAACGTAATATATCCTAACCTAACACATCTAGGACCTGGCTGGTAATGTTTTACAGAATCTCGTTCGTGACGTCCCGTACATCTCGGTTGGAATATTATATACTTCTACAGCGTTATATGTCGTAACCTAAGGCAGGCTATCATCTCGGATGCAGTATTTTACAACATGCCTGGCGTATCGGCCCAACTTCACGGTGGGAACATTATATATGTCTATAACGTATCACAACCTAACCTAACACATCTAGCCCCTCGCTGGTAATGTTTTACAGAATCCCGTTCGTGCCGTCCCGTACATCTCGGTTGGAATATTAAATACGTCTATAGCGTTATATATCCTAACCAAAGGCAGGCCACCATCTCGGATGTAGTATTTTACAACATTCCTGGCATATCGGCCCCTACTTCTCGGTGGGAACATTATATTCGTCTATAACGTAATATATCCTAACCTAACACATCTAGGCCCTGGTTGGTAATGTTTTACAGAATCTCGTTCGTGACGTCCCGTACATCTCGGTTGGAATATTATATACGTCTATAGCGTTATATATCCTAACCTAATGCAGGCTATCATCTCGGATGCAGTATTCTACAACATTCCTGGCGTATCGGCCCCTACTTCTCAGTGGGAACATTATATACGTCTATAACGTAATATAACCTAACCTAACATATCTAGGCCCTCGCTGGTAATGTTTTACAGAACCTCGTTAGTGACGTCCCGTACATCTCGGTTGGAATATTATATACGTCTATAGCGTTATATATCCTAACCTAAGGCAGGCTATCATCTCGGATGTATTATTTTACAACATTCCTGGCGTATCGGCCCCCGTTCTCGGTGGGAACATTATATACGTCTATAACGTATCACAAACTAACCTAACCCATCTAGCCCCTCGCTGGTAATGTTTTACAGAATCCCGTTCCTGTCGTCCCGTACATCTCGGTTGGGATATTATATACGTCTACAGCGATATATATCCTAACGTAAGGCAGGCTAACATCTCGGATGTAGTATTTTACAACATTCCTGGCGTATCGGCCCCTGCTTCTCGGTGGGAACATTATACACGTCTATAACGTATCACATCCTAACCTAACCCATCTAGCCCCTCGCTGGTAATGTTTTACAGAATCGCGTTCGTGTCGTCCCGTACATCTCGGTTGGGATATTATATACGTCTACAGCGATATATATCCTAACCTAAGGCAGGCCATCATCTCGGATGCAGGAATCTACAACATTCCTGGCGTATCGGCCCCTACTTCTCGGTGGGAACATTATATTCGTCTATAACGTAATATATCTTAAGCTAACACATCTAGGCCCTGGCTGGTAATGTTTTACAGAATCTCGTTCGTGACGTCCCGTACATCTCGGTTGGAATATTATATACGTCTATAGCGTTATATATCCTAACCTAAGGCAGGCTATCATCTCGGATGTATTATTTTACAACATTCCTGGCGTATCGGCCCCCGTTCTCGGTGGGAACATTATATACGTCTATAACGTATCACAAACTAACCTAACCCATCTAGCCCCTCGCTGGTAATGTTTTACAGAATCCCGTTCCTGTCGTCCCGTACATCTCGGTTGGAATATTATATAAGTCTACAGCGATATATATCCTAACGTAACGCAGGCTAACATCTCGGATGTAGTATTTTACAACATTCCTGGCGTATTGGCCCCTGCTTCTCGGTGGGACATTATACACGTCTATAACGTATCACATCCTAACCTAACCCATCTAGCCCCTCGCTGGTAATGTTTCACAGAATCGCGTTCGTGTCGTCCCGTACATCTCGGTTGGGATATTATATACGTCTACAGCGATATATATCCTAACCTAAGGCAGGCCATCATCTCGGATGCAGTAATCTACAACATTCCTGGCGTATCGGCCCCTCCTTCTCGGTGGGAACATTATATTCGTCTATAACGTAATATATCCTAACCTAACACATCTAGCCCCTCGCTGTTAATGTTTAGAGAATCGCGTTCGTGTCGTCCCGTACACCTCGGTTGGGATATTATATACGTCTACAGCGATATATATCCTAACCTAAGGCAGGCCATCATCTCGGATGCAGTATTTTACAACATTCCTGGCATATCTGCCCCTACTTCTCGGTGGGAACATTATATACGTCTATGACGTATCACAACCTAGCCTAACCCATCTAGCCCCTCGCTTGTAATGTTTTACAGAATCCCGTTCGTGCCGTCCCGTACATCTCGGTTGGAATATTATATACGTCTATAGCGTTATATATCCTTATCTAAGGCAGGCTATCATCTTGGATGTAGTATTCTACAACATTCCTGGCGTATCGGCCCGTACTTCTCGGTGGGAACATTATATAGGTCCATAACGTAATATAACCTAACCTAACCCATCTAGCCCCTCGCTGGTAACATTTTACAGAATCCCGTTCGTGCCGTGCCGTACATCTCGGTTGGAATATTATATACGTCTATAGCGTTATATATCCTAACCTAAGGCAGGCTAACATCTCGGATGTAGTATTTTACAACATTCCTGGCGTATCGGCACCTACTTCTCGGTGGGAACAATATATTCGTCTATAACGTAATCTAACCTAACCTAACACATCTAGCCCCTCGCTGGTAATGTTTTACAGAATCCCGTTCGTTTCGTCCCGTACGTCTCGGTTGGGACATTATAAACGTCTACAGCGATATATATCCTAACGTAAGGCAGGCTGACACCTCGGATGTTGTATTTTACAACATTCCTGGCGTATCGGCCCCTACTTCTCGGTGGGATAATTATATTCGTCTATAACGTAATATAACCTAGCCTAACCCATCTAGCCCCTCGCTGGTAACATTTTACAGAATCGCGTACGTGTCGTCCCGTACGTCTCGATTGGGATATTATATACGTCTATGGCGTTATATATCCTAGCTTAAGACAGGCTATCATCTCGGATGCAGTATTTTAAAACATTCCTGGCATATCGGCCCCTACTTCTCGGTGGGAACATTATATACGTCTATAACGTATCACAACCTAACCTAACCCATCTAGCCCCTCTCTGGTAATGTGATACAGAATCCCGTTCCTGTCGTCCCGTACATCTCGGTTGGGATATTATATACGTCTACAGCGATATATATCCTAACGTAAGGCAGGCTGACACCTCGGATGTTGTATTTTACAACATTCCTGGCGTATCGGCCCCTACTTCTCGGTGGGAACATTGTATTCGTCTATAACGTAATCTAACCTAACCTAACACATCTAGCCCCACGCTGGTAATGTTTTACAGAATCCCGTTCGTGCCGTCCCGTACATCTCGGTTGGAATATTATATACGTCTATAGCGTTATATATCCTAACCTAAGGCAGGCTATCATCTTGGATGTAGTATTCTACAACATTCCTGACGTATCGGCCCTTACTTCTCTGTGGGAACATTATATTCGTCTATAACGTAACATGACCTAACCTGACCCATCTAGCCCCTCGCTGGTAATGTTTTACAGAATCCCGTTCGTTTCGTCCCGTACGTTTCGGTTGGGACATTATAAACGTCTACAGCGATATATATCCTAACGTAAGGTAGGCTAACATCTCGGATGTAATATTTTACAACATTCCCGGCGTATCGGCCCCTACTTCTCGGTGGGATCATTATATTCGTCTATAACGTAATATAACCTAACCAAACCCATCTAGCCCCTCGCTGGTATCATTTTACAGAATCGCGTTCGTGTCGTCCCGTACGTCTCGATTGGGATATTATATACGTCTATAGCGTTATATATCCTAGCTTAAGACAGGCTATCATCCCGGATGCAGTAATTTAAGACATTCCTGGCATATCGGCCCCTACTTCTCGGTGGGAACATTATATACGTCTATAACGTATCACAACCTAACCTAACCCATCTAGCCCCTCTCTGGTAATGTGATACAGAATCCCGTTCCTGACGCCCCGTACATCTCGGTTGGGATATTATATACGTCTACAGCGATATATATCCTAACGTAAGGCAGGCTGACATATCGGATGTTGTATTTTACAACATTCCTGGCGTATCGGCCCCTACTTCTCGGTGGGAACATTGTATTCGTCTATAACGTAATCTAACCTAACCTAACACATCTAGCCCCTCGCTGGTAATGTTTTACAGAATCCCGTTCGTTTCGACCCGTAGGTCTCGGTTGGGACGTTATATACGTCTACAGCGATATATATCCTAACCTAAGGCAGGCCACCATCTCGGATGCAGTATTTTACAACATTCTTGGCATATCGGGCCCTACTTCTCGGTGGGAACATTATATTCGTCTATAACGTAATATATCCTAACCTAACACATCTAGGCCCTGGCTGGTAATGTTTTACAGAATCTCGTTCGTGACGTCCCGTACATCTCGGTTGGAATATTATATACGTCTATAGCGTTATATATCCTAACCTAATGCAGGCATTCATCTCGGATGCAGTATTTTACAACATGCCTGGCGTATCGGCCCAACTTCACGGTGGGAACATTATATATGTCTATAACGTATCACAACCTAACCTAACACATCTAGCCCCTCGCTGGTAATGTTTTACAGAATCCCGTTCCTGTCGTCCCGTACCTCTCGGTTGGGACATTATAAACGTCTACAGCGATATATATCCTAACGTAAGGCAGGCTGACATCTCGGATGTTGTATTTTACAACATTCCTGGCGTATCGGCCCCTACTTCTCGGTGGGAACATTATATTCGTCTATAACGTAATCTAACCTAACCTAACACATCTAGCCCCTCGCTGGTAATGTTTTACAGAATCCCGTTCGTTTCGACCCGTAGGTCTCGGTTGGGACGTTATATACGTCTACAGCGATATATATCCTAACCTAAGGCAGGCCACCATCTCGGATGCAGTATTTTACAACATTCGTGGCGTATCGGCCCCTACTTCTCGGTGGGAACATTATATTCGTCTATAACGTAATATAAGCTAACCAAACCCATCTAGCCCCTCGCTGGTATCATTTTACAGAATCGCGTTCGTGTCGTCCCGTACGTCTCGATTGGGATATTATATACGTCTATAGCGTTATATATCCTAGCTTAAGACAGGCTATCATCCCGGATGCAGTAATTTAAGACATTCCTGGCATATCGGCCCCTACTTCTCGGTGGGAACATTATATACGTCTATAACGTATCACAACCTAACCTAACCCATCTAGCCCCTCTCTGGTAATGTGATACAGAATCCCGTTCCTGTCGTCCCGTACATCTCGGGTGGGATACTATATACGTCTACAATGATATATATCCTAACGTAAGACAGGCTGACATCTCGGATGTTGTATTTTACAACATTCCTGGAGTATCGGCCCCTGCTTCTCGGTGGGAACATTATACACGTCTATAACGTATCACATCCTAACCTAACCCATCTAGCCCCTCGCTGGTAATGTTTTACACAATCGCGTTCGTGTCGTCCCGTACATCTCGGTTGGGATATTATATACGCCTACAGCGATATATATCCTAACCTAAGGCAGGCCATCATCTCGGATGCAGTAATCTACAACATTCCTGGCGTATCGGCCCCTACTTCTCGGTGGGAACATTATATTCGTCTATAACGTAATATATCCTAACGTAACACATCTAGGCCCTGGCTGGTAATGTTTTACAGAATCTCGTTCGTGACGTCCCGTACATCTCGGTTGGAATATTATATACGTCTATAGCGTTATATATCCTAACCTAATGCAGGCTATCATCTCGGATGCAGTATTCTACAACATTCCTGGCGTATCGGCCCCTACTTCTCGGTGGGAACATTATATACGTCTATAACGTATCACAACCTAACCTAACACATCTAGCCCCTCGCTGGTAATGTTTTACAGAATCCCGTTCCTGTCGTCCCGTACGTCTCGGTTGGGACGTTATATACGTCTACAGCGATATATATCCTAACGTAAGGCAGGCTATCATCTCGGATGTAGTATTTTACAACATTCCTGGCGTATCGGCCCCTACTTCTCGGTGGGAACATTATACACGTCTATAACGTATCACATCCTAACATAACCCATCTAGACCCTCGCTGGTAATGTTTTACAGAATCGCGTTCGTGTCGTCCCGTACATCTCGGTTGGGATATTATATACGTCTACAGCGATATATATCCTAACCTAAGGCAGGCCATCATCTCGGATGCAGTATTTTAAAACATTCCTGGCATATCGGCCCCTACTTCTCGGTGGGAACATTATATACGTCTAGAACGTATCACAACCTAACCTAACCCATCTAGCCCCTCTCTGGTAATGTGATACAGAATCCCGTTCCTGTCGTCCCGTACATCTCGGTTGGAATATTATATACGTCTATAGCGTTATATATCCTAACCTAAGGCAGGCTAACATCTCGGATGTAGTATTTTACAACATTCCTGGCGTATCGGCACCTACTTCTCGGTGGGAACAATATATTCGTCTATAACGTAATCTAACCTAACCTAACACATCTAGCCCCTCGCTGGTAATGTTTTACAGAATCCCGTTCGTTTCGACCCGCAGGTCTCGGTTGGGACGTTATATACGTCTACAGCGATATATATCCTAACCTAAGGCAGGCTATCATCTCGGATGTAGTATTTTACAACATTCCTGACTCATCGGCCCCTACTTCTCTGTGGGAACATTATATTCATCTATAACGTAACATAACCTAACCTAACCCATCTAGCCCCTCGCTGGTAATGTTTTACAGAATCCCGTTCGTTTCGTCCCGTACGTCTCGGTTGGGACATTATAAACGTCTACAGCGATATATATCCTAACGTAAGGCAGGCTGACACCTCGGATGTTGTATTTTACAACATTCCTGGCGTATCGGCCCCTACTTCTCGGTGGGATAATTATATTCGTCTATAACGTAATATAACCTAGCCTAACCCATCTAGCCCCTCGCTGGTAACATTTTACAGAATCGCGTACGTGTCGTCCCGTACGTCTCGATTGGGATATTATATACGTCTATGGCGTTATATATCCTAGCTTAAGACAGGCTATCATCTCGGATGCAGTATTTTAAAACATTCCTGGCATATCGGCCCCTACTTCTCGGTGGGAACATTATATACGTCTATAACGTATCACAACCTAACCTAACCCATCTAGCCCCTCTCTGGTAATGTGATACAGAATCCCGTTCCTGTCGTCCCGTACATCTCGGTTGGGATATTATATACGTCTACAGCGATATATATCCTAACGTAAGGCAGGCTGACACCTCGGATGTTGTATTTTACAACATTCCTGGCGTATCGGCCCCTACTTCTCGGTGGGAACATTGTATTCGTCTATAACGTAATCTAACCTAACCTAACACATCTAGCCCCACGCTGGTAATGTTTTACAGAATCCCGTTCGTGCCGTCCCGTACATCTCGGTTGGAATATTATATACGTCTATAGCGTTATATATCCTAACCTAAGGCAGGCTATCATCTTGGATGTAGTATTCTACAACATTCCTGACGTATCGGCCCTTACTTCTCTGTGGGAACATTATATTCGTCTATAACGTAACATGACCTAACCTGACCCATCTAGCCCCTCGCTGGTAATGTTTTACAGAATCCCGTTCGTTTCGTCCCGTACGTTTCGGTTGGGACATTATAAACGTCTACAGCGATATATATCCTAACGTAAGGTAGGCTAACATCTCGGATGTAATATTTTACAACATTCCCGGCGTATCGGCCCCTACTTCTCGGTGGGATCATTATATTCGTCTATAACGTAATATAACCTAACCAAACCCATCTAGCCCCTCGCTGGTATCATTTTACAGAATCGCGTTCGTGTCGTCCCGTACGTCTCGATTGGGATATTATATACGTCTATAGCGTTATATATCCTAGCTTAAGACAGGCTATCATCCCGGATGCAGTAATTTAAGACATTCCTGGCATATCGGCCCCTACTTCTCGGTGGGAACATTATATACGTCTATAACGTATCACAACCTAACCTAACCCATCTAGCCCCTCTCTGGTAATGTGATACAGAATCCCGTTCCTGACGCCCCGTACATCTCGGTTGGGATATTATATACGTCTACAGCGATATATATCCTAACGTAAGGCAGGCTGACATCTCGGATGTTGTATTTTACAACATTCCTGGCGTATCGGCCCCTACTTCTCGGTGGGAACATTATATTCGTCTATAACGTAATCTAACCTAACCTAACACATCTAGCCCCTCGCTGGTAATGTTTTACAGAATCCCGTTCGTTTCGACCCGTAGGTCTCGGTTGGGACGTTATATACGTCTACAGCGATATATATCCTAACCTAAGGCAGGCCACCATCTCGGATGCAGTATTTTACAACATTCGTGGCGTATCGGCCCCTACTTCTCGGTGGGAACATTATATTCGTCTATAACGTAATATAAGCTAACCAAACCCATCTAGCCCCTCGCTGGTATCATTTTACAGAATCGCGTTCGTGTCGTCCCGTACGTCTCGATTGGGATATTATATACGTCTATAGCGTTATATATCCTAGCTTAAGACAGGCTATCATCCCGGATGCAGTAATTTAAGACATTCCTGGCATATCGGCCCCTACTTCTCGGTGGGAACATTATATACGTCTATAACGTATCACAACCTAACCTAACCCATCTAGCCCCTCTCTGGTAATGTGATACAGAATCCCGTTCCTGTCGTCCCGTACATCTCGGGTGGGATACTATATACGTCTACAATGATATATATCCTAACGTAAGACAGGCTGACATCTCGGATGTTGTATTTTACAACATTCCTGGAGTATCGGCCCCTGCTTCTCGGTGGGAACATTATACACGTCTATAACGTATCACATCCTAACCTAACCCATCTAGCCCCTCGCTGGTAATGTTTTACACAATCGCGTTCGTGTCGTCCCGTACATCTCGGTTGGGATATTATATACGCCTACAGCGATATATATCCTAACCTAAGGCAGGCCATCATCTCGGATGCAGTAATCTACAACATTCCTGGCGTATCGGCCCCTACTTCTCGGTGGGAACATTATATTCGTCTATAACGTAATATATCCTAACGTAACACATCTAGGCCCTGGCTGGTAATGTTTTACAGAATCTCGTTCGTGACGTCCCGTACATCTCGGTTGGAATATTATATACGTCTATAGCGTTATATATCCTAACCTAATGCAGGCTATCATCTCGGATGCAGTATTCTACAACATTCCTGGCGTATCGGCCCCTACTTCTCGGTGGGAACATTATATACGTCTATAACGTATCACAACCTAACCTAACACATCTAGCCCCTCGCTGGTAATGTTTTACAGAATCCCGTTCCTGTCGTCCCGTACGTCTCGGTTGGGACGTTATATACGTCTACAGCGATATATATCCTAACGTAAGGCAGGCTATCATCTCGGATGTAGTATTTTACAACATTCCTGGCGTATCGGCCCCTACTTCTCGGTGGGAACATTATACACGTCTATAACGTATCACATCCTAACATAACCCATCTAGACCCTCGCTGGTAATGTTTTACAGAATCGCGTTCGTGTCGTCCCGTACATCTCGGTTGGGATATTATATACGTCTACAGCGATATATATCCTAACCTAAGGCAGGCCATCATCTCGGATGCAGTATTTTAAAACATTCCTGGCATATCGGCCCCTACTTCTCGGTGGGAACATTATATACGTCTATAACGTATCACAACCTAACCTAACCCATCTAGCCCCTCTCTGGTAATGTGATACAGAATCCCGTTCCTGTCGTCCCGTACATCTCGGTTGGGATATTATGTACGTCTACAGCGATATATATCCTAACGTAAGGCAGGCTAACATCTCGGATGTAGTATTTTACAACATTCCTGGCGTATCGGCCCCTACTTCTCGGTGGGAACATTATATTCGTCTATAACGTAATCTAACCTAACCTAACACATCTAGCCCCTCGCTGGTAATGTTTTACAGAATCTCGTTCGTGACGTCCCGTACATCTCGGTTGGAATATTATATACGTCTATAGCGTTATATATCCTAACCTAATGCAGGCTATCATCTCGGATGCAGTATTTTACAACATGCCTGGCGTATCGGACCAACTTCACGGTGGGAACATTATATATGTCAATAACGTATCACGACCTATCCTAACACATCTAGGCCCTCGCTGGTAATGTTTTACAGAATCTCGTTCGTGACGTCCCGTACATCTCGGTTGGAATATTATATACGTCTATAGCGTTATATATTCTAACCTAAGGCAGGCTATCATCTCGGATGTAGTATTTTACAACATTCCTGGCGTATCGGCCCCTACTTATCGGTGGGAACATTATATAGGTCTATAACGTAATATAACCTAACCTAACACATCTAGCCCCTCGCTGGTAATGTTTTACAGAATCCCGTTCGTGTCATCCCGTACGTCTCGGTTTGGACATTATATACGTCTACAGCGTTATATATCGTAACCTAAGGCAGGCTATCATCTCGGATGCAGTATTTTACAACATGCCTGGCGTATCGGCCCCTACTTCTCGGTGGGAACATTATACACGTCTATAACGTATCACATCCTAACCTAACCCATCTAGCCCCTCGCTGGTAATGTTTTACAGAATCGCGTTCGTGTCATCCCGTACATCTCGGTTGGGATATTATATACGTCTACAGCGATATATATCCTAACCTAAGGCAGGCCATCATCTCGGATGCAGTATTTTACAACATTCCTGGCATATCGGCCCCTACTTCTCGGTGGGAACATTATATACGTCTATAACGTATCACAAACTAGCCTAACCCATCTAGCCCCTCGCTGGTAATGTTTTACAGAATCCCGTTCCTGTCGTCCCGTACGTCTCGGTTGGGACGTTATATACGTCTACAGCGATATATATCCTAACGTAAGGCAGGCTATTATCTCGGATGTAGTATTTTAAAACATTCCTGGCGTATCGGCCCATACTTCACGGTGGGAACATTATATATGACTATAACGTATCACGACCTATCCTAACACATCTAGGCCCTCGCTGGTAATGTTTTACAGAATCTCGTTCGTGACGTCCAGTACATCTCGGTTGGAATATTATATACGTCTATAGCGTTATATATTCTAACCTAAGGCAGACTATCATCTCGGATGTAGTATTTTACAACATTCCTGGCGTATCGGCCCCTACTTCTCGGTGGGAACATTATATAGGTCTATAACGTAATATAACCTAACCTAACACATCTAGCCCCTCGCTGGTAATGTTTTACAGAATCCCGTTCGTGTCATCCCGTACGTCTCGGTTTGGACATTATATACGTCTACAGCGTTATATATCGTAACCTAAGGCAGGCTATCATCTCGGATGCAGTATTTTACAACATGCCTGGCGTATCGGCCCCTACTTCTCGGTGGGAACATTATACACGTCTATAACGTATCACATCATAACCTAACCTATCGAGCCCCTCGCTGGTAATGTTTTACAGAATCGCGTTAGTGACGTCCTGTACATCTCGGTTGGAATATTATATACGTCTACAGCGTTATATGTCGTAACCTAAGGCAGGCTATCATCTCGGATGCAGTATTTTACAACATGCCTGGCGTATCGGCCCCTACTTCTCGGTGGGAACATTATATACGTCTATAACGTATCACAAACTAACCTAACCCATCTAGCCCCTCGCTGGAAATGTTTACAGAATCCCGTTCCTGTCGTCCCGTACGTCTCGGTTGGGACGTTATATACGTCTACAGCGATATATATCCTAACGTAAGGCAGGCTATCATCTCGGATGTAGTATTTTACAACTTTCCTGCCGTATCGGCCCAACTTCACGGTGGAAACATTATATATGTCTATAACGTATCACAACCTAACCTAACACATCTAGACCCTCGCTGGTAATGTTTTACAGAATCCCGTTCCTGTCGTCCCGTACCTCTCGGTTGGGACATTATAAACGTCTACAGCGATATATATCCTAACGTAAGGCAGGCTGACATCTCGGATGTTGTATTTTACAACATTCCTGGCGTATCGGCCCCTACTTCTCGGTGGGAACATTATATTCGTCTATAACGTAATATATCCTAACGTAACACATCTAGGCCCTGGCTGGTAATGTTTTACAGAATCTCGTTCGTGACGTCCCGTACATCTCGGTTGGAATATTATATACGTCTATAGCGTTATATATCCTAACCTAATGCAGGCTATCATCTCGGATGCAGTATTCTACAACATTCCTGGCGTATCGGCCCCTACTTCTCGGTGGGAACATTATATACGTCTATAACGTATCACAACCTAACCTAACACATCTAGCCCCTCGCTGGTAATGTTTTACAGAATCCCGTTCCTGTCGTCCCGTACGTCTCGGTTGGGACGTTATATACGTCTACAGCGATATATATCCTAACGTAAGGCAGGCTATCATCTCGGATGTAGTATTTTACAACATTCCTGGCGTATCGGCCCCTACTTCTCGGTGGGAACATTATACACGTCTATAACGTATCACATCCTAACATAACCCATCTAGACCCTCGCTGGTAATGTTTTACAGAATCGCGTTCGTGTCGTCCCGTACATCTCGGTTGGGATATTATATACGTCTACAGCGATATATATCCTAACCTAAGGCAGGCCATCATCTCGGATGCAGTATTTTAAAACATTCCTGGCATATCGGCCCCTACTTCTCGGTGGGAACATTATATACGTCTATAACGTATCACAACCTAACCTAACCCATCTAGCCCCTCTCTGGTAATGTGATACAGAATCCCGTTCCTGTCGTCCCGTACATCTCGGTTGGGATATTATGTACGTCTACAGCGATATATATCCTAACGTAAGGCAGGCTAACATCTCGGATGTAGTATTTTACAACATTCCTGGCGTATCGGCCCCTACTTCTCGGTGGGAACATTATATTCGTCTATAACGTAATATAACCTAACCTAACACATCTAGCCCCTCGCTGGTAATGTTTTACAGAATCCCGTTCCTGTCGTCCCGTACCTCTCGGTTGGGACATTATAAGCGTCTACAGCGTTATATATCCTAACCTAAGGCAGGCCATCATCTCGGATGCAGTATTTTACAACATTCCTGGCATATCGGCCCCTACTTCTCGGTGGGAACATTATATTCGTCTATAACGTAATCTAACCTAACCTAACACATCTAGCCCCTCGCTGGTAATGTTTTACAGAAACGCGTTCGTGTCGTTCCGTACGTCTCGAGTGGGATATTAAATACGTCTATAGCGTTATATATCCTAACCTAAGGCAGGCCATCATCTTGGATGCAGTATTTTACAACATTCCTGGCATATCGGCCCCTACTTCTCGGTGGGAACATTATATTCGTCTATAACGTATCACAACCTAGCCTAACCCATCTAGCCCCTCGCTGGTAATGTTTTACAGAATCCCGTTCCTGTCGTCCCGTACGTCTCGGTTGGGACGTTATATACGTCTACAGCGGTATATATCCTAACGTAAGGCAGGCTATCATCTCGGATGTAGTATTTTACAACATTCCTGGCGTATCGGCCCAACTTCACGGTGGGAACATTATATATGTCTATAACGTATCACAACCTAACCTAACACATCTAGCCCCTCGCTGGTAATGTTTTACAGAATCGCGTTCGTGTCGTTCCGTACGTCTCGAGTGGGATATTAAATACGTCTATAGCGTTATATATCCTAACCTAAGGCAGGCCATCATCTCGGATGCAGTATTTTACAACATTCCTGGCATATCGGCCCCTACTTCTCGGTGGGAACATTATATTCGTCTATAACGTAATCTAACCTAACCTAACACATCTAGCCCCTCGCTGGTAATGTTTTACAGAAACGCGTTCGTGTCGTTCCGTACGTCTCGAGTGGGATATTAAATACGTCTATAGCGTTATATATCCTAACCTAAGGCAGGCCATCATCTTGGATGCAGTATTTTACAACATTCCTGGCATATCGGCCCCTACTTCTCGGTGGGAACATTATATTCGTCTATAACGTAATATATCCTAACGTAACACATCTAGGCCCTGGCTGGTAATGTTTTACAGAATCTCGTTCGTGACGTCCCGTACATCTCGGTTGGAATATTATATACGTCTATAGCGTTATATATCCTAACCTAATGCAGGCTATCATCTCGGATGCAGTATTCTACAACATTCCTGGCGTATCGGCCCCTACTTCTCGGTGGGAACATTATATAGGTCTATAACGTAATATAACCTAACCTAACACATCTAGGCCCTCGCTGGTAATGTTTTACAGAATCCCGTTCGTTTCGTCCCGTACGTCTCCGTTGGGACGTTATATACGTCTACAGCAATATATATCCTAACCTAAGGCAGGCTATCATCTCGGATGTAGTATTTTACAACATTCCTGACGTATCGGCCCCTACTTCTCTGTGGGAACATTATATTCGTCTATAACGTAACATGACCTAACCTAACCCATCTAGCCCCTCGCTGGTAATGTTTTACAGAATCCCATTCCTTTCGTCCCGTACGTCTCGGTTGGGACATTATAAACGTCTACAGCTATATATATCCTAACGTAAGGTAGGCTAACATCTCGGATGTAGTATTTTACAACATTCCCGGCGTATCGGCCCCTACTTCTCGGTGGGATCATTATATTCGTCTAAAACGTAATATAACCTAACCTAACCCATCTAGCCCCTCGCTGGTAACATTTTACAGAATCGCGTTCGTGTCGTCCCGTACGTCTCGATTGGGATATTATATACGTCTATAGCGTTATATATCCTAGCTTAAGGCAGGCTATCATCTCGGATGCAGTATTTTAAAACATTCCTGGCATATCGGCCCCTACTTCTCGGTGGGAACATTATATACGTCTATAACGTATCACAACCTAACGTAACTCATCTAGCCCCTCTCTGGTAATGTGATACAGAATTCCGTTCCTGTCGTACCGTACATCTCGGTTGGGATATTATATACGTCTACAGCGATATATATCCTAACGTAAGGCAGGCTAACATCTCGGATGTAGTATTTTACAACATTCCTGACGTATCGGCCCCTGCTTCTCGGTGGGAACATTATACACGTCTATAACGTATCACATCCTAACCTAACCCATCTAGCCCCTCGCTGGTAATGTTTTACAGAATCGCGTTCGTGTCGTCCCGTACATCTCGGTTGGGATATTATATACGTCTACAGCGATATATATCCTAACCTAAGGCAGGCCATCATCTCGGATGCAGTATTTTACAACATTCCTTGCATATCGGCCCCTACCTCTCGGTGGGAACATTATATACGTCTATAACGTATCACAACCTAGCCTAACCCATCTAGCCCCTCGCTGGTAATGTTTTACAGAATCCCGTTCCTGTCGTCCCGTACGTCTCGGTTGGGACGTTATATACGTCTACAGCGATATATATCCTAACGTAAGGCAGGCTATCATCTCGGATGTAGTATTTTACAACATTCCTGGCGTATCGGCCCCTACTTCTCGGTGGGAACATTATATTCGTCTATAACGTAATATAACCTAACCTAACACACCTAGCCCCTCGCTGGTAATGTTTTACAGAATCCCGTTCGTGCCGACCCGTACATCTCGGTTGGAATATTATATACGTCTATAGCGTTATATATCCTAACCTAAGGCAGGCTGACATCTCGGATGTTGTATTTTACAACATTCCTGGCGTATCGGCCCCTACTTCTCGGTGGGAACATTATATTCGTCTATAACGTAATATATCCTAACGTAACACATCTAGGCCCTGGCTGGTAATGTTTTACAGAATCTCGTTCGTGACGTCCCGTACATCTCGGTTGGAATATTATATACGTCTATAGCGTTATATATCCTAACCTAATGCAGGCTATCATCTCGGATGCAGTATTCTACAACATTCCTGGCGTATCGGCCCCTACTTCTCGGTGGGAACATTATATACGTCTATAACGTATCACAACCTAACCTAACACATCTAGCCCCTCGCTGGTAATGTTTTACAGAATCCCGTTCCTGTCGTCCCGTACGTCTCGGTTGGGACGTTATATACGTCTACAGCGATATATATCCTAACGTAAGGCAGGCTAACATCTCGGATGTAGTATTTTACAACATTCCTGACGTATCGGCCCCTGCTTCTCGGTGGGAACATTATACACGTCTATAACGTATCACATCCTAACCTAACCCATCTAGCCCCTCGCTGGTAATGTTTTACAGAATCGCGTTCGTGTCGTCCCGTACATCTCGGTTGGGATATTATATACGTCTACAGCGATATATATCCTAACCTAAGGCAGGCCATCATCTCGGATGCAGTATTTTACAACATTCCTGGCATATCGGCCCCTACCTCTCGGTGGGAACATTATATACGTCTATAACGTATCACAACCTAGCCTAACCCATCTAGCCCCTCGCTGGTAATGTTTTACAGAATCCCGTTCCTGTCGTCCCGTACGTCTCGGTTGGGACGTTATATACGTCTACAGCGATATATATCCTAACGTAAGGCAGGCTATCATCTCGGATGTAGTATTTTACAACATTCCTGGCGTATCGGCCCCTACTTCTCGGTGGGAACATTATATTCGTCTATAACGTAATATAACCTAACCTAACACACCTAGCCCCTCGCTGGTAATGTTTTACAGAATCCCGTTCGTGCCGACCCGTACATCTCGGTTGGAATATTATATACGTCTATAGCGTTATATATCCTAACCTAAGGCAGGCTATCATCTTGCATGTAGTATTCTACAACATTCCTGGCGTATCGGCCCGTACTTCTCGGTGGGAACATTATATAGGTCTATAACGTAATATAACCTAACCTAACACATCTAGCCCCTCGCTGGTAATGTTTTACAGAATCGCGTTCGTGTCGTTCCATACGTCTCGATTGGGATATTAAATACGTCTATAGCGTTATACATCCTAACCTAAGGCAGGCTATCATCTCGGATGTATTATTTTACAACATTCCTGGCGTATCGGCCCCCGTTCTCGGTGGGAACATTATACACGTCTATAACGTATCACATCCTAACCTGACCCATCTAGCCCCTCGCTGGTAATGTTTTACAGAATCGCGTTTGTGTCGTCCCGTACATCTCGGTTGGGATATTATATACGTCTACAGCGATATATATCCTAACCTAAGGCAGGCCATCATCTCGGATGCAGTATTTTACAACATTCCTGGCATATCGGCCCCTACTTCTCGGTGGGAACATTATATACGTCTATAACGTATCACAAACTAGCCTAACCCATCTAGCCCCTCGCTGGTAATGTTTTACAGCATCCCGTTCCTGTCGTCCCGTACGTCTCGGTTGGGACGTTATATACGTCTACAGCGATATATATCCTAACGTAAGGCAGGCTATTATCTCGGATGTAGTATTTTAAAACATTCCTGGCGTATCGGCCCATACTTCACGGTGCGAACATTATATATGACTATAACGTATCACGACCTATCCTAACACATCTAGGCCCTCGCTGGTAATGTTTTACAGAATCTCGTTCGTGACGTCCCGTACATCTCGGTTGGAATATTATATACGTCTATAGCGTTATATATTCTAACCTAAGGCAGGCTATCATCTCGGATGTAGTATTTTACAACATTCCTGGCGTATCGGCCCCTACTTCTCGGTGGGAACATTATATAGGTCTATAACGTAATATAACCTAACCTAACACATCTAGCCCCTCGCTGGTAATGTTTTACAGAATCCCGTTCGTGTCATCCCGTACGTCTCGGTTGGGACGTTATATACGTCTACAGCGATATATATCCTAACGTAAGGCAGGCTATCATCTCGGATGTAGTATTTTACAACTTTCCTGCCGTATCGGCCCAACTTCACGGTGGAAACATTATATATGTCTATAACGTATCACAACCTAACCTAACACATCTAGACCCTCGCTGGTAATGTTTTACAGAATCCCGTTCCTGTCGTCCCGTACCTCTCGGTTGGGACATTATAAACGTCTACAGCGATATATATCCTAACGTAAGGCAGGCTGACATCTCGGATGTTGTATTTTACAACATTCCTGGCGTATCGGCCCCTACTTCTCGGTGGGAACATTATATTCGTCTATAACGTAATATATCCTAACGTAACACATCTAGGCCCTGGCTGGTAATGTTTTACAGAATCTCGTTCGTGACGTCCCGTACATCTCGGTTGGAATATTATATACGTCTATAGCGTTATATATCCTAACCTAATGCAGGCTATCATCTCGGATGCAGTATTCTACAACATTCCTGGCGTATCGACCCAACTTCACGGTGGGAACATTATATATGTCTATAACGTATCACAACCTAACCTAACACATCTAGCCCCTCGCTGGTAATGTTTTACAGAATCGCGTTCGTGTCGTTCCGTACGTCTCGAGTGGGATATTAAATACGTCTATAGCGTTATATATCCTAACCTAAGGCAGGCCATCATCTCGGATGCAGTATTTTACAACATTCCTGGCATATCGGCCCCTACTTCTCGGTGGGAACATTATATACGTCTATAACGTATCACAAACTAGCCTAACCCATCTAGCCCCTCGCTGGTAATGTTTTACAGCATCCCGTTCCTGTCGTCCCGTACGTCTCGGTTGGGACGTTATATACGTCTACAGCGATATATATCCTAACGTAAGGCAGGCTATTATCTCGGATGTAGTATTTTAAAACATTCCTGGCGTATCGGCCCATACTTCACGGTGCGAACATTATATATGACTATAACGTATCACGACCTATCCTAACACATCTAGGCCCTCGCTGGTAATGTTTTACAGAATCTCGTTCGTGACGTCCCGTACATCTCGGTTGGAATATTATATACGTCTATAGCGTTATATATTCTAACCTAAGGCAGGCTATCATCTCGGATGTAGTATTTTACAACATTCCTGGCGTATCGGCCCCTACTTCTCGGTGGGAACATTATATAGGTCTATAACGTAATATAACCTAACCTAACACATCTAGCCCCTCGCTGGTAATGTTTTACAGAATCCCGTTCGTGTCATCCCGTACGTCTCGGTTGGGACGTTATATACGTCTACAGCGATATATATCCTAACGTAAGGCAGGCTATCATCTCGGATGTAGTATTTTACAACTTTCCTGCCGTATCGGCCCAACTTCACGGTGGAAACATTATATATGTCTATAACGTATCACAACCTAACCTAACACATCTAGACCCTCGCTGGTAATGTTTTACAGAATCCCGTTCCTGTCGTCCCGTACCTCTCGGTTGGGACATTATAAACGTCTACAGCGATATATATCCTAACGTAAGGCAGGCTGACATCTCGGATGTTGTATTTTACAACATTCCTGGCGTATCGGCCCCTACTTCTCGGTGGGAACATTATATTCGTCTATAACGTAATATATCCTAACGTAACACATCTAGGCCCTGGCTGGTAATGTTTTACAGAATCTCGTTCGTGACGTCCCGTACATCTCGGTTGGAATATTATATACGTCTATAGCGTTATATATCCTAACGTAAGGCAGGCTATCATCTCGGATGTAGTATTTTAAAACATTCCTGGCATATCGGCCCATACATCACGGTGGGAACATTATATATGTCTATAACGTATCACGACCTATCCTAACACATCTAGGCCCTCGCTGGTAATGTTTTACAGAATCTCGTTCGTGACGTCCCGTACATCTCGGTTGGAATATTATATACGTCTATAGCGTTATATATTCTAACCTAAGGCAGGCTATCATCTCGGATGTAGTATTTTACAACATTCCTGACGTATCGGCCCCTACTTCTCTGTGGGAACATTATATTCGTCTATAACGTATCACATCCTAACCTAACCCATCTAGCCCCTCGCTGGTAATGTTTTACAGAATCCCGTTCCTGTCGTCCCGTACGTCTCGGTTGGGACGTTATATACGTCTACAGCGATATATATCCTAACGTAAGGCAGGCTATCATCTCGGATGTAGTATTTTACAACATTCCTGGCGTATCGGCCCATACTTCACGGTGGGAACATTATATATGTCTATAACGTATCACAACCTAACCTAACACATCTAGGCCCTCGCTGGTAATGTTTTACAGAATCTCGTTCGTGACGTCCCGTACTTCTCGGTTGGAATATTATATACGTCTATAGCGTTATATATCCTAACCTAAGGCAGGCTATCATCTCGGATGTAGTATTTTACAACATTCCTGGCGTATCGGCCCCTACTTCTCGGTGGGAACATTATATACGTCTATAACGTATCACAACCTAACGTAACTCATCTAGCCCCTCTCTGGTAATGTTTTACAGAATCCCGTTCCTGTCGTCCCGTACGTCCCGGTTGGGACATTATAAACGTCTACAGCGATATATATCATAACGTAAGGCAGGCTAACATCTCGGATGCATTATTTTAAAACATTCCTGGCATATCGGCCCCTACTTCTCGGTGGGAACATTATATACGTCTATAACGTATCACAAACTAACCTAACACATCTAGCACCTCGCTGGTACTGTTTTACAGAATCCCGTTCCTGTCGTCCCGTACATCTCGGTTGGGACATTATAAACGTCTACAGCGATATATATCCTAACGTAAGGCAGGCCATCATCTCGGATGCAGTATTTTACAACATTCCTGGCATATCGGCCCCTACCTCTCGGTGGGAACATTATATACGTCTATAACGTATCACAACCTAGCCTAACCCATCTAGCCCCTCGCTGGTAATGTTTTACAGAATCCCGTTCCTGTCGTCCCGTACGTCTCGGTTGGGACATTATAAACGTCTACAGCGATACATATCATAACGTAAGGCAGGCTAACATCTCGGAAGTAGTATTTTACAACATTCCTGTCGTATCGGGCCCTACTTCTCGGTGGGAACATTATGTTCGTCTATTACGTAATATAATCTAACCTAACACATCTAGGCCCTCGCTGGTAATGTTTTACAGAATCTCGTTCGTGACGTCCCATACATCTCGGTTGGAATATTATATACGTCTATAGCGTTATATATCCTAACCTAAGGCAGGCTATCATCTCGGATGTAGTACTTTACAACATTCCTGGCGTATCGGCCACTACTTCTCGTTGGGAACATTATATACGTCTATAACGTATGATATCCTAACCTAACCCATCTAGCCCCTCGCTGGAAATGTTTTACAGAATCCCGTTCCTGTCGACCCGCACATCTCGGTTGGGATATTATATACGTCTACAGCGATATATATCCTAACGTAAGGCAGGCTAACATCTCGGACGTAGTATTTTACAACATTCCTGGCGTATCGGCCTCTACTTCTTAGTGGGAATATTATGTTCGTCTATAACGTAACATAACCTAATCTAACCCATAAAGCCCCTCGCTGGTGATGTTTTACAGAATCCCGTTCGTTTCGTCCCGTACATCTCGGTTGGGATATTATTTACGTCTACAGCGTTATATATCCTAACCTAAGGTAGGCTAACATCTCGGATGTAGTATTTTACAACATTCCTGGCGTATCGGCCTCTACTTCTCGGTGCGAACATTATATAGGTCTATCACGTAAGACAACCTAACCTAACACATCTAGCCCATCGCTGGTAATGATTTACAGAATTCCGTTTATGTCGTCCCGTACGTCTCGGTTGGGACATTATAAACGTCTACAGCGATACATATCATAACGTAAGGCAGGCTAACATCTCGGAAGTAGTATTTTACAACATTCCTGGCGTATCGGGCCCTACTTCTCAGTGGGAACATTATATTCGTCTATTACGTAATATAATCTAACCTAACACATCTAGGCCCTCGCTGGTAATGTTTTACAGAATCTCGTTCGTGACGTCCCATACATCTCGGTTGGAATATTATATACGTCTATAGCGTTATATATCCTAACCTAAGGCAGGCTATCATCTCGGATGTAGTATTTTACAACATTCCTGGCGTATCGGCCCCTGCTTCTCGGTGGGAACATTATATACGTCTATAACGTATCACAACCTAGCCTAACCCATCTAGCCCCTCGCTGGTAATGTTTTACAGAATCCCGTTCCTGTCGTCCCGTACCTCTCGGTTGGGACATTATAAACGTCTACAGCGATATATATCCTAACGTAAGGCAGGCTGACATCTCGGATGTTGTATTTTACAACATTCCTGGCGTATCGGCCCCTACTTCTCGGTGGGAACATTATATTCGTCTATAACGTAATCGAACCTAACCTAACACATCTAGCCCCTCGCTGGTAATGTTTTACAGATTCCCGTTCGTGCCGTCCCGTACATCTCGATTTGAATATTATATACGTCTATAGCGTTATATATCCTAACCTAAGGCAGGCTATCGTCTTGGATGTAGTATTCTACAACATTCCTGGCGTATCGGCCCGTACTTCTCGGTGGGAACATTATATAGGTCTATAACGTAATATAACCTAACCTAACACATCTAGCCCCTCGCTGGTAATGTTTTACCGAATCGCGTTCGTGTCGTTCCGTACGTCTCGATTGGGATATTAAATACGTCTATAGCGTTATATAACCTAACCTAAGGCAGGCCATCATCTCGGATGCAGTATTTTACAACATTCCTGGCATATCGTCCCCTACCTCTCGGTGGGAGCATTATATTCGTCTATAACGTAATATATCCTAACCTAACACATCTAGGCCCTGGCTGGTAATGTTTTCCAGAATGTCGTTCGTGACGTCCCGTACATCTCGGTTGGAATATTATATACGTCTATAGCGTTATATATCCTAACCTAATGCAGGCTATCATCTCGGATGCAGTGTTCTACAACATTCCTGGCGTATCGGCCCCTACTTCTCGGTGGGCACATTATATAGATCTACAACGTAATATAACCTAACCCAACACATCTAGGCCCTCGCTGGTAATGTTTTACAGAACCTCGTTAGTGACGTTCCGTACATCTCGGTTGGAATATTATATACGTCTATAGCGTTATATATCCTAACCTAAGGCAGGCTATCATCTCGGATGCAGTATTTTAAAACATTCCTGGCATATTGGTCCCTACTTCTCGGTGGGAACATTATATACGTCTATAACGTATCACAACCTAACCTAACCCATCTAGCCCCTCTCTGGTAATGTGATACAGAATCCCGTTCCTGTCGTCCTGTACATCTCGGTTGGGATATTATAAACGTCTACAGTGATATATATCCTAACGTAAGGCAAGCTAACATCTCGGATGTAGTATTTTACAACATTCCTGGCGTATCGGCCCCTGCTTCTCGGTGGGAACATTATACACGCCTATAACGTATCACAAACTAACCTAACCCATCTAGACCCTCGCTGTTAATGTTTTACAGAATCGCGTTCGTGTCGTCCCGTACATCTCGGTTGGGATATTATATACGTCTACAGCGATATATATCCTAACGTAAGGCAGGCTGACATCTCGGATGTAGTATTTTACAACATTCCTGACGTATCGGCCCCTGCTTCTCGGTGGGAACATTATACACGTCTATAACGTATCACATCCTAACCTAACCCATCTAGCCCCTCGCTGGTAATGTTTTACAGAATCGCGTTCGTGTCGTCCCGTACATCTCGGTTGGGATATTATATACGTCTACAACGATATGTATCCTAACCTAAGGCAGGCCATCATCTCGGATGCAGTATTTTACAACATTACTGGCATATCGGCCCCTACTTTTCGGTGGGAACATTATATACGTCTATAACGTATCACAACCTAGCCTATCCCATCTAGCCCCTCGCTGGTAATGTTTTACAGAATCCCGTTCGTGCCGTCCCGTACGTCTCGGTTGGGACGTTATATACGTCTACAGCGATATATATCCTAACGTAAGGCAGGCTATCATCTCGGATGTAGTATTTTACAACATTCCTGGCGTATCGGCCCATACTTCACGGTGGGAACATTATATATGTCTATAACGTATCACAACCTAACCTAACACATCTAGGCCCTCGCTGGTAATGTTTTACAGAATCTCGTTCGTGACGTCCCGTACTTCTCGGTTGGAATATTATATACGTCTATAGCGTTATATATCCTAACCTAAGGCAGGCTATCATCTCGGATGTAGTATTTTACAACATTCCTGGCGTATCGGCCCCTACTTCTCGGTGGGAACATTATATAGGTCTATAACGTAATATAACCTAACATAACACATCTAGCCCCTCGCTGGTAATGTTTTACAGAATCGCGTTCGTGACGTTCCGTACGTCTCGATTGGGATATCATATACGTCTATAGCGTTATATATCCTAACCTAAGGCAGGCCATCATCTCGGCTGCAGTATTTTACAACATTCCCGGCGTATCGGCCTCTACCTCTCGGTGGGAACATTATATAGGTCTATCACGTAAGACAACCTAACCTAACACATCTAGCCCATCGCTGGTAATGATTTACAGAATCCCGTTTATGTCGTCCCGTACGTCTCGGTTGGGACATTATATACGTCTACAGCGTTATATATCCTAACCTAAGGCAGGCTATCATCTCGGATGCAGTATTTTACAACATTCCTGGCATATCGGCCCCTACTTCTCGGTGGGAACATTATATACGTCTATAACGTATCACAACCTAATCTAACCCATGCAGGCCCTCGCTGGTAATGTTTTACAGAATCCCGTTCCTGTCGTCCCGTACGTCTCGGTTGGGACATTATAAACGTCTACAGCGATATATATCATAACGTAAGGCAGGCTAACATCTCGGATGTAGTATTTTACAACATTCCTGGCGTATCGGCCCCTACTTCTCGGTGGGAACATTATATTCGTCTATTACGTAATATAACCTAACCTAACACATCTAGCCCATCGCTGGTAATGATTTACAGAATCCCGTTCCTGTCGTCCCGTACATCTCGGTTTGAATACTATATACGTCTATAGCGTTATATATCCTAACCTAAGGCAGGCTATCGTCTTGGATGTAGTATTCTACAACATTCCTGGCGTATCGGCCCGTACTTCTCGGTGGGAACATTATATAGGTCTATAACGTAATATAACCTAACCTAACACATCTAGCCCCTCGCTGGTAATGTTTTACCGAATCGCGTTCGTGTCGTTCCGTACGTCTCGATTGGGATATTAAATACGTCTATAGCGTTATATAACCTAACCTAAGGCAGGCCATCATCTCGGATGCAGTATTATACAACATTCCTGGCATATCGGCCCCTACTTCTCGGTGGGAGCATTATATTCGTCTATAACGTAATATATCCTAACCTAACACATCTAGGCCCTCGCTGGTAATGTTTTACAGAACCTCGTTAGTGACGTTCCGTACATCTCGGTTTGAATACTATATACGTCTATAGCGTTATATATCCTAACATAAGGCAGGCTATCTTCTTGGATGTAGTATTCTACAACATTCCTGGCGTATCGGCCCGTACTTCTCGGTGGGAACATTAAATAGGTCTATAACGTAATATAACCTAACCTAACACATCTAGCCTCTCGCTGGTAATGTTTTACCGAATCGCGTTCGTGTCGTTCCGTACGTCTCGATTGGGATATTATATACCTCTATAGCGTTATATATCCTAGCTTAAGGCAGGCTATCATCTCGGATGCAGTATTTTAAAACATTCCTGGCATATCGGCCCTTGCTTCTCTGTGAGAACAATATACACGTCTATAACGTATCACAAACTAATCTAACCCATCCAGACCCTCGCTGGTAATGTTGTACAGAATCGCGTACGTGTCGTCCCGTACATCACGGTTGGGATATTATATACGTCTACAGCGATATATATCCTAACGTAAGGCAGGCTAACATCTCGGATGTAGTATTTTACAACATTCCTGGCGTATCGGCCCCTGCTTCTCGGTGGGTACATTATACACGTCTATAGCGTATCACAGCCTAACATAACCCATCTAGCCCCTCGCTGGTAATGTTTTACAGAATCCCGTTCGTGCCGTCCCGTACATCTCGGTTGGAATATTATATACGTCTATAGCGTTATATATCCTAACCTAAGGCAGGCTATCATCTTGGATGTAGTATTCTACAACATTCCTGGCGTATCGGCCCGTACTTCTCGGTGGCAACATTATATAGGTCTATAACGTATCACAAGCTAACCTAACCCATCTAGCCCCTCGCTGGTAATGTTTTACAGAGTCCCGTTCGTTTCGTCCCGTACGTCTCGGTTGGGACATTATAAACGTCTACAGCGATATATATCCTAACGTAAGGTAGGCTAACATCTCGGATGTAGTATTGTACAACATTCCCGGCGTATCGGCAACTACTTCTCGGTGGGATCATTATATTCGTCTATAACGTAATATAACCTAACCTAACCCATCTAGCCCCTCGCTGGTAACATTTTACAGAATCGCGTTCGTGTCGTCCCGTACGTCTCGATTGGGATATTATATACGTCTATAGCGTTATATATCCTAGCTTAAGGCAGGCTATCATCTCGGCTGCAGTATTTTAAAACATTCCTCGCGTATCGGCCCCCGTTCTCGGTGGGAACATTATATACGTCTATAACGTATCACAAACTAACCTAACCCATCTAGCCCCTCGCTGGTAATGTTTTACAGAATCCCGTTCGTGCCGTCCCGTACGTCTCGGTTGGGACGTTATATACGTCTACAGCGATATATATCCTAACGTAAGGCAGGCTATCATTTCGGATGTAGTATTTTACAACATTCCTGGCGTATCGGCCCATACTTCACGGTGGGAACATTATATATGTCTATAACGTATCACAACCTAACCTAACACATCTAGGCCCTCGCTGGTAATGTTTTACAGAATCTCGTTCGTGACTTCCCGTACTTCTCGGTTGGAATATTATATACGTCTATAGCGTTATATATCCTAACCTAAGGCAGGCTATCATCTCGGATGTAGTATTTTACAACATTCCTGGCGTATCGGCCCCTACTTCTCGGTGGGAACATTATATTCGTCTATTACGTAATATAACCTAACCTAACACATCTAGCCCATCGCTGGTAATGATTTACAGAATCCCGTTCCTGTCGTCCCGTACATCTCGGTTTGAATACTATATACGTCTATAGCGTTATATATCCTAACCTAAGGCAGGCTATCGTCTTGGATGTAGTATTCTACAACATTCCTGGCGTATCGGCCCGTACTTCTCGGTGGGAACATTATATAGGTCTATAACGTAATATAACCTAACCTAACACATCTAGCCCCTCGCTGGTAATGTTTTACCGAATCGCGTTCGTGTCGTTCCGTACGTCTCGATTGGGATATTAAATACGTCTATAGCGTTATATAACCTAACCTAAGGCAGGCCATCATCTCGGATGCAGTATTATACAACATTCCTGGCATATCGGCCCCTACTTCTCGGTGGGAGCATTATATTCGTCTATAACGTAATATATCCTAACCTAACACATCTAGGCCCTCGCTGGTAATGTTTTACAGAACCTCGTTAGTGACGTTCCGTACATCTCGGTTTGAATACTATATACGTCTATAGCGTTATATATCCTAACATAAGGCAGGCTATCTTCTTGGATGTAGTATTCTACAACATTCCTGGCGTATCGGCCCGTACTTCTCGGTGGGAACATTAAATAGGTCTATAACGTAATATAACCTAACCTGACACATCTAGCCTCTCGCTGGTAATGTTTTACCGAATCGCGTTCGTGTCGTTCCGTACGTCTCGATTGGGATATTATATACGTCTATAGCGTTATATATCCTAGCTTAAGGCAGGCTATCATCTCGGATGCAGTATTTTAAAACATTCCTGGCATATCGGCCCTTGCTTCTCTGTGAGAACATTATACACGTCTATAACGTATCACAAACTAATCTAACCCATCCAGACCCTCGCTGGTAATGTTTTACAGAATCGCGTACGTGTCGTCCCGTACATCACGGTTGGGATATTATATACGTCTACAGCGATATATATCCTAACGTAAGGCAGGCTAACATCTCGGATGTAGTATTTTACAACATTCCTGGCGTATCGGCCCCTGCTTCTCGGTGGGTACATTATACACGTCTATAGCGTATCACAGCCTAACATAACCCATCTAGCCCCTCGCTGGTAATGTTTTACAGAATCCCGTTCCTGTCGTCCCGTACGTCTCGGTTGGGACGTTATATACGTCTACAGCGATATATATCCTAACGTAAGGCAGGCTATCGTCTCGGATGTAGTATTTTACAACATTCCTGGCGTATCGGCCCCTACTTCTCGGTGGGAACATTATATTCGTCTATAACGTAATATAACCTAACCTAACACATCTAGCCCCTCGCTGGTAATGTTTTACAGAATCCCGTTCGTGACGTCCCGTACATCTCGGTTGGAATATTATATACGTCTATAGCGTTATATATCCTATCCTAAGGCAGGCTATTATCTCGGATGTAGTATTTTACAACATTCCTGGCGTATCGGCCCAACTTCACGGTGGGAACATTATATATGTCTATAACGTATCACAACCTAACCTAACACATCTAGCCCCTCGCTGGTAATGTTTTACAGAATCCCGTTCCTGTCGTCCCGTACCTCTCGGTTGGGACATTATAAACGTCTACAGCGATATATATCCTAACGTAAGGCAGGCTGACATCTCGGATGTTGTATTTTACTACATGCCTGGCGTATCGGACCCTACTTCTCGGTGGGAACATTATATTCGTCTATAACGTAATCTAACCTAACCTAACACATCTAGCCCCTCGCTGGTAATGTTTTACAGAATCCCGTTCGTGCCGTCCCGTACATCTCGGTTGGAATATTATATACGTCTATAGCGTTATATATCCTAACCTAAGGCAGGCTATCATCTTGGATGTAGTATTCTACAACATTCCTGGCGTATCGGCCCGTACTTCTCGGTGGCAACATTATATAGGTCTATAACGTATCACAAGCTAACCTAACCCATCTAGCCCCTCGCTGGTAATGTTTTACAGAGTCCCGTTCGTTTCGTCCCGTACGTCTCGGTTGGGACATTATAAACGTCTACAGCGATATATATCCTAACGTAAGGTAGGCTAACATCTCGGATGTAGTATTGTACAACATTCCCGGCGTATCGGCAACTACTTCTCGGTGGGATCATTATATTCGTCTATAACGTAATATAACCTAACCTAACCCATCTAGCCCCTCGCTGGTAACATTTTACAGAATCGCGTTCGTGTCGTCCCGTACGTCTCGATTGGGATATTATATACGTCTATAGCGTTATATATCCTAGCTTAAGGCAGGCTATCATCTCGGCTGCAGTATTTTAAAACATTCCTCGCGTATCGGCCCCCGTTCTCGGTGGGAACATTATATACGTCTATAACGTATCACAAACTAACCTAACCCATCTAGCCCCTCGCTGGTAATGTTTTACAGAATCCCGTTCGTGCCGTCCCGTACGTCTCGGTTGGGACGTTATATACGTCTACAGCGATATATATCCTAACGTAAGGCAGGCTATCATTTCGGATGTAGTATTTTACAACATTCCTGGCGTATCGGCCCATACTTCACGGTGGGAACATTATATATGTCTATAACGTATCACAACCTAACCTAACACATCTAGGCCCTCGCTGGTAATGTTTTACAGAATCTCGTTCGTGACTTCCCGTACTTCTCGGTTGGAATATTATATACGTCTATAGCGTTATATATCCTAACCTAAGGCAGGCTATCATCTCGGATGTAGTATTTTACAACATTCCTGGCGTATCGGCCCCTACTTCTCGGTGGGAACATTATATTCGTCTATTACGTAATATAACCTAACCTAACACATCTAGCCCATCGCTGGTAATGATTTACAGAATCCCGTTCCTGTCGTCCCGTACATCTCGGTTTGAATACTATATACGTCTATAGCGTTATATATCCTAACCTAAGGCAGGCTATCGTCTTGGATGTAGTATTCTACAACATTCCTGGCGTATCGGCCCGTACTTCTCGGTGGGAACATTATATAGGTCTATAACGTAATATAACCTAACCTAACACATCTAGCCCCTCGCTGGTAATGTTTTACCGAATCGCGTTCGTGTCGTTCCGTACGTCTCGATTGGGATATTAAATACGTCTATAGCGTTATATAACCTAACCTAAGGCAGGCCATCATCTCGGATGCAGTATTATACAACATTCCTGGCATATCGGCCCCTACTTCTCGGTGGGAGCATTATATTCGTCTATAACGTAATATATCCTAACCTAACACATCTAGGCCCTCGCTGGTAATGTTTTACAGAACCTCGTTAGTGACGTTCCGTACATCTCGGTTTGAATACTATATACGTCTATAGCGTTATATATCCTAACATAAGGCAGGCTATCTTCTTGGATGTAGTATTCTACAACATTCCTGGCGTATCGGCCCGTACTTCTCGGTGGGAACATTAAATAGGTCTATAACGTAATATAACCTAACCTGACACATCTAGCCTCTCGCTGGTAATGTTTTACCGAATCGCGTTCGTGTCGTTCCGTACGTCTCGATTGGGATATTATATACGTCTATAGCGTTATATATCCTAGCTTAAGGCAGGCTATCATCTCGGATGCAGTATTTTAAAACATTCCTGGCATATCGGCCCTTGCTTCTCTGTGAGAACATTATACACGTCTATAACGTATCACAAACTAATCTAACCCATCCAGACCCTCGCTGGTAATGTTTTACAGAATCGCGTACGTGTCGTCCCGTACATCACGGTTGGGATATTATATACGTCTACAGCGATATATATCCTAACGTAAGGCAGGCTAACATCTCGGATGTAGTATTTTACAACATTCCTGGCGTATCGGCCCCTGCTTCTCGGTGGGTACATTATACACGTCTATAGCGTATCACAGCCTAACATAACCCATCTAGCCCCTCGCTGGTAATGTTTTACAGAATCCCGTTCCTGTCGTCCCGTACGTCTCGGTTGGGACGTTATATACGTCTACAGCGATATATATCCTAACGTAAGGCAGGCTATCGTCTCGGATGTAGTATTTTACAACATTCCTGGCGTATCGGCCCCTACTTCTCGGTGGGAACATTATATTCGTCTATAACGTAATATAACCTAACCTAACACATCTAGCCCCTCGCTGGTAATGTTTTACAGAATCCCGTTCGTGACGTCCCGTACATCTCGGTTGGAATATTATATACGTCTATAGCGTTATATATCCTATCCTAAGGCAGGCTATTATCTCGGATGTAGTATTTTACAACATTCCTGGCGTATCGGCCCAACTTCACGGTGGGAACATTATATATGTCTATAACGTATCACAACCTAACCTAACACATCTAGCCCCTCGCTGGTAATGTTTTACAGAATCCCGTTCCTGTCGTCCCGTACCTCTCGGTTGGGACATTATAAACGTCTACAGCGATATATATCCTAACGTAAGGCAGGCTGACATCTCGGATGTTGTATTTTACTACATGCCTGGCGTATCGGACCCTACTTCTCGGTGGGAACATTATATTCGTCTATAACGTAATCTAACCTAACCTAACACATCTAGCCCCTCGCTGGTAATGTTTTACAGAATCCCGTTCGTGCCGTCCCGTACATCTCGGTTGGAATATTATATACGTCTATAGCGTTATATATCCTAACCTAAGGCAGGCTATCATCTTGGATGTAGTATTCTACAACATTCCTGGCGTATCGGCCCGTACTTCTCGGTGGGAACATTATATAGGTCTATAACGTATCACAAGCTAACCTAACCCATCTAGCCCCTCGCTGGTAATGTTTTACAGAGTCCCGTTCGTTTCGTCCCGTACGTCTCGGTTGGGACATTATAAACGTCTACAGCGATATATATCCTAACGTAAGGTAGGCTAACATCTCGGATGTAGTATTGTACAACATTCCCGGCGTATCGGCAACTACTTCTCGGTGGGATCATTATATTCGTCTATAACGTAATATAACCTAACCTAACCCATCTAGCCCCTCGCTGGTAACATTTTACAGAATCGCGTTCGTGTCGTCCCGTACGTCTCGATTGGGATATTATATACGTCTATAGCGTTATATATCCTAGCTTAAGGCAGGCTATCATCTCGGCTGCAGTATTTTAAAACATTCCTCGCGTATCGGCCCCCGTTCTCGGTGGGAACATTATATACGTCTATAACGTATCACAAACTAACCTAACCCATCTAGCCTCTCGCTGGTAATGTTTTACAGAATCCCGTTCGTGCCGTCCCGTACGTCTCGGTTGGAACGTTATATACGTCTACAGCGATATATATCCTAACGTAAGGCAGGCTATCATTTCGGATGTAGTATTTTACAACATTCCTGGCGTATCGGCCCATACTTCACGGTGGGAACATTATATATGTCTATAACGTATCACAACCTAACCTAACACATCTAGGCCCTCGCTGGTAATGTTTTACAGAATCTCGTTCGTGACTTCCCGTACTTCTCGGTTGGAATATTATATACGTCTATAGCGTTATATATCCTAACCTAAGGCAGGCTATCATCTCGGATGTAGTATTTTACAACATTCCTGGCGTATCGGCCCCTACTTCTCGGTGGGAACATTATATTCGTCTATTACGTAATATAACCTAACCTAACACATCTAGCCCATCGCTGGTAATGATTTACAGAATCCCGTTCCTGTCGTCCCGTACATCTCGGTTTGAATACTATATACGTCTATAGCGTTATATATCCTAACCTAAGGCAGGCTATCGTCTTGGATGTAGTATTCTACAACATTCCTGGCGTATCGGCCCGTACTTCTCGGTGGGAACATTATATAGGTCTATAACGTAATATAACCTAACCTAACACATCTAGCCCCTCGCTGGTAATGTTTTACCGAATCGCGTTCGTGTCGTTCCGTACGTCTCGATTGGGATATTAAATACGTCTATAGCGTTATATAACCTAACCTAAGGCAGGCCATCATCTCGGATGCAGTATTATACAACATTCCTGGCATATCGGCCCCTACTTCTCGGTGGGAGCATTATATTCGTCTATAACGTAATATATCCTAACCTAACACATCTAGGCCCTCGCTGGTAATGTTTTACAGAACCTCGTTAGTGACGTTCCGTACATCTCGGTTTGAATACTATATACGTCTATAGCGTTATATATCCTAACATAAGGCAGGCTATCTTCTTGGATGTAGTATTCTACAACATTCCTGGCGTATCGGCCCGTACTTCTCGGTGGGAACATTAAATAGGTCTATAACGTAATATAACCTAACCTAACACATCTAGCCTCTCGCTGGTAATGTTTTACCGAATCGCGTTCGTGTCGTTCCGTACGTCTCGATTGGGATATTATATACGTCTATAGCGTTATATATCCTAGCTTAAGGCAGGCTATCATCTCGGATGCAGTATTTTAAAACATTCCTGGCATATCGGCCCTTGCTTCTCTGTGAGAACATTATACACGTCTATAACGTATCACAAACTAATCTAACCCATCCAGACCCTCGCTGGTAATGTTTTACAGAATCGCGTACGTGTCGTCCCGTACATCACGGTTGGGATATTATATACGTCTACAGCGATATATATCCTAACGTAAGGCAGGCTAACATCTCGGATGTAGTATTTTACAACATTCCTGGCGTATCGGCCCCTGCTTCTCGGTGGGTACATTATACACGTCTATAGCGTATCACAGCCTAACATAACCCATCTAGCCCCTCGCTGGTAATGTTTTACAGAATCCCGTTCCTGTCGTCCCGTACGTCTCGGTTGGGACGTTATATACGTCTACAGCGATATATATCCTAACGTAAGGCAGGCTATCGTCTCGGATGTAGTATTTTACAACATTCCTGGCGTATCGGCCCCTACTTCTCGGTGGGAACATTATATTCGTCTATAACGTAATATAACCTAACCTAACACATCTAGCCCCTCGCTGGTAATGTTTTACAGAATCCCGTTCGTGACGTCCCGTACATCTCGGTTGGAATATTATATACGTCTATAGCGTTATATATCCTATCCTAAGGCAGGCTATTATCTCGGATGTAGTATTTTACAACATTCCTGGCGTATCGGCCCAACTTCACGGTGGGAACATTATATATGTCTATAACGTATCACAACCTAACCTAACACATCTAGCCCCTCGCTGGTAATGTTTTACAGAATCCCGTTCCTGTCGTCCCGTACCTCTCGGTTGGGACATTATAAACGTCTACAGCGATATATATCCTAACGTAAGGCAGGCTGACATCTCGGATGTTGTATTTTACTACATGCCTGGCGTATCGGACCCTACTTCTCGGTGGGAACATTATATTCGTCTATAACGTAATCTAACCTAACCTAACACATCTAGCCCCTCGCTGGTAATGTTTTACAGAATCCCGTTCGTGCCGTCCCGTACATCTCGGTTGGAATATTATATACGTCTATAGCGTTATATATCCTAACCTAAGGCAGGCTATCATCTTGGATGTAGTATTCTACAACATTCCTGGCGTATCGGCCCGTACTTCTCGGTGGGAACATTATATAGGTCTATAACGTATCACAAGCTAACCTAACCCATCTAGCCCCTCGCTGGTAATGTTTTACAGAGTCCCGTTCGTTTCGTCCCGTACGTCTCGGTTGGGACATTATAAACGTCTACAGCGATATATATCCTAACGTAAGGTAGGCTAACATCTCGGATGTAGTATTGTACAACATTCCCGGCGTATCGGCAACTACTTCTCGGTGGGATCATTATATTCGTCTATAACGTAATATAACCTAACCTAACCCGTCTAGCCCCTCGCTGGTAACATTTTACAGAATCGCGTTCGTGTCGTCCCGTACGTCTCGATTGGGATATTATATACGTCTATAGCGTTATATATCCTAGCTTAAGGCAGGCTATCATCTCGGATGCAGTATTTTAAAACATTCCTGGCATATCGGCCCCTACTTCTCGGTGGGAACATTATATACGTCTATAACGTATCACATCCTAACCTAACCCATCTAGCCCCTCGCTGGTAATGTTTTACAGAATCGCGTTCGTGTCGTCCCGTACGTCTCGGTTGGGATATTATATACGTCTACAGCGATATGTATCCTAACCTAAGGCAGGCTATCATCTCGGATGTATTATTTCACAACATTCCTGGCGTTTCGGCCCCCGTTCTCGGTGGGAACATTATATACGTCTATAACGTATCACAAGCTAACCTAACCCATCTAGCCCCTCGCTGGTAATGTTTTACAGAATCCCGTTCGTTTCGTCCCGTACGTCTCGGTTGGGACGTTATATACGTCTACAGCGATATATATCCTAACCTAAGGCAGGCTATCATCTCGGATGTATTATTTCACAACATTCCTGGCGTTTCGGCCCCCGTTCTCGGTGGGAACATTATATACGTCTATAACGTATCACAAGCTAACCTAACCCATCTAGCCCCTCGCTGGTAATGTTTTGCAGAATCCCGTTCGTTTCGTCCCGTACGTCTCGGTTGGGACGTTATATACGTCTACAGCGTTATATATCCTAACCTAAGGCAGGCTATCATCTCGGATGTAGTATTTTACAACATTCCTGACGTATCGGCCCCTACTTTTCTGTGGGAACATTATATTCGTCTATAACGTAACATAACATAACCTAACCCATCTATCCCCTCGCTGTTAATGTTTTACAGAATCCCGTTCGTTTCGTCCCGTACGTCTCGGTTGGGACATTATAAACGTCTACAGCGATATATATCTGAAGCGCCTCACCACCGTGCTGGTGGGGGCTGAACGCCTGGCTTCAATTATACTGTTGTAAAGAGAACGTGAGAGGGTAGGAAGGAAAAAGAGAGGGAAGAACGTTTCGTCCTGGGCCTGCTAGTGGACTCATCAGTAAGGCTACCTAGCAGACCCTGCCTTAGACGCTGGGATGGTAGGGATAGGTCCGAATTTCTATTATATAGAAACGGTGTAGGACATGGAGTGCTCGCGGGAAACTGACGAGTGTGCTGTCCCCCTAGTGGCGAAGACCGCCACATCACCCCCTTGCCAGTGATGAACGATATCTGGCTGTGCGTCTTGTTCTCCCTGATGAACGATGTATCGTTGGTCCTCGGTTGACGGTAGCGGCGGGTCTTGTAGCCGTGGTGCCGTAGAACTGCCTTCTTGTCGAATACGGCGAAACGCTATGCTCAAGCCAATGGCGAAGTGAGTCTCGAGCCTGACGGCGAGCGCGCAAGTAAACCGTGAAGCAGTCGTATACTCTGCTGTCCTAGGATGGTCCCGTGCTTAGACGACGATATGCGTCGCGTGATGCCGTGAGTTCCAGCGATCGACGAATGCAGGTCCGGACTTCTGCGCGATCGGTGTGGGCTCGACGAAGCTGTGTGGCCACCCTAGGAGAGGGGTTACGATGTTGGCGTGTGGCGGCTGTACCCAAGTGTCATCGCTGATGTTCCGTCTTCCTCAGTTGTCCTGGTCGAGGTGTTGTGTTGCTTCCTTTGTCCTCTTGGTTGCGTGTCCATATCACGTCGGGGTCACCACTTGAAGCGCTCGTTGTCGACACCGTGTTGGTGGAGGCTGAACGCCTGGCTTCAATTATACTGTTGTAAAGAGAACGTGAGAGGGTAGGAAGGAAAAAGAGAGGGAAGAACGTTTCGTCCTGGGCCTGCTAGTGGACTCATCAGTAAGGCTACCTAGCAGACCCTGCCTTAGACGCCGGGATGGTAGGGATAGGTCCGAATTTCTATTATATAGAAACGGTGTAGGACATGGAGTGCTCGCGGGAAACTGACGAGTGTGCTGTCCCCCTAGTGGCGAAGACCGCCACATATCCTAACGTAAGGTAGGCTAACATCTCGGATGTAGTATTTTACAACATTCCCGGCGTATCGGCAACTACTTCTCGGTGGGATCATTATATTCGTCTATAACGTAATATAACCTAACCTAACCCATCTAGCCCCTCGCTGGTAACATTTTACAGAATCGCGTTCGTGTCGTCCCGTACGTCTCGATTGGGGTATTATATACGTCTATAGCGTTATATATCCTAGCTTAAGGCAGGCTATCATCTCGGCTGCAGTATTTTAAAACATTCCTGGCATATCGGCCCCTACTTCTCGGTGGGAACTTTATATACGTCTATAACGTATCACAAACTAACCTAACCCATCTAGACCCTCGCTGGTAATGTTTTACAGAATCGCGTTCGTGTCGTCCCGTACATCTCGGTTGGGATATTATATACGTCTACAGCGATATATATCCTAACGTAAGGCAGGCTAACATCTCGGATGTGGTGTTTTACAACATTCCTGGCGTATCGGCCCCCGCTTCTCGGTGGGAACATTATACACGTCTATAACGTATCACATCCTAACCTAACCCATCTAGCCCCTCGCTGGTAATGTTTTGCAGAATCCCGTTCGTTTCGTCCCGTACGTCTCGTTTGGGACGTTATATACGTCTACAGCGATATATATCCTAACCTAAGGCAGGCTATCATCTCGGATGTAGTATTTTACAACATTCCTGACGTATCGGCCCCTACTTTTCTGTGGGAACATTATATTCGTCTATAACGTAACATAACATAACCTAACCCATCTATCCCCTCGCTGTTAATGTTTTACAGAATCCCGTTCGTTTCGTCCCGTACGTCTCGGTTGGGACATTATAAACGTCTACAGCGATATATATCCTAACGTAAGGTAGGCTAACATCTCGGATGTAGTATTTTACAACATTCCCGGCGTATCGGCAACTACTTCTCGGTGGGATCATTATATTCGTCTATAACGTAATATAACCTAACCTAACCCATCTAGCCCCTCGCTGGTAACATTTTACAGAATCGCGTTCGTGTCGTCCCGTACGTCTCGATTGGGATATTATATACGTCTATAGCGTTATATATCCTAGCTTAAGGCAGGCTATCATCTCGGCTGCAGTATTTTAAAACATTCCTGGCATATCGGCCCCTACTTCTCGGTGGGAACTTTATATACGTCTATAACGTATCACAAACTAACCTAACCCATCTAGACCCTCGCTGGTAATGTTTTACAGAATCGCGTTCGTGTCGTCCCGTACATCTCGGTTGGGATATTATATACGTCTACAGCGATATATATCCTAACGTAAGGCAGGCTAACATCTCGGATGTGGTATTTTACAACATTCCTGGCGTATCGGCCCCCGCTTCTCGGTGGGAACATTATACACGTCTATAACGTATCACATCCTAACCTAACCCATCTAGCCCCTCGCTGGTAATGTTTTACAGAATCCCGTTCGTGCCGTCCCGTACATCTCGGTTGGGATATTATATACGTCTACAGCGATATGTATCCTAACCTAAGGCAGCCCATCATCCCGGATGCAGTATTTTACAACATTCCTGGCATATCGGCCCCTACTTCTCGGTGGGAACATTATATACGTCTATAACGTATCACAACCTAGCCTAACCCATCTAGCCCCTCGCTGGTAATGTTTTACAGAATCCCGTTCCTGTCGTCCCGTACCTCTCGGTTGGGACATTATAAACGTCTACAGCGATATATATCCTAACGTAAGGCAGGCTGACATCTCGGATGTTGTATTTTACAACATTCCTGGCGTATCGGCCCCTACTTCTCGGTGGGAACATTATATTCGTCTATAACGTAATCGAACCTAACCTAACACATCTAGCCCCTTGCTGGTAATGTTTTACAGATTCCCGTTCGTGCCGTCCCGTACATCTCGGTTTGAATATTATATACGTCTATAGCGTTATATATCCTAACCTAAGGCAGGCTAACATCTCGGATGTAGTATTTTACAACATTCCCGGCGTATCGGCAACTACTTCTCGGTGGGATCATTATATTCGTCTATAACGTAATATAACCTAACCTAACCCATCTAGCCCCTCGCTGGTAACATTTTACAGAATCGCGTTCGTGTCGTCCCGTACGTCTCGATTGGGATATTATATACGTCTATAGCGTTATATATCCTAGCTTAAGGCAGGCTATCATCTCGGCTGCAGTATTTTAAAACATTCCTGGCATATCGGCCCCTACTTCTCGGTGGGAACTTTATATACGTCTATAACGTATCGCAACCTAACCTAACCCATCTAGCCCCTCTCTGGTAATGTGATACAGAATCCCGTTCCTGTCGTCCCGTACATCTCGGTTGGGATATTATATACGTCTACAGTGATATATATCCTAACGTAAGGCAAGCTAACATCTCGGATGTAGTATTTTACAACATTCCTGGCGTATCGGCCCCTGCTTCTCGGTGGGAACATTATACACGTCTATAACGTATCACAAACTAACCTAACCCATCTAGACCCTCGCTGGTAATGTTGTACAGAATCCCGTTCGTTTCGTCTCGTACGTCTCGGTTGGGATATTATATACGTCTACAGCGATATATATCCTAACGTAAGGCAGGCTAACATCTCGGATGTAGTATTTTACAACATTCCTGGTGTATCGGCCTCTACTTCTCAGTGGGAATATTATGTTCGTCTATAACGTAACATAACCTAATCTAACCCATAAAGCCCCTCGCTGGTGATGTTTTACAGAATCCCGTTCGTTTCGTCCCGTACATCTCGGTTGGGATATTATTTACGTGTACAGCGTTACATATCCTAACCTAAGGTAGGCTAACATCTCGGATGTAGTATTTTACAACATTCCTGGCGTATCGGCCCCTACTTCTCGTTGGGAACATTATATACGTCTATAACGTATGATATCCTAACCTAACCCATCTAGCCCCTCGCTGGAAATGTTTTACAGAATCCCGTTCCTGTCGACCGACACATCTCGGTTGGGATATTATATACGTCTACAGCGATATATATCCTAACGTAAGGCAGGCTAACATCTCGGACGTAGTATTTTACAACATTCCCGGCGTATCGGCCCCTACCTCTCGGTGGGATCATTATATTCGTCTATGACGTGATATAACCTAATCTAACCCATAAAGCCCCTCGCTGGTGATGTTTTACAGAATCCCGTTCGTTTCGTCCCGTACATCTCGGTTGGGACATTACAAACGTCTACAGTGATATATATCATAACGTAAGGCAGGCTAACATCTCGGATGTAGTATTTTACAACATTCCTGGCGTATCGGCCCCTACTTCTCGGTGGGAACATTATATTCGTATATTACGTAATATAACCTAATCTAACACATCCAGGCCCTCGCTGGTAATGTTTTACAGAATCCCGTTCCTGTCGTCCCGTACGTCTCGGTTGGGACATTACAAACGTCTACAGTGATATATATCATAACGTAAGGGAGGCTAACATCTCGGATGTAGTATTTTACAACATTCCTGGCGTATAGGCCCCTACTTCTCGGTGGGAACATTATATTCGTCTATTACGTAATATAACCTAACCTAACACATCTAGGCCCTCGCTGGTAGTGTTTTACAGAATCCCGTGCGTGCCGTCCCGTACGTCTCGGTTGGGACGTTATATACGTCTACAGCAATATATATCCTAACGTAAGGCAGGGTAACATCTCGAATGTAGTGTTTTACAACATTCCTGGCGTATCGGCCCCTACTTCTCGGTGGGAACATTATATAGGTCTATAACGTAATATAACCTAACGTAACACATCTAGCCCCTCGCTGGTAATGTTTTACAGAATCCCGTTTGTGTCGTCCCGTACGTCTCGGTTGGGACATTATATACGTCTACAGCGTTATATATCCTAACCTAAGGCAGGCTATCATCTCGGATGCTGTATTTTACAACATTCCTGGCATATCGGCCCCTACAACTCGGTGAGAACATTATATACGTCTATAACGTATCACAACCTAATCTAACCCATCCAGGCCCTGGCTGGTAATGTTTTACAGAATCCCGTTCCTGTCGTCCCGTACCTCTCGGTTGGGACATTATAAACGTCTACAGCGATATATATCCTAACGTGAGGCAGGCTAACATCTCGGATGTAGTATTTTACAACATTCCTGGCGTATCGGCCCCTACTTCTCGGTGGGAACATTATATTCGTCTATTACGTAATATAACCTAATCTAACACATCTAGGCCCTTGCTGGTAATGTTTTACAGAATCCCGTTCGTTTCGTCCCGCATGTCTCGGTTGGGACATTATAAACGGCTACAGCGATATATATCCTAACGTAAGGCAGGGTAACATCTCGAATGTAGTGTTTTACAACATTCCTGGCGTATCGGCCCCTACTTCTCGGTGGGAACATTATATAGGTCTATAACGTAATATAACCTAACCTAACACATCTAGCCCCTCGCTGGTAATGTTTTACAGAATCCCGTTCGTGTCGTCCCGTACGTCTCGGTTCGGACATTATATACGTCTACAGCGTTACACATCCTAACGTAAGGCAGGCTAACATCTCGAATGTATTGTTTTACAACATTCCTGGCATATCGGCCCCTACTTCTCGTTGGGAACATTATATACGTCCATAACGTATCACAACCTAATCTAACCCATCTAGCCCCTCGCTGGTAATGATTTACAGAATGCCGTTCATGTCGTCCCGTACGTCTCGGTTGGGACATTATAAACTTCTACAGCGATATATATCCTAACGTAAGGCAGGCTAACATCTCGGATGTAGTATTTTACAACATTCCTGGCGTATCGGCCTCTACTTCTCAGTGGGAATATTATGTTCGTCTATAACGTAACATAACCTAATCTAACCCATAAAGCCCCTCGCTGGTGATGTTTTACAGAATCCCGTTCGTTTCGTCCCGTACATCTCGGTTGGGATATTATTTACGTGTACAGCGTTATATATCCTAACCTAAGGTAGGCTAACATCTCGGATGTAGTATTTTACAACATTCCTGGCGTATCGGCCCCTACTTCTCGGTGGGAACATTATATACGTCTATTACGTAATATAATCTAACCTAACACATCTAGGCCCTCGCTGGTAATGTTTTACAGAATCTCGTTCGTGACGTCCCATACATCTCGGTTGGAATATTATATACGTCTATAGCGTTATATATCCTAACCTGAGGCAGGCTAGCATCTCGGATGTAGTATTTTACAACATTCCTGGCGTATCGGCCCCTACTTCTCGGTGGGAACATAATATTCTTCTATAACGTAATATAACCTAACCTAACACATCTAGCCCCTCGCTGGTAATGTTTTACAGAATCCCGTTCGTGACGTCCCGTACATCTCGGTTGGAATATTATATACGTCTATAGCGTTATATATCCTAACCTAAGGCAGGCTATCATCTCGGATGCAGTATTTTACAACATTCCTGGCATATCGGCCCCTACTTCTCGGTGGGAACATTATATAGGTCTATAACGTAATATAACCTAACCTAACACATCTAGCCCCTCGCTGGTAATGATTTACAGAATCCCATTCCTGTCGTCCCGTACGTCTCGGTTGGGACATTATAAACTTCTACAGCGATATATATCCTAACGTAAGGCAGGCTAATATCTCGGATGTAGTATTTTACAACATTCCCGGCGTATCGGCACTTACTTCTCGGTGGGATCACTATATTCGTCCATAACGTAATATAACCTAACCTAACACATCTAAGCCCTCGCTGGTAATGTTTTACAGAATCTCCTTCGTGACGTCCCGTACATCTCGATTGGAATATTATATACGTCTATAGCCTTATATATCCTAACCTAAGGCAGGCTATCATCTCGGATGTAGTATTTTACAACATTCCTGACGTATCGGCCCCCGTTCTTGGTGGGAACGTTATATACGTCTATAAGGGAATCATATCCTAACCTAACCCATCTAGCCCCTCGCTGGTAATATTTTACAGAATCCCGTTCGTTTCGTCCCGTACATCTCGGTTGGGATATTATTTACGTCTAGAGCGTTATATATCCTAACCTAAGGTAGGCTAACATCTCGGATGTAGTATTTTACAACATTCCTGGCGTATCGGCCTCTACTTCTCGGTGGGAACATAATATTCGTCTATAACGTAATATAACCTAACCTAACACATCTAGCCCCTCGCTGGTAATGATTTACAGAATCCCGTTTGTGTCGTCCCGTACGTCTCGGTTGGGACATTATATACGTCTACAGCGATATATATCCTAACGTAAGGCAGGTTGACATCTCGGATGTTTTATTTTACAACATTCCTGGCGTATCGGCCCCTACTTCTCGGTGGGAACATAACATTCGTCTATAACGTAATATAACCTAACCTAACACATCTAGCCCCTCGCTGGTAATGTTTTACAGAATCCCGTTCGTGACGTCCCGTACATCTCGGTTGGAATATTATATACGTCTATAGCGTTATGTACCCTAACCTAAGGCAGGCTAACATCTCGGATGTAATATTTTACAACATTCCTTGCGTATCGGCCCCTACTTCTCGGTGGGAACATTATATTCGTCTATAACGTATCACAGCCTAACCTAACCCATCTAGCCCCTCTCTGGTAATGTTTACAGAATCCCGTTCGTGTCGTCCCGTACATCTCGGTTGGGATATTATATACGTCTATAGCGTTACATATCCTAACCTAAGGCAGGCTATCATCTCGGATGTAGTGTTTTACAACATTCCTGGCGTATCGGCCCCTACTTCTCGGCGGGAACATTATATTCGTCTATAACGTAATATAACCTAACCTAACACATCTAGCCCCTCGCTGGTAATGTTGTACAGAATCCCGTTCCTGTCGTCCCGCACATCTCGCTTGGGATATTATATACGTCTACAGCGATATATATCCTAACGTAAGGCAGGCTAAGATCTCGGATTTAGTATTTTACAACATTCCTGGCGTATCGGCCTCTACTTCTCGGTGGGAACTTTATATAGGTCTATAACGTAATATAACCTAACCTAACACATCTAGCCCCTCGCTGGTAATGTTTTACTGAATCCCGTTCGTGTCGTCCCGTACAACGCGGTTGGGACATTATATACGTCTATAGCGTTATATATCCTAACCTAAGGCAGGCTATCATCTCGGATGTATTATTTTACAACATTCCTGGCGTATCGGTCCCTACTTCTCGGTGGGATCATTATAATCGTCTATAACGTAATATAGCCTAATCTAACCCATTTAGCCCCTCGCTGGTAATGTTTTACAGAATCGCGTTCCTGTCGTTCCGTACGTCTGGATTGGGATATTAAATACGTCTATAGCGATATATATCCTAACCTAAGGCAGGCTATCATCTCGGATGTAGTATTTCACAACTTTCCTGGCGTATCGGCCCCTACGTCTCGGTGGGAACATTATATAGGTCTATAACGTAATATAACCTAACCTAACACATCTAGCCCCTCGCTGGTAATGTTTTACAGAATCCCGTTCGTGTCGTCCCGTACGTCTCGGTTGGGACATTATATAAGTCTACAGCGTTATATATCCTATCCTAAGGCAGGCTATCATCTCGGATGCAGTATTTTACAACATGCCTGGCGTATCGGACCCTACTTCTCGGTGGGAACATTATATTCGTCTATAACGTATCACAACCTAACCTAACCCATCTAGCCCCTCTCTGGTAATGTTTTACAGAATCCCGTTCGTGTCGTCCCGTACATCTCGGTTGGGATATTATATACGTCTATAGCGTTACATATCCTATGCTAAGGCAGGCTATCATCTCGGATGTAGTATTTCACAACATTCCTGGCGTATCGGCCCCTACTTCTGGGTGGGAACATTATATAGGTCTATAACGTAATATAACCTAACCTAACACATCTAGCCCCTCGCTGGTAATGTTTTACAGAATCCCGTTCGTGTCGTCCCGTACGTCTCGGTTGGGACATTATATAAGTCTACAGCGTTATATATCCTATCCTAAGGCAGGCTATTATCTCGGATGCAGTATTTTACAACATGCCTGGCGTATCGGCCCCTACTTCTCGGTGGGAACATTATATCCGTCTATAACGTATCACAACCTAACCTAACCCATCTAGCCCCTCTCTGGTAATGTTTTACAGAATCCCGTTCGTGTCGTCCCGTACATCTCGGTTGGGATATTATATACGTCTATAGCGTTACATATCCTAACCTAAGGCAGGCTATCATCTCGGATGTATTATTTTACAACATTCCTGGCGTATCGGCCCCTACTTCTCGGTGGGATCATTATATTCGTCTATAACGTAATATAACCTAACCTAACACATCTAGGCCCTGGCTGGTAATGTTTTACAGAATCTCGTTCGTGACGTCCCGTACATCTCGGTTGGAATATTATATACGTCTATAGCGTTATATATTCTAACCTAGGGCAGGCTATCATCTCGGATGTAGTATTTTACAACCTTCCTGTCGTATCGGCCCCTACTTCTCGGTGGGAACTTTATATAGGTCTATAACGTAATATAACCTAACCTAACACGTCTAGCCCCTCGCTGGTAATGTTTTACTGAATCCCGTTCGTGTCGTCCCGCACAACGCGGTTGGGACATTATATACGTCTATAGCGTTATATATCCTAACCTAAGGCAGGCTAACATCTCGGATGTAATATTTTACAACATTCCTTGCGTATCGGCCCCTACTTCTCGGTGGGAACATTATATTCGTCTATAACGTATCACAGCCTAACCTAACCCATCTAGCCCCTCTCTGGTCATTTTTTACAGAATCCCGTTCGTGTCGTCCCGTACATCTCGGTTGGGATATTATATACGTCTATAGCGTTACATATCCTAACCTAAGGCAGGCTATCATCTGGGATGTAGTGTTTTACAACATTCCTGCCGTATCGGCCCCTACTTCTCGGTGGGAACATTATATTCGTCTATAACGTAATATAACCTAACCTAACACATCTAGCCCCTCGCTGGTAATGTTGTACAGAATCCCGTTCCTGTCGTCCCGCACATCTCGGTTGGGATATTATATACGTCTACAGCGATATATATCCTAACGTAAGGCAGGCTAAGATATCGGATTTAGTATTTTACAACATTCCTGGCGTATCGGCCTCTACTTCTCGGTGGGAACTTTATATAGGTCTATAACGTAATATAACCTAACCTAACACATCTAGCCCCTCGCTGGTAATGTTTTACTGAATCCCGTTCGTGTCGTCCCGTACAACGCGGTTGGGACATTATATACGTCTATAGCGTTATATATCCTAACCTAAGGCAGGCTATCATCTCGGATGTATTATTTTACAACATTCCTGGCGTATCGGTCCCTACTTCTCGGTGGGATCATTATATTCGTCTATAACGTAATATAACCTAACCTAACACATCTAGGCCCTGGCTGGTAATGTTTTACAGAATCTCGTTCGTGACGTCCCATACATCTGGGTTGGAATATTATATACGTCTATAGCGTTATATATCCTAACCTAGGGCAGGCTATCATCTCGGATTTAGTATTTTACAACATTCCTGGCGTATCGGCCCCTACTTTTCGGTGGGATCATTATATACGTCTATAGCGTATCACATCCTAACTTAACCCATCTAGACCCTCGCTGGTAATGTTTTACAGAATCCCGTTCGTGTCGTCCCGTACATCTCGTTGGAATATTATATACGTCTATAGCGTTATGTATCCTAACCTAAGGCAGGCCATCATCTCGGACGCAGTATTTTACAACATTCCTGGCATATCAGCCCCTACTTCCCGGTGGGAACATTATATACGTCTATAGCGTATCACATCCTAAGCTAACCCATCTAGCCCCTCGCTGTTATTGTTTTACAGAATCCCGTTCCTGTCGTCCCGTACATCTCGGTTGGGATATTATATACGTCTACAGCGATATATATCCTAACCTAAGGCAGGCTAAGATCTCGGATTTAGTATTTTACAACATTCCTGGCGTATCGGCCCCTACTTCTCGGTGGGAACATTATATAGGTCTATAACGTAATATAACCTAACCTAACACATCTAGCCCCTCGCTGGTAATGTTTTACAGAATCCCGTTCGTGTCGTCCCGTACGTCTCGGTTGGGACATTATATAAGTCTACAGCGTTATATGTCCTATCCTAAGGCAGGCTATCATCTCGGATGCAGTATTTTACAACATGCCTGGCGTATCGGACCCTACTTCTCGGTGGGAACATTATATTCGTCTATAACGTATCACAACCTAACCTAACCCATCTAGCCCCTCTCTGGTAATGTTTTACAGAATCCCGTTCGTGTCGTCCCGTACATCTCGGTTGGGATATTATATACGTCTATAGCGTTACATATCCTATGCTAAGGCAGGCTATCATCTCGGATGTAGTATTTCACAACATTCCTGGCGTATCGGTCCCTACTTCTCGGTGGGATCATTATAATCGTCTATAACGTAATATAACCTAATCTAACCCATTTAGCCCCTCGCTGGTAATGTTTTACAGAATCGCGTTCCTGTCGTTCCGTACGTCTGGATTGGGATATTAAATACGTCTATAGCGATATATATCCTAACCTAAGGCAGGCTATCATCTCGGATGTAGTATTTCACAACATTCCTGGCGTATCGGCCCCTACGTCTCGGTGGGAACATTATATAGGTCTATAACGTAATATAACCTAACCTAACACATCTAGCCCCTCGCTGGTAATGTTTTACAGAATCCCGTTCGTGTCGTCCCGTACGTCTCGGTTGGGACATTATATAAGTCTACAGCGTTATATATCCTATCCTAAGGCAGGCTATCATCTCGGATGCAGTATTTTACAACATGCCTGGCGTATCGGACCCTACTTTTCGGTGGGATCATTATATACGTCTATAGCGTATCACATCCTAACTTAACCCATCTAGACCCTCGCTGGTAATGTTTTACAGAATCCCGTTCGTGTCGTCCCGTACATCTCGTTGGAATATTATATACGTCTATAGCGTTATGTATCCTAACCTAAGGCAGGCCATCATCTCGGACGCAGTATTTTACAACATTCCTGGCATATCAGCCCCTACTTCCCGGTGGGAACATTATATACGTCTATAGCGTATCACATCCTAAGCTAACCCATCTAGCCCCTCGCTGTTATTGTTTTACAGAATCCCGTTCCTGTCGTCCCGTACATCTCGGTTGGGATATTATATACGTCTACAGCGATATATATCCTAACCTAAGGCAGGCTAAGATCTCGGATGCAGTATTTTACAACATGCCTGGCGTATCGGCCCCTACTTCTCGGTGGGAACATTATATTCGTCTATAACGTATCACAACCTAACCTAACCCATCTAGCCCCTCTCTGGTAATGTTTTACAGAATCCCGTTCGTGTCGTCCCGTACATCTCGGTTGGGATATTATATACGTCTATAGCGTTACATATCCTATCCTAAGGCAGGCTATCATCCCGGATGTAGTATTTCACAACATTCCTGGCGTATCGGCCCCTACTTCTCGGTGGGAACATTATATAGGTCTATAACGTAATATAACCTAACCTAACACATCTAGCCCCTCGCTGGTAATGTTTTACAGAATCCCGTTCGTGTCGTCCCGTACGTCTCGGTTGGGACATTATATAAGTCTACAGCGTTATATATCCTATCCTAAGGCAGGCTATCATCTCGGATGCAGTATTTTACAACATGCCTGGCGTATCGGCCCCTACTTCTCGGTGGGAACATTATATCCGTCTATAACGTATCACAACCTAACCTAACCCATCTAGCCCCTCTCTGGTAATGTTTTACAGAATCCCGTTCGTGTCGTCCCGTACATCTCGGTTGGGATATTATATACGTCTATAGCGTTACATATCCTAACCTAAGGCAGGCTATCATCTCGGATGTAGTATTTCACAACATTCCTGGCGTATCGGCCCCTACGTCTCGGTGGGAACATTATATAGGTCTATAACGTAATATAACCTAACCTAACACATCTAGCCCCTCGCTGGTAATGTTTTACAGAATCCCGTTCGTGTCGTCCCGTACGTCTCGGTTGGGACATTATATAAGTCTACAGCGTTATATGTCCTATCCTAAGGCAGGCTATCATCTCGGATGCAGTATTTTACAACATGCCTGGCGTATCGGACCCTACTTCTCGGTGGGAACATTATATTCGTCTATAACGTATCACAACCTAACCTAACCCATCTAGCCCCTCTCTGGTAATGTTTTACAGAATCCCGTTCGTGTCGTCCCGTACATCTCGGTTGGGATATTATATACGTCTATAGCGTTACATATCCTATGCTAAGGCAGGCTATCATCTCGGATGTAGTATTTCACAACATTCCTGGCGTATCGGTCCCTACTTCTCGGTGGGATCATTATAATCGTCTATAACGTAATATAACCTAATCTAACCCATTTAGCCCCTCGCTGGTAATGTTTTACAGAATCGCGTTCCTGTCGTTCCGTACGTCTGGATTGGGATATTAAATACGTCTATAGCGATATATATCCTAACCTAAGGCAGGCTATCATCTCGGATGTAGTATTTCACAACATTCCTGGCGTATCGGCCCCTACGTCTCGGTGGGAACATTATATAGGTCTATAACGTAATATAACCTAACCTAACACATCTAGCCCCTCGCTGGTAATGTTTTACAGAATCCCGTTCGTGTCGTCCCGTACGTCTCGGTTGGGACATTATATAAGTCTACAGCGTTATATATCCTATCCTAAGGCAGGCTATCATCTCGGATGCAGTATTTTACAACATGCCTGGCGTATCGGACCCTACTTCTCGGTGGGAACATTATATTCGTCTATAACGTATCACAACCTAACCTAACCCATCTAGCCCCTCTCTGGTAATGTTTTACAGAATCCCGTTCGTGTCGTCCCGTACATCTCGGTTGGGATATTATATACGTCTATAGCGTTACATATCCTATGCTAAGGCAGGCTATCATCTCGGATGTAGTATTTCACAACATTCCTGGCGTATCGGCCCCTACTTCTGGGTGGGAACATTATATAGGTCTATAACGTAATATAACCTAACCTAACACATCTAGCCCCTCGCTGGTAATGTTTTACAGAATCCCGTTCGTGTCGTCCCGTACGTCTCGGTTGGGACATTATATAAGTCTACAGCGTTATATATCCTATCCTAAGGCAGGCTATCATCTCGGATGCAGTATTTTACAACATGCCTGGCGTATCGGCCCCTACTTCTCGGTGGGAACATTATATCCGTCTATAACGTATCACAACCTAACCTAACCCATCTAGCCCCTCTCTGGTAATGTTTTACAGAATCCCGTTCGTGTCGTCCCGTACATCTCGGTTGGGATATTATATACGTCTATAGCGTTACATATCCTAACCTAAGGCAGGCTATCATCTCGGATGTAGTATTTCACAACATTCCTGGCGTATCGGCCCCTACGTCTCGGTGGGAACATTATATAGGTCTATAACGTAATATAACCTAACCTAACACATCTAGCCCCTCGCTGGTAATGTTTTACAGAATCCCGTTCGTGTCGTCCCGTACGTCGCGGTTGGGACATTATATAAGTCTACAGCGTTATATGTCCTATCCTAAGGCAGGCTATCATCTCGGATGCAGTATTTTACAACATGCCTGGCGTATCGGACCCTACTTCTCGGTGGGAACATTATATTCGTCTATAACGTATCACAACCTAACCTAACCCATCTAGCCCCTCTCTGGTAATGTTTTACAGAATCCCGTTCGTGTCGTCCCGTACATCTCGGTTGGGATATTATATACGTCTATAGCGTTACATATCCTATGCTAAGGCAGGCTATCATCTCGGATGTAGTATTTCACAACATTCCTGGCGTATCGGTCCCTACTTCTCGGTGGGATCATTATAATCGTCTATAACGTAATATAACCTAATCTAACCCATTTAGCCCCTCGCTGGTAATGTTTTACAGAATCGCGTTCCTGTCGTTCCGTACGTCTGGATTGGGATATTAAATACGTCTATAGCGATATATATCCTAACCTAAGGCAGGCTATCATCTCGGATGTAGTATTTCACAACATTCCTGGCGTATCGGCCCCTACGTCTCGGTGGGAACATTATATAGGTCTATAACGTAATATAACCTAACCTAACACATCTAGCCCCTCGCTGGTAATGTTTTACAGAATCCCGTTCGTGTCGTCCCGTACGTCTCGGTTGGGACATTATATAAGTCTACAGCGTTATATATCCTATCCTAAGGCAGGCTATCATCTCGGATGCAGTATTTTACAACATGCCTGGCGTATCGGACCCTACTTCTCGGTGGGAACATTATATTCGTCTATAACGTATCACAACCTAACCTAACCCATCTAGCCCCTCTCTGGTAATGTTTTACAGAATCCCGTTCGTGTCGTCCCGTACATCTCGGTTGGGATATTATATACGTCTATAGCGTTACATATCCTATGCTAAGGCAGGCTATCATCTCGGATGTAGTATTTCACAACATTCCTGGCGTATCGGCCCCTACTTCTGGGTGGGAACATTATATAGGTCTATAACGTAATATAACCTAACCTAACACATCTAGCCCCTCGCTGGTAATGTTTTACAGAATCCCGTTCGTGTCGTCCCGTACGTCTCGGTTGGGACATTATATAAGTCTACAGCGTTATATATCCTATCCTAAGGCAGGCTATTATCTCGGATGCAGTATTTTACAACATGCCTGGCGTATCGGCCCCTACTTCTCGGTGGGAACATTATATCCGTCTATAACGTATCACAACCTAACCTAACCCATCTAGCCCCTCTCTGGTAATGTTTTACAGAATCCCGTTCGTGTCGTCCCGTACATCTCGGTTGGGATATTATATACGTCTATAGCGTTACATATCCTAACCTAAGGCAGGCTATCATCTCGGATGTATTATTTTACAACATTCCTGGCGTATCGGCCCCTACTTCTCGGTGGGATCATTATATTCGTCTATAACGTAATATAACCTAACCTAACACATCTAGGCCCTGGCTGGTAATGTTTTACAGAATCTCGTTCGTGACGTCCCGTACATCTCGGTTGGAATATTATATACGTCTATAGCGTTATATATTCTAACCTAGGGCAGGCTATCATCTCGGATGTAGTATTTTACAACCTTCCTGTCGTATCGGCCCCTACTTCTCGGTGGGAACTTTATATAGGTCTATAACGTAATATAACCTAACCTAACACGTCTAGCCCCTCGCTGGTAATGTTTTACTGAATCCCGTTCGTGTCGTCCCGCACAACGCGGTTGGGACATTATATACGTCTATAGCGTTATATATCCTAACCTAAGGCAGGCTAACATCTCGGATGTAATATTTTACAACATTCCTTGCGTATCGGCCCCTACTTCTCGGTGGGAACATTATATTCGTCTATAACGTATCACAGCCTAACCTAACCCATCTAGCCCCTCTCTGGTAATGTTTTACAGAATTCCGTTCGTGTCGTCCCGTACATCTCGGTTGGGATATTATATACGTCTATAGCGTTACATATCCTAACCTAAGGCAGGCTATCATCTCGGATGTAGTGTTTTACAACATTCCTGGCGTATCGGCCCCTACTTCTCGGTGGGAACATTATATTCGTCTATAACGTAATATAACCTAACCTAACACATCTAGCCCCTCGCTGGTAATGTTGTACAGAATCCCGTTCCTGTCGTCCCGCACATCTCGGTTGGGATATTATATACGTCTACAGCGATATATATCCTAACGTAAGGCAGGCTAAGATATCGGATTTAGTATTTTACAACATTCCTGGCGTATCGGCCTCTACTTCTCGGTGGGAACTTTATATAGGTCTATAACGTAATATAACCTAACCTAACACATCTAGCCCCTCGCTGGCAATGTTTTACTGAATCCCGTTCGTGTCGTCCCGTACAACGCGGTTGGGACATTATATACGTCTATAGCGTTATATATCCTAACCTAAGGCAGGCTATCATCTCGGATGTATTATTTTACAACATTCCTGGCGTATCGGTCCCTACTTCTCGGTGGGATCATTATATTCGTCTATAACGTAATATAACCTAACCTAACACATCTAGCCCCTCGCAAGTAATGTTTTACAGAATCGCGTTCGTGACGTCCCATACATCTGGGTTGGAATATTATATACGTCTATAGCGTTATATATCCTAACCTAGGGCAGGCTATCATCTCGGATTTAGTGTTTTACAACATTCCTGGCGTATCGGCCCCTACTTTTCGGTGGGAACATTATATACGTCTATAGCGTATCACATCCTAACTTAACCCATCTAGACCCTCGCTGGTAATGTTTTACAGAATCCCGTTCGTGTCGTCCCGTACATCTCGTTGGAATATTATATACGTCTATAGCGTTATGTATCCTAACCTAAGGCAGGCCATCATCTCGGACGCAGTATTTTACAACATTCCTGGCATATCAGCCCCTACTTCCCGGTGGGAACATTATATACGTCTATAGCGTATCACATCCTAAGCTAACCCATCTAGCCCCTCGCTGTTATTGTTTTACAGAATCCCGTTCCTGTCGTCCCGTACATCTCGGTTGGGATATTATATACGTCTACAGCGATATATATCCTAACGTAAGGCAGGCTAAGATCTCGGATTTAGTATTTTACAACATTCCTGCCGTATCGGCCCCTACTTCTCGGTGGGAACATTATATTCGTCTATAACGTAACATAACCTAACCTAACCCATTTAGCCCCTCGCTGGTAATGTTTTACAGAATCCCGTTCGTGTCGTCCCGTACGTCTCGATTGGTACATTTTATACGTCTACAGCGTTATATATCCTAACCTAAGGCAGGCTATCATCTCGGATGTAGTATTTTACAACATTCCTGACGTATCGGCCCCTACTTCTCGGTGGCAACAATATATTCGTCTATAACGTAACATAACCTAACCTAACCCATTTAGCCCCTCGCTGGTAATGTTTTACAGAATCGCGATCCTGTCGTTCCGTACGCCTGGATTGGGATATTAAATACGTCTATAGCGATATATATCCTATCCTAAGGCAGGCTATCATCCCGGATGTAGTATTTCACAACATTCCTGGCGTATCGGCCCCTACTTCTCGGTGGGAACATTATATAGGTCTATAACGTAATATAACCTAACCTAACACATCTAGCCCCTCGCTGGTAATGTTTTACAGAATCCCGTTCGTGACGTCCCGCACATCTCGGTTGGAATATTATATACGTCTATAGCGTTATATATCCTAACCTAAGGCAGGCTATCATCTCGGATGTAGTATTTTACAACATTCCTAACGTATCGGCCCCTACTTCTCGGTGGGAACATTATATACGTCTGTAACGTATCACAACCTAACCTAACCCATCTAGCCCCCGCTGGTAATGTTTTACAGAATCCCGTTCCTGCCGTTCCGTACATCTCGTTGGAATATTATATACGTCTATAGCGTTATATCTCCTAACCTAAGGCAGGCTATCATCTCGGATGTAGTATTTTACAACATTCCTGGCGTATCGGCCCCTACATCTCGGTGCGAACATTATATACGTCTATAGCGTATCATATCCTAACCTAACACATCTAGCCCCTCGCTGGTAATGTTTTACAGAATCCCGTTCCTGTCGTCCCGTACGTCACGGTTGGGACATTATAAACGTCTACAGCGATATATATCCTAACGTAAGGCAGGCTAACATCTCGGATGTAGTATTTTACAACATTCCTGGCATATCGGCCCCTACTGCTCGTTGGGATCATTATTTTCGTCTATAACGTAATATAACCTAACCTAACACATCTAGGCCCTGGCTGGTAATGTTTTACAGAATCCCGTTCGTGTCGTCCCGTACGTCTCGGTTGGGACGTTATATAAGTCTACAGCGTTATATATCCTATCCTAAGGCAGGCTATCATCTCGGATGCAGTATTTTACAACATGCCTGGCGTATCGGCCCCTACTTCTCGGTGGGATCATTATATTCGTCTATAACGTAATATAACCTAACCTAACACATCTAGGCCCTGGCTGGTAATGTTTTGCAGAATCTCGTTCGTGACGTCCCGTACATCTCGGTTGGAATATTATATACGTCTACAGCGTTATATATCCTAACCTAAGGCAGGCTATAATCTCGGATGTAGTATTTTACAACATTCCTGGCGTATCGGCCCCTACTTCTCGGTGGGAACATTATATTCGTCTATAACGTAATATAACCCAACCTGACACATCTAGCCCCTCGCTGGTAATGTTTTACAGAATCCCGTTCGTGACGTCCCGTACATCTCGTTGGAATATTATATACGTCTATAGCGTTATATATCCTAACCTAAGGCAGGCCATCATCTCGGACGCAGTATTTTACAACATTCCTGGCATATCAGCCCCTACTTCCCGGTGGGAACATTATATACGTCTATAGCGTATCACATCCTAAGCTAACCCATCTAGCCCCTCGCTGTTAGTGTTTTACAGAATCCCGTTCCTGTCGTCCCGTACATCTCGGTTGGGATATTATATACGTCTACAGCGATATATATCCTAACGTAAGGCAGGCTAAGACCTCTGATTTAGTATTTTACAACATACCTGGCGTATCGGCCTCTACTTCTCGGTGGGAACATTATATACGTCTATAACGTAATATAACCGAACCTAACACATCTAGCCCCTCGCTGGTAATGTTTTACAGAATCCCGTTCGTGACGTCCATTTCGTCTCGGTTGGGACATTATAAACGTCTACAGCGATATATATCCTAACGTAAGGCAGGCTATCATCTCGGATGTAGTATTTTACAACATTCCTGGAGTATCGGCCCCTACTTCTCGGTGCGAACATTATATACGTCTATAGCGTAGCACATCCTAACCAAACACATCTAGCCCCTCGCTGGTAATGTTTTACAGAATCCCGTTCCTGTCGTCCCGTACGTCTCGGTTGGGACATTATAAACGTCTACAGCGATATATATCCTAACGAAAGGCAGGCTAACATCTCGGATGTAATATTTTACAACATTCATGGCGTATCGGTCCCTACTTCTCGGTGGGATCATTATATTCGTCTATAACGTAATATAACCTAACCTAACACATCTAGGCCCTGGCTGGTAATGTTTTACAGAATCTCGTTCGTGACGTCCCGTACATCTCGTTTGGAATATTATATACGTCTATAGCGTTATATATCCTAATCTAAGGCAGGCTATCATCTCGGATGTAGTATTTTGCAACATTCCTGGCGTATCGGCCCCTACTTCTCGGTGCGAACATTATATATGTCTATAGCGTATCACATCCTAACCTAACACATCCACCCCTCGCTGGTAATGTTTTACAGAATCCCGTTCCTGTCGTCCCGTACGTATCGGTTGGGACATTATAAACGTCTACAGCGATATATATCCTAACGTAAGGCAGGCTAACATCTCGGATGTAGTATTTTACAAAATTCCTGACGTAACGGCCCCTACTTCTCGGTGGGATCATTATATTCGTCTATAACGTAATATAACCTAACCTAACACATCTAGGCCCTGGCTGGTAATGTTTTGCAGAATCTCGTTCGTGACGTCCCGTACATCTCGGTTGGAATATTATATACGTCTATAGCGTTATATATCCTAACCTAAGGCAGGCTATCATCTCGGATGTAGTATTTTACAACATTCCTGACGTATCGGCCCCTACTTCTCGGTGGGAACATTATATACGTCTATAGCGTATCACATCCTAACCTAACCCATCTAGACCCTCGCTGGTAATGTTTTATATTATCCCGTTCGTGTCGTCCCGTACGTCTCGGTTGGGACATTATATACGTCTATAGCGTTATATATGCTAACCTAAGGCAGGCTATCATCTCGGATGTAGTATTTTACAACATTCCTGACGTATCGGCCCCTACTTCTCGGTGGGAACATTATATAGGTCTATAACGTAATATAACCTAACCGAACACATCTAGCCCCTCGCTGGTAATGTTTTACAGAATCCCGTTCGTGTCGTACCGCACGTCTCGGCTGGAATATTATATACGTCTATAGCGTTATATATCCTAATCTAAGGCAGGCTATCATCTCGGATGTAGTATTTTACAACATTCCTGGCGTATCGGCCCCTACATCTCGGTGCGAACATTATATACGTCTATAGCGTATCATATCCTAACCTAACACATCTAGCCCCTCGCTGGTAATGTTTTACAGAATCCCGTTCCTGTCGTCCCGTACGTCACGGTTGGGACATTATAAACGTCTACAGCGATATATATCCTAACGTAAGGCAGGCTAACATCTCGGATGTAGGATTTTACAACATTCCTGGCGTATCGGCCCCTACTTCTCGGTGGGATCATTATTTTCGTCTATAACGTAATATAACCTAACCTAACACATCTAGGCCCTGGCTGGTAATGTTTTACAGAATCCCGTTCGTGTCGTCCCGTACGTCTCGGTTGGGACATTATATAAGTCTACAGCGTTATATATCCTACCCTAAGGCAGTCTATCATCTCGGATGCAGTATTTTACAACATGCCTGGCGTAACGGCCCCTACTTCTCGGTGGGAACATTATATTCGTCTATAACGTACCACAACCTAACCTAACACATCTAGCCCCGCGCTGGTAATGTTTTACAGAATCCCGTTCCTGTCGTCCCGTACGTATCGGTTGGGACATTATAAACGTCTACAGTTATATATATCCTAACGTAAGGCAGGATAACATCTCGGATGTAGTATTTTACAACATTCCTGACGTAACGGCCCCTACTTCTCGGTGGGAACATTATATTCGTCTATAACGTAATAAAACCTAACCTAACACATCTAGCCCCTCGCTGGTAATGTTTTACAGAATCCCGTTCGTGACGTCCCGTACGTCTCGGTTGGGACATTATATAAGTCTACAGCGTTATATATCCTATCCTAAGGCAGTCTATCATCTCGGATGCAGTATTTTACAACATGCCTGGCGTATCGGCCCCTACTTCTCGGTGGGAACATTATATTCGTCTATAACGTACCACAACCTAACCTAACACATCTAGCCCCGCGCTGGTAATGTTTTACAGAATCCCGTTCGTGTCGTCCCGTACGTCTCGGTTGGGACATTATAAACGTCGACAGCGACATATATCCTAACGTAAGGCAGGCTAACATCTCGGATGTAGGATTTTACAACTTTCCTGGCGTATCGGCCCCTACTTCTCGGTGGGATCATTATATTCGTCTATAACTTAATATAACCTAACCTAACACATCTAGCCCCTCGCTGGTAATGTTTTACAGAATCCCGTCCGTTACGTCCCGTACGTCTCGATTGGGATATTAAATACGTCTACAGCGACATATATCCAAACCTAAGGCAGGCTATCATCTCGGATGTAGTATTTTACAACATTCCTGACGTATCGGCCCCTACTTCTCGGTGGGAACATTATATTCGTCTATAACGTAACATAACCTAATCTAACCCATCTAGCCCCTCGCTGGTAATGTTTTACAGAATCCCGTTCGTGTCGTCCCGTACATCTCGGTTGGGATATTATATACGTCTATAGCGTTACATATCCTAACCTAAGGCAGGCTATCATCTCGGATGTAGTATTTTACAACATTCCTGGCGTATCGGCCCCTACTTCTCGGTGCGAACATTATATACGTCTATAGCGCATCACATCCTAACCTAACACATCTAGCCCCTCGCTGGTAATGTTTTACAGAATCCCGTTCCTGTCGTCCCATACGTCTCGGTTGGGACATTATAAACGTCTACAGCGATATATATCCTAACGTAAGGCAGGCTAACATCTCGGATGTAGTATTTTACAACATTCCTGGCGTATCGGCCCCTACTTCTCGGTGGGATTATTATATTCGTCTATATCGTAATATAACCTACCGTAACACATCTAGGCCCTGGCTGGTAATGTTTTACAGAATTTCGTTCGTGACGTCCCGTACATCTCGGTTGGAATATTATATACGTCTATAGCGTTATATATCCTAACCTAAGGCAGGCTATGATCTCGGATGTAGTATTTTACAACATTCCTGGCGTATCGGCCCCTACTTCTCGGTGGGAACATTATATACGTCTATAGCGCATCACATCCTAACCTAACCCATCTAGCCCCTAGCTGGTAATGTTTTACAGAATCCCGTTCGTGTCGTCCCGTACGTCTCGGTTGGGACATTATATACGTCTACAGCGTTATATATCCTAACGTAGGGCAGGCTAACATCTCGGATGTAGTATTTTACAACATTCCTGGCGTATCGGCCCCTACTTCTCGGTGGGATCATTATATTCGTCTATATCGTAATATAACCTACCGTAACACATCTAGGCCCTGGCTGGTAATGTTTTACAGAATTTCGTTCGTGACGTCCCGTACATCTCGGTTGGAATATTATATACGTCTATAGCGTTATATATCCTAACCTAAGGCAGGCTATCATCTCGGATGTAGTATTTTACAACATTCCAGACGTATCGGCCCCTACATCTCGGTGCGAACATTATATACGTCTATAGCGTATCACATCCTAACCAAACACATCTAGCCCCTCGCTGGTAGTGTTTTACAGAATCCCGTTCCTGTCGTCCCGTACGTCTCGGTTGGGACATTATAAACGTCTACAGCGATATATATCCTAACGTAAGGCAGGCTATCATCTCGGATGCAGTATTTTACAACATTCCTGGCGTATCGGCCCCTACTTCTCGGTGGGAACATTATATAGGTCTATAACGTAATGTAACCTAACCTAACACATCTAGCCCCTCGCTGGTAATGTTTTACAGAATCGCGTTCGTGTCGTTCCGTACGTCTCGATTGGGATATTAAACACGTCTATAGCGATATATCTCCTAACCTAAGGCAGGCTATCATCTCGGATGTAGTATTTCACAACATTCCTGGCGTATCGGCCCCTACTTCTCAGTGGGAACATTATATAGGTCTATAACGTAATATAACCTAATCGAACACATCTAGCACCTCGCTGGTAATGTTTTACAGAATCCCGTTCGTGTCGTCCCGTACGTCTCGGTTGGGACATTATATAAGTCTACAGCGTTATATATCCTATCCTAAGGCAGGCTATCATCTCGGATGCAGTATTTTACAACATGCCTGGTGTATCGGCCCCTACTTCTCGGTGGGAACATTATATTCGTCTATAACGTACCACAACCTAACCTAACACATCTAGCCCCTCGCTGGTAATATTTTACTGAATCCCGTTCGTGTCGTCCCCTACGTCTCGGTTGGTACATTATATACGTCTATAGCGTTATATATCCTAACCTAAGGCGGGCTATCATCTCGGATGCTGTATTTTACAACATTCCTGACGTATCGGCCCCTACTTCTCGGTGGGAACATTATATACGTCTATAACGTAACATAACCTAACCTAACCCATCTAGCCCCTCGCTGGTAATGTTTTACAGAATCCCGACCGTTACGTCCCGTACGGCTCGATTGGGATATTAAATACGTCTATAGCGATATATATCCTAACCTAAGGCAGGCTATCATCTCGGATGTAGTATTTTACAACATTCCCCACGTATCGGCCCCTACTTCTCGGTGGGAACATTATATAGGTCTATAACGTAATATAACATAACCTAACACATCTAGCCCCTCGCTGGTAATGTTTTACAGAATCGCGTTCGTGTCGTCCCGTACATCTCGGTTGGGATATTATATACGTCTATAGCGTTACATATCCTAACGTAAGGCAGGCTAACATCTCGGATGTAGGATTTTACAACTTTCCTGGCGTATCGGCCCCTACTTCTCGGTGGGATCATTATATTCGTCTATAACGTAATATAACCTAACCTAACACATCTAGCCCCTCGCTGGTAATGTTTTACTGAATCCCGTTCGTGTAGTCCCCTACGTCTCGGTTGGGACATTGTATACGTCTATAGCGTTATATATCCTAACCTAAGGCAGGCTATCATCTCGGATGTAGTATTTTACAACATTCCTCACGTATCGGCCCCTACTTCTCGGTGGGATCATTATATAGGTCTATAACGTAATATAACCTAACCGAACACATCTAGCCCCTCGCTGGTAATGTTTTACAGAATCCCGTTCGTGTCGTCCCGCACGTCTCGGTTGGAATATTATATACGTCTACAGCGTTATATATCCTAATCTAAGGCAGGCTATCATCTCGGATGTAGTATTTTACAACATTCCTGGCGTATCGGCCCGTACTTCTCGGTGGGAACATTATATACGTCTATAGCGTATCACATCCTAACCTAACACATCTAGCCCCTCGCTGGTAATGTTTTACAGAATCCCGTTCCTGTCGTCCCGTACGTCACGGTTGGGACATTATAAACGTCTACAGCGATATATATCCTAATGTAAGGCAGGCTAACATCTCGGATGTAGTATTTTACAACATTCCTGGCGTATCGGCCCCTACTTCTCGGTGGGATCATTATTTTCGTCTATAACGTAATATAACCTAACCTAACACATCTAGGCCCTGGCTGGTAATGTTTTACAGAATCCCGTTCGTGTCGTCCCGTACGTCCCGGTTGGGACATTATATAAGTCTACAGCGTTATATATCCTATCCTAAGGCAGGCTATCATCTCGGATGTAGTATTCTACAACATTCCTGGCGTATCGGCCCCTACTTCTCGGTGGGAACATTATATAGGTCTATAACGTAATATAAACTAACCTAAGACATCTAGCCCCTCGCTGGTAATGTTTTACAGAATCCCGTTCGTGTCGTCCCGTACGTCTCGGTTGGGACATTATAAACGTCGACAGCGACATATATCCTAACGTAAGGCAGGCTATCATCTCGGATGCAGTATTTTACAACATTCCTGGCGTATCGGCCCCTACTTCTCGGTGGGAACATTATATAGGTCTATAACGTAATATAACATAACCTAACACATCTAGCCCCTCGCTGGTAATGTTTTACAGAAACGCGTTCGTGTCGTCCCGTACATCTCGGTTGGGATATTATATACGTCTATAGCGTTACATATCCTAACGTAAGGCAGGCTAACATCTCGGATGTAGGATTTTACAACTTTCCTGGCGTATCCGCCCCTACTTCTCGGTGGGATCATTATTTTCGTCTATAACGTAATATAACCTAACCTAACACATCTAGGCCCTGGCTGGTAATGTTTTACAGAATCCCGTTCGTGTCGTCCCGTACGTCTCGGTTGGGACATTATATAAGTCTACAGCGTTATATATCCTATCCTAAGGCAGTCTATCATCTCGGATGCAGTATTTTACAACATGCCTGGCGTATTGGCCCCTACTTCTCGGTGGGAACATTATATTCGTCTATAACGTACCACAACCTAACCTAACACATCTAGCCCCTCGCTGGTAATGTTTTACAGAATCCCGTTCGTGTCGTCCCGTACGTCTCGGTTGGGACATTATAAACGTCGACAGCGACATATATCCTAACGTAAGGCAGGCTAACATCTCGGATGTAGGATTTTACAACTTTCCTGGCGTATCGGCCCCTACTTCTCGGTGGGATCATTATATTCGTCTATAACGTAATATAACCTAACCTAACACATCTAGCCCCTCGCTGGTAATGTTTTACTGAATCCCGTTCGTGTAGTCCCCTACGTCTCGGTTGGGACATTATATACGTCTATAGCGTTATATATCCTAACCTAAGGCAGGCTATCATCTAGGATGCAGTATTTTACAACATTCCTGGCGTATCGGCCCCTACTTCTCGGTGGGAACATTATATAGGTCTATAACGTAATATAACATAACCTAACACATCTAGCCCCTCGCTGGTAATGTTTTACAGAATCGCGTTCGTGTCGTTCCGTACGTCTCGATTGGGATATTAAATACGTCTATAGCGATATATATCCTAACCTAAGGCAGGCTATCATCTCGGATGTAGTATTTTACAACATTCTTGACGTATCGGCCCCTACTTCTCGGTGGGAACATTATATTCGTCTATAGCGTAACATAACCTAACCTAACCCATCTAGCCCCTCGCTGGTAATGTTTTACAGAATCCCGTCCGTTACGTCCCGTACGTCTCGATTGGGATATTAAATACGTCTACAGCGACATATATCCAAACCTAAGGCAGGCTATCATCTCGGATGTAGTATTTTACAACATTCCTGGCGTATCGGCCCCTACTTCTCGGTGGGATCATTATTTTCGTCTATAACGTAATATAACCTAACCTAACACATCTAGGCCCTGGCTGGTAATGTTTTACAGAATCCCGTTCGTGTCGTCCCGTACGTCTCGGTTGGGACATTATATAAGTCTACAGCGTTATATATCATATCCTAAGGCAGGCTATCATCTCGGATGCAGTATTTTACAACATGCCTGGCGTATCGGCCCCTACTACTCGGTGGGAACATTATATTCGTCTATAACGTACCACAACCAAACATAACACATCTAGCCCCTCGCTGGTAATATTTTACTGAATCCCGTTCGTGTCGTCCCCTACGTCTCGGTTGGTACATTATATACGTCTATAGCATTATATATCCTAACCTAAGACAGGCTATCATCTCGGATGTAGTATTTTACAACATTCCTGGCGTATCGGCCCCTACTTCTCGGTGGGAACATTATATTCGTCTATAACGTACCACAACCAAACATAACACATCTAGCCCCTCGCTGGTAATATTTTACTGAATCCCGTTCGTGTCGTTCCGTACGTCTCGATTGGGATATTAAATACGTCTATAGCGATATATATCCTAACCTAAGGCAGGCTATCATCTCGGATGTAGTATTTTACAACATTCTTGACGTATCGGCCCCTACTTCTCGGTGGGAACATTATATTCGTCTATAGCGTAACATAACCTAACCTAACCCATCTAGCCCCTCGCTGGTAATGTTTTACAGAATCCCGTCCGTTACGTCCCGTACGTCTCGATTGGGATATTAAATACGTCTACAGCGACATATATCCAAACCTAAGGCAGGCTATCATCTCGGATGTAGTATTTTACAACATTCCTGACGTATCGGCCCCTACATCTCGGTGGGAACATTATATTCGTCTATACCGTTACATAACCTAATCTAACCCACCTAGCCCCTCGCAGGTAATGTTTTACAGAATCCCGTTCGTGTCGTCCCGTACATCTCGGTTGGGATATTATATAAGTCCACAGCGTTATATATCCTATCCTAAGGCAGGCTATCATCTCGGATGCAGTATTTTACAACATTCCTGGCGTATCGGCCCCTACTTCTCGGTGGGAACATTATATAGGTCTATAACGTAATATAACATAACCTAACACATCTAGCCCCTCGCTGGTAATGTTTTACAGAATCCCGTTCCTGTCGTCCCATACGTCTCGGTTGGGACATTATAAACGTCTACAGCGATATATATCCTAAAGTAAGGCAGGCTAACATCTCGGATGTAGTATTTTACAACATTCCTGGCGTATCGGCCCCTCCTTCTCGGTGGGATCATTATATTCGTCTATATCGTAATATAACCTACCGTAACACATCTAGGCCCTGGCTGGTAATGTTTTACAGAATTTCGTTCGTGACCTCCCGTACATCTCGGTTGGAATATTATATACGTCTATAGCGTTATATATCCTAACCTAAGGCAGGCTATCATCTCGGATGTAGTATTTTACAACATTCCTGGCGTATCGGCCCCTACTTCTCGGTGGGAACATTATATACGTCTATAGCGTATCACATCCTAACCTAACCCATCTAGCCTCTCGCTGGTAATGTTTTACAGAATCCCGTTCGTGTCGTCCCGTACGTCTCGGTTGGGACATTATATACGTCTACAGCGTTATATATCCTAACCTAAGGCAGGCTAACATTTCGGATGTAGTATTTTACAACATTCCTGGCGTATCGGCCCCTACTTCTCGGTGGGATCATTATTTTCGTCTATAACGTAATATAAACTATCCTAAGACATCTAGCCCCTCGCTGGTAATGTTTTACAGAATCCCGTTCGTGTCGTCCCGTACGTCTCGGTTGGGAAATTATATAAGTCCACAGCGTTATATATCCTATCCTAAGGCAGGCTATCATCTCGGATGCAGTATTTTACAACATTCCTGGCGTATCGGCCCCTACTTCTCGGTGGGAACATTATATAGGTCTATAACGTAATATAACATAACCTAACACATCTAGCCCCTCGCTGGTAATGTTTTACAGAATCCCGTTCCTATCGTCCCATACGTCTCGGTTGGGACATTATAAACGTCTACAGCGATATATATCCTAACGTAAGGCAGGCTAACATCTCGGATGTAGTATTTTACAACATTCCTGGCGTATCGGCCCCTCCTTCTCGGTGGGATCATTATATTCGTCGATATCGTAATATAACCTACCGTAACACATCTAGGCCCTGGCTGGTAATGTTTTACAGAATTTCGTTCGTGACCTCCCGTACATCTCGGTTGGAATATTATATACGTCTATAGCGTTATATATCCTAACGTAAGGCAGGCTATCATCTCGGATGTAGTATTTTACAACATTCCTGGCGTATCGGCCCCTACATCTCGGTGCGAACATTATATACGTCTATAGCGTATCACATCCTAACCTAACACATCTAGCCCCTCGCTGGTAATGTTTTACAGAATCCCGTTCCTGTCGTCCCGTACGTCTCGGTTGGGACATTATAAACGTCTACAGCGATATATATCCTAACGTAAGGCAGGCTATCATTTCGGATGTAGTATTTTACAACATTCCTGGCGTATCGGCCCCTACTTCTCGGTGGGATTATTATTTTCGTCTATAACGTAATATAAACTATCCTAAGACATCTAGCCCCTCGCTGGTAATGTTTTACAGAATCCCGTTCGTGTCGTCCCGTACGTCTCGGTTGGGAAATTATATAAGTCCACAGCGTTATATATCCTATCCTAAGGCAGGCTATCATCTCGGATGCAGTATTTTACAACATTCCTGGCGTATCGGCCCCTACTTCTCGGTGGGAACATTATATAGGTCTATAACGTAATATAACATAACCTAACACATCTAGCCCCTCGCTGGTAATGTTTTACAGAATCGCGTTGGTGTCGTCCCGTACATCTCGGTTGGGATATTATATACGTCTATAGCGTTACATATCCTAACGTAAGGCAGGCTAACATCTCGGATGTAGGATTTTACAACTTTCCTGGCGTATCGGCCCCTACTTCTCGGTGGGATCATTATATTCGTCTATAACGTCATATAACCTAACCTAACACACCTAGCCCCTCGCTGGTAATGTTTTACTGAATCCCGTTCGTGTAGTCCCCTACGTCTCGGTTGGGACATTATATACGTCTATAGCGTTATATATCCTAACCTAAGGCAGGCTATCATCTCGGACGTAGTATTTCACAACATTCCTCACGTATCGGCCCCTACTTCTCGGTGGGATCATTATATAGGTCTATAACGTAATATAACCTAACCGAACACATCTAGCCCCTCGCTGGTAATGTTTTACAGAATCCCGTTCGTGACGTCCCGTACATCTCGGTTGGAATATTATATACGTCTATAGCGTTATATATCCTAACGTAAGGCAGGCTATCATCTCGGATGTAGTATTTTACAACATTCCTGGCGTATCGGCCCCTACATCTCGGTGAGAACATTATATACGTCTATAGCGTATCACATCCTAACCTAACACATCTAGCCCCTCGCTGGTAATGTTTTACAGAATCCCGTTCCTGTCGTCCCGTACGTCTCGGTTGGGACATTATAAACGTCTACAGCGATATATATCCTAACGTAAGGCAGGCTAACATTTCGGATGTAGTATTTTACAACATTCCTGGCGTATCGGCCCCTACTTCTCGGTGGGATCATTATTTTCGTCTATAACGTAATATAAACTAACCTAAGACATCTAGCCCCTCGCTGGTAATGTTTTACAGAATCCAGTTCGTGTCGTCCCGTACGTCTCGGTTGGGATATTAAATACGTCTATAGCGATATATATCCTAACCTAAGGCAGGCTATCATCTCGGATGTAGTATTTTACAACATTCCTGACGTATCGGCCCCTACATCTCGGTGGGAACATTATATTCGTCTATAACGTAACATAACCTAATCTAACCCACCTAGCCCCTCGCAGGTAATGTTTTACAGAATCCCGTTCGTGTCGTCCCGTACATCTCGGTTGGGATATTATATACGTCTATAGCGTTACATATCCTAACCTAAGGCAGGCTATCATCTCGGATGTAGTATTTTACAACATTCCTGGCGTATCGGCCCCTACTTCTCGGTGCGAACATTATATACGTCTATAGCGCATCACATCCTAACCTAACACATCTAGCCCCTCGCTGTTAATGTTTTACAGAATCCCGTTCCTGTCGTCCCATACGTCTCGGTTGGGACATTATAAACGTCGACAGCGATATATATCCTAACGTAAGGCAGGCTAACATCTCGGATGTAGTATTTTACAACATTCCTGGCGTATCGGCCCCTCCTTCTCGGTGGGATCATTATATTCGTCTATATCGTAATATAACCTACCGTAACACATCTAGGCCCTGGCTGGTAATGTTTTACAGAATTTCGTTCGTGACCTCCCGTACATCTCGGTTGGAATATTATATACGTCTATAGCGTTATATATCCTAACCTAAGGCAGGCTATCATCTCGGATGTAGTATTTTACAACATTCCTGGCGTATCGGCCCCTACTTCTCGGTGGGATCATTATTTTCGTCTATAACGTAATATAACCTAACCTAACACATCTAGGCCCTGGCTGGTAATGTTTTACAGAATCCCGTTCGTGTCGTCCCGTACGTCTCGGTTGGGACATTATATAAGTCTACAGCGTTATATATCATATCCTAAGGCAGGCTATCATCTCGGATGCAGTATTTTACAACATGCCTGGCGTATCGGCCCCTACTACTCGGTGGGAACATTATATTCGTCTATAACGTACCACAACCAAACATAACACATCTAGCCCCTCGCTGGTAATATTTTACTGAATCCCGTTCGTGTCGTCCCCTACGTCTCGGTTGGTACATTATATACGTCTATAGCGTTATATATCCTAACCTAAGACAGGCTATCATCTCGGATGTAGTATTTTACAACATTCCTGGCGTATCGGCCCCTACTTCTCGGTGGGATCATTATTTTCGTCTATAACGTGATGTAACCTAACCTAACACATCTAGGCCCTGGCTGGTAATATTTTACAGAATCCCGTCCGTGTCGTCCCGTACGTCTCGGTTGGGACGTTATATACGTCTACTGCGTTATATATCCAATCCTAAGGCAGGCTATCATCTCGGATGCAGTATTCTACAACATTCCTGGCGTATCGGCCCCTACTTCTCGGTGGGAACATTATATAGGTCTATAACGTAATATAAACTAACCTAAGACATCTAGCCCCTCGCTGGTAATGTTTTACAGAATCCCGTTCGTGTTGTCCCGTACGTCTCGGTTGGGAAATTATATAAGTCCACAGCGTTATATATCCTATCCCAAGGCAGGCTATCATCTCGGATGCAGTATTTTACAACATTCCTGGCGTATCGGCCCCTACTTCTCGGTGGGAACATTATATTCGTCTATAACGTAATAAAACCTAACCTAACACATCTAGCCCCTCGCTGGTAATGTTTTACAGAATCCCGTTCGTGACGTCCCGTACATCTCGGTTGGAATATTATATACGTCTATAGCGTTATATATCCTAACGTAAGGCAGGCTATCATCTCGGATGTAGTATTTTACAACATTCCTGGCGTATCGGCCCCTACATCTCGGGGCGAACATTATATACGTCTATAGCGTATCACATCCTAACCTAACACATCTAGCCCCTCGCTGGTAATGTGTTACAGAATCCCGTTCCTGTCGTCCCGTACGTCTCGGTTGGGACATTATAAACGTCTACAGCGATATATATCCTAACGTAAGGGCAGGCTAACATTTCGGATGTAGTATTTTACAACATTCCTGGCGTATCGGCCCCTACTTCTCGGTGGGATCATTATTTTCGTCTATAACGCAACATAACCTAACCTAACCCATCTAGCCCCTCGCTGGTAATGTTTTACAGAATCCCGTCCGTTACGTCCCGTACGTCTCGATTGGGATATTAAATACGTCTACAGCGACATATATCCAAACCTAAGGCAGGCTATCATCTCGGATGTAGTATTTTACAACATTCCTGGCGTTTCGGCCCCTACTTCTCGGTGGGATCATTATTTTCGTCTATAACGTAATATAAACTAACCTAAGACATCTAGCCCCTCGCTGGTAATGTTTCACAGAATCCCGTTCCTGTCGTCCCATACGTCTCGGTTGGGACATTATAAACGTCTACAGCGATATATATCCTAACGTAAGGCAGGCTAACATCTCGGATGTAGTATTTTACAACATTCCTGGCGTATCGGCCCCTCCTTCTCGGTGGGATCATTATATTCGTCTATATCGTAATATAACCTACCGTAACACATCTAGGCCCTGGCTGGTAATGTTTTACAGAATTTCGTTCGTGACCTCCCGTACATCTCGGTTGGAATATTATATACGTCTATAGCGTTATATATCCTAACCTAAGGCAGGCTATCATCTCGGATGTAGTATTTTACAACATTCCTGGCGTATCGGCCCCTACTTCTCGGTGGGATCATTATTTTCGTCTATAACGTAATATAACCTAACCTAACACATCTAGGCCCTGGCTGGTAATGTTTTACAGAATCCCGTTCGTGTCGTCCCGTACGTCTCGGTTGGGACATTATATAAGTCTACAGCGTTATATATCATATCCTAAGGCAGGCTATCATCTCGGATGCAGTATTTTACAACATGCCTGGCGTATCGGCCCCTACTACTCGGTGGGAACATTATATTCGTCTATAACGTACCACAACCAAACATAACACATCTAGCCCCTCGCTGGTAATATTTTACTGAATCCCGTTCGTGTCGTCCCCTACGTCTCGGTTGGTACATTATATACGTCTATAGCGTTATATATCCTAACCTAAGACAGGCTATCATCTCGGATGTAGTATTTTACAACATTCCTGGCGTATCGGCCCCTACTTCTCGGTGGGATCATTATTTTCGTCTATAACGTGATGTAACCTAACCTAACACATCTAGGCCCTGGCTGGTAATATTTTTCAGAATCCCGTTCGTGTCGTCCCGTACGTCTCGGTTGGGACGTTATATACGTCTACTGCGTTATATATCCAATCCTAAGGCAGGCTATCATCTCGGATGCAGTATTCTACAACATTCCTGGCGTATCGGCCCCTACTTCTCGGTGGGAACATTATATAGGTCTATAACGTAATATAAACTAACCTAAGACATCTAGCCCCTCGCTGGTAATGTTTTACAGAATCCCGTTCGTGTTGTCCCGTACGTCTCGGTTGGGAAATTATATAAGTCCACAGCGTTATATATCCTATCCCAAGGCAGGCTATCATCTCGGATGCAGTATTTTACAACATTCCTGGCGTATCGGCCCCTACTTCTCGGTGGGAACATTATATTCGTCTATAACGTAATAAAACCTAACCTAACACATCTAGCCCCTCGCTGGTAATGTTTTACAGAATCCCGTTCGTGACGTCCCGTACATCTCGGTTGGAATATTATATACGTCTATAGCGTTATATATCCTAACGTAAGGCAGGCTATCATCTCGGATGTAGTATTTTACAACATTCCTGGCGTATCGGCCCCTACATCTCGGGGCGAACATTATATACGTCTATAGCGTATCACATCCTAACCTAACACATCTAGCCCCTCGCTGGTAATGTGTTACAGAATCCCGTTCCTGTCGTCCCGTACGTCTCGGTTGGGACATTATAAACGTCTACAGCGATATATATCCTAACGTAAGGGCAGGCTAACATTTCGGATGTAGTATTTTACAACATTCCTGGCGTATCGGCCCCTACTTCTCGGTGGGATCATTATTTTCGTCTATAACGTAACATAACCTAACCTAACCCATCTAGCCCCTCGCTGGTAATGTTTTACAGAATCCCGTCCGTTACGTCCCGTACGTCTCGATTGGGATATTAAATACGTCTACAGCGACATATATCCAAACCTAAGGCAGGCTATCATCTCGGATGTAGTATTTTACAACATTCCTGGCGTATCGGCCCCTACTTCTCGGTGGGATCATTATTTTCGTCTATAACGTAATATAAACTAACCTAAGACATCTAGCCCCTCGCTGGTAATGTGTTACAGAATCCCGTTCCTGTCGTCCCGTACGTCTCGGTTGGGACATTATAAACGTCTACAGCGATATATATCCTAACGTAAGGCAGGCTAACATCTCGGATGTAGTATTTTACAACATTCCTGGCGTATCGGCCCCTCCTTCTCGGTGGGATCATTATATTCGTCTATATCGTAATATAACCTACCGTAACACATCTAGGCCCTGGCTGGTAATGTTTTACAGAATTTCGTTCGTGACCTCCCGTACATCTCGGTTGGAATATTATATACGTCTATAGCGTTATATATCCTAACCTAAGGCAGGCTATCATCTCGGATGTAGTATTTTACAACATTCCTGGCGTATCGGCCCCTACTTCTCGGTGGGAACATTATATACGTCTATAGCGTATCACATCCTAACCTAACCCATCTAGCCTCTCGCTGGTAATGTTTTACAGGATCCCGTTCGTGTCGTCCCGTACGTCTCGGTTGGGACATTATATACGTCTACAGCGTTATATATCCTAACCTAAGGCAGGCTAACATCTCGGATGTAGTATTTTACAACATTCCTGGCGTATCGGCCCCTACTTCTCGGTGGGATCATTATTTTCGTCTATAACGTAATATAAACTAACCTAAGACATCTAGCCCCTCGCTGGTAATGTTTTACAGAATCCCGTTCGTGTCGTCCCGTACATCTCGGTTGGGATATTATATACGTCTATAGCGTTACATATCCTAACCTAAGGCAGGCTATCATCTCGGATGTAGTATTTTACAACATTCCTGGCGTATCGGCCCCTACTTCTCGGTGCGAACATTATATACGTCTATAGCGCATCACATCCTAACCTAACACATCTAGCCCCTCGCTGTTAATGTTTTACAGAATCCCGTTCCTGTCGTCCCATACGTCTCGGTTGGGACATTATAAACGTCTACAGCGATATATATCCTAACGTAAGGCAGGCTAACATCTCGGATGTAGTATTTTACAACATTCCTGGCGTATCGGCACCTCCTTCTCGGTGGGATCATTATATTCGTCTATATCGTAATATAACCTACCGTAACCCATCTAGCCTCTCGCTGGTAATGTTTTACAGAATCCCGTTCGTGTCGTCCCGTACGTCTCGGTTGGGACATTATATACGTCTACAGCGTTATATATCCTAACCTAAGGCAGGCTAACATCTCGGATGTAGTATTTTACAACATTCCTGGCGTATCGGCCCCTACTTCTCGGTGGGATCATTATTTTCGTCTAAAACGTAATATAACCTAACCTAACACATCTAGGCCCTGGCTGGTAATGTTTTACAGAATCCCGTTCGTGTCGTCCCGTACGTCTCGGTTGGGACATTATATAAGTCTACAGCGTTATATATCATATCCTAAGGCAGGCTATAATCTCGGATGTAGTATTTTACAACATTCCTGGCGTATCGGCCCCTACTTCTCGGTGGGATCATTATTTTCGTCTATAACGTAATGTAACCTAACCTAACACATCTAGGCCCTGGCTGGTAATATTTTTCAGAATCCCGTTCGTGTCGTCCCGTACGTCTCGGTTGGGACGTTATATACGTCTACTGCGTTATATATCCAATCCTAAGGCAGGCTATCATCTCGGATGCAGTATTCTACAACATTCCTGGCGTATCGGCCCCTACTTCTCGGTGCGAACATTATATACGTCTATAGCGCATCACATCCTAACCTAACACATCTAGCCCCTCGCTGTTAATGTTTTACAGAATCCCGTTCCTGTCGTCCCATACGTCTCGGTTGGGACATTATAAACGTCTACAGCGATATATATCCTAACGTAAGGCAGGCTAACATCTCGGATGTAGTATTTTACAACATTCCTGGCGTATCGGCCCCTCCTTCTCGGTGGGATCATTATATTCGTCTATATCGTAATATAACCTACCGTAACACATCTAGGCCCTGGCTGGTAATGTTTTACAGAATTTCGTTCGTGACCTCCCGTACATCTCGGTTGGAATATTATATACGTCTATAGCGTTATATATCCTAACCTAAGGCAGGCTATCATCTCGGATGTAGTATTTTACAACATTCCTGGCGTATCGGCCCCTACTTCTCGGTGGGATCATTATTTTCGTCTATAACGTAATATAACCTAACCTAACACATCTAGGCCCTGGCTGGTAATGTTTTACAGAATCCCGTTCGTGTCGTCCCGTACGTCTCGGTTGGGACATTATATAAGTCTACAGCGTTATATATCATATCCTAAGGCAGGCTATCATCTCGGATGCAGTATTTTACAACATGCCTGGCGTATCGGCCCCTACTACTCGGTGGGAACATTATATTCGTCTATAACGTACCACAACCAAACATAACACATCTAGCCCCTCGCTGGTAATATTTTACTGAATCCCGTTCGTGTCGTCCCCTACGTCTCGGTTGGTACATTATATACGTCTATAGCGTTATATATCCTAACCTAAGACAGGCTATCATCTCGGATGTAGTATTTTACAACATTCCTGGCGTATCGGCCCCTACTTCTCGGTGCGAACATTATATACGTCTATAGCGCATCACATCCTAACCTAACACATCTAGCCCCTCGCTGTTAATGTTTTACAGAATCCCGTTCCTGTCGTCCCATACGTCTCGGTTGGGACATTATAAACGTCTACAGCGATATATATCCTAACGTAGGGCAGGCTAACATCTCGGATGTAGTATTTTACAACATTCCTGGCGTATCGGCCCCTCCTTCTCGGTGGGATCATTATATTCGTCTATATCGTAATATAACCTACCGTAACACATCTAGGCCCTGGCTGGTAATGTTTTACAGAATTTCGTTCGTGACCTCCCGTACATCTCGGTTGGAATATTATATACGTCTATAGCGTTATATATCCTAACCTAAGGCAGGCTATCATCTCGGATGTAGTATTTTACAACATTCCTGGCGTATCGGCCCCTACTTCTCGGTGGGATCATTATTTTCGTCTATAACGTAATATAACCTAACCTAACACATCTAGGCCCTGGCTGGTAATGTTTTACAGAATCCCGTTCGTGTCGTCCCGTACGTCTCGGTTGGGACATTATATAAGTCTACAGCGTTATATATCATATCCTAAGGCAGGCTATCATCTCGGATGCAGTATTTTACAACATGCCTGGCGTATCGGCCCCTACTACTCGGTGGGAACATTATATTCGTCTATAACGTACCACAACCAAACATAACACATCTAGCCCCTCGCTGGTAATATTTTACTGAATCCCGTTCGTGTCGTCCCCTACGTCTCGGTTGGTACATTATATACGTCTATAGCGTTATATATCCTAACCTAAGACAGGCTATCATCTCGGATGTAGTATTTTACAACATTCCTGGCGTATCGGCCCCTACTTCTCGGTGGGATCATTATTTTCGTCTATAACGTGATGTAACCTAACCTAACACATCTAGGCCCTGGCTGGTAATATTTTACAGAATCCCGTCCGTGTCGTCCCGTACGTCTCGGTTGGGACGTTATATACGTCTACTGCGTTATATATCCAATCCTAAGGCAGGCTATCATCTCGGATGCAGTATTCTACAACATTCCTGGCGTATCGGCCCCTACTTCTCGGTGGGAACATTATATAGGTCTATAACGTAATATAAACTAACCTAAGACATCTAGCCCCTCGCTGGTAATGTTTTACAGAATCCCGTTCGTGTTGTCCCGTACGTCTCGGTTGGGAAATTATATAAGTCCACAGCGTTATATATCCTATCCCAAGGCAGGCTATCATCTCGGATGCAGTATTTTACAACATTCCTGGCGTATCGGCCCCTACTTCTCGGTGGGAACATTATATTCGTCTATAACGTAATAAAACCTAACCTAACACATCTAGCCCCTCGCTGGTAATGTTTTACAGAATCCCGTTCGTGACGTCCCGTACATCTCGGTTGGAATATTATATACGTCTATAGCGTTATATATCCTAACGTAAGGCAGGCTATCATCTCGGATGTAGTATTTTACAACATTCCTGGCGTATCGGCCCCTACATCTCGGGGCGAACATTATATACGTCTATAGCGTATCACATCCTAACCTAACACATCTAGCCCCTCGCTGGTAATGTGTTACAGAATCCCGTTCCTGTCGTCCCGTACGTCTCGGTTGGGACATTATAAACGTCTACAGCGATATATATCCTAACGTAAGGGCAGGCTAACATTTCGGATGTAGTATTTTACAACATTCCTGGCGTATCGGCCCCTACTTCTCGGTGGGATCATTATTTTCGTCTATAACGCAACATAACCTAACCTAACCCATCTAGCCCCTCGCTGGTAATGTTTTACAGAATCCCGTCCGTTACGTCCCGTACGTCTCGATTGGGATATTAAATACGTCTACAGCGACATATATCCAAACCTAAGGCAGGCTATCATCTCGGATGTAGTATTTTACAACATTCCTGGCGTATCGGCCCCTACTTCTCGGTGGGATCATTATTTTCGTCTATAACGTAATATAAACTAACCTAAGACATCTAGCCCCTCGCTGGTAATGTTTCACAGAATCCCGTTCCTGTCGTCCCATACGTCTCGGTTGGGACATTATAAACGTCTACAGCGATATATATCCTAACGTAAGGCAGGCTAACATCTCGGATGTAGTATTTTACAACATTCCTGGCGTATCGGCCCCTCCTTCTCGGTGGGATCATTATATTCGTCTATATCGTAATATAACCTACCGTAACACATCTAGGCCCTGGCTGGTAATGTTTTACAGAATTTCGTTCGTGACCTCCCGTACATCTCGGTTGGAATATTATATACGTCTATAGCGTTATATATCCTAACCTAAGGCAGGCTATCATCTCGGATGTAGTATTTTACAACATTCCTGGCGTATCGGCCCCTACTTCTCGGTGGGATCATTATTTTCGTCTATAACGTAATATAACCTAACCTAATACATCTAGGCCCTGGCTGGTAATGTTTTACAGAATCCCGTTCGTGTCGTCCCGTACGTCTCGGTTGGGACATTATATAAGTCTACAGCGTTATATATCATATCCTAAGGCAGGCTATCATCTCGGATGCAGTATTTTACAACATGCCTGGCGTATCGGCCCCTACCACTCGGTGGGAACATTATATTCGTCTATAACGTACCACAACCAAACATAACACATCTAGCCCCTCGCTGGTAATATTTTACTGAATCCCGTTCGTGTCGTCCCCTACGTCTCGGTTGGTACATTATATACGTCTATAGCGTTATATATCCTAACCTAAGACAGGCTATCATCTCGGATGTAGTATTTTACAACATTCCTGGCGTATCGGCCCCTACTTCTCGGTGGGATCATTATTTTCGTCTATAACGTGATGTAACCTAACCTAACACATCTAGGCCCTGGCTGGTAATATTTTTCAGAATCCCGTTCGTGTCGTCCCGTACGTCTCGGTTGGGACGTTATATACGTCTACTGCGTTATATATCCAATCCTAAGGCAGGCTATCATCTCGGATGCAGTATTCTACAACATTCCTGGCGTATCGGCCCCTACTTCTCGGTGGGAACATTATATAGGTCTATAACGTAATATAAACTAACCTAAGACATCTAGCCCCTCGCTGGTAATGTTTTACAGAATCCCGTTCGTGTTGTCCCGTACGTCTCGGTTGGGAAATTATATAAGTCCACAGCGTTATATATCCTATCCCAAGGCAGGCTATCATCTCGGATGCAGTATTTTACAACATTCCTGGCGTATCGGCCCCTACTTCTCGGTGGGAACATTATATTCGTCTATAACGTAATAAAACCTAACCTAACACATCTAGCCCCTCGCTGGTAATGTTTTACAGAATCCCGTTCGTGACGTCCCGTACATCTCGGTTGGAATATTATATACGTCTATAGCGTTATATATCCTAACGTAAGGCAGGCTATCATCTCGGATGTAGTATTTTACAACATTCCTGGCGTATCGGCCCCTACATCTCGGGGCGAACATTATATACGTCTATAGCGTATCACATCCTAACCTAACACATCTAGCCCCTCGCTGGTAATGTGTTACAGAATCCCGTTCCTGTCGTCCCGTACGTCTCGGTTGGGACATTATAAACGTCTACAGCGATATATATCCTAACGTAAGGGCAGGCTAACATTTCGGATGTAGTATTTTACAACATTCCTGGCGTATCGGCCCCTACTTCTCGGTGGGATCATTATTTTCGTCTATAACGCAACATAACCTAACCTAACCCATCTAGCCCCTCGCTGGTAATGTTTTACAGAATCCCGTCCGTTACGTCCCGTACGTCTCGATTGGGATATTAAATACGTCTACAGCGACATATATCCAAACCTAAGGCAGGCTATCATCTCGGATGTAGTATTTTACAACATTCCTGGCGTATCGGCCCCTACTTCTCGGTGGGATCATTATTTTCGTCTATAACGTAATATAAACTAACCTAAGACATCTAGCCCCTCGCTGGTAATGTTTCACAGAATCCCGTTCCTGTCGTCCCATACGTCTCGGTTGGGACATTATAAACGTCTACAGCGATATATATCCTAACGTAAGGCAGGCTAACATCTCGGATGTAGTATTTTACAACATTCCTGGCGTATCGGCCCCTCCTTCTCGGTGGGATCATTATATTCGTCTATATCGTAATATAACCTACCGTAACACATCTAGGCCCTGGCTGGTAATGTTTTACAGAATTTCGTTCGTGACCTCCCGTACATCTCGGTTGGAATATTATATACGTCTATAGCGTTATATATCCTAACCTAAGGCAGGCTATCATCTCGGATGTAGTATTTTACAACATTCCTGGCGTATCGGCCCCTACTTCTCGGTGGGATCATTATTTTCGTCTATAACGTAATATAACCTAACCTAATACATCTAGGCCCTGGCTGGTAATGTTTTACAGAATCCCGTTCGTGTCGTCCCGTACGTCTCGGTTGGGACATTATATAAGTCTACAGCGTTATATATCATATCCTAAGGCAGGCTATCATCTCGGATGCAGTATTTTACAACATGCCTGGCGTATCGGCCCCTACCACTCGGTGGGAACATTATATTCGTCTATAACGTACCACAACCAAACATAACACATCTAGCCCCTCGCTGGTAATATTTTACTGAATCCCGTTCGTGTCGTCCCCTACGTCTCGGTTGGTACATTATATACGTCTATAGCGTTATATATCCTAACCTAAGACAGGCTATCATCTCGGATGTAGTATTTTACAACATTCCTGGCGTATCGGCCCCTACTTCTCGGTGGGATCATTATTTTCGTCTATAACGTGATGTAACCTAACCTAACACATCTAGGCCCTGGCTGGTAATATTTTTCAGAATCCCGTTCGTGTCGTCCCGTACGTCTCGGTTGGGACGTTATATACGTCTACTGCGTTATATATCCAATCCTAAGGCAGGCTATCATCTCGGATGCAGTATTCTACAACATTCCTGGCGTATCGGCCCCTACTTCTCGGTGGGAACATTATATAGGTCTATAACGTAATATAAACTAACCTAAGACATCTAGCCCCTCGCTGGTAATGTTTTACAGAATCCCGTTCGTGTTGTCCCGTACGTCTCGGTTGGGAAATTATATAAGTCCACAGCGTTATATATCCTATCCCAAGGCAGGCTATCATCTCGGATGCAGTATTTTACAACATTCCTGGCGTATCGGCCCCTACTTCTCGGTGGGAACATTATATTCGTCTATAACGTAATAAAACCTAACCTAACACATCTAGCCCCTCGCTGGTAATGTTTTACAGAATCCCGTTCGTGACGTCCCGTACATCTCGGTTGGAATATTATATACGTCTATAGCGTTATATATCCTAACGTAAGGCAGGCTATCATCTCGGATGTAGTATTTTACAACATTCCTGGCGTATCGGCCCCTACATCTCGGGGCGAACATTATATACGTCTATAGCGTATCACATCCTAACCTAACACATCTAGCCCCTCGCTGGTAATGTGTTACAGAATCCCGTTCCTGTCGTCCCGTACGTCTCGGTTGGGACATTATAAACGTCTACAGCGATATATATCCTAACGTAAGGGCAGGCTAACATTTCGGATGTAGTATTTTACAACATTCCTGGCGTATCGGCCCCTACTTCTCGGTGGGATCATTATTTTCGTCTATAACGTAACATAACCTAACCTAACCCATCTAGCCCCTCGCTGGTAATGTTTTACAGAATCCCGTCCGTTACGTCCCGTACGTCTCGATTGGGATATTAAATACGTCTACAGCGACATATATCCAAACCTAAGGCAGGCTATCATCTCGGATGTAGTATTTTACAACATTCCTGGCGTATCGGCCCCTACTTCTCGGTGGGATCATTATTTTCGTCTATAACGTAATATAAACTAACCTAAGACATCTAGCCCCTCGCTGGTAATGTTTTACAGAATCCCGTTCCTGTCGTCCCATACGTCTCGGTTGGGACATTATAAACGTCTACAGCGATATATATCCTAACGTAAGGCAGGCTAACATCTCGGATGTAGTATTTTACAACATTCCTGGCGTATCGGCCCCTCCTTCTCGGTGGGATCATTATATTCGTCTATATCGTAATATAACCTACCGTAACACATCTAGGCCCTGGCTGGTAATGTTTTACAGAATTTCGTTCGTGACCTCCCGTACATCTCGGTTGGAATATTATATACGTCTATAGCGTTATATATCCTAACCTAAGGCAGGCTATCATCTCGGATGTAGTATTTTACAACATTCCTGGCGTATCGGCCCCTACTTCTCGGTGGGAACATTATATACGTCTATAGCGTATCACATCCTAACCTAACCCATCTAGCCTCTCGCTGGTAATGTTTTACAGGATCCCGTTCGTGTCGTCCCGTACGTCTCGGTTGGGACATTATATACGTCTACAGCGTTATATATCCTAACCTAAGGCAGGCTAACATCTCGGATGTAGTATTTTACAACATTCCTGGCGTATCGGCCCCTACTTCTCGGTGGGATCATTATTTTCGTCTATAACGTAATATAAACTAACCTAAGACATCTAGCCCCTCGCTGGTAATGTTTTACAGAATCCCGTTCGTGTCGTCCCGTACATCTCGGTTGGGATATTATATACGTCTATAGCGTTACATATCCTAACCTAAGGCAGGCTATCATCTCGGATGTAGTATTTTACAACATTCCTGGCGTATCGGCCCCTACTTCTCGGTGCGAACATTATATACGTCTATAGCGCATCACATCCTAACCTAACACATCTAGCCCCTCGCTGTTAATGTTTTACAGAATCCCGTTCCTGTCGTCCCATACGTCTCGGTTGGGACATTATAAACGTCTACAGCGATATATATCCTAACGTAAGGCAGGCTAACATCTCGGATGTAGTATTTTACAACATTCCTGGCGTATCGGCCCCTCCTTCTCGGTGGGATCATTATATTCGTCTATATCGTAATATAACCTACCGTAACCCATCTAGCCTCTCGCTGGTAATGTTTTACAGAATCCCGTTCGTGTCGTCCCGTACGTCTCGGTTGGGACATTATATACGTCTACAGCGTTATATATCCTAACCTAAGGCAGGCTAACATCTCGGATGTAGTATTTTACAACATTCCTGGCGTATCGGCCCCTACTTCTCGGTGGGATCATTATTTTCGTCTAAAACGTAATATAACCTAACCTAACACATCTAGGCCCTGGCTGGTAATGTTTTACAGAATCCCGTTCGTGTCGTCCCGTACGTCTCGGTTGGGACATTATATAAGTCTACAGCGTTATATATCATATCCTAAGGCAGGCTATAATCTCGGATGTAGTATTTTACAACATTCCTGGCGTATCGGCCCCTACTTCTCGGTGGGATCATTATTTTCGTCTATAACGTAATGTAACCTAACCTAACACATCTAGGCCCTGGCTGGTAATATTTTACAGAATCCCGTTCGTGTCGTCCCGTACGTCTCGGTTGGGACATTATATACGTCTACTGCGTTATATATCCTATCCTAAGGCAGGCTATCATCTCGGATGCAGTATTCTACAACATTCCTGGCGTATCGGCCCCTACTTCTCGGTGGGAACATTATATAGGTCTATAACGTAATATAAACTAACCTAAGACATCTAGCCCCTCGCTGGTAATGTTTTACAGAATCCCGTTCGTGTTGTCCCGTACGTCTCGGTTGGGACATTATATACGTCTACTGCGTTATATATCCTATCCTAAGGCAGGCTATCATCTCGGATGCAGTATTCTACAACATTCCTGGCGTATCGGCCCCTACTTCTCGGTGGGAACATTATATAGGTCTATAACGTAATATAAACTAACCTAAGACATCTAGCCCCTCGCTGGTAATGTTTTACAGAATCCCGTTCGTGTTGTCCCGTACGTCTCGGTTGGGAAATTATATAAGTCCACTGCGTTATATATCCTATCCCAAGGCAGGCTATCATCTCGGATGCAGTATTTTACAACATTCCTGGCGTATCGGCCCCTACTTCTCGGTGGGAACATTATATTCGTCTATAACGTAATAAAACCTAACCGAACACATCTAGCCCCTCGCTGGTAATGTTTTACAGAATCCCGTTCGTGACGTCCCGTACATCTCGGTTGGAATATTATATACGTCTATAGCGTTATATATCCTAACGTAAGGCAGGCTATCATCTCGGATGTAGTATTTTACAACATTCCTGGCGTATCGGCCCCTACATCTCGGTGCGAACATTATATACGTCTATAGCGTATCACATCCTAACCTAACACATCTAGCCCCTCGCTGGTAATGTTTTACAGAATCCCGTTCCTGTCGTCCCGTACGTCTCGGTTGGGACATTATAAACGTCTACAGCGATATATATCCTAACGTAAGGCAGGCTAACATTTCGGATGTAGTATTTTACAACATTCCTGGCGTATCGGCCCCTACTTCTCGGTGGGATCATTATTTTCGTCTATAACGTAATATAAACTAACCTAAGACATCTAGCCCCTCGCTGGTAATGTTTTACAGAATCCAGTTCGTGTCGTCCCGTACGTCTCGGTTGGGATATTAAATACGTCTATAGCGATATATATCCTAACCTAAGGCAGGCTATCATCTCGGATGTAGTATTTTACAACATTCCTGACGTATCGGCCCCTACATCTCGGTGGGAACATTATATTCGTCTATAACGTAACATAACCTAATCTAACCCACCTAGCCCCTCGCAGGTAATGTTTTACAGAATCCCGTTCGTGTCGTCCCGTACATCTCGGTTGGGATATTATATACGTCTATAGCGTTACATATCCTAACCTAAGGCAGGCTATCATCTCGGATGTAGTATTTTACAACATTCCTGGCGTATCGGCCCGTACTTCTCGGTGGGAACATTATATACGTCTATAGCGTATCACATCCTAACCTAACACATCTAGCCCCTCGCTGGTAATGTTTTACAGAATCCCGTTCCTGTCGTCCCGTACGTCACGGTTGGGACATTATAAACGTCTACAGCGATATATATCCTAATGTAAGGCAGGCTAACATCTCGGATGTAGTATTTTACAACATTCCTGGCGTATCGGCCCCTACTTCTCGGTGGGATCATTATTTTCGTCTATAACGTAATATAACCTAACCTAACACATCTAGGCCCTGGCTGGTAATGTTTTACAGAATCCCGTTCGTGTCGTCCCGTACGTCCCGGTTGGGACATTATATAAGTCTACAGCGTTATATATCCTATCCTAAGGCAGGCTATCATCTCGGATGTAGTATTCTACAACATTCCTGGCGTATCGGCCCCTACTTCTCGGTGGGAACATTATATAGGTCTATAACGTAATATAAACTAACCTAAGACATCTAGCCCCTCGCTGGTAATGTTTTACAGAATCCCGTTCGTGTCGTCCCGTACGTCTCGGTTGGGACATTATAAACGTCGACAGCGACATATATCCTAACGTAAGGCAGGCTATCATCTCGGATGCAGTATTTTACAACATTCCTGGCGTATCGGCCCCTACTTCTCGGTGGGAACATTATATAGGTCTATAACGTAATATAACATAACCTAACACATCTAGCCCCTCGCTGGTAATGTTTTACAGAAACGCGTTCGTGTCGTCCCGTACATCTCGGTTGGGATATTATATACGTCTATAGCGTTACATATCCTAACGTAAGGCAGGCTAACATCTCGGATGTAGGATTTTACAACTTTCCTGGCGTATCCGCCCCTACTTCTCGGTGGGATCATTATTTTCGTCTATAACGTAATATAACCTAACCTAACACATCTAGGCCCTGGCTGGTAATGTTTTACAGAATCCCGTTCGTGTCGTCCCGTACGTCTCGGTTGGGACATTATATAAGTCTACAGCGTTATATATCCTATCCTAAGGCAGTCTATCATCTCGGATGCAGTATTTTACAACATGCCTGGCGTATTGGCCCCTACTTCTCGGTGGGAACATTATATTCGTCTATAACGTACCACAACCTAACCTAACACATCTAGCCCCTCGCTGGTAATGTTTTACAGAATCCCGTTCGTGTCGTCCCGTACGTCTCGGTTGGGACATTATAAACGTCGACAGCGACATATATCCTAACGTAAGGCAGGCTAACATCTCGGATGTAGGATTTTACAACTTTCCTGGCGTATCGGCCCCTACTTCTCGGTGGGATCATTATATTCGTCTATAACGTAATATAACCTAACCTAACACATCTAGCCCCTCGCTGGTAATGTTTTACTGAATCCCGTTCGTGTAGTCCCCTACGTCTCGGTTGGGACATTATATACGTCTATAGCGTTATATATCCTAACCTAAGGCAGGCTATCATCTAGGATGCAGTATTTTACAACATTCCTGGCGTATCGGCCCCTACTTCTCGGTGGGAACATTATATAGGTCTATAACGTAATATAACATAACCTAACACATCTAGCCCCTCGCTGGTAATGTTTTACAGAATCGCGTTCGTGTCGTTCCGTACGTCTCGATTGGGATATTAAATACGTCTATAGCGATATATATCCTAACCTAAGGCAGGCTATCATCTCGGATGTAGTATTTTACAACATTCTTGACGTATCGGCCCCTACTTCTCGGTGGGAACATTATATTCGTCTATAGCGTAACATAACCTAACCTAACCCATCTAGCCCCTCGCTGGTAATGTTTTACAGAATCCCGTCCGTTACGTCCCGTACGTCTCGATTGGGATATTAAATACGTCTACAGCGACATATATCCAAACCTAAGGCAGGCTATCATCTCGGATGTAGTATTTTACAACATTCCTGGCGTATCGGCCCCTACTTCTCGGTGGGATCATTATTTTCGTCTATAACGTAATATAACCTAACCTAACACATCTAGGCCCTGGCTGGTAATGTTTTACAGAATCCCGTTCGTGTCGTCCCGTACGTCTCGGTTGGGACATTATATAAGTCTACAGCGTTATATATCATATCCTAAGGCAGGCTATCATCTCGGATGCAGTATTTTACAACATGCCTGGCGTATCGGCCCCTACTACTCGGTGGGAACATTATATTCGTCTATAACGTACCACAACCAAACATAACACATCTAGCCCCTCGCTGGTAATATTTTACTGAATCCCGTTCGTGTCGTCCCCTACGTCTCGGTTGGTACATTATATACGTCTATAGCGTTATATATCCTAACCTAAGACAGGCTATCATCTCGGATGTAGTATTTTACAACATTCCTGGCGTATCGGCCCCTACTTCTCGGTGGGAACATTATATTCGTCTATAACGTACCACAACCAAACATAACACATCTAGCCCCTCGCTGGTAATATTTTACTGAATCCCGTTCGTGTCGTTCCGTACGTCTCGATTGGGATATTAAATACGTCTATAGCGATATATATCCTAACCTAAGGCAGGCTATCATCTCGGATGTAGTATTTTACAACATTCTTGACGTATCGGCCCCTACTTCTCGGTGGGAACATTATATTCGTCTATAGCGTAACATAACCTAACCTAACCCATCTAGCCCCTCGCTGGTAATGTTTTACAGAATCCCGTCCGTTACGTCCCGTACGTCTCGATTGGGATATTAAATACGTCTACAGCGACATATATCCAAACCTAAGGCAGGCTATCATCTCGGATGTAGTATTTTACAACATTCCTGACGTATCGGCCCCTACATCTCGGTGGGAACATTATATTCGTCTATACCGTTACATAACCTAATCTAACCCACCTAGCCCCTCGCAGGTAATGTTTTACAGAATCCCGTTCGTGTCGTCCCGTACATCTCGGTTGGGATATTATATAAGTCCACAGCGTTATATATCCTATCCTAAGGCAGGCTATCATCTCGGATGCAGTATTTTACAACATTCCTGGCGTATCGGCCCCTACTTCTCGGTGGGAACATTATATAGGTCTATAACGTAATATAACATAACCTAACACATCTAGCCCCTCGCTGGTAATGTTTTACAGAATCCCGTTCCTGTCGTCCCATACGTCTCGGTTGGGACATTATAAACGTCTACAGCGATATATATCCTAAAGTAAGGCAGGCTAACATCTCGGATGTAGTATTTTACAACATTCCTGGCGTATCGGCCCCTCCTTCTCGGTGGGATCATTATATTCGTCTATATCGTAATATAACCTACCGTAACACATCTAGGCCCTGGCTGGTAATGTTTTACAGAATTTCGTTCGTGACCTCCCGTACATCTCGGTTGGAATATTATATACGTCTATAGCGTTATATATCCTAACCTAAGGCAGGCTATCATCTCGGATGTAGTATTTTACAACATTCCTGGCGTATCGGCCCCTACTTCTCGGTGGGAACATTATATACGTCTATAGCGTATCACATCCTAACCTAACCCATCTAGCCTCTCGCTGGTAATGTTTTACAGAATCCCGTTCGTGTCGTCCCGTACGTCTCGGTTGGGACATTATATACGTCTACAGCGTTATATATCCTAACCTAAGGCAGGCTAACATTTCGGATGTAGTATTTTACAACATTCCTGGCGTATCGGCCCCTACTTCTCGGTGGGATCATTATTTTCGTCTATAACGTAATATAAACTATCCTAAGACATCTAGCCCCTCGCTGGTAATGTTTTACAGAATCCCGTTCGTGTCGTCCCGTACGTCTCGGTTGGGAAATTATATAAGTCCACAGCGTTATATATCCTATCCTAAGGCAGGCTATCATCTCGGATGCAGTATTTTACAACATTCCTGGCGTATCGGCCCCTACTTCTCGGTGGGAACATTATATAGGTCTATAACGTAATATAACATAACCTAACACATCTAGCCCCTCGCTGGTAATGTTTTACAGAATCCCGTTCCTATCGTCCCATACGTCTCGGTTGGGACATTATAAACGTCTACAGCGATATATATCCTAACGTAAGGCAGGCTAACATCTCGGATGTAGTATTTTACAACATTCCTGGCGTATCGGCCCCTCCTTCTCGGTGGGATCATTATATTCGTCGATATCGTAATATAACCTACCGTAACACATCTAGGCCCTGGCTGGTAATGTTTTACAGAATTTCGTTCGTGACCTCCCGTACATCTCGGTTGGAATATTATATACGTCTATAGCGTTATATATCCTAACGTAAGGCAGGCTATCATCTCGGATGTAGTATTTTACAACATTCCTGGCGTATCGGCCCCTACATCTCGGTGCGAACATTATATACGTCTATAGCGTATCACATCCTAACCTAACACATCTAGCCCCTCGCTGGTAATGTTTTACAGAATCCCGTTCCTGTCGTCCCGTACGTCTCGGTTGGGACATTATAAACGTCTACAGCGATATATATCCTAACGTAAGGCAGGCTATCATTTCGGATGTAGTATTTTACAACATTCCTGGCGTATCGGCCCCTACTTCTCGGTGGGATTATTATTTTCGTCTATAACGTAATATAAACTATCCTAAGACATCTAGCCCCTCGCTGGTAATGTTTTACAGAATCCCGTTCGTGTCGTCCCGTACGTCTCGGTTGGGAAATTATATAAGTCCACAGCGTTATATATCCTATCCTAAGGCAGGCTATCATCTCGGATGCAGTATTTTACAACATTCCTGGCGTATCGGCCCCTACTTCTCGGTGGGAACATTATATAGGTCTATAACGTAATATAACATAACCTAACACATCTAGCCCCTCGCTGGTAATGTTTTACAGAATCGCGTTGGTGTCGTCCCGTACATCTCGGTTGGGATATTATATACGTCTATAGCGTTACATATCCTAACGTAAGGCAGGCTAACATCTCGGATGTAGGATTTTACAACTTTCCTGGCGTATCGGCCCCTACTTCTCGGTGGGATCATTATATTCGTCTATAACGTCATATAACCTAACCTAACACACCTAGCCCCTCGCTGGTAATGTTTTACTGAATCCCGTTCGTGTAGTCCCCTACGTCTCGGTTGGGACATTATATACGTCTATAGCGTTATATATCCTAACCTAAGGCAGGCTATCATCTCGGACGTAGTATTTCACAACATTCCTCACGTATCGGCCCCTACTTCTCGGTGGGATCATTATATAGGTCTATAACGTAATATAACCTAACCGAACACATCTAGCCCCTCGCTGGTAATGTTTTACAGAATCCCGTTCGTGACGTCCCGTACATCTCGGTTGGAATATTATATACGTCTATAGCGTTATATATCCTAACGTAAGGCAGGCTATCATCTCGGATGTAGTATTTTACAACATTCCTGGCGTATCGGCCCCTACATCTCGGTGAGAACATTATATACGTCTATAGCGTATCACATCCTAACCTAACACATCTAGCCCCTCGCTGGTAATGTTTTACAGAATCCCGTTCCTGTCGTCCCGTACGTCTCGGTTGGGACATTATAAACGTCTACAGCGATATATATCCTAACGTAAGGCAGGCTAACATTTCGGATGTAGTATTTTACAACATTCCTGGCGTATCGGCCCCTACTTCTCGGTGGGATCATTATTTTCGTCTATAACGTAATATAAACTAACCTAAGACATCTAGCCCCTCGCTGGTAATGTTTTACAGAATCCAGTTCGTGTCGTCCCGTACGTCTCGGTTGGGATATTAAATACGTCTATAGCGATATATATCCTAACCTAAGGCAGGCTATCATCTCGGATGTAGTATTTTACAACATTCCTGACGTATCGGCCCCTACATCTCGGTGGGAACATTATATTCGTCTATAACGTAACATAACCTAATCTAACCCACCTAGCCCCTCGCAGGTAATGTTTTACAGAATCCCGTTCGTGTCGTCCCGTACATCTCGGTTGGGATATTATATACGTCTATAGCGTTACATATCCTAACCTAAGGCAGGCTATCATCTCGGATGTAGTATTTTACAACATTCCTGGCGTATCGGCCCCTACTTCTCGGTGCGAACATTATATACGTCTATAGCGCATCACATCCTAACCTAACACATCTAGCCCCTCGCTGTTAATGTTTTACAGAATCCCGTTCCTGTCGTCCCATACGTCTCGGTTGGGACATTATAAACGTCGACAGCGATATATATCCTAACGTAAGGCAGGCTAACATCTCGGATGTAGTATTTTACAACATTCCTGGCGTATCGGCCCCTCCTTCTCGGTGGGATCATTATATTCGTCTATATCGTAATATAACCTACCGTAACACATCTAGGCCCTGGCTGGTAATGTTTTACAGAATTTCGTTCGTGACCTCCCGTACATCTCGGTTGGAATATTATATACGTCTATAGCGTTATATATCCTAACCTAAGGCAGGCTATCATCTCGGATGTAGTATTTTACAACATTCCTGGCGTATCGGCCCCTACTTCTCGGTGGGATCATTATTTTCGTCTATAACGTAATATAACCTAACCTAACACATCTAGGCCCTGGCTGGTAATGTTTTACAGAATCCCGTTCGTGTCGTCCCGTACGTCTCGGTTGGGACATTATATAAGTCTACAGCGTTATATATCATATCCTAAGGCAGGCTATCATCTCGGATGCAGTATTTTACAACATGCCTGGCGTATCGGCCCCTACTACTCGGTGGGAACATTATATTCGTCTATAACGTACCACAACCAAACATAACACATCTAGCCCCTCGCTGGTAATATTTTACTGAATCCCGTTCGTGTCGTCCCCTACGTCTCGGTTGGTACATTATATACGTCTATAGCGTTATATATCCTAACCTAAGACAGGCTATCATCTCGGATGTAGTATTTTACAACATTCCTGGCGTATCGGCCCCTACTTCTCGGTGGGATCATTATTTTCGTCTATAACGTGATGTAACCTAACCTAACACATCTAGGCCCTGGCTGGTAATATTTTACAGAATCCCGTCCGTGTCGTCCCGTACGTCTCGGTTGGGACGTTATATACGTCTACTGCGTTATATATCCAATCCTAAGGCAGGCTATCATCTCGGATGCAGTATTCTACAACATTCCTGGCGTATCGGCCCCTACTTCTCGGTGGGAACATTATATAGGTCTATAACGTAATATAAACTAACCTAAGACATCTAGCCCCTCGCTGGTAATGTTTTACAGAATCCCGTTCGTGTTGTCCCGTACGTCTCGGTTGGGAAATTATATAAGTCCACAGCGTTATATATCCTATCCCAAGGCAGGCTATCATCTCGGATGCAGTATTTTACAACATTCCTGGCGTATCGGCCCCTACTTCTCGGTGGGAACATTATATTCGTCTATAACGTAATAAAACCTAACCTAACACATCTAGCCCCTCGCTGGTAATGTTTTACAGAATCCCGTTCGTGACGTCCCGTACATCTCGGTTGGAATATTATATACGTCTATAGCGTTATATATCCTAACGTAAGGCAGGCTATCATCTCGGATGTAGTATTTTACAACATTCCTGGCGTATCGGCCCCTACATCTCGGGGCGAACATTATATACGTCTATAGCGTATCACATCCTAACCTAACACATCTAGCCCCTCGCTGGTAATGTGTTACAGAATCCCGTTCCTGTCGTCCCGTACGTCTCGGTTGGGACATTATAAACGTCTACAGCGATATATATCCTAACGTAAGGGCAGGCTAACATTTCGGATGTAGTATTTTACAACATTCCTGGCGTATCGGCCCCTACTTCTCGGTGGGATCATTATTTTCGTCTATAACGCAACATAACCTAACCTAACCCATCTAGCCCCTCGCTGGTAATGTTTTACAGAATCCCGTCCGTTACGTCCCGTACGTCTCGATTGGGATATTAAATACGTCTACAGCGACATATATCCAAACCTAAGGCAGGCTATCATCTCGGATGTAGTATTTTACAACATTCCTGGCGTATCGGCCCCTACTTCTCGGTGGGATCATTATTTTCGTCTATAACGTAATATAAACTAACCTAAGACATCTAGCCCCTCGCTGGTAATGTTTCACAGAATCCCGTTCCTGTCGTCCCATACGTCTCGGTTGGGACATTATAAACGTCTACAGCGATATATATCCTAACGTAAGGCAGGCTAACATCTCGGATGTAGTATTTTACAACATTCCTGGCGTATCGGCCCCTCCTTCTCGGTGGGATCATTATATTCGTCTATATCGTAATATAACCTACCGTAACACATCTAGGCCCTGGCTGGTAATGTTTTACAGAATTTCGTTCGTGACCTCCCGTACATCTCGGTTGGAATATTATATACGTCTATAGCGTTATATATCCTAACCTAAGGCAGGCTATCATCTCGGATGTAGTATTTTACAACATTCCTGGCGTATCGGCCCCTACTTCTCGGTGGGATCATTATTTTCGTCTATAACGTAATATAACCTAACCTAACACATCTAGGCCCTGGCTGGTAATGTTTTACAGAATCCCGTTCGTGTCGTCCCGTACGTCTCGGTTGGGACATTATATAAGTCTACAGCGTTATATATCATATCCTAAGGCAGGCTATCATCTCGGATGCAGTATTTTACAACATGCCTGGCGTATCGGCCCCTACTACTCGGTGGGAACATTATATTCGTCTATAACGTACCACAACCAAACATAACACATCTAGCCCCTCGCTGGTAATATTTTACTGAATCCCGTTCGTGTCGTCCCCTACGTCTCGGTTGGTACATTATATACGTCTATAGCGTTATATATCCTAACCTAAGACAGGCTATCATCTCGGATGTAGTATTTTACAACATTCCTGGCGTATCGGCCCCTACTTCTCGGTGGGATCATTATTTTCGTCTATAACGTGATGTAACCTAACCTAACACATCTAGGCCCTGGCTGGTAATATTTTTCAGAATCCCGTTCGTGTCGTCCCGTACGTCTCGGTTGGGACGTTATATACGTCTACTGCGTTATATATCCAATCCTAAGGCAGGCTATCATCTCGGATGCAGTATTCTACAACATTCCTGGCGTATCGGCCCCTACTTCTCGGTGGGAACATTATATAGGTCTATAACGTAATATAAACTAACCTAAGACATCTAGCCCCTCGCTGGTAATGTTTTACAGAATCCCGTTCGTGTTGTCCCGTACGTCTCGGTTGGGAAATTATATAAGTCCACAGCGTTATATATCCTATCCCAAGGCAGGCTATCATCTCGGATGCAGTATTTTACAACATTCCTGGCGTATCGGCCCCTACTTCTCGGTGGGAACATTATATTCGTCTATAACGTAATAAAACCTAACCTAACACATCTAGCCCCTCGCTGGTAATGTTTTACAGAATCCCGTTCGTGACGTCCCGTACATCTCGGTTGGAATATTATATACGTCTATAGCGTTATATATCCTAACGTAAGGCAGGCTATCATCTCGGATGTAGTATTTTACAACATTCCTGGCGTATCGGCCCCTACATCTCGGGGCGAACATTATATACGTCTATAGCGTATCACATCCTAACCTAACACATCTAGCCCCTCGCTGGTAATGTGTTACAGAATCCCGTTCCTGTCGTCCCGTACGTCTCGGTTGGGACATTATAAACGTCTACAGCGATATATATCCTAACGTAAGGGCAGGCTAACATTTCGGATGTAGTATTTTACAACATTCCTGGCGTATCGGCCCCTACTTCTCGGTGGGATCATTATTTTCGTCTATAACGTAACATAACCTAACCTAACCCATCTAGCCCCTCGCTGGTAATGTTTTACAGAATCCCGTCCGTTACGTCCCGTACGTCTCGATTGGGATATTAAATACGTCTACAGCGACATATATCCAAACCTAAGGCAGGCTATCATCTCGGATGTAGTATTTTACAACATTCCTGGCGTATCGGCCCCTACTTCTCGGTGGGATCATTATTTTCGTCTATAACGTAATATAAACTAACCTAAGACATCTAGCCCCTCGCTGGTAATGTTTTACAGAATCCCGTTCCTGTCGTCCCATACGTCTCGGTTGGGACATTATAAACGTCTACAGCGATATATATCCTAACGTAAGGCAGGCTAACATCTCGGATGTAGTATTTTACAACATTCCTGGCGTATCGGCCCCTCCTTCTCGGTGGGATCATTATATTCGTCTATATCGTAATATAACCTACCGTAACACATCTAGGCCCTGGCTGGTAATGTTTTACAGAATTTCGTTCGTGACCTCCCGTACATCTCGGTTGGAATATTATATACGTCTATAGCGTTATATATCCTAACCTAAGGCAGGCTATCATCTCGGATGTAGTATTTTACAACATTCCTGGCGTATCGGCCCCTACTTCTCGGTGGGAACATTATATACGTCTATAGCGTATCACATCCTAACCTAACCCATCTAGCCTCTCGCTGGTAATGTTTTACAGGATCCCGTTCGTGTCGTCCCGTACGTCTCGGTTGGGACATTATATACGTCTACAGCGTTATATATCCTAACCTAAGGCAGGCTAACATCTCGGATGTAGTATTTTACAACATTCCTGGCGTATCGGCCCCTACTTCTCGGTGGGATCATTATTTTCGTCTATAACGTAATATAAACTAACCTAAGACATCTAGCCCCTCGCTGGTAATGTTTTACAGAATCCCGTTCGTGTCGTCCCGTACATCTCGGTTGGGATATTATATACGTCTATAGCGTTACATATCCTAACCTAAGGCAGGCTATCATCTCGGATGTAGTATTTTACAACATTCCTGGCGTATCGGCCCCTACTTCTCGGTGCGAACATTATATACGTCTATAGCGCATCACATCCTAACCTAACACATCTAGCCCCTCGCTGTTAATGTTTTACAGAATCCCGTTCCTGTCGTCCCATACGTCTCGGTTGGGACATTATAAACGTCTACAGCGATATATATCCTAACGTAAGGCAGGCTAACATCTCGGATGTAGTATTTTACAACATTCCTGGCGTATCGGCACCTCCTTCTCGGTGGGATCATTATATTCGTCTATATCGTAATATAACCTACCGTAACCCATCTAGCCTCTCGCTGGTAATGTTTTACAGAATCCCGTTCGTGTCGTCCCGTACGTCTCGGTTGGGACATTATATACGTCTACAGCGTTATATATCCTAACCTAAGGCAGGCTAACATCTCGGATGTAGTATTTTACAACATTCCTGGCGTATCGGCCCCTACTTCTCGGTGGGATCATTATTTTCGTCTAAAACGTAATATAACCTAACCTAACACATCTAGGCCCTGGCTGGTAATGTTTTACAGAATCCCGTTCGTGTCGTCCCGTACGTCTCGGTTGGGACATTATATAAGTCTACAGCGTTATATATCATATCCTAAGGCAGGCTATAATCTCGGATGTAGTATTTTACAACATTCCTGGCGTATCGGCCCCTACTTCTCGGTGGGATCATTATTTTCGTCTATAACGTAATGTAACCTAACCTAACACATCTAGGCCCTGGCTGGTAATATTTTTCAGAATCCCGTTCGTGTCGTCCCGTACGTCTCGGTTGGGACGTTATATACGTCTACTGCGTTATATATCCAATCCTAAGGCAGGCTATCATCTCGGATGCAGTATTCTACAACATTCCTGGCGTATCGGCCCCTACTTCTCGGTGCGAACATTATATACGTCTATAGCGCATCACATCCTAACCTAACACATCTAGCCCCTCGCTGTTAATGTTTTACAGAATCCCGTTCCTGTCGTCCCATACGTCTCGGTTGGGACATTATAAACGTCTACAGCGATATATATCCTAACGTAAGGCAGGCTAACATCTCGGATGTAGTATTTTACAACATTCCTGGCGTATCGGCCCCTCCTTCTCGGTGGGATCATTATATTCGTCTATATCGTAATATAACCTACCGTAACACATCTAGGCCCTGGCTGGTAATGTTTTACAGAATTTCGTTCGTGACCTCCCGTACATCTCGGTTGGAATATTATATACGTCTATAGCGTTATATATCCTAACCTAAGGCAGGCTATCATCTCGGATGTAGTATTTTACAACATTCCTGGCGTATCGGCCCCTACTTCTCGGTGGGATCATTATTTTCGTCTATAACGTAATATAACCTAACCTAACACATCTAGGCCCTGGCTGGTAATGTTTTACAGAATCCCGTTCGTGTCGTCCCGTACGTCTCGGTTGGGACATTATATAAGTCTACAGCGTTATATATCATATCCTAAGGCAGGCTATCATCTCGGATGCAGTATTTTACAACATGCCTGGCGTATCGGCCCCTACTACTCGGTGGGAACATTATATTCGTCTATAACGTACCACAACCAAACATAACACATCTAGCCCCTCGCTGGTAATATTTTACTGAATCCCGTTCGTGTCGTCCCCTACGTCTCGGTTGGTACATTATATACGTCTATAGCGTTATATATCCTAACCTAAGACAGGCTATCATCTCGGATGTAGTATTTTACAACATTCCTGGCGTATCGGCCCCTACTTCTCGGTGCGAACATTATATACGTCTATAGCGCATCACATCCTAACCTAACACATCTAGCCCCTCGCTGTTAATGTTTTACAGAATCCCGTTCCTGTCGTCCCATACGTCTCGGTTGGGACATTATAAACGTCTACAGCGATATATATCCTAACGTAGGGCAGGCTAACATCTCGGATGTAGTATTTTACAACATTCCTGGCGTATCGGCCCCTCCTTCTCGGTGGGATCATTATATTCGTCTATATCGTAATATAACCTACCGTAACACATCTAGGCCCTGGCTGGTAATGTTTTACAGAATTTCGTTCGTGACCTCCCGTACATCTCGGTTGGAATATTATATACGTCTATAGCGTTATATATCCTAACCTAAGGCAGGCTATCATCTCGGATGTAGTATTTTACAACATTCCTGGCGTATCGGCCCCTACTTCTCGGTGGGATCATTATTTTCGTCTATAACGTAATATAACCTAACCTAACACATCTAGGCCCTGGCTGGTAATGTTTTACAGAATCCCGTTCGTGTCGTCCCGTACGTCTCGGTTGGGACATTATATAAGTCTACAGCGTTATATATCATATCCTAAGGCAGGCTATCATCTCGGATGCAGTATTTTACAACATGCCTGGCGTATCGGCCCCTACTACTCGGTGGGAACATTATATTCGTCTATAACGTACCACAACCAAACATAACACATCTAGCCCCTCGCTGGTAATATTTTACTGAATCCCGTTCGTGTCGTCCCCTACGTCTCGGTTGGTACATTATATACGTCTATAGCGTTATATATCCTAACCTAAGACAGGCTATCATCTCGGATGTAGTATTTTACAACATTCCTGGCGTATCGGCCCCTACTTCTCGGTGGGATCATTATTTTCGTCTATAACGTGATGTAACCTAACCTAACACATCTAGGCCCTGGCTGGTAATATTTTACAGAATCCCGTCCGTGTCGTCCCGTACGTCTCGGTTGGGACGTTATATACGTCTACTGCGTTATATATCCAATCCTAAGGCAGGCTATCATCTCGGATGCAGTATTCTACAACATTCCTGGCGTATCGGCCCCTACTTCTCGGTGGGAACATTATATAGGTCTATAACGTAATATAAACTAACCTAAGACATCTAGCCCCTCGCTGGTAATGTTTTACAGAATCCCGTTCGTGTTGTCCCGTACGTCTCGGTTGGGAAATTATATAAGTCCACAGCGTTATATATCCTATCCCAAGGCAGGCTATCATCTCGGATGCAGTATTTTACAACATTCCTGGCGTATCGGCCCCTACTTCTCGGTGGGAACATTATATTCGTCTATAACGTAATAAAACCTAACCTAACACATCTAGCCCCTCGCTGGTAATGTTTTACAGAATCCCGTTCGTGACGTCCCGTACATCTCGGTTGGAATATTATATACGTCTATAGCGTTATATATCCTAACGTAAGGCAGGCTATCATCTCGGATGTAGTATTTTACAACATTCCTGGCGTATCGGCCCCTACATCTCGGGGCGAACATTATATACGTCTATAGCGTATCACATCCTAACCTAACACATCTAGCCCCTCGCTGGTAATGTGTTACAGAATCCCGTTCCTGTCGTCCCGTACGTCTCGGTTGGGACATTATAAACGTCTACAGCGATATATATCCTAACGTAAGGGCAGGCTAACATTTCGGATGTAGTATTTTACAACATTCCTGGCGTATCGGCCCCTACTTCTCGGTGGGATCATTATTTTCGTCTATAACGCAACATAACCTAACCTAACCCATCTAGCCCCTCGCTGGTAATGTTTTACAGAATCCCGTCCGTTACGTCCCGTACGTCTCGATTGGGATATTAAATACGTCTACAGCGACATATATCCAAACCTAAGGCAGGCTATCATCTCGGATGTAGTATTTTACAACATTCCTGGCGTATCGGCCCCTACTTCTCGGTGGGATCATTATTTTCGTCTATAACGTAATATAAACTAACCTAAGACATCTAGCCCCTCGCTGGTAATGTTTCACAGAATCCCGTTCCTGTCGTCCCATACGTCTCGGTTGGGACATTATAAACGTCTACAGCGATATATATCCTAACGTAAGGCAGGCTAACATCTCGGATGTAGTATTTTACAACATTCCTGGCGTATCGGCCCCTCCTTCTCGGTGGGATCATTATATTCGTCTATATCGTAATATAACCTACCGTAACACATCTAGGCCCTGGCTGGTAATGTTTTACAGAATTTCGTTCGTGACCTCCCGTACATCTCGGTTGGAATATTATATACGTCTATAGCGTTATATATCCTAACCTAAGGCAGGCTATCATCTCGGATGTAGTATTTTACAACATTCCTGGCGTATCGGCCCCTACTTCTCGGTGGGAACATTATATACGTCTATAGCGTATCACATCCTAACCTAACCCATCTAGCCTCTCGCTGGTAATGTTTTACAGGATCCCGTTCGTGTCGTCCCGTACGTCTCGGTTGGGACATTATATACGTCTACAGCGTTATATATCCTAACCTAAGGCAGGCTAACATCTCGGATGTAGTATTTTACAACATTCCTGGCGTATCGGCCCCTACTTCTCGGTGGGATCATTATTTTCGTCTATAACGTAATATAAACTAACCTAAGACATCTAGCCCCTCGCTGGTAATGTTTTACAGAATCCCGTTCGTGTCGTCCCGTACATCTCGGTTGGGATATTATATACGTCTATAGCGTTACATATCCTAACCTAAGGCAGGCTATCATCTCGGATGTAGTATTTTACAACATTCCTGGCGTATCGGCCCCTACTTCTCGGTGCGAACATTATATACGTCTATAGCGCATCACATCCTAACCTAACACATCTAGCCCCTCGCTGTTAATGTTTTACAGAATCCCGTTCCTGTCGTCCCATACGTCTCGGTTGGGACATTATAAACGTCTACAGCGATATATATCCTAACGTAAGGCAGGCTAACATCTCGGATGTAGTATTTTACAACATTCCTGGCGTATCGGCCCCTCCTTCTCGGTGGGATCATTATATTCGTCTATATCGTAATATAACCTACCGTAACCCATCTAGCCTCTCGCTGGTAATGTTTTACAGAATCCCGTTCGTGTCGTCCCGTACGTCTCGGTTGGGACATTATATACGTCTACAGCGTTATATATCCTAACCTAAGGCAGGCTAACATCTCGGATGTAGTATTTTACAACATTCCTGGCGTATCGGCCCCTACTTCTCGGTGGGATCATTATTTTCGTCTAAAACGTAATATAACCTAACCTAACACATCTAGGCCCTGGCTGGTAATGTTTTACAGAATCCCGTTCGTGTCGTCCCGTACGTCTCGGTTGGGACATTATATAAGTCTACAGCGTTATATATCATATCCTAAGGCAGGCTATAATCTCGGATGTAGTATTTTACAACATTCCTGGCGTATCGGCCCCTACTTCTCGGTGGGATCATTATTTTCGTCTATAACGTAATGTAACCTAACCTAACACATCTAGGCCCTGGCTGGTAATATTTTACAGAATCCCGTTCGTGTCGTCCCGTACGTCTCGGTTGGGACATTATATACGTCTACTGCGTTATATATCCTATCCTAAGGCAGGCTATCATCTCGGATGCAGTATTCTACAACATTCCTGGCGTATCGGCCCCTACTTCTCGGTGGGAACATTATATAGGTCTATAACGTAATATAAACTAACCTAAGACATCTAGCCCCTCGCTGGTAATGTTTTACAGAATCCCGTTCGTGTTGTCCCGTACGTCTCGGTTGGGACATTATATACGTCTACTGCGTTATATATCCTATCCTAAGGCAGGCTATCATCTCGGATGCAGTATTCTACAACATTCCTGGCGTATCGGCCCCTACTTCTCGGTGGGAACATTATATAGGTCTATAACGTAATATAAACTAACCTAAGACATCTAGCCCCTCGCTGGTAATGTTTTACAGAATCCCGTTCGTGTTGTCCCGTACGTCTCGGTTGGGAAATTATATAAGTCCACTGCGTTATATATCCTATCCCAAGGCAGGCTATCATCTCGGATGCAGTATTTTACAACATTCCTGGCGTATCGGCCCCTACTTCTCGGTGGGAACATTATATTCGTCTATAACGTAATAAAACCTAACCGAACACATCTAGCCCCTCGCTGGTAATGTTTTACAGAATCCCGTTCGTGACGTCCCGTACATCTCGGTTGGAATATTATATACGTCTATAGCGTTATATATCCTAACGTAAGGCAGGCTATCATCTCGGATGTAGTATTTTACAACATTCCTGGCGTATCGGCCCCTACATCTCGGTGCGAACATTATATACGTCTATAGCGTATCACATCCTAACCTAACACATCTAGCCCCTCGCTGGTAATGTTTTACAGAATCCCGTTCCTGTCGTCCCGTACGTCTCGGTTGGGACATTATAAACGTCTACAGCGATATATATCCTAACGTAAGGCAGGCTAACATTTCGGATGTAGTATTTTACAACATTCCTGGCGTATCGGCCCCTACTTCTCGGTGGGATCATTATTTTCGTCTATAACGTAATATAAACTAACCTAAGACATCTAGCCCCTCGCTGGTAATGTTTTACAGAATCCAGTTCGTGTCGTCCCGTACGTCTCGGTTGGGATATTAAATACGTCTATAGCGATATATATCCTAACCTAAGGCAGGCTATCATCTCGGATGTAGTATTTTACAACATTCCTGACGTATCGGCCCCTACATCTCGGTGGGAACATTATATTCGTCTATAACGTAACATAACCTAATCTAACCCACCTAGCCCCTCGCAGGTAATGTTTTACAGAATCCCGTTCGTGTCGTCCCGTACATCTCGGTTGGGATATTATATACGTCTATAGCGTTACATATCCTAACCTAAGGCAGGCTATCATCTCGGATGTAGTATTTTACAACATTCCTGGCGTATCGGCCCCTACTTCTCGGTGCGAACATTATATACGTCTATAGCGCATCACATCCTAACCTAACACATCTAGCCCCTCGCTGTTAATGTTTTACAGAATCCCCTTCCTGTCGTCCCATACGTCTCGGTTGGGACATTATAAACGTCTACAGCGATATATATCCTAACGTAAGGCAGGCTAACATCTCGGATGTAGTATTTTACAACATTCCTGGCGTATCGGCCCCTCCTTCTCGGTGGGATCATTATATTCGTCTATATCGTAATATAACCTACCGTAACACATCTAGGCCCTGGCTGGTAATGTTTTACAGAATTTCGTTCGTGACCTCCCGTACATCTCGGTTGGAATATTATATACGTCTATAGCGTTATATATCCTAACCTAAGGCAGGCTATCATCTCGGATGTAGTATTTTACAACATTCCTGGCGTATCGGCCCCTACTTCTCGGTGGGAACATTATATACGTCTATAGCGTATCACATCCTAACCTAACCCATCTAGCCTCTCGCTGGTAATGTTTTACAGAATCCCGTTCGTGTCGTCCCGTACGTCTCGGTTGGGACATTATATACGTCTACAGCGTTATATATCCTAACCTAAGGCAGGCTAACATCTCGGATGTAGTATTTTACAACATTCCTGGCGTATCGGCCCCTCCTTCTCGGTGGGATCATTATATTCGTCTATATCGTAATATAACCTACCGTAACACATCTAGGCCCTGGCTGGTAATGTTTTACAGAATTTCGTTCGTGACCTCCCGTACATCTCGGTTGGAATATTATATACGTCTATAGCGTTATATATCCTAACCTAAGGCAGGCTATCATCTCGGATGTAGTATTTTACAACATTCCTGGCGTATCGGCCCCTACTTCTCGGTGGGAACATTATATACGTCTATAGCGTATCACATCCTAACCTAACCCATCTAGCCTCTCGCTGGTAATGTTTTACAGAATCCCGTTCGTGTCGTCCCGTACGTCTCGGTTGGGACATTATATACGTCTACAGCGTTATATATCCTAACCTAAGGCAGGCTAACATCTCGGATGTAGTATTTTACAACATTCCTGGCGTATCGGCCCCTACTTCTCGGTGGGATCATTATTTTCGTCTATAACGTAATATAACCTAACCTAACACATCTAGGCCCTGGCTGGTAATGTTTTACAGAATCCCGTTCGTGTCGTCCCGTACGTCTCGGTTGGGACATTATATAAGTCTACAGCGTTATATATCATATCCTAAGGCAGGCTATCATCTCGGATGCAGTATTTTACAACATGCCTGGCGTATCGACCCCTACTACTCGGTGGGAACATTATATTCGTCTATAACGTACCACAACCAAACATAACACATCTAGCCCCTCGCTGGTAATATTTTACTGAATCCCGTTCGTGTCGTCCCCTACGTCTCGGTTGGTACATTATATACGTCTATAGCGTTATATATCCTAACCTAAGACAGGCTATCATCTCGGATGTAGTATTTTACAACATTCCTGGCGTATCGGCCCCTACTTCTCGGTGGGATCATTATTTTCGTCTATAACGTAATGTAACCTAACCTAACACATCTAGGCCCTGGCTGGTAATATTTTACAGAATCCCGTTCGTGTCGTCCCGTACGTCTCGGTTGGGACGTTATATACGTCTACTGCGTTATATATCCAATCCTAAGGCAGGCTATCGTCTCGGATGCAGTATTCTACAACATTCCTGGCGTATCGGCCCCTACTTCTCGGTGGGAACATTATATAGGTCTATAACGTAATATAAACTAACCTAAGACATCTAGCCCCTCGCTGGTAATGTTTTACAGAATCCCGTTCGTGTTGTCCCGTACGTCTCGGTTGGGAAATTATATAAGTCCACAGCGTTATATATCCTATCCCAAGGCAGGCTATCATCTCGGATGCAGTATTTTACAACATTCCTGGCGTATCGGCCCCTACTTCTCGGTGGGAACATTATATTCGTCTATAACGTAATAAAACCTAACCTAACACATCTAGCCCCTCGCTGGTAATGTTTTACAGAATCCCGTTCCTGTCGTCCCATACGTCTCGGTTGGGACATTATAAACGTCTACAGCGATATATATCCTAACGTAAGGCAGGCTAACATCTCGGATGTAGTATTTTACAACATTCCTGGCGTATCGGCCCCTCCTTCTCGGTGGGATCATTATATTCGTCTATATCGTAATATAACCTACCGTAACACATCTAGGCCCTGGCTGGTAATGTTTTACAGAATTTCGTTCGTGACCTCCCGTACATCTCGGTTGGAATATTATATACGTCTATAGCGTTATATATCCTAACCTAAGGCAGGCTATCATCTCGGATGTAGTATTTTACAACATTCCTGGCGTATCGGCCCCTACTTCTCGGTGGGAACATTATATACGTCTATAGCGTATCACATCCTAACCTAACCCATCTAGCCTCTCGCTGGTAATGTTTTACAGAATCCCGTTCGTGTCGTCCCGTACGTCTCGGTTGGGACATTATATACGTCTACAGCGTTATATATCCTAACCTAAGGCAGGCTAACATCTCGGATGTAGTATTTTACAACATTCCTGGCGTATCGGCCCCTACTTCTCGGTGGGATCATTATTTTCGTCTATAACGTAATATAACCTAACCTAACACATCTAGGCCCTGGCTGGTAATGTTTTACAGAATCCCGTTCGTGTAGTCCCGTACGTCTCGGTTGGGACATTATATAAGTCTACAGCGTTATATATCATATCCTAAGGCAGGCTATCATCTCGGATGCAGTATTTTACAACATGCCTGGCGTATCGGCCCCTACTACTCGGTGGGAACATTATATTCGTCTATAACGTACCACAACCAAACATAACACATCTAGCCCCTCGCTGGTAATATTTTACTGAATCCCGTTCCTGTCGTCCCCTACGTCTCGGTTGGTGCATTATATACGTCTATAGCGTTATATATCCTAACCTAAGACAGGCTATCATCTCGGATGTAGTATTTTTCAACATTCCTGGCGTATCGGCCCCTACTTCTCGGTGGGATCATTATTTTCGTCTATAACGTAATGTAACCTAACCTAACACATCTAGGCCCTGGCTGGTAATGTTTTACAGAATCCCGTTCGTGTCGTCCCGTACGTCTCGGTTGGGACATTATATACGTCTACTGCGTTATATATCCTATCCTAAGGCAGGCTATCATCTCGGATGCAGTATTTTACAACATTCCTGGCGTATCGGCCCCTACTTCTCGGTGGGAACATTATATTCGTCTATAACGTAATAAAACCTAACCGAACACATCTAGCCCCTCGCTGGTAATGTTTTACAGAATCCCGTTCGTGACGTCCCGTACATCTCGGTTGGAATATTATATACGTCTATAGCGTTATATATCCTAACGTAAGGCAGGCTATCATCTCGGATGTAGTATTTTACAACATTCCTGGCGTATCGGCCCCTACATCTCGGTGCGAACATTATATACGTCTATAGCGTATCACATCCTAACCTAACACATCTAGCCCCTCGCTGGTAATGTTTTACAGAATCCCGTTCCTGTCGTCCCGTACGTCTCGGTTGGGACATTATAAACGTCTACAGCGATATATATCCTAACGTAAGGCAGGCTAACATTTCGGATGTAGTATTTTACAACATTCCTGGCGTATCGGCCCCTACTTCTCGGTGGGATCATTATTTTCGTCTATAACGTAATATAAACTAACCTAAGACATCTAGCCCCTCGCTGGTAATGTTTTACAGAATCCAGTTCGTGTCGTCCCGTACGTCTCGGTTGGGATATTAAATACGTCTATAGCGATATATATCCTAACCTAAGGCAGGCTATCATCTCGGATGTAGTATTTTACAACATTCCTGACGTATCGGCCCCTACATCTCGGTGGGAACATTATATTCGTCTATAACGTAACATAACCTAATCTAACCCACCTAGCCCCTCGCAGGTAATGTTTTACAGAATCCCGTTCGTGTCGTCCCGTACATCTCGGTTGGGATATTATATACGTCTATAGCGTTACATATCCTAACCTAAGGCAGGCTATCATCTCGGATGTAGTATTTTACAACATTCCTGGCGTATCGGCCCCTACTTCTCGGTGCGAACATTATATACGTCTATAGCGCATCACATCCTAACCTAACACATCTAGCCCCTCGCTGTTAATGTTTTACAGAATCCCCTTCCTGTCGTCCCATACGTCTCGGTTGGGACATTATAAACGTCTACAGCGATATATATCCTAACGTAAGGCAGGCTAACATCTCGGATGTAGTATTTTACAACATTCCTGGCGTATCGGCCCCTCCTTCTCGGTGGGATCATTATATTCGTCTATATCGTAATATAACCTACCGTAACACATCTAGGCCCTGGCTGGTAATGTTTTACAGAATTTCGTTCGTGACCTCCCGTACATCTCGGTTGGAATATTATATACGTCTATAGCGTTATATATCCTAACCTAAGGCAGGCTATCATCTCGGATGTAGTATTTTACAACATTCCTGGCGTATCGGCCCCTACTTCTCGGTGGGAACATTATATACGTCTATAGCGTATCACATCCTAACCTAACCCATCTAGCCTCTCGCTGGTAATGTTTTACAGAATCCCGTTCGTGTCGTCCCGTACGTCTCGGTTGGGACATTATATACGTCTACAGCGTTATATATCCTAACCTAAGGCAGGCTAACATCTCGGATGTAGTATTTTACAACATTCCTGGCGTATCGGCCCCTCCTTCTCGGTGGGATCATTATATTCGTCTATATCGTAATATAACCTACCGTAACACATCTAGGCCCTGGCTGGTAATGTTTTACAGAATTTCGTTCGTGACCTCCCGTACATCTCGGTTGGAATATTATATACGTCTATAGCGTTATATATCCTAACCTAAGGCAGGCTATCATCTCGGATGTAGTATTTTACTACATTCCTGGCGTATCGGCCCCTACTTCTCGGTGGGAACATTATATACGTCTATAGCGTATCACATCCTAACCTAACCCATCTAGCCTCTCGCTGGTAATGTTTTACAGAATCCCGTTCGTGTCGTCCCGTACGTCTCGGTTGGGACATTATATACGTCTACAGCGTTATATATCCTAACCTAAGGCAGGCTAACATCTCGGATGTAGTATTTTACAACATTCCTGGCGTATCGGCCCCTACTTCTCGGTGGGATCATTATTTTCGTCTATAACGTAATATAACCTAACCTAACACATCTAGGCCCTGGCTGGTAATGTTTTACAGAATCCCGTTCGTGTCGTCCCGTACGTCTCGGTTGGGACATTATATAAGTCTACAGCGTTATATATCATATCCTAAGGCAGGCTATCATCTCGGATGCAGTATTTTACAACATGCCTGGCGTATCGACCCCTACTACTCGGTGGGAACATTATATTCGTCTATAACGTACCACAACCAAACATAACACATCTAGCCCCTCGCTGGTAATATTTTACTGAATCCCGTTCGTGTCGTCCCCTACGTCTCGGTTGGTACATTATATACGTCTATAGCGTTATATATCCTAACCTAAGACAGGCTATCATCTCGGATGTAGTATTTTACAACATTCCTGGCGTATCGGCCCCTACTTCTCGGTGGGATCATTATTTTCGTCTATAACGTAATGTAACCTAACCTAACACATCTAGGCCCTGGCTGGTAATATTTTACAGAATCCCGTTCGTGTCGTCCCGTACGTCTCGGTTGGGACGTTATATACGTCTACTGCGTTATATATCCAATCCTAAGGCAGGCTATCGTCTCGGATGCAGTATTCTACAACATTCCTGGCGTATCGGCCCCTACTTCTCGGTGGGAACATTATATAGGTCTATAACGTAATATAAACTAACCTAAGACATCTAGCCCCTCGCTGGTAATGTTTTACAGAATCCCGTTCGTGTTGTCCCGTACGTCTCGGTTGGGAAATTATATAAGTCCACAGCGTTATATATCCTATCCCAAGGCAGGCTATCATCTCGGATGCAGTATTTTACAACATTCCTGGCGTATCGGCCCCTACTTCTCGGTGGGAACATTATATTCGTCTATAACGTAATAAAACCTAACCTAACACATCTAGCCCCTCGCTGGTAATGTTTTACAGAATCCCGTTCCTGTCGTCCCATACGTCTCGGTTGGGACATTATAAACGTCTACAGCGATATATATCCTAACGTAAGGCAGGCTAACATCTCGGATGTAGTATTTTACAACATTCCTGGCGTATCGGCCCCTCCTTCTCGGTGGGATCATTATATTCGTCTATATCGTAATATAACCTACCGTAACACATCTAGGCCCTGGCTGGTAATGTTTTACAGAATTTCGTTCGTGACCTCCCGTACATCTCGGTTGGAATATTATATACGTCTATAGCGTTATATATCCTAACCTAAGGCAGGCTATCATCTCGGATGTAGTATTTTACAACATTCCTGGCGTATCGGCCCCTACTTCTCGGTGGGAACATTATATACGTCTATAGCGTATCACATCCTAACCTAACCCATCTAGCCTCTCGCTGGTAATGTTTTACAGAATCCCGTTCGTGTCGTCCCGTACGTCTCGGTTGGGACATTATATACGTCTACAGCGTTATATATCCTAACCTAAGGCAGGCTAACATCTCGGATGTAGTAGTTTACAACATTCCTGGCGTATCGGCCCCTACTTCTCGGTGGGATCATTATTTTCGTCTATAACGTAATATAACCTAACCTAACACATCTAGGCCCTGGCTGGTAATGTTTTACAGAATCCCGTTCGTGTCGTCCCGTACGTCTCGGTTGGGACATTATATAAGTCTACAGCGTTATATATCATATCCTAAGGCAGGCTATCATCTCGGATGCAGTATTTTACAACATGCCTGGCGTATCGGCCCCTACTACTCGGTGGGAACATTATATTCGTCTATAACGTACCACAACCAAACATAACACATCTAGCCCCTCGCTGGTAATATTTTACTGAATCCCGTTCCTGTCGTCCCCTACGTCTCGGTTGGTGCATTATATACGTCTATAGCGTTATATATCCTAACCTAAGACAGGCTATCATCTCGGATGTAGTATTTTTCAACATTCCTGGCGTATCGGCCCCTACTTCTCGGTGGGATCATTATTTTCGCCTATAACGTAATGTAACCTAACCTAACACATCTAGGCCCTGGCTGGTAATGTTTTACAGAATCCCGTTCGTGTCGTCCCGTACGTCTCGGTTGGGACATTATATACGTCTACTGCGTTATATATCCTATCCTAAGGCAGGCTATCATCTCGGATGCAGTATTTTACAACATTCCTGGCGTATCGGCCCCTACTTCTCGGTGGGAACATTATATAGGTCTATAACGTAATGTAACCTCACCTAACACATCTAGCCCCTCGCCGGTAATGTTTTACAGAATCGCGTTCGTGTCGTTCCGTACGTCTCGATTGGGATATTAAATACGTCTATAGCGTTATATCTCCTAACCTAAGGCAGGCTATCATCTCGGATGTAGTATTTTACAACATTCCTGGCGTATCGGCCCCTACATCTCGGTGCGAACATTATATACGTCCATAGCGTATCACATCCTAACCAAACACATCTAGCCCCTCGCTGGTAATGCTTTACAGGATCCCGTTCCTGTCGTCCCGTACGTCTCGGTTGGGACATTATATACGTCTACAGCGTTATATATCCTAACCTAAGGCAGGCTAACGTCTCGGATGTAGTATTTTACAACATTCCTGGCGTATCGGCCCCTACTTCTCGGTGGGATCATTATTTTCGTCTATAACGTAATATAACCTAACCTAACACATCTAGGCCCTGGCTGGTAATGTTTTACAGAATCCCGTTCGTGTCGTCCCGTACGTCTCGGTTGGGACATTATATAAGTCTACAGCGTTATATATCATATGCTAAGGCAGGCTATCATCTCGGATGCAGTATTTTACAACATGCCTGGCGTATCGGCCCCTACTACTCGGTGGGAACATTATATTCGACTATAACGTACCACAACCAAACATAACACATCTAGCCCCTCGCTGGTAATATGTTACTGAATCCCGTTCGTGTCGTCCCCTACGTCTCGGTTGGTGCATTATATACGTCTATAGCGTTATATATCCTAACCTAAGACAGGCTATCATCTCGGATGTAGTATTTTTCAACATTCCTGGCGTATCGGCCCCTACTTCTCGGTGGGATCATTATTTTCGTCTATAACGTAATGTAACCTAACCTAACACATCTAGGCCCTGGCTGGTAATGTTTTACAGAATCCCGTTCGTGTCGTCCCGTACGTCTCGGTTGGGACATTATATACGTCTACTGCGTTATATATCCTATCCTAAGGCAGGCTATCATCTCGGATGCAGTATTTTACAACATTCCTGGCGTATCGGCCCCTACTTCTCGGTGGGAACATTATATAGGTCTATAACGTAATGTAACCTCACCTAACACATCTAGCCCCTCGCTGGTAATGTTTTACAGAATCGCGTTCGTGTCGTTCCGTACGTCTCGATTGGGATATTAAATACGTCTATAGCGATATATCTCCTAACCTAAGGCAGGCTATCATCTCGGATGTAGTATTTCACAACATTCCTGGCGTATCGGCCCCTACTTCTCAGTGGGAACATTATATAGGTCTATAACGTCATATAACCTAATCGAACACATCTAGCCCCTCGCTGGTAATGTTTTACAGAATCCCGTTCGTGTCGTCCCGTACGTCTCTGTTGGGACATTATAAACGTCGACAGCGACATATATCCTAACGTAAGGCAGGCTATCATCTCGGATGTAGTATTTTACAACATTCCTGGCGTATCGGCCCCTACATCTCGGTGCGAACATTATATACGTCCATAGCGTATCACATCCTAACCAAACACATCTAGCCCCTCGCTGGTAATGCTTTACAGGATCCCGTTCCTGTCGTCCCGTACGTCTCGGTTGGGACATTATAAACGTCTACAGCGATATATATCCTAACGTAAGGCAGGCTAACATCTCGGATGTAGTATTCTACAACATTCCTGGCGTATCGGCCCCTACTTCTCGGTGGGAACATTATATAGGTCTATAACGTAATATAAACTAACCTAAGACATCTAGCCCCTCGCTGGTAATGTTTTACAGAATCCCGTTCGTGTCGTCCCGTACGTCTCTGTTGGGACATTATAAACGTCGACAGCGACATATATCCTAACGTAAGGCAGGCTATCATCTCGGATGCAGTATTTTACAACATTCCTGGCGTATCGGCCCCTACTTCTCGGTGGGAACATTATATAGGTCTATAACGTAATATAACATAACCTAACACATCTAGCCCCTCGCTGGTAATGTTTTACAGAATCGCGTTCATGTCGTTCCGTACGTCTCGATTGGGATATTAAATACGTCTATAGCGATATATATCCTAACCTAAGGCAGGCTATCATCTCGGATGTAGTATTTTACAACATTCCTGACGTATCGGCCCCTACTTCTCGGTGGGAACATTATATTCGTCTATAACGTAACATAACCTAACCTAACCCATCTAGCCCCTCGCTTGTAATGTTTTACAGAATCCCGTCCGTTACGTCCCGTACGTCTCGATTGGGATATTAAATACGTCTACAGCGACATATATCCAAACCTAAGGCAGGCTATCATCTCGGATGTAGTATTTTACAACATTCCTGGCGTATCGGCCCCTACTTCTCGGTGCGAACATTATATACATCTATAGCGCATCACATCCTAACCTAACACATCTAGCCCCTCGCTGTTAATGTTTTACAGAATCCCGTTCCTGTCGTCCCATACGTCTCGGTTGGGACATTATAAACGTCTACAGCGATATATATCCTAACGTAAGGCAGGCTAGCATCTCGGATGTAGTATTTTACAACATTCCTGGCGTATCGGCCCCTCCTTCTCGGTGGGATCATTATATTCGTCTATATCGTAATATAACCTACCGTAACACATCTAGTCCCTGGCTGGTAATGTTTTACAGAATTTCGTTCGTGACCTCCCGTACATCTCGGTTGGAATATTATATACGTCTATAGCGTTATATATCCTAACCTAAGGCAGGCTATCATCTCGGATGTAGTATTTTACAACATTCCTGGCGTATCGGCCCCTACTTCTCGGTGGGAACATTATATACGTCTATAGCGTATCACATCCTAACCTAACCCATCTAGCCTCTCGCTGGTAATGTTTTACAGAATCCCGTTCGTGTCGTCCCGTACGTCTCGGTTGGGACATTATATACGTCTACAGCGTTATATATCCTAACCTAAGGCAGGCTAACATCTCGGATGTAGTATTTTACAACATTCCTGGCGTATCGGCCCCTACTTCTCGGTGGGATCATTATTTTCGTCTATAACGTAATATAACCTAACCTAACACATCTAGGCCCTGGCTGGTAATGTTTTACAGAATCCCGTTCGTGTCGTCCCGTACGTCTCGGTTGGGACATTATATAAGTCTACAGCGTTATATATCATATGCTAAGGCAGGCTATCATCTCGGATGCAGTATTTTACAACATGCCTGGCGTATCGGCCCCTACTACTCGGTGGGAACATTATATTCGTCTATAACGTACCACAACCAAACATAACACATCTAGCCCCTCGCTGGTAATATGTTACTGAATCCCGTTCGTGTCGTCCCCTACGTCTCGGTTGGTGCATTATATACGTCTATAGCGTTATATATCCTAACCTAAGACAGGCTATCATCTCGGATGTAGTATTTTTCAACATTCCTGGCGTATCGGCCCCTACTTCTCGTTGGGATCATTATTTTCGTCTATAACGTAATGTAACCTAACCTAACACATCTAGGCCCTGGCTGGTAATGTTTTACAGAATCCCGTTCGTGTCGTCCCGTACGTCTCGGTTGGGACATTATATACGTCTACTGCGTTATATATCCTATCCTAAGGCAGGCTATCATCTCGGATGCAGTATTTTACAACATTCCTGGCGTATCGGCCCCTACTTCTCGGTGGGAACATTATATAGGTCTATAACGTAATGTAACCTAACCTAACACATCTAGCCCCTCGCTGGTAATGTTTTACAGAATCCCGTCCGTTACGTCCCGTACGTCTCGATTGGGATATTAAATACGTCTACAGCGACATATATCCAAACCTAAGGCAGGCTATCATCTCGCATGTAGTATTTTACAACATTCCTGGCGTATCGGCCCCTACTTCTCGGTGCGAACATTATATACATCTATAGCGCATCACATCCTAACCTAACACATCTAGCCCCTCGCTGTTAATGTTTTACAGAATCCCGTTCCTGTCGTCCCATACGTCTCGGTTGGGACATTATAAACGTCTACAGCGATATATATCCTAACGTAAGGCAGGCTAACATCTCGGATGTAGTATTTTACAACATTCCTGGCGTATCGGCCCCTCCTTCTCGGTGGGATCATTATATTCGTCTATATCGTAATATAACCTACCGTAACACATCTAGGCCCTGGCTGGTAATGTTTTACAGAATTTCGTTCGTGACCTCCCGTACATCTCGGTTGGAATATTATATACGTCTATAGCGTTATATATCCTAACCTAAGGCAGGCTATCATCTCGGAAGTAGTATTTTACAACATTCCTGGCGTATCGGCCCCTACTTCTCGGTGGGAACATTATATACGTCTATAGCGTATCACATCCTAACCTAACCCATCTAGCCTCTCGCTGGTAATGTTTTACAGAATCCCGTTCGTGTCGTCCCGTACGTCTCGGTTGGGACATTATATACGTCTACAGCGTTATATATCCTAACCTAAGGCAGGCTAACATCTCGGATGTAGTATTTTACAACATTCCTGGCGTATCGGCCCCTACTTCTCGGTGGGATCATTATTTTCGTCTATAACGTAATATAACCTAACCTAACACATCTAGGCCCTGGCTGGTAATGTTTTACAGAATCCCGTTCGTGTCGTCCCGTACGTCTCGGTTGGGACATTATATAAGTCTACAGCGTTATATATCATATCCTAAGGCAGGCTATCATCTCGGATGCAGTATTTTACAACATGCCTGGCGTATCGGCCCCTACTACTCGGTGGGAACATTATATTCGTCTATAACGTACCACAACCAAACATAACACATCTAGCCCCTCGCTGGTAATATTTTACTGAATCCCGTTCCTGTCGTCCCCTACGTCTCGGTTGGTGCATTATATACGTCTATAGCGTTATATATCCTAACCTAAGACAGGCTATCATCTCGGATGTAGTATTTTTCAACATTCCTGGCGTATCGGCCCCTACTTCTCGGTGGGATCATTATTTTCGTCTATAACGTAATGTAACCTAACCTAACACATCTAGGCCCTGGCTGGTAATGTTTTACAGAATCCCGTTCGTGTCGTCCCGTACGTCTCGGTTGGGACATTATATACGTCTACTGCGTTATATATCCTATCCTAAGGCAGGCTATCATCTCGGATGCAGTATTTTACAACATTCCTGGCGTATCGGCCCCTACTTCTCGGTGGGAACATTATATAGGTCTATAACGTAATGTAACCTCACCTAACACATCTAGCCCCTCGCTGGTAATGTTTTACAGAATCGCGTTCGTGTCGTTCCGTACGTCTCGATTGGGAGATTAAATACGTCTATAGCGATATATCTCCTAACCTAAGGCAGGCTATCATCTCGGATGTAGTATTTCACAACATTCCTGGCGTATCGGCCCCTACTTCTCAGTGGGAACATTATATAGGACTATAACGTCATATAACCTAATCGAACACATCTAGCCCCTCGCTGGTAATGTTTTACAGAATCCTGTTCGTGACGTCCCGTACATCTCGGTTGGAATATTATATACGTCTATAGCGTTATATCTCCTAACCTAAGGCAGGCTATCATCTCGGATGTAGTATTTTACAACATTCCTGGCGTATCGGCCCCTACATTTCGGTGCGAACATTATATACGTCCATAGCGTATCACATCCTAACCAAACACATCTAGCCCCTCGCTGGTAATGCTTTACAGGATCCCGTTCCTGTCGTCCCGTACGTCTCGGTTGGGACATTATAAACGTCTACAGCGATATATATCCTAACGTAAGGCAGGCTAACATCTCGGATGTAGTATTCTACAACATTCCTGGCGTATCGGCCCCTACTTCTCGGTGGGAACATTATATAGGTCTATAACGTAATATAAACTAACCTAAGACATCTAGCCCCTCGCTGGTAATGTTTTACAGAATCACGTTCGTGTCGTCCCGTACGTCTCTGTTGGGACATTATAAACGTCGACAGCGACATATATCCTAACGTAAGGCAGGCTATCATCTCGGATGCAGTATTTTACAACATTCCTGGCGTATCGGCCCCTACTTCTCGGTGGGAACATTATATAGGTCTATAACGTAATATAACATAACCTAACACATCTAGCCCCTCGCTGGTAATGTTTTACAGAATCGCGTTCATGTCGTTCCGTACGTCTCGATTGGGATATTAAATACGTCTATAGCGATATATATCCTAACCTAAGGCAGGCTATCATCTCGGATGTAGTATTTTACAACATTCCTGACGTATCGGCCCCTACTTCTCGGTGGGAACATTATATTCGTCTATAACGTAACATAACCTAACCTAACCCATCTAGCCCCTCGCTGGTAATGTTTTACAGAATCCCGTCCGTTACGTCCCGTACGTCTCGATTGGGATATTAAATACGTCTACAGCGACATATATCCAAACCTAAGGCAGGCTATCATCTCGGATGTAGTATTTTACAACATTCCTGGCGTATCGGCCCCTACTTCTCGGTGCGAACATTATATACATCTATAGCGCATCACATCCTAACCTAACACATCTAGCCCCTCGCTGTTAATGTTTTACAGAATCCCGTTCCTGTCGTCCCATACGTCTCGGTTGGGACATTATAAACGTCTACAGCGATATATATCCTAACGTAAGGCAGGCTAGCATCTCGGATGTAGTATTTTACAACATTCCTGGCGTATCGGCCCCTCCTTCTCGGTGGGATCATTATATTCGTCTATATCGTAATATAACCTACCGTAACACATCTAGTCCCTGGCTGGTAATGTTTTACAGAATTTCGTTCGTGACCTCCCGTACATCTCGGTTGGAATATTATATACGTCTATAGCGTTATATATCCTAACCTAAGGCAGGCTATCATCTCGGATGTAGTATTTTACAACATTCCTGGCGTATCGGCCCCTACTTCTCGGTGGGAACATTATATACGTCTATAGCGTATCACATCCTAACCTAACCCATCTAGCCTCTCGCTGGTAATGTTTTACAGAATCCCGTTCGTGTCGTCCCGTACGTCTCGGTTGGGACATTATATACGTCTACAGCGTTATATATCCTAACCTAAGGCAGGCTAACACCTCGGATGTAGTATTTTACAACATTCCAGGCGTATCGGCCCCTACTTCTCGGTGGGATCATTATTTTCGTCTATAACGTAATATAACCTAACCTAACACATCTAGGCCCTGGCTGGTAATGTTTTACAGAATCCCGTTCGTGTCGTCCCGTACGTCTCGGTTGGGACATTATATAAGTCTACAGCGTTATATATCATATGCTAAGGCAGGCTATCATCTCGGATGCAGTATTTTACAACATGCCTGGCGTATCGGCCCCTACTACTCGGTGGGAACATTATATTCGTCTATAACGTACCACAACCAAACATAACACATCTAGCCCCTCGCTGGTAATATGTTACTGAATCCCGTTCGTGTCGTCCCCTACGTCTCGGTTGGTGCATTATATACGTCTATAGCGTTATATATCCTAACCTAAGACAGGCTATCATCTCGGATGTAGTATTTTTCAACATTCCTGGCGTATCGGCCCCTACTTCTCGGTGGGATCATTATTTTCGTCTATAACGTAATGTAACCTAACCTAACACATCTAGGCCCTGGCTGGTAATGTTTTACAGAATCCCGTTCGTGTCGTCCCGTACGTCTCGGTTGGGACATTATATACGTCTACTGCGTTATATATCCTATCCTAAGGCAGGCTATCATCTCGGATGCAGTATTTTACAACATTCCTGGCGTATCGGCCCCTACTTCTCGGTGCGAACATTATATACATCTATAGCGCATCACATCCTAACCTAACACATCTAGCCCCTCGCTGGTAATGTTTTACAGAATCCCGTCCGTTACGTCCCGTACGTCTCGATTGGGATATTAAATACGTCTACAGCGACATATATCCAAACCTAAGGCAGGCTATCATCTCGGATGTAGTATTTTACAACATTCCTGGCGTATCGGCCCCTACTTCTCGGTGCGAACATTATATACATCTATAGCGCATCACATCCTAACCTAACACATCTAGCCCCTCGCTGTTAATGTTTTACAGAATCCCGTTCCTGTCGTCCCATACGTCTCGGTTGGGACATTATAAACGTCTACAGCGATATATATCCTAACGTAAGGCAGGCTAACATCTCGGATGTAGTATTTTACAACATTCCTGGCGTATCGGCCCCTCCTTCTCGGTGGGATCATTATATTCGTCTATATCGTAATATAACCTACCGTAACACATCTAGGCCCTGGCTGGTAATGTTTTACAGAATTTCGTTCGTGACCTCCCGTACATCTCGGTTGGAATATTATATACGTCTATAGCGTTATATATCCTAACCTAAGGCAGGCTATCATCTCGGATGTAGTATTTTACAACATTCCTGGCGTATCGGCCCCTACTTCTCGGTGGGAACATTATATACGTCTATAGCGTATCACATCCTAACCTAACCCATCTAGCCTCTCGCTGGTAATGTTTTACAGAATCCCGTTCGTGTCGTCCCGTACGTCTCGGTTGGGACATTATATACGTCTACAGCGTTATATATCCTAACCTAAGGCAGGCTAACATCTCGGATGTAGTATTTTACAACATTCCTGGCGTATCGGCCCCTACTTCTCGGTGGGATCATTATTTTCGTCTATAACGTAATATAACCTAACCTAACACATCTAGGCCCTGGCTGGTAATGTTTTACAGAATCCCGTTCGTGTCGTCCCGTACGTCTCGGTTGGGACATTATATAAGTCTACAGCGTTATATATCATATCCTAAGGCAGGCTATCATCTCGGATGCAGTATTTTACAACATGCCTGGCGTATCGGCCCCTACTACTCGGTGGGAACATTATATTCGTCTATAACGTACCAGAACCAAACATAACACATCTAGCCCCTCGCTGGTAATATGTTACTGAATCCCGTTCGTGTCGTCCCCTACGTCTCGGTTGGTGCATTATATACGTCTATAGCGTTATATATCCTAACCTAAGACAGGCTATCATCTCGGATGTAGTATTTTTCAACATTCCTGGCGTATCGGCCCCTACTTCTCGGTGGGATCATTATTTTCGTCTATAACGTAATGTAACCTAACCTAACACATCTAGGCCCTGGCTGGTAATGTTTTACAGAATCCCGTTCGTGTCGTCCCGTACGTCTCGGTTGGGACATTATATACGTCTACTGCGTTATATATCCTATCCTAAGGCAGGCTATCATCTCGGATGCAGTATTTTACAACATTCCTGGCGTATCGGCCCCTACTTCTCGGTGGGAACATTATATAGGTCTATAACGTAATGTAACCTCACCTAACACATCTAGCCCCTCGCTGGTAATGTTTTACAGAATCGCGTTCGTGTCGTTCCGTACGTCTCGATTGGGATATTAAATACGTCTATAGCGTTATATCTCCTAACCTAAGGCAGGCTATCATCTCGGATGTAGTATTTTACAACATTCCTGGCGTATCGGCCCCTACATCTCGGTGCGAACATTATATACGTCCATAGCGTATCACATCCTAACCAAACACATCTAGCCCCTCGCTGGTAATGCTTTACAGGATCCCGTTCCTGTCGTCCCGTACGTCTCGGTTGGGACATTATATACGTCTACAGCGTTATATATCCTAACCTAAGGCAGGCTAACGTCTCGGATGTAGTATTTTACAACATTCCTGGCGTATCGGCCCCTACTTCTCGGTGGGATCATTATTTTCGTCTATAACGTAATATAACCTAACCTAACACATCTAGGCCCTGGCTGGTAATGTTTTACAGAATCCCGTTCGTGTCGTCCCGTACGTCTCGGTTGGGACATTATATAAGTCTACAGCGTTATATATCATATGCTAAGGCAGGCTATCATCTCGGATGCAGTATTTTACAACATGCCTGGCGTATCGGCCCCTACTACTCGGTGGGAACATTATATTCGACTATAACGTACCACAACCAAACATAACACATCTAGCCCCTCGCTGGTAATATGTTACTGAATCCCGTTCGTGTCGTCCCCTACGTCTCGGTTGGTGCATTATATACGTCTATAGCGTTATATATCCTAACCTAAGACAGGCTATCATCTCGGATGTAGTATTTTTCAACATTCCTGGCGTATCGGCCCCTACTTCTCGGTGGGATCATTATTTTCGTCTATAACGTAATGTAACCTAACCTAACACATCTAGGCCCTGGCTGGTAATGTTTTACAGAATCCCGTTCGTGTCGTCCCGTACGTCTCGGTTGGGACATTATATACGTCTACTGCGTTATATATCCTATCCTAAGGCAGGCTATCATCTCGGATGCAGTATTTTACAACATTCCTGGCGTATCGGCCCCTACTTCTCGGTGGGAACATTATATAGGTCTATAACGTAATGTAACCTCACCTAACACATCTAGCCCCTCGCTGGTAATGTTTTACAGAATCGCGTTCGTGTCGTTCCGTACGTCTCGATTGGGATATTAAATACGTCTATAGCGATATATCTCCTAACCTAAGGCAGGCTATCATCTCGGATGTAGTATTTCACAACATTCCTGGCGTATCGGCCCCTACTTCTCAGTGGGAACATTATATAGGTCTATAACGTCATATAACCTAATCGAACACATCTAGCCCCTCGCTGGTAATGTTTTACAGAATCCTGTTCGTGACGTCCCGTACATCTCGGTTGGAATATTATATACGTCTATAGCGTTATATCTCCTAACCTAAGGCAGGCTATCATCTCGGATGTAGTATTTTACAACATTCCTGGCGTATCGGCCCCTACATCTCGGTGCGAACATTATATACGTCCATAGCGTATCACATCCTAACCAAACACATCTAGCCCCTCGCTGGTAATGCTTTACAGGATCCCGTTCCTGTCGTCCCGTACGTCTCGGTTGGGACATTATAAACGTCTACAGCGATATATATCCTAACGTAAGGCAGGCTAACATCTCGGATGTAGTATTCTACAACATTCCTGGCGTATCGGCCCCTACTTCTCGGTGGGAACATTATATAGGTCTATAACGTAATATAAACTAACCTAAGACATCTAGCCCCTCGCTGGTAATGTTTTACAGAATCCCGTTCGTGTCGTCCCGTACGTCTCTGTTGGGACATTATAAACGTCGACAGCGACATATATCCTAACGTAAGGCAGGCTATCATCTCGGATGCAGTATTTTACAACATTCCTGGCGTATCGGCCCCTACATCTCGGTGCGAACATTATATACATCTATAGCGCATCACATCCTAACCTAACACATCTAGCCCCTCGCTGTTAATGTTTTACAGAATCCCGTTCCTGTCGTCCCATACGTCTCGGTTGGGACATTATAAACGTCTACAGCGATATATATCCTAACGTAAGGCAGGCTAGCATCTCGGATGTAGTATTTTACAACATTCCTGGCGTATCGGCCCCTCCTTCTCGGTGGGATCATTATATTCGTCTATATCGTAATATAACCTACCGTAACACATCTAGTCCCTGGCTGGTAATGTTTTACAGAATTTCGTTCGTGACCTCCCGTACATCTCGGTTGGAATATTATATACGTCTATAGCGTTATATATCCTAACCTAAGGCAGGCTATCATCTCGGATGTAGTATTTTACAACATTCCTGGCGTATCGGCCCCTACTTCTCGGTGGGAACATTATATACGTCTATAGCGTATCACATCCTAACCTAACCCATCTAGCCTCTCGCTGGTAATGTTTTACAGAATCCCGTTCGTGTCGTCCCGTACGTCTCGGTTGGGACATTATATACGTCTACAGCGTTATATATCCTAACCTAAGGCAGGCTAACATCTCGGATGTAGTATTTTACAACATTCCTGGCGTATCGGCCCCTACTTCTCGGTGGGATCATTATTTTCGTCTATAACGTAATATAACCTAACCTAACACATCTAGGCCCTGGCTGGTAATGTTTTACAGAATCCCGTTCGTGTCGTCCCGTACGTCTCGGTTGGGACATTATATAAGTCTACAGCGTTATATATCATATGCTAAGGCAGGCTATCATCTCGGATGCAGTATTTCACAACATGCCTGGCGTATCGGCCCCTACTACTCGGTGGGAACATTATATTCGTCTATAACGTACCACAACCAAACATAACACATCTAGCCCCTCGCTGGTAATATGTTACTGAATCCCGTTCGTGTCGTCCCCTACGTCTCGGTTGGTGCATTATATACGTCTATAGCGTTATATATCCTAACCTAAGACAGGCTATCATCTCGGATGTAGTATTTTTCAACATTCCTGGCGTATCGGCCCCTACTTCTCGGTGGGATCATTATTTTCGTCTATAACGTAATGTAACCTAACCTAACACATCTAGGCCCTGGCTGGTAATGTTTTACAGAATCCCGTTCGTGTCGTCCCGTACGTCTCGGTTGGGACATTATATACGTCTACTGCGTTATATATCCTATCCTAAGGCAGGCTATCATCTCGGATGCAGTATTTTACAACATTCCTGGCGTATCGGCCCCTACTTCTCGGTGGGAACATTATATAGGTCTATAACGTAATGTAACCTAACCTAACACATCTAGCCCCTCGCTGGTAATGTTTTACAGAATCCCGTCCGTTACGTCCCGTACGTCTCGATTGGGATATTAAATACGTCTACAGCGACATATATCCAAACCTAAGGCAGGCTATCATCTCGGATGTAGTATTTTACAACATTCCTGGCGTATCGGCCCCTACTTCTCGGTGCGAACATTATATACATCTATAGCGCATCACATCCTAACCTAACACATCTAGCCCCTCGCTGTTAATGTTTTACAGAATCCCGTTCCTGTCGTCCCATACGTCTCGGTTGGGACATTATAAACGTCTACAGCGATATATATCCTAACGTAAGGCAGGCTAACATCTCGGATGTAGTATTTTACAACATTCCTGGCGTATCGGCCCCTCCTTCTCGGTGGGATCATTATATTCGTCTATATCGTAATATAACCTACCGTAACACATCTAGGCCCTGGCTGGTAATGTTTTACAGAATTTCGTTCGTGACCTCCCGTACATCTCGGTTGGAATATTATATACGTCTATAGCGTTATATATCCTAACCTAAGGCAGGCTATCATCTCGGAAGTAGTATTTTACAACATTCCTGGCGTATCGGCCCCTACTTCTCGGTGGGAACATTATATACGTCTATAGCGTATCACATCCTAACCTAACCCATCTAGCCTCTCGCTGGTAATGTTTTACAGAATCCCGTTCGTGTCGTCCCGTACGTCTCGGTTGGGACATTATATACGTCTACAGCGTTATATATCCTAACCTAAGGCAGGCTAACATCTCGGATGTAGTATTTTACAACATTCCTGGCGTATCGGCCCCTACTTCTCGGTGGGATCATTATTTTCGTCTATAACGTAATATAACCTAACCTAACACATCTAGGCCCTGGCTGGTAATGTTTTACAGAATCCCGTTCGTGTCGTCCCGTACGTCTCGGTTGGGACATTATATAAGTCTACAGCGTTATATATCATATCCTAAGGCAGGCTATCATCTCGGATGCAGTATTTTACAACATGCCTGGCGTATCGGCCCCTACTACTCGGTGGGAACATTATATTCGTCTATAACGTACCACAACCAAACATAACACATCTAGCCCCTCGCTGGTAATATTTTACTGAATCCCGTTCCTGTCGTCCCCTACGTCTCGGTTGGTGCATTATATACGTCTATAGCGTTATATATCCTAACCTAAGACAGGCTATCATCTCGGATGTAGTATTTTTCAACATTCCTGGCGTATCGGCCCCTACTTCTCGGTGGGATCATTATTTTCGTCTATAACGTAATGTAACCTAACCTAACACATCTAGGCCCTGGCTGGTAATGTTTTACAGAATCCCGTTCGTGTCGTCCCGTACGTCTCGGTTGGGACATTATATACGTCTACTGCGTTATATATCCTATCCTAAGGCAGGCTATCATCTCGGATGCAGTATTTTACAACATTCCTGGCGTATCGGCCCCTACTTCTCGGTGGGAACATTATATAGGTCTATAACGTAATGTAACCTCACCTAACACATCTAGCCCCTCGCTGGTAATGTTTTACAGAATCGCGTTCGTGTCGTTCCGTACGTCTCGATTGGGAGATTAAATACGTCTATAGCGATATATCTCCTAACCTAAGGCAGGCTATCATCTCGGATGTAGTATTTCACAACATTCCTGGCGTATCGGCCCCTACTTCTCAGTGGGAACATTATATAGGACTATAACGTCATATAACCTAATCGAACACATCTAGCCCCTCGCTGGTAATGTTTTACAGAATCCTGTTCGTGACGTCCCGTACATCTCGGTTGGAATATTATATACGTCTATAGCGTTATATCTCCTAACCTAAGGCAGGCTATCATCTCGGATGTAGTATTTTACAACATTCCTGGCGTATCGGCCCCTACATTTCGGTGCGAACATTATATACGTCCATAGCGTATCACATCCTAACCAAACACATCTAGCCCCTCGCTGGTAATGCTTTACAGGATCCCGTTCCTGTCGTCCCGTACGTCTCGGTTGGGACATTATAAACGTCTACAGCGATATATATCCTAACGTAAGGCAGGCTAACATCTCGGATGTAGTATTCTACAACATTCCTGGCGTATCGGCCCCTACTTCTCGGTGGGAACATTATATAGGTCTATAACGTAATATAAACTAACCTAAGACATCTAGCCCCTCGCTGGTAATGTTTTACAGAATCACGTTCGTGTCGTCCCGTACGTCTCTGTTGGGACATTATAAACGTCGACAGCGACATATATCCTAACGTAAGGCAGGCTATCATCTCGGATGCAGTATTTTACAACATTCCTGGCGTATCGGCCCCTACTTCTCGGTGGGAACATTATATAGGTCTATAACGTAATATAACATAACCTAACACATCTAGCCCCTCGCTGGTAATGTTTTACAGAATCGCGTTCATGTCGTTCCGTACGTCTCGATTGGGATATTAAATACGTCTATAGCGATATATATCCTAACCTAAGGCAGGCTATCATCTCGGATGTAGTATTTTACAACATTCCTGACGTATCGGCCCCTACTTCTCGGTGGGAACATTATATTCGTCTATAACGTAACATAACCTAACCTAACCCATCTAGCCCCTCGCTGGTAATGTTTTACAGAATCCCGTCCGTTACGTCCCGTACGTCTCGATTGGGATATTAAATACGTCTACAGCGACATATATCCAAACCTAAGGCAGGCTATCATCTCGGATGTAGTATTTTACAACATTCCTGGCGTATCGGCCCCTACTTCTCGGTGCGAACATTATATACATCTATAGCGCATCACATCCTAACCTAACACATCTAGCCCCTCGCTGTTAATGTTTTACAGAATCCCGTTCCTGTCGTCCCATACGTCTCGGTTGGGACATTATAAACGTCTACAGCGATATATATCCTAACGTAAGGCAGGCTAGCATCTCGGATGTAGTATTTTACAACATTCCTGGCGTATCGGCCCCTCCTTCTCGGTGGGATCATTATATTCGTCTATATCGTAATATAACCTACCGTAACACATCTAGTCCCTGGCTGGTAATGTTTTACAGAATTTCGTTCGTGACCTCCCGTACATCTCGGTTGGAATATTATATACGTCTATAGCGTTATATATCCTAACCTAAGGCAGGCTATCATCTCGGATGTAGTATTTTACAACATTCCTGGCGTATCGGCCCCTACTTCTCGGTGGGAACATTATATACGTCTATAGCGTATCACATCCTAACCTAACCCATCTAGCCTCTCGCTGGTAATGTTTTACAGAATCCCGTTCGTGTCGTCCCGTACGTCTCGGTTGGGACATTATATACGTCTACAGCGTTATATATCCTAACCTAAGGCAGGCTAACACCTCGGATGTAGTATTTTACAACATTCCAGGCGTATCGGCCCCTACTTCTCGGTGGGATCATTATTTTCGTCTATAACGTAATATAACCTAACCTAACACATCTAGGCCCTGGCTGGTAATGTTTTACAGAATCCCGTTCGTGTCGTCCCGTACGTCTCGGTTGGGACATTATATAAGTCTACAGCGTTATATATCATATGCTAAGGCAGGCTATCATCTCGGATGCAGTATTTTACAACATGCCTGGCGTATCGGCCCCTACTACTCGGTGGGAACATTATATTCGTCTATAACGTACCACAACCAAACATAACACATCTAGCCCCTCGCTGGTAATATGTTACTGAATCCCGTTCGTGTCGTCCCCTACGTCTCGGTTGGTGCATTATATACGTCTATAGCGTTATATATCCTAACCTAAGACAGGCTATCATCTCGGATGTAGTATTTTTCAACATTCCTGGCGTATCGGCCCCTACTTCTCGGTGGGATCATTATTTTCGTCTATAACGTAATGTAACCTAACCTAACACATCTAGGCCCTGGCTGGTAATGTTTTACAGAATCCCGTTCGTGTCGTCCCGTACGTCTCGGTTGGGACATTATATACGTCTACTGCGTTATATATCCTATCCTAAGGCAGGCTATCATCTCGGATGCAGTATTTTACAACATTCCTGGCGTATCGGCCCCTACTTCTCGGTGCGAACATTATATACATCTATAGCGCATCACATCCTAACCTAACACATCTAGCCCCTCGCTGGTAATGTTTTACAGAATCCCGTCCGTTACGTCCCGTACGTCTCGATTGGGATATTAAATACGTCTACAGCGACATATATCCAAACCTAAGGCAGGCTATCATCTCGGATGTAGTATTTTACAACATTCCTGGCGTATCGGCCCCTACTTCTCGGTGCGAACATTATATACATCTATAGCGCATCACATCCTAACCTAACACATCTAGCCCCTCGCTGTTAATGTTTTACAGAATCCCGTTCCTGTCGTCCCATACGTCTCGGTTGGGACATTATAAACGTCTACAGCGATATATATCCTAACGTAAGGCAGGCTAACATCTCGGATGTAGTATTTTACAACATTCCTGGCGTATCGGCCCCTCCTTCTCGGTGGGATCATTATATTCGTCTATATCGTAATATAACCTACCGTAACACATCTAGGCCCTGGCTGGTAATGTTTTACAGAATTTCGTTCGTGACCTCCCGTACATCTCGGTTGGAATATTATATACGTCTATAGCGTTATATATCCTAACCTAAGGCAGGCTATCATCTCGGATGTAGTATTTTACAACATTCCTGGCGTATCGGCCCCTACTTCTCGGTGGGAACATTATATACGTCTATAGCGTATCACATCCTAACCTAACCCATCTAGCCTCTCGCTGGTAATGTTTTACAGAATCCCGTTCGTGTCGTCCCGTACGTCTCGGTTGGGACATTATATACGTCTACAGCGTTATATATCCTAACCTAAGGCAGGCTAACATCTCGGATGTAGTATTTTACAACATTCCTGGCGTATCGGCCCCTACTTCTCGGTGGGATCATTATTTTCGTCTATAACGTAATATAACCTAACCTAACACATCTAGGCCCTGGCTGGTAATGTTTTACAGAATCCCGTTCGTGTCGTCCCGTACGTCTCGGTTGGGACATTATATAAGTCTACAGCGTTATATATCATATCCTAAGGCAGGCTATCATCTCGGATGCAGTATTTTACAACATGCCTGGCGTATCGGCCCCTACTACTCGGTGGGAACATTATATTCGTCTATAACGTACCACAACCAAACATAACACATCTAGCCCCTCGCTGGTAATATTTTACTGAATCCCGTTCCTGTCGTCCCCTACGTCTCGGTTGGTGCATTATATACGTCTATAGCGTTATATATCCTAACCTAAGACAGGCTATCATCTCGGATGTAGTATTTTTCAACATTCCTGGCGTATCGGCCCCTACTTCTCGGTGGGATCATTATTTTCGTCTATAACGTAATGTAACCTAACCTAACACATCTAGGCCCTGGCTGGTAATGTTTTACAGAATCCCGTTCGTGTCGTCCCGTACGTTTCGGTTGGGACATTATATACGTCTACTGCGTTATATATCCTATCCTAAGGCAGGCTATCATCTCGGATGTAGTATTTTACAACATTCCTGGCGTATCGGCCCCTACATCTCGGTGCGAACATTATATACGTCCATAGCGTATCACATCCTAACCAAACACATCTAGCCCCTCGCTGGTAATGCTTTACAGGATCCCGTTCCTGTCGTCCCGTACGTCTCGGTTGGGACATTATAAACGTCTACAGCGATATATATCCTAACGTAAGGCAGGCTAACATCTCGGATGTAGTATTCTACAACATTCCTGGCGTATCGGCACCTACTTCTCGGTGGGAACATTATATAGGTCTATAACGTAATATAAACTAACCTAAGACATCTAGCCCCTCGCTGGTAATGTTTTACAGAATCCCGTTCGTGTCGTCCCGTACGTCTCTGTTGGGACATTATAAACGTCGACAGCGACATATATCCTAACGTAAGGCAGGCTATCATCTCGGATGCAGTATTTTACAACATTCCTGGCGTATCGGCCCCTACTTCTCGGTGGGAACATTATATAGGTCTATAACGTAATATAACATAACCTAACACATCTAGCCCCTCGCTGGTAATGTTTTACAGAATCGCGTTCATGTCGTTCCGTACGTCTCGATTGGGATATTAAATACGTCTATAGCGATATATATCCTAACCTAAGGCAGGCTATCATCTCGGATGTAGTATTTTACAACATTCCTGACGTATCGGCCCCTACTTCTCGGTGGGAACATTATATTCGTCTATAACGTAACATAACCTAACCTAACCCATCTAGCCCCTCGCTGGTAATGTTTTACAGAATCCCGTCCGTTACGTCCCGTACGTCTCGATTGGGATATTAAATACGTCTACAGCGACATATATCCAAACCTAAGGCAGGCTATCATCTCGGATGTAGTATTTTACAACATTCCTGGCGTATCGGCCCCTACTTCTCGGTGCGAACATTATATACATCTATAGCGCATCACATCCTAACCTAACACATCTAGCCCCTCGCTGTTAATGTTTTACAGAATCCCGTTCCTGTCGTCCCATACGTCTCGGTTGGGACATTATAAACGTCTACAGCGATATATATCCTAACGTAAGGCAGGCTAGCATCTCGGATGTAGTATTTTACAACATTCCTGGCGTATCGGCCCCTCCTTCTCGGTGGGATCATTATATTCGTCTATATCGTAATATAACCTACCGTAACACATCTAGTCCCTGGCTGGTAATGTTTTACAGAATTTCGTTCGTGACCTCCCGTACATCTCGGTTGGAATATTATATACGTCTATAGCGTTATATATCCTAACCTAAGGCAGGCTATCATCTCGGATGTAGTATTTTACAACATTCCTGGCGTATCGGCCCCTACTTCTCGGTGGGAACATTATATACGTCTATAGCGTATCACATCCTAACCTAACCCATCTAGCCTCTCGCTGGTAATGTTTTACAGAATCCCGTTCGTGTCGTCCCGTACGTCTCGGTTGGGACATTATATACGTCTACAGCGTTATATATCCTAACCTAAGGCAGGCTAACATCTCGGATGTAGTATTTTACAACATTCCTGGCGTATCGGCCCCTACTTCTCGGTGGGATCATTATTTTCGTCTATAACGTAATATAACCTAACCTAACACATCTAGGCCCTGGCTGGTAATGTTTTACAGAATCCCGTTCGTGTCGTCCCGTACGTCTCGGTTGGGACATTATATAAGTCTACAGCGTTATATATCATATGCTAAGGCAGGCTATCATCTCGGATGCAGTATTTTACAACATGCCTGGCGTATCGGCCCCTACTACTCGGTGGGAACATTATATTCGTCTATAACGTACCACAACCAAACATAACACATCTAGCCCCTCGCTGGTAATATGTTACTGAATCCCGTTCGTGTCGTCCCCTACGTCTCGGTTGGTGCATTATATACGTCTATAGCGTTATATATCCTAACCTAAGACAGGCTATCATCTCGGATGTAGTATTTTTCAACATTCCTGGCGTATCGGCCCCTACTTCTCGGTGGGATCATTATTTTCGTCTATAACGTAATGTAACCTAACCTAACACATCTAGCCCCTCGCTGGTAATGTTTTACAGAATCGCGTTCGTGTCGTTCCGTACGTCTCGATTGGGATATTAAATACGTCTATAGCGATATATCTCCTAACCTAAGGCAGGCTATCATCTCGGATGTAGTATTTCACAACATTCCTGGCGTGTCGGCCCCTACTTCTCAGTGGGAACATTATATAGGTCTATAACGTCATATAACCTAATCGAACACATCTAGCCCCTCGCTGGTAATGTTTTACAGAATCCTGTTCGTGACGTCCCGTACATCTCGGTTGGAATATTATATACGTCTATAGCGTTATATCTCCTAACCTAAGGCAGGCTATCATCTCGGATGTAGTATTTTACAACATTCCTGGCGTATCGGCCCCTACATCTCGGTGCGAACATTATATACGTCCATAGCGTATCACATCCTAACCAAACACATCTAGCCCCTCGCTGGTAATGTTTTACAGGATCCCGTTCCTGTCGTCCCGTACGTCTCGGTTGGGACATTATAAACGTCTACAGCGATATATATCCTAACGTAAGGCAGGCTAACATCTCGGATGTAGTATTCTACAACATTCCTGGCGTATCGGCCCCTACTTCTCGGTGGGAACATTATATAGGTCTATAACGTAATATAAACTAACCTAAGACATCTAGCCCCTCGCTGGTAATGTTTTACAGAATCCCGTTCGTGTCGTCCCGTACGTCTCTGTTGGGACATTATAAACGTCGACAGCGACATATATCCTAACGTAAGGCAGGCTATCATCTCGGATGCAGTATTTTACAACATTCCTGGCGTATCGGCCCCTACTTCTCGGTGGGAACATTATATAGGTCTATAACGTAATATAACAAAACCTAACACATCTAGCCCCTCGCTGGTAATGTTTTACAGAATCGCGTTCATGTCGTTCCGTACGTCTCGATTGGGATATTAAATACGTCTATAGCGATATATATCCTAACCTAAGGCAGGCTATCATCTCGGATGTAGTATTTTACAACATTCCTGACGTATCGGCCCCTACTTCTCGGTGGGAACATTATATTCGTCTATAACGTAACATAACCTAACCTAACCCATCTAGCCCCTCGCTGGTAATGTTTTACAGAATCCCGTCCGTTACGTCCCGTACGTCTCGATTGGGATATTAAATACGTCTACAGCGACATATATCCAAACCTAAGGCAGGCTATCATCTCGGATGTAGTATTTTACAACATTCCTGGCGTATCGGCCCCTACTTCTCGGTGCGAACATTATATACATCTATAGCGCATCACATCCTAACCTAACACATCTAGCCCCTCGCTGTTAATGTTTTACAGAATCCCGTTCCTGTCGTCCCATACGTCTCGGTTGGGACATTATAAACGTCTACAGCGATATATATCCTAACGTAAGGCAGGCTAGCATCTCGGATGTAGTATTTTACAACATTCCTGGCGTATCGGCCCCTCCTTCTCGGTGGGATCATTATATTCGTCTATATCGTAATATAACCTACCGTAACACATCTAGGCCCTGGCTGGTAATGTTTTACAGAATTTCGTTCGTGACCTCCCGTACATCTCGGTTGGAATATTATATACGTCTATAGCGTTATATATCCTAACCTAAGGCAGGCTATCATCTCGGATGTAGTATTTTACAACATTCCTGGCGTATCGGCCCCTACTTCTCGGTGAGAACATTATATACGTCTATAGCGTATCACATCCTAACCTAACCCATCTAGCCTCTCGCTGGTAATGTTTTACAGAATCCCGTTCGTGTCGTCCCGTACGTCTCGGTTGGGACATTATATACGTCTACAGCGTTATATATCCTAACCTAAGGCAGGCTAACATCTCGGATGTAGTATTTTACAACATTCCTGGCGTATCGGCCCCTACTTCTCGGTGGGATCATTATTTTCGTCTATAACGTAATATAACCTAACCTAACACATCTAGGCCCTGGCTGGTAATGTTTTACAGAATCCCGTTCGTGTCGTCCCGTACGTCTCGGTTGGGACATTATATAAGTCTACAGCGTTATATATCATGTCCTAAGGCAGGCTATCATCTCGGATGCAGTATTTTACAACATGCCTGGCGTATCGGCCCCTACTACTCGGTGGGAACATTATATTCGTCTATAACGTACCACAACCAAACATAACACATCTAGCCCCTCGCTGGTAATATTTTACTGAATCCCGTTCGTGTCGTCCCCTACGTCTCGGTTGGTGCATTATATACGTCTATAGCGTTATATATCCTAACCTAAGACAGGCTATCATCTCGGATGTAGTATTTTTCAACATTCCTGGCGTATCGGCCCCTACTTCTCGGTGGGATCATTATTTTCGTCTATAACGTAATGTAACCTAACCTAACACATCTAGGCCCTGGCTGGTAATGTTTTACAGAATCCCGTTCGTGTCGTCCCGTACGTATCGGTTGGGACATTATATACGTCTACTGCGTTATATATCCTATCCTAAGGCAGGCTATCATCTCGGATGCAGTATTTTACAACATTCCTGGCGTATCGGCCCCTACTTCTCGGTGGGAACATTATATAGGTCTATAACGTAATGTAACCTAACCTAACACATCTAGCCCCTCGCTGGTAATGTTTTACAGAATCGCGTTCGTGTCGTTCCGTACGTCTCGATTGGGATATTAAATACGTCTATAGCGATATATCTCCTAACCTAAGGCAGGCTATCATCTCGGATGTAGTATTTCACAACATTCCTGGCGTATCGGCCCCTACTTCTCAGTGGGAACATTATATAGGTCTATAACGTCATATAACCTAATCGAACACATCTAGCCCCTCGCTGGTAATGTTTTACAGAATCCTGTTCGTGACGTCCCGTACATCTCGGTTGGAATATTATATACGTCTATAGCGTTATATCTCCTAACCTAAGGCAGGCTATCATCTCGGATGTAGTATTTTACAACATTCCTGGCGTATCGGCCCCTACATCTCGGTGCGAACATTATATACGTCCATAGCGTATCACATCCTAACCAAACACATCTAGCCCCTCGCTGGTAATGTTTTACAGGATCCCGTTCCTGTCGTCCCGTACGTCTCGGTTGGGACATTATAAACGTCTACAGCGATATATATCCTAACGTAAGGCAGGCTAACATCTCGGATGTAGTATTCTACAACATTCCTGGCATATCGGCCCCTACTTCTCGGTGGGAACATTATATAGGTCTATAACGTAATATAAACTAACCTAAGACATCTAGCCCCTCGCTGGTAATGTTTTACAGAATCCCGTTCGTGTCGTCCCGTACGTCTTGGTTGGGACATTATAAACGTCGACAGCGACATATATCCTAACGTAAGGCAGGCTATCATCTCGGATGCAGTATTTTACAACATTCCTGGCGTATCGGCCCCTACTTCTCGGTGGGAACATTATATAGGTCTATAACGTAATATAACATAACCTAACACATCTAGCCCCTCGCTGGTAATGTTTTACAGAATCGTGTTCATGTCGTTCCGTACGTTTCGATTGGGATATTAAATACGTCTATAGCGATATATATCCTAACCTAAGGCAGGCTATCATCTCGGATGTAGTATTTTACAACATTCCTGACGTATCGGCCCCTCCTTCTCGGTGGGATCATTATATTCGTCTATATCGTAATATAACCTACCGTAACACATCTAGGCCCTGGCTGGTAATGTTTTACAGAATTTCGTTCGTGACCTCCCGTACATCTCGGTTGGAATATTATATACGTCTATAGCGTTATATATCCGAACCTAAGGCAGGCTATCATCTCGGATGTAGTATTTTACAACATTCCTGGCGTATCGGCCCCTACTTCTTGGTGGGAACATTATATACGTCTATAGCGTATCACATCCTAACCTAACCCATCTAGCCTCTCGCTGGTAATGTTTTACAGAATCACGTTCGTGTCGTCCCGTACGTCTCGGTTGGGACATTATATACGTCTACAGCGTTATATATCCTAACCTAAGGCAGGCTAACATCTCGGATGTAGTATTTTACAACATTCCTGGCGTATCGGCCCCTACTTCTCGGTGGGATCATTATTTTCGTCTATAACGTAATATAACCTAACCTAACACATCTAGGCCCTCGCTGGTAATGTTTTACAGGATCCCGTTCCTGTCGTCCCGTACGTCTCGGTTGGGACATTATAAACGTCTACAGCGATATATATCCTAACGTAAGGCAGGCTAACATCTCGGATGTAGTATTCTACAACATTCCTGGCGTATCGGCCCCTACTTCTCGGTGGGAACATTATATAGGTCTATAACGTAATATAAACTAACCTAAGACATCTAGCCCCTCGCTGGTAATGTTTTACAGAATCCCGTTCGTGTCGTCCCGTACGTCTCTGTTGGGACATTATAAACGTCGACAGCGACATATATCCTAACGTAAGGCAGGCTATCATCTCGGATGCAGTATTTTACAACATTCCTGGCGTATCGGCCCCTACTTCTCGGTGGGAACATTATATATGTCTATAACGTAATATAACATAACCTAACACATCTAGCCCCTCGCTGGTAATGTTTTACAGAATCGCGTTCATGTCGTTCCGTACGTCTCGATTGGGATATTAAATACGTCTATAGCGATATATATCCTAACCTAAGGCAGGCTATCATCTCGGATGTAGTATTTTACAACATTCCTGACGTATCGGCCCCTACTTCTCGGTGGGAACATTATATTCGTCTATAACGTAACATAACCTAACCTAACCCATCTAGCCCCTCGCTGGTAATGTTTTACAGAATCCCGTCCGTTACGTCCCGTACGTCTCGATTGGGATATTAAATACGTCTACAGCGACATATATCCAAACCTAAGGCAGGCTATCATCTCGGATGTAGTATTTTACAACATTCCTGACGTATCGGCCCCTACATCTCGGTTTGAACATTATATTCGTCTATAACGTAACATAACCTAATCTAACCCACTTAGCCCCTCGCAGGTAATGTTTTACAGAATCCCGTTCGTGTCGTCCCGTACATCTCGGTTGGGATATTATATACGTCTATAGCGTTACATATCCTAACCTAAGGCAAGCTATCATCTCGGATGTAGTATTTTGAAACATTCCTGGCGTATCGGCCCCTACTTCTCGATGCGAACATTATATACGTCTATAGCGCATCACATCCTAACCTAACACATCTAGCCCCTCGCTGGTAATGTTTTACAGAATCCCGTTCGTGTCGTCCCGTACGTCTCGGTTGGGACATTATATACGTCTACAGCGCTATATATCCTAACGTAAGGCAGGCTAACATCTCGGATGTAGTATTTTACAACATTCCTGGCGTATCGGCCCCAACTTCTCGGTGGGATCATTATATTCGTCTATATCGTAATATAACCTACCGTAATACATCTAGGCCCTGGCTGGTAAAGTTTTACAGAATCCCGTTCGTGTCGTCCCGTACGTCTCGGTTGGGACATTATATACGTCTACTGCGTTATATATCCTATCCTAAGGCAGGCTATCATCTCGGATGCAGTATTTTACAACATTCCTGGCGTATCGGCCCCTACTTCTCGGTGGGAACATTATATAGGTCTATAACGTAATGTAACCTAACCTAACACATCTAGCCCCTCGCTGGTAATGTTTTACAGCATCGCGTTCGTGTCGTTCCGTACGTCTCGATTGGGATATTAAATACGTCTATAGCGATATATCTCCTAACCTAAGGCAGGCTATCATCTCGGATGTAGTATTTCACAACATTCCTGGCGTATCGGCCCCTACTTCTCAGTGGGAACATTATATAGGTCTATAACGTAATATAACCTAATCGAACACATCTAGCGCCTCGCTGGTAATGTTTTACAGGATCCCGTTCCTGTCGTCCCATACGTCTCGGTTGGGACATTATAAACGTCTACAGCGATATATATCCTAACGTAAGGCAGGCTAACATCTCGGATGTAGTATTTTACAACATTCCTGGCGTATCGGCCCCTACTTCTCGGTGGGATCATTATTTTCGTCTATATCTTAATATAACCTACCGTAACACATCTAGGCCCTGGCTGGTAATGTTTTACAGAATTTCGTTCGTAACCTCCCGTACATCTCGGTTGGAATATTATATACGTCTATAGCGTTATATATCCTAACCTAAGGCAGGCTATCATCTCGGATGTAGTATTTTACAACATTCCTGGCGTATCGGCCCCTACTTCTCGGTGGGAACATTATATACGTCTATAGCGTATCACATCCTAACCTAACCCATCTAGCCTCTCGCTGGTAATATTTTACAGAATCCCGTTCGTGTCGTCCCGTACGTCTCGGTTGGGACATTATATACGTCTACAGCGTTATATATCCTAACCTAAGGCAGGCTAACATCTCGGATGTAGTATTTTACAACATTCCTGGCGTATCGGCCCCTACTTCTCGGTGGGATCATTATTTTCGTCTATAACGTAATATAACCTAACCTAACACATCTAGGCCCTGGCTGGTAATGTTTTACAGAATCCCGTTCGTGTCGTCCCGTACGTCTCGGTTGGGACATTATATAAGTCTACAGCGTTATATATCATGTCCTAAGGCAGGCTATCATCTCGGATGCAGTATTTTACAACATGCCTGGCGTATCGGCCCCTACTACTCGGTGGGAACATTATATTCGTCTATAACGTACCACAACCAAACATAACACATCTAGCCCCTCGCTGGTAATATTTTACTGAATCCCGTTCGTGTCGTCCCCTACGTCTCGGTTGGTGCATTATATACGTCTATAGCGTTATATATCCTAACCTAAGACAGGCTATCATCTCGGATGTAGTATTTTTCAACATTCCTGGCGTATCGGCCCCTACTTCTCGGTGGGATCATTATTTTCGTCTATAACGTAATGTAACCTAACCTAACACATCTAGGCCCTGGCTGGTAATGTTTTACAGAATCCCGTTCGTGTCGTCCCGTACGTATCGGTTGGGACATTATATACGTCTACTGCGTTATATATCCTATCCTAAGGCAGGCTATCATCTCGGATGCAGTATTTTACAACATTCCTGGCGTATCGGCCCCTACTTCTCGGTGGGAACATTATATAGGTCTATAACGTAATGTAACCTAACCTAACACATCTAGCCCCTCGCTGGTAATGTTTTACAGAATCGCGTTCGTGTCGTTCCGTACGTCTCGATTGGGATATTAAATACGTCTATAGCGATATATCTCCTAACCTAAGGCAGGCTATCATCTCGGATGTAGTATTTCACAACATTCCTGGCGTATCGGCCCCTACTTCTCAGTGGGAACATTATATAGGTCTATAACGTCATATAACCTAATCGAACACATCTAGCCCCTCGCTGGTAATGTTTTACAGAATCCCGTCCGTTACGTCCCGTACGTCTCGATTGGGATATTAAATACGTCTACAGCGACATATATCCAAACCTAAGGCAGGCTATCATCTCGGATGTAGTATTTTACAACATTCCTGACGTATCGGCCCCTACATCTCGGTTTGAACATTATATTCGTCTATAACGTAACATAACCTAATCTAACCCACTTAGCCCCTCGCAGGTAATGTTTTACAGAATCCCGTTCGTGTCGTCCCGTACATCTCGGTTGGGATATTATATACGTCTATAGCGTTACATATCCTAACCTAAGGCAAGCTATCATCTCGGATGTAGTATTTTGAAACATTCCTGGCGTATCGGCCCCTACTTCTCGATGCGAACATTATATACGTCTATAGCGCATCACATCCTAACCTAACACATCTAGCCCCTCGCTGGTAATGTTTTACAGAATCCCGTTCGTGTCGTCCCGTACGTCTCGGTTGGGACATTATATACGTCTACAGCGCTATATATCCTAACGTAAGGCAGGCTAACATCTCGGATGTAGTATTTTACAACATTCCTGGCGTATCGGCCCCAACTTCTCGGTGGGATCATTATATTCGTCTATATCGTAATATAACCTACCGTAATACATCTAGGCCCTGGCTGGTAAAGTTTTACAGAATCCCGTTCGTGTCGTCCCGTACGTCTCGGTTGGGACATTATATACGTCTACTGCGTTATATATCCTATCCTAAGGCAGGCTATCATCTCGGATGCAGTATTTTACAACATTCCTGGCGTATCGGCCCCTACTTCTCGGTGGGAACATTATATAGGTCTATAACGTAATGTAACCTAACCTAACACATCTAGCCCCTCGCTGGTAATGTTTTACAGCATCGCGTTCGTGTCGTTCCGTACGTCTCGATTGGGATATTAAATACGTCTATAGCGATATATCTCCTAACCTAAGGCAGGCTATCATCTCGGATGTAGTATTTCACAACATTCCTGGCGTATCGGCCCCTACTTCTCAGTGGGAACATTATATAGGTCTATAACGTAATATAACCTAATCGAACACATCTAGCCCCTCGCTGGTAATGTTTTACAGGATCCCGTTCCTGTCGTCCCATACGTCTCGGTTGGGACATTATAAACGTCTACAGCGATATATATCCTAACGTAAGGCAGGCTAACATCTCGGATGTAGTATTTTACAACATTCCTGGCGTATCGGCCCCTACTTCTCGGTGGGATCATTATTTTCGTCTATATCTTAATATAACCTACCGTAACACATCTAGGCCCTGGCTGGTAATGTTTTACAGAATTTCGTTCGTAACCTCCCGTACATCTCGGTTGGAATATTATATACGTCTATAGCGTTATATATCCTAACCTAAGGCAGGCTATCATCTCGGATGTAGTATTTTACAACATTCCTGGCGTATCGGCCCCTACTTCTCGGTGGGAACATTATATACGTCTATAGCGTATCACATCCTAACCTAACCCATCTAGCCTCTCGCTGGTAATGTTTTACAGAATCCCGTTCGTGTCGTCCCGTACGTCTCGGTTGGGACATTATATACGTCTACAGCGTTATATATCCTAACCTAAGGCAGGCTAACATCTCGGATGTAGTATTTTACAACATTCCTGGCGTATCGGCCCCTACTTCTCGGTGGGATCATTATTTTCGTCTATAACGTAATATAACCTAACCTAACACATCTAGGCCCTGGCTGGTAATGTTTTACAGAATCCCGTTCGTGTCGTCCCGTACGTCTCGGTTGGGACATTATATAAGTCTACAGCGTTATATATCATGTCCTAAGGCAGGCTATCATCTCGGATGCAGTATTTTACAACATGCCTGGCGTATCGGCCCCTACTACTCGGTGGGAACATTATATTCGTCTATAACGTACCACAACCAAACATAACACATCTAGCCCCTCGCTGGTAATATTTTACTGAATCCCGTTCGTGTCGTCCCCTACGTCTCGGTTGGTGCATTATATACGTCTATAGCGTTATATATCCTAACCTAAGACAGGCTATCATCTCGGATGTAGTATTTTTCAACATTCCTGGCGTATCGGCCCCTACTTCTCGGTGGGATCATTATTTTCGTCTATAACGTAATGTAACCTAACCTAACACATCTAGGCCTTGGCTGGTAATGTTTTACAGAATCCCGTTCGTGTCGTCCCGTACGTATCGGTTGGGACATTATATACGTCTACTGCGTTATATATCCTATCCTAAGGCAGGCTATCATCTCGGATGCAGTATTTTACAACATTCCTGGCGTATCGGCCCCTACTTCTCGGTGGGAACATTATATAGGTCTATAACGTAATGTAACCTAACCTAACACATCTAGCCCCTCGCTGGTAATGTTTTACAGAATCGCGTTCGTGTCGTTCCGTACGTCTCGATTGGGATATTAAATACGTCTATAGCGATATATCTCCTAACCTAAGGCAGGCTATCATCTCGGATGTAGTATTTCACAACATTCCTGGCGTATCGGCCCCTACTTCTCAGTGGGAACATTATATAGGTCTATAACGTCATATAACCTAATCGAACACATCTAGCCCCTCGCTGGTAATGTTTTACAGAATCCCGTCCGTTACGTCCCGTACGTCTCGATTGGGATATTAAATACGTCTACAGCGACATATATCCAAACCTAAGGCAGGCTATCATCTCGGATGTAGTATTTTACAACATTCCTGACGTATCGGCCCCTACATCTCGGTTTGAACATTATATTCGTCTATAACGTAACATAACCTAATCTAACCCACTTAGCCCCTCGCAGGTAATGTTTTACAGAATCCCGTTCGTGTCGTCCCGTACATCTCGGTTGGGATATTATATACGTCTATAGCGTTACATATCCTAACCTAAGGCAAGCTATCATCTCGGATGTAGTATTTTGAAACATTCCTGGCGTATCGGCCCCTACTTCTCGATGCGAACATTATATACGTCTATAGCGCATCACATCCTAACCTAACACATCTAGCCCCTCGCTGGTAATGTTTTACAGAATCCCGTTCGTGTCGTCCCGTACGTCTCGGTTGGGACATTATATACGTCTACAGCGCTATATATCCTAACGTAAGGCAGGCTAACATCTCGGATGTAGTATTTTACAACATTCCTGGCGTATCGGCCCCAACTTCTCGGTGGGATCATTATATTCGTCTATATCGTAATATAACCTACCGTAATACATCTAGGCCCTGGCTGGTAAAGTTTTACAGAATCCCGTTCGTGTCGTCCCGTACGTCTCGGTTGGGACATTATATACGTCTACTGCGTTATATATCCTATCCTAAGGCAGGCTATCATCTCGGATGCAGTATTTTACAACATTCCTGGCGTATCGGCCCCTACTTCTCGGTGGGAACATTATATAGGTCTATAACGTAATGTAACCTAACCTAACACATCTAGCCCCTCGCTGGTAATGTTTTACAGCATCGCGTTCGTGTCGTTCCGTACGTCTCGATTGGGATATTAAATACGTCTATAGCGATATATCTCCTAACCTAAGGCAGGCTATCATCTCGGATGTAGTATTTCACAACATTCCTGGCGTATCGGCCCCTACTTCTCGGTGGGATCATTATTTTCGTCTATATCTTAATATAACCTACCGTAACACATCTAGGCCCTGGCTGGTAATGTTTTACAGAATTTCGTTCGTAACCTCCCGTACATCTCGGTTGGAATATTATATACGTCTATAGCGTTATATATCCTAACCTAAGGCAGGCTATCATCTCGGATGTAGTATTTTACAACATTCCTGGCGTATCGGCCCCTACTTCTCGGTGGGAACATTATATACGTCTATAGCGTATCACATCCTAACCTAACCCATCTAGCCTCTCGCTGGTAATGTTTTACAGAATCCCGTTCGTGTCGTCCCGTACGTCTCGGTTGGGACATTATATACGTCTACAGCGTTATATATCCTAACCTAAGGCAGGCTAACATCTCGGATGTAGTATTTTACAACATTCCTGGCGTATCGGCCCCTACTTCTCGGTGGGATCATTATTTTCGTCTATAACGTAATATAACCTAACCTAACACATCTAGGCCCTGGCTGGTAATGTTTTACAGAATCCCGTTCGTGTCGTCCCGTACGTCTCGGTTGGGACATTATATAAGTCTACAGCGTTATATATCATGTCCTAAGGCAGGCTATCATCTCGGATGCAGTATTTTACAACATGCCTGGCGTATCGGCCCCTACTACTCGGTGGGAACATTATATTCGTCTATAACGTACCACAACCAAACATAACACATCTAGCCCCTCGCTGGTAATATTTTACTGAATCCCGTTCGTGTCGTCCCCTACGTCTCGGTTGGTGCATTATATACGTCTATAGCGTTATATATCCTAACCTAAGACAGGCTATCATCTCGGATGTAGTATTTTTCAACATACCTGGCGTATCGGCCCCTACTTCTCGGTGGGATCATTATTTTCGTCTATAACGTAATGTAACCTAACCTAACACATCTAGGCCCTGGCTGGTAATGTTTTACAGAATCCCGTTCGTGTCGTCCCGTACGTATCGGTTGGGACATTATATACGTCTACTGCGTTATATATCCTATCCTAAGGCAGGCTATCATCTCGGATGCAGTATTTTACAACATTCCTGGCGTATCGGCCCCTACTTCTCGGTGGGAACATTATATAGGTCTATAACGTAATGTAACCTAACCTAACACATCTAGCCCCTCGCTGGTAATGTTTTACAGAATCGCGTTCGTGTCGTTCCGTACGTCTCGATTGGGATATTAAATACGTCTATAGCGATATATCTCCTAACCTAAGGCAGGCTATCATCTCGGATGTAGTATTTCACAACATTCCTAGCGTATCGGCCCCCACTTCTCAGTGGGAACATTATATAGGTCTATAACGTCATATAACCTAATCGAACACATCTAGCCCCTCGCTGGTAATGTTTTACAGAATCCCGTCCGTTACGTCCCGTACGTCTCGATTGGGATATTAAATACGTCTACAGCGACATATATCCAAACCTAAGGCAGGCTATCATCTCGGATGTAGTATTTTACAACATTCCTGACGTATCGGCCCCTACATCTCGGTTTGAACATTATATTCGTCTATAACGTAACATAACCTAATCTAACCCACTTAGCCCCTCGCAGGTAATGTTTTACAGAATCCCGTTCGTGTCGTCCCGTACATCTCGGTTGGGATATTATATACGTCTATAGCGTTACATATCCTAACCTAAGGCAAGCTATCATCTCGGATGTAGTATTTTGAAACATTCCTGGCGTATCGGCCCCTACTTCTCGATGCGAACATTATATACGTCTATAGCGCATCACATCCTAACCTAACACATCTAGCCCCTCGCTGGTAATGTTTTACAGAATCCCGTTCGTGTCGTCCCGTACGTCTCGGTTGGGACATTATATACGTCTACAGCGCTATATATCCTAACGTAAGGCAGGCTAACATCTCGGATGTAGTATTGTACAACATTCCTGGCGTATCGGCCCCAACTTCTCGGTGGGATCATTATATTCGTCTATATCGTAATATAACCTACCGTAATACATCTAGGCCCTGGCTGGTAAAGTTTTACAGAATCCCGTTCGTGTCGTCCCGTACGTCTCGGTTGGGACATTATATACGTCTACTGCGTTATATATCCTATCCTAAGGCAGGCTATCATCTCGGATGCAGTATTTTACAACATTCCTGGCGTATCGGCCCCTACTTCTCGGTGGGAACATTATATAGGTCTATAACGTAATGTAACCTAACCTAACACATCTAGCCCCTCGCTGGTAATGTTTTACAGCATCGCGTTCGTGTCGTTCCGTACGTCTCGATTGGGATATTAAATACGTCTATAGCGATATATCTCCTAACCTAAGGCAGGCTATCATCTCGGATGTAGTATTTCACAACATTCCTGGCGTATCGGCCCCTACTTCTCAGTGGGAACATTATATAGGTCTATAACGTAATATAACCTAATCGAACACATCTAGCCCCTCGCTGGTAATGTTTTACAGGATCCCGTCCGTTACGTCCCGTACGGCTCGATTGGGATATTAAATACGTCTACAGCGACATATATCCAAACCTAAGGCAGGCTATCATCTCGGATGTAGTATTTTACAACATTCCTGACGTATCGGCCCCTACATCTCGGTTTGAACATTATATTCGTCTATAACGTAACATAACCTAATCTAACCCACTTAGCCCCTCGCAGGTAATGTTTTACAGAATCCCGTTCGTGTCGTCCCGTACATCTCGGTTGGGATATTATATACGTCTATAGCGTTACATATCCTAACCTAAGGCAAGCTATCATCTCGGATGTAGTATTTTAAAACATTCCTGGCGTATCGGCCCCTACTTCTCGATGCGAACATTATATACGTCTATAGCGCATCACATCCTAACCTAACACATCTAGCCCCTCGCTGGTAATGTTTTACAGAATCCCGTTCGTGTCGTCCCGTACGTCTCGGTTGGGACATTATATACGTCTACAGCGCTATATATCCTAACGTAAGGCAGGCTAACATCTCGGATGTAGTATTTTACAACATTCCTGGCGTATCGGCCCCAACTTCTCGATGGGATCATTATATTCGTCTATATCGTAATATAACCTACCGTAATACATCTAGGCCCTGGCTGGTAAAGTTTTACAGAATCCCGTTCGTGTCGTCCCGTACGTCTCGGTTGGGACATTATATACGTCTACTGCGTTATATATCCTATCCTAAGGCAGGCTATCATCTCGGATGCAGTATTTTACAACATTCCTGGCGTATCGGCCCCTACTTCTCGGTGGGAACATTATATAGGTCTATAACGTAATGTAACCTAACCTAACACATCTAGCCCCTCGCTGGTAATGTTTTACAGCATCGCGTTCGTGTCGTTCCGTACGTCTCGATTGGGATATTAAATACGTCTATAGCGATATATCTCCTAACCTAAGGCAGGCTATCATCTCGGATGTAGTATTTCACAACATTCCTGGCGTATCGGCCCCTACTTCTCAGTGGGAACATTATATAGGTCTATAACGTAATATAACCTAATCGAACACATCTAGCCCCTCGCTGGTAATGTTTTACAGGATCCCGTTCCTGTCGTCCCATACGTCTCGGTTGGGACATTATAAACGTCTACAGCGATATATATCCTAACGTAAGGCAGGCTAACATCTCGGATGTAGTATTTTACAACATTCCTGGCGTATCGGCCCCTACTTCTCGGTGGGATCATTATTTTCGTCTATAACGTAATGTAACCTAACCTAACACATCTAGGCCCTGGCTGGTAATGTTTTACAGAATCCCGTTCGTGTCGTCCCGTACGTCTCGGTTGGGACATTATAAACGTCTACAGCGATATATATCCTAACGTAAGGCAGGCTAACATCTCGGATGTAGTATTCTACAACATTCCTGGCGTATCGGCCCCTACTTCTCGGTGGGAACATTATATACGTCTATAGCGTATCACATCCTAACCTAACCCATCTAGCATCTCGCTGGTAATGTTTTACAGAATCCCGTTCGTGTCGTCCCGTACGTCTCGGTTGGGACATTATATACGTCTACAGCGTTATATATCCTAACCTAAGGCAGGCTAACATCTCGGATGTAGTATTTTACAACATTCCTGGCGTATCGGCCCCTACTTCTCGGTGGGATCATTATTTTCGTCTATAACGTAATATAACCTAACCTAACACATCTAGGCCCTCGCTGGTAATGTTTTACAGGATCCCGTTCCTGTCTTTCCGTACGTCTCGGTTGGGACATTATAAACGTCTACAGCGATATATATCCTAACGTAAGGCAGGCTAACATCTCGGATGTAGTATTCTACAACATTCCTGGCGTATCGGCCCCTACTTCTCGGTGGGAACATTATATAGGTCTATAACGTAATATAAACTAACCTAAGACATCTAGCCCCTCGCTGGTAATGTTTTACAGAATCCCGTTCGTGTCGTCCCGTACGTCTCTGTTGGGACATTATAAACGTCGACAGCGACATATATCCTAACGTAAGGCAGGCTATCATCTCGGATGCAGTATTTTACAACATTCCTGGCGTATCGGCCCCTACTTCTCGGTGGGAACATTATATAGGTCTATAACGTAATATAACATAACCTAACACATCTAGCCCCTCGCTGGTAATGTTTTACAGAATCGCGTTCATGTCGTTCCGTACGTCTCGATTGGGATATTAAATACGTCTATAGCGATATATATCCTAACCTAAGGCAGGCTATCATCTCGGATGTAGTATTTTACAACATTCCTGACGTATCGGCCCCTACTTCTCGGTGGGAACATTATATTCGTCTATAACGTAACATAACCTAACCTAACCCATCTAGCCCCTCGCTGGTAATGTTTTACAGAATCCCGTCCGTTACGTCCCGTACGTCTCGATTGGGATATTAAATACGTCTACAGCGACATATATCCAAACCTAAGGCAGGCTATCATCTCGGATGTAGTATTTTACAACATTCCTGACGTATCGGCCCCTACATCTCGGTGGGAACATTATATTCGTCTATAACGTAACATAACCTAATCTAACCCACTTAGCCCCTCGCAGGTAATGTTTTACAGAATCCCGTTCGTGTCGTCCCGTACATCTCGGTTGGGATATTATATACGTCTATAGCGTTACATATCCTAACCTAAGGCAAGCTATCATCTCGGATGTAGTATTTTAAAACATTCCTGGCGTATCGGCCCCTACTTCTCGATGCGAACATTATATACGTCTATAGCGCATCACATCCTAACCTAACACATCTAGCCAATCGCTGGTAATGTTTTACAGAATCCCGTTCGTGTCGTCCCGTACGTCTCGGTTGGGACATTATATACGTCTACAGCGATATATATCCTAACGTAAGGCAGGCTAACATCTCGGATGTAGTATTGTACAACATTCCTGGCGTATCGGCCCCAACTTCTCGGTGGGATCATTATATTCGTCTATATCGTAATATAACCTACCGTAATACATCTAGGCCCTGGCTGGTAAAGTTTTACAGAATCCCGTTCGTGTCGTCCCGTACGTCTCGGTTGGGACATTATATACGTCTACTGCGTTATATATCCTATCCTAAGGCAGGCTATCATCTCGGATGCAGTATTTTACAACATTCCTGGCGTATCGGCCCCTACTTCTCGGTGGGAACATTATATAGGTCTATAACGTAATGTAACCTAACCTAACACATCTAGCCCCTCGCTGGTAATGTTTTACAGCATCGCGTTCGTGTCGTTCCGTACGTCTCGATTGGGATATTAAATACGTCTATAGCGATATATCTCCTAACCTAAGGCAGGCTATCATCTCGGATGTAGTATTTCACAACATTCCTGGCGTATCGGCCCCTACTTCTCAGTGGGAACATTATATAGGTCTATAACGTAATATAACCTAATCGAACACATCTAGCCCCTCGCTGGTAATGTTTTACAGGATCCCGTTCCTGTCGTCCCATACATCTCGGTTGGGACATTATAAACGTCTACAGCGATATATATCCTAACGTAAGGCAGGCTAACATCTCGGATGTAGTATTTTACAACATTCCTGGCGTATCGGCCCCTACTTCTCGGTGGGATCATTATTTTCGTCTATATCTTAATATAACCTACCGTAACACATCTAGGCCCTGGCTGGTAATGTTTTACAGAATTTCGTTCGTAACCTCCCGTACATCTCGGTTGGAATATTATATACGTCTATAGCGTTATATATCCTAACCTAAGGCAGGCTATCATCTCGGATGTAGTATTTTACAACATTCCTGGCGTATCGGCCCCTACTTCTCGGTGGGAACATTATATACGTCTATAGCGTATCACATCCTAACCTAACCCATCTAGCCTCTCGCTGGTAATGTTTTACAGAATCCCGTTCGTGTCGTCCCGTACGTCTCGGTTGGGACATTATATACGTCTACAGCGTTATATATCCTAACCTAAGGCAGGCTAACATCTCGGATGTAGTATTTTACAACATTCCTGGCGTATCGGCCCCTACTTCTCGGTGGGATCATTATTTTCGTCTATAACGTAATATAACCTAACCTAACACATCTAGGCCCTTGCTGGTAATGTTTTACAGAATCCCGTTCGTGTCGTCCCGTACGTCTCGGTTGGGACATTATATAAGTCTACAGCGTTATATATCATATCCTAAGGCAGGATATCATCTCGGATGCAGTATTTTACAACATGCCTGGCGTATCGGCCCCTACTACTCGGTGGGAACATTATATTCGTCTATAACGTACCACAACCAAACATAACACATCTAGCCCCTCGCTGGTAATATTTTACTGAATCCCGTTCGTGTCGTCCCCTACGTCTCGGTTGGTACATTATATACGTCTATAGCGTTATATATCCTAACCTAAGACAGGCTATCATCTCGGATGTAGTATTTTACAACATTCCTGGCGTATCGGCCCCTACATCTCGGTGCGAACATTATATTCGTCTATAACGTAACATAACCTAATCTAACCCACCTAGCCCCTCGCAGGTAATGTTTTACAGAATCCCGTTCGTGTCGTCCCGTACATCTCGGTTGGGATATTATATACGTCTATAGCGTTACATATCCTAACCTAAGGCAAGCTATCATCTCGGATGTAGTATTTTAAAACATTCCTGGCGTATCGGCCCCTACTTCTCAGTGGGAACATTATATAGGTCTATAACGTAATATAACCTAATCGAACACATCTAGCCCCTCGCTGGTAATGTTTTACAGAATCCTGTTCGTGACGTCCCGTACATCTCGGTTGGAATATTATATACGTCTATAGCGTTATATCTCCTAACCTAAGGCAGGCTATCATCTCGGATGTAGTATTTTACAACATTCCTGGCGTATCGGCCCCTACATCTCGGTGCGAACATTATATACGTCCATAGCGTATCACATCCTAACCAAACACATCTAGCCCCTCGCTGGTAATGTTTTACAGGATCCCGTTCCTGTCGTCCCGTACGTCTCGGTTGGGACATTATAAACGTCTACAGCGATATATATCCTAACGTAAGGCAGGCTAACATCGCGGATGTAGTATTTTACAACATTCCTGGCGTATCGGCCCCTACTTCTCGGTGGGATCATTATTTTCGTCTATAACGTAATGTAACCTAACCTAACACATCTAGGCCCTGGCTGGTAATGTTTTACAGAATCCCGTTCGTGTCGTCCCGTACGTCTCGGTTGGGACATTATAAACGTCTACAGCGATATATATCCTAACGTAAGGCAGGCTAACATCTCGGATGTAGTATTCTACAACATTCCTGGCGTATCGGCCCCTACTTCTCGGTGGGAACATTATATAGGTCTATAACGTAATATAAACTAACCTAAGACATCTAGCCCCTCGCTGGTAATGTTTTACTGAATCCCGTTCGTGTAGTCCCCTACGTCTCGGTTGGGACATTATATACGTCTACAGCGACATATATCCAAACCTAAGGCAGGCTATCATCTCGGATGTAGTATTTTACAACATTCCTGACGTATCGGCCCCTACTTCTCGGTGGGAACATTATATTCGTCTATAACGTAACATAACCTAATCTAACGCACCTAGCCCCTCGCTGGTAATGTTTTACAGAATCCCGTTCGTGTCGTCCCGTACATCTCGGTTGGGATATTATATACGTCTATAGCGTTACATATCCTAACCTAAGGCAGGCTATCATCTCGGATGTAGTATTTTACAACATTCCTGGCGTATCGGCCCCTACTTCTCGGTGCGAACATTATATACGTCTATAGCGCATCACATCCTAACCTAACACATCTAGCCCCTCGCTGTTAATGTTTTACAGAATCCCGTTCCTGTCGTCCCATACGTCTCGGTTGGGACATTATAAACGTCTACAGCGATATATATCCTAACGTAAGGCAGGCTAACATCTCGGATGTAGTATTTTACAACATTCCTGGCGTATCGGCCCCTCCTTCTCGGTGGGATCATTATATTCGTCTATATCGTAATATAACCTACCGTAACACATCTAGGCCCTGGCTGGTAATGTTTTACAGAATTTCGTTCGTGACCTCCCGTACATCTCGGTTGGAATATTATATACGTCTATAGCGTTATATATCCTAACCTAAGGCAGGCTATCATCTCGGATGTAGTATTTTACAACATTCCTGGCGTATCGGCCCCTACTTCTCGGTGGGAACATTATATACGTCTATAGCGTATCACATCCTAACCTAACCCATCTAGCCTCTCGCTGGTAATGTTTTACAGAATCCCGTTCGTGTCGTCCCGTACGTCTCGGTTGGGACATTATATACGTCTACAGCGTTATATATCCTAACCTAAGGCAGGCTAACATCTCGGATGTAGTATTTTACAACATTCCTGGCGTATCGGCCCCTACTTCTCGGTGGGATCATTATTTTCGTCTATAACGTAATATAACCTAACCTAACACATCTAGCCCCTCGCTGGTAATGTTTTACAGAATCGCGTTCATGTCGTTCCGTACGTCTCGATTGGGATATTATATAAGTCTACAGCGTTATATATCATATCCTAAGGCAGGCTATCATCTCGGATGTAGTATTTTACAACATTCCTGACGTATCGGACCCTACATCTCGGTGGGAACATTATATTCGTCTATAACGTAACATAACCTAATCTAACCCACCTAGCCCCTCGCAGGTAATGTTTTACAGAATCCCGTTCGTGTCGTCCCGTACATCTCGGTTGGGATATTATATACGTCTACAGCGTTACATATCCTAACCTAAGGCAAGCTATCATCTCGGATGTAGTATTTTAAAACATTCCTGGCGTATCGGCCCCTACTTCTCGATGCGAACATTATATACGTCTATAGCGCATCACATCCTAACCTAACACATCTAGCCCCTCGCTGGTAATGTTTTACAGAATCCCGTTCGTGTCGTCCCGTACGTCTCGGTTGGGACATTATATACGTCTACAGCGTTATATATCCTAACCTAAGGCAGGCTAACATCTCGGATGTAGTATTTTACAACATTCCTGGCGTATCGGCCCCTACTTCTTGGTGGGATCATTATTTTCGTCTATAACGTAATATAACCTAACCTAACACATCTAGGCCCTTGCTGGTAATGTTTTACAGAATCCCGTTCGTGTCGTCCCGTACGTCTCGGTTGGGACATTATATAAGTCTACAGCGTTATATATCATATCCTAAGGCAGGATATCATCTCGGATGCAGTATTTTAAAACATTCCTGGCGTATCGGCCCCTACTTCTCAGTGGGAACATTATATAGGTCTATAACGTAATATAACCTAATCGAACACATCTAGCCCCTCGCTGGTAATGTTTTACAGAATCCTGTTCGTGACGTCCCGTACATCTCGGTTGGAATATTATATACGTCTATAGCGTTATATCTCCTAACCTAAGGCAGGCTATCATCTCGGATGTAGTATTTTACAACATTCCTGGCGTATCGGCCCCTACATCTCGGTGCGAACATTATATACGTCCATAGCGTATCACATCCTAACCAAACACATCTAGCCCCTCGCTGGTAATGTTTTACAGGATCCCGTTCCTGTCGTCCCGTACGTCTCGGTTGGGACATTATAAACGTCTACAGCGATATATATCCTAACGTAAGGGAGGCTAACATCGCGGATGTAGTATTTTACAACATTCCTGGCGTATCGGCCCCTACTTCTCGGTGGGATCATTATTTTCGTCTATAACGTAATGTAACCTAACCTAACACATCTAGGCCCTGGCTGGTAATGTTTTACAGAATCCCGTTCGTGTCGTCCCGTACGTCTCGGTTGGGACATTATAAACGTCTACAGCGATATATATCCTAACGTAAGGCAGGCTAACATCTCGGATGTAGTATTCTACAACATTCCTGGCGTATCGGCCCCTACTTCTCGGTGGGAACATTATATAGGTCTATAACGTAATATAAACTAACCTAAGACATCTAGCCCCTCGCTGGTAATGTTTTACAGAATCCCGTTCGTGTCGTCCCGTACGTCTCGGTTGGGACATTATAAACGTCGACAGCGACATATATCCTAACGTAATTCAGGCTATCATCTCGGATGCAGTATTTTACGACATTCCTGGCGTATCGGCCCCTACTTCTCGGTGGGAACATTATATAGGTCTATAACGTAATATAACATAACCTAACACATCTAGCCCCTCGCTGGTAATGTTTTACAGAATCGCGTTCATGTCGTTCCGTACGTCTCGATTGGGAAATTAAATACGTCTATAGCGATATATATCCTAACCTAAGGCAGGCTATCATCTCGGATGTAGTATTTTACAACATTCCTGACGTATCGGCCCCTACTTCTCGGTGGGAACATTATATTCGTCTATAACGTAACATAACCTAACCTAACCCATCTAGCCCCTCGCTGGTAATGTTTTACAGAATCCCGTCCGTTACGTCCCGTACGTCTCGATTGGGATATTAAATACGTCTACAGCGACATATATCCAAACCTAAGGCAGGCTATCATCTCGGATGTAGTATTTTACAACATTCCTGACGTATCGGCCCCTACATCTCGGTGGGAACATTATATTCGTCTATAACGTAACATAACCTAATCTAACCCACCTAGCCCCTCGCAGGTAATGTTTTACAGAATCCCGTTCGTGTCGTCCCGTACATCTCGGTTGGGATATTATATACGTCTATAGCGTTACATATCCTAACCTAAGCCAAGCTATCATCTCGGATGTAGTATTTTAAAACATTCCTGGCGTATCGGCCCCTACTTCTCGATGCGAACATTATATACGTCTATAGCGCATCACATCCTAACCTAACACATCTAGCCCCTCGCTGGTAATGTTTTACAGAATCCCGTTCGTGTCGTCCCGTACGTCTCGGTTGGGACATTATATACGTCTACAGCGCTATATATCCTAACGTAAGGCAGGCTAACATCTCGGATGTAGTATTTTACAACATTCCTGGCGTATCGGCCCCAACTTCTCGGTGGGATCATTATATTCGTCTATATCGTAATATAACCTACCGTAATACATCTAGGCCCTGGCTGGTAAAGTTTTACAGAATCCCGTTCGTGTCGTCCCGTACGTCTCGGTTGGGACATTATATACGTCTACTGCGTTATATATCCTATCCTAAGGCAGGCTATCATCTCGGATGCAGTATTTTACAACATTCCTGGCGTATCGGCCCCTACTTCTCGGTGGGAACATTATATAGGTCTATAACGTAATGTAACCTAACCTAACACATCTAGCCCCTCGCTGGTAATGTTTTACAGCATCGCGTTCGTGTCGTTCCGTACGTCTCGATTGGGATATTAAATACGTCAATAGCGATATATCTCCTAACCTAAGGCAGGCTATCATCTCGGATGTAGTATTTCACAACATTCCTGGCGTATCGGCCCCTACTTCTCAGTGGGAACATTATATAGGTCTATAACGTAATATAACCTAATCGAACACATCTAGCCACTCGCTGGTAATGTTTTACAGGATCCCGTTCCTGTCGTCCCATACGTCTCGGTTGGGACATTATATACGTCTACAGCGTTATATATCCTAACCTAAGGCAGGCTAACATCTCGGATGTAGTATTTTACAACATTCCTGGCGTATCGGCCCCTACATCTCGGTGCGAACATTATATACGTCCATAGCGTATCACATCCTAACCAAACACATCTAGCCCCTCGCTGGTAATGTTTTACAGGATCCCGTTCCTGTCGTCCCGTACGTCTCGGTTGGGACATTATAAACGTCTACAGCGATATATATCCTAAGGTAAGGCAGGCTAACATCGCGGATGTAGTATTTTACAACATTCCTGGCGTATCGGCCCCTACTTCTCGGTGCGAACATTATATACGTCTATAGCGCATCACATCCTAACCTAACACATCTAGCCCCTCGCTGTTAATGTTTTACAGAATCCCGTTCCTGTCGTCCCATACGTCTCGGTTGGGACATTATAAACGTCTACAGCGATATATATCCTAACGTAAGGCAGGCTAACATCTCGGATGTAGTATTTTACAACATTCCTGGCGTATCGGCCCCTCCTTCTCGGTGGGATCATTATATTCGTCTATATCGTAATATAACCTACCGTAACACATCTAGGCCCTGGCTGGTAATGTTTTACAGAATTTCGTTCGTGACCTCCCGTACATCTCGGTTGGAATATTATATACGTCTATAGCGTTATATATCCTAACCTAAGGCAGGCTATCATCTCGGATGTAGTATTTTACAACATTCCTGGCGTATCGGCCCCTACTTCTCGGTGGGAACATTATATACGTCTATAGCGTATCACATCCTAACCTAACCCATCTAGCCTCTCGCTGGTAATGTTTTACAGAATCCCGTTCGTGTCGTCCCGTACGTCTCGGTTGGGACATTATATACGTCTACAGCGTTATATATCCTAACCTAAGGCAGGCTAACATCTCGGATGTAGTATTTTACAACATTCCTGGCGTATCGGCCCCTACTTCTCGGTGGGATCATTATTTTCGTCTATAACGTAATATAACCTAACCTAACACATCTAGCCCCTCGCTGGTAATGTTTTACAGAATCGCGTTCATGTCGTTCCGTACGTCTCGATTGGGATATTATATAAGTCTACAGCGTTATATATCATATCCTAAGGCAGGCTATCATCTCGGATGTAGTATTTTACAACATTCCTGACGTATCGGACCCTACATCTCGGTGGGAACATTATATTCGTCTATAACGTAACATAACCTAATCTAACCCACCTAGCCCCTCGCAGGTAATGTTTTACAGAATCCCGTTCGTGTCGTCCCGTACATCTCGGTTGGGATATTATATACGTCTACAGCGTTACATATCCTAACCTAAGGCAAGCTATCATCTCGGATGTAGTATTTTAAAACATTCCTGGCGTATCGGCCCCTACTTCTCGATGCGAACATTATATACGTCTATAGCGCATCACATCCTAACCTAACACATCTAGCCCCTCGCTGGTAATGTTTTACAGAATCCCGTTCGTGTCGTCCCGTACGTCTCGGTTGGGACATTATATACGTCTACAGCGTTATATATCCTAACCTAAGGCAGGCTAACATCTCGGATGTAGTATTTTACAACATTCCTGGCGTATCGGCCCCTACTTCTTGGTGGGATCATTATTTTCGTCTATAACGTAATATAACCTAACCTAACACATCTAGGCCCTTGCTGGTAATGTTTTACAGAATCCCGTTCGTGTCGTCCCGTACGTCTCGGTTGGGACATTATATAAGTCTACAGCGTTATATATCATATCCTAAGGCAGGATATCATCTCGGATGCAGTATTTTAAAACATTCCTGGCGTATCGGCCCCTACTTCTCAGTGGGAACATTATATAGGTCTATAACGTAATATAACCTAATCGAACACATCTAGCCCCTCGCTGGTAATGTTTTACAGAATCCTGTTCGTGACGTCCCGTACATCTCGGTTGGAATATTATATACGTCTATAGCGTTATATCTCCTAACCTAAGGCAGGCTATCATCTCGGATGTAGTATTTTACAACATTCCTGGCGTATCGGCCCCTACATCTCGGTGCGAACATTATATACGTCCATAGCGTATCACATCCTAACCAAACACATCTAGCCCCTCGCTGGTAATGTTTTACAGGATCCCGTTCCTGTCGTCCCGTACGTCTCGGTTGGGACATTATAAACGTCTACAGCGATATATATCCTAACGTAAGGGAGGCTAACATCGCGGATGTAGTATTTTACAACATTCCTGGCGTATCGGCCCCTACTTCTCGGTGGGATCATTATTTTCGTCTATAACGTAATGTAACCTAACCTAACACATCTAGGCCCTGGCTGGTAATGTTTTACAGAATCCCGTTCGTGTCGTCCCGTACGTCTCGGTTGGGACATTATAAACGTCTACAGCGATATATATCCTAACGTAAGGCAGGCTAACATCTCGGATGTAGTATTCTACAACATTCCTGGCGTATCGGCCCCTACTTCTCGGTGGGAACATTATATAGGTCTATAACGTAATATAAACTAACCTAAGACATCTAGCCCCTCGCTGGTAATGTTTTACAGAATCCCGTTCGTGTCGTCCCGTACGTCTCGGTTGGGACATTATAAACGTCGACAGCGACATATATCCTAACGTAATTCAGGCTATCATCTCGGATGCAGTATTTTACGACATTCCTGGCGTATCGGCCCCTACTTCTCGGTGGGAACATTATATAGGTCTATAACGTAATATAACATAACCTAACACATCTAGCCCCTCGCTGGTAATGTTTTACAGAATCGCGTTCATGTCGTTCCGTACGTCTCGATTGGGAAATTAAATACGTCTATAGCGATATATATCCTAACCTAAGGCAGGCTATCATCTCGGATGTAGTATTTTACAACATTCCTGACGTATCGGCCCCTACTTCTCGGTGGGAACATTATATTCGTCTATAACGTAACATAACCTAACCTAACCCATCTAGCCCCTCGCTGGTAATGTTTTACAGAATCCCGTCCGTTACGTCCCGTACGTCTCGATTGGGATATTAAATACGTCTACAGCGACATATATCCAAACCTAAGGCAGGCTATCATCTCGGATGTAGTATTTTACAACATTCCTGACGTATCGGCCCCTACATCTCGGTGGGAACATTATATTCGTCTATAACGTAACATAACCTAATCTAACCCACCTAGCCCCTCGCAGGTAATGTTTTACAGAATCCCGTTCGTGTCGTCCCGTACATCTCGGTTGGGATATTATATACGTCTATAGCGTTACATATCCTAACCTAAGCCAAGCTATCATCTCGGATGTAGTATTTTAAAACATTCCTGGCGTATCGGCCCCTACTTCTCGATGCGAACATTATATACGTCTATAGCGCATCACATCCTAACCTAACACATCTAGCCCCTCGCTGGTAATGTTTTACAGAATCCCGTTCGTGTCGTCCCGTACGTCTCGGTTGGGACATTATATACGTCTACAGCGCTATATATCCTAACGTAAGGCAGGCTAACATCTCGGATGTAGTATTTTACAACATTCCTGGCGTATCGGCCCCAACTTCTCGGTGGGATCATTATATTCGTCTATATCGTAATATAACCTACCGTAATACATCTAGGCCCTGGCTGGTAAAGTTTTACAGAATCCCGTTCGTGTCGTCCCGTACGTCTCGGTTGGGACATTATATACGTCTACTGCGTTATATATCCTATCCTAAGGCAGGCTATCATCTCGGATGCAGTATTTTACAACATTCCTGGCGTATCGGCCCCTACTTCTCGGTGGGAACATTATATAGGTCTATAACGTAATGTAACCTAACCTAACACATCTAGCCCCTCGCTGGTAATGTTTTACAGCATCGCGTTCGTGTCGTTCCGTACGTCTCGATTGGGATATTAAATACGTCAATAGCGATATATCTCCTAACCTAAGGCAGGCTATCATCTCGGATGTAGTATTTCACAACATTCCTGGCGTATCGGCCCCTACTTCTCAGTGGGAACATTATATAGGTCTATAACGTAATATAACCTAATCGAACACATCTAGCCACTCGCTGGTAATGTTTTACAGGATCCCGTTCCTGTCGTCCCATACGTCTCGGTTGGGACATTATATACGTCTACAGCGTTATATATCCTAACCTAAGGCAGGCTAACATCTCGGATGTAGTATTTTACAACATTCCTGGCGTATCGGCCCCTACATCTCGGTGCGAACATTATATACGTCCATAGCGTATCACATCCTAACCAAACACATCTAGCCCCTCGCTGGTAATGTTTTACAGGATCCCGTTCCTGTCGTCCCGTACGTCTCGGTTGGGACATTATAAACGTCTACAGCGATATATATCCTAAGGTAAGGCAGGCTAACATCGCGGATGTAGTATTTTACAACATTCCTGGCGTATCGGCCCCTACTTCTCGGTGCGAACATTATATACGTCTATAGCGCATCACATCCTAACCTAACACATCTAGCCCCTCGCTGTTAATGTTTTACAGAATCCCGTTCCTGTCGTCCCATACGTCTCGGTTGGGACATTATAAACGTCTACAGCGATATATATCCTAACGTAAGGCAGGCTAACATCTCGGATGTAGTATTTTACAACATTCCTGGCGTATCGGCCCCTCCTTCTCGGTGGGATCATTATATTCGTCTATATCGTAATATAACCTACCGTAACACATCTAGGCCCTGGCTGGTAATGTTTTACAGAATTTCGTTCGTAACCTCCCGTACATCTCGGTTGGAATATTATATACGTCTATAGCGTTATATATCCTAACCTAAGGCAGGCTATCATCTCGGATGTAGTATTTTACAACATTCCTGGCGTATCGGCCCCTACTTCTCGGTGGGAACATTATATACGTCTATAGCGTATCACATCCTAACCTAACCCATCTAGCCTCTCGCTGGTAATGTTTTACAGAATCCCGTTCGTGTCGTCCCGTACGTCTCGGTTGGGATATTATATACGTCTACAGCGTTATATATCCTAACCTAAGGCAGGCTAACATCTCGGATGTAGTATTTTACAACATTCCTGGCGTATCGGCCCCTACTTCTCGGTGGGAACATTATATACGTCTATAGCGTATCACATCCTAACCTAACCCATCTAGCCTCTCGCTGGTAATGTTTTACAGAATCACGTTCGTGTCGTCCCGTACGTCTCGGTTGGGACATTATATACGTCTACAGCGTTATATATCCTAACCTAAGGCAGGCTAACATCTCGGATGTAGTATTTTACAACATTCCTGGCGTATCGGCCCCTACTTCTCGGTGGGATCATTATTTTCGTCTATAACGTAATATAACCTAACCTAACACATCTAGGCCCTGGCTGGTAATGTTTTACAGAATCCCGTTCGTGTCGTCCCGTACGTCTCGGTTGGTACATTATATACGTCTATAGCGTAATATATCCTAACCTAAGACAGGCTATCATCTCGAATGTAGTATTTTACAACATTCCTGGCGTATCGGCCCCTACATCTCGGTGCGAACATTATATACGTCTATAGCGTATCACATCCTAACCAAACACATCTAGCCCCTCGCTGGTAATGTTTTACAAAATCCCGTTCCTGTCGTCCCGTACGTCTCGGTTGGGACAATATAAACGTCTACAGCGATATATATCCTAACGTAAGGCAGGCTAACATCTCGGATGTAGTATTTTACAACATTCCTGGCGTATCGGCCCCTACTTCTCGGTGGGATCATTATTTTCGTCTATAACGTAATGTAACCTAACCTAACACATCTAGGCCCTGGCTGGTAATGTTTTACAGAATCCCGTTCGTGTCGTCCCGTACGTCTCGGTTGGGACATTATAAACGTCTACAGCGATATATATCCTAACGTAAGGCAGGCTAACATCTCGGATGTAGTATTCTACAACATTCCTGGCGTATCGGCCCCTACTTCTCGGTGGGAACATTATATAGGTCTATAACGTAATATAAACTAACCTAAGACATCTAGCCCCTCGCTGGTAATGTTTTACAGAATCCCGTTCGTGTCGTCCCGTACGTCTCGGTTGGGACATTATAAACGTCGACAGCGACATATATCCTAACGTAATTCAGGCTATCATCTCGGATGCAGTATTTTACAACATTCCTGGCGTATCGGCCCCTACTTCTCGGTGGGAACATTATATACGTCTATAGCGTATCACATCCTAACCAAACACATCTAGCCCCTCGCTGGTAATGTTTTACAGAATCCCGTTCCTGTCGTCCAGTACGTCTCGGTTGGGACAATATAAACGTCTACAGCGATATATATCCTAACGTAAGGCAGGCTAACATCTCGGATGTAGTATTTTACAACATTCCTGGCGTATCGGCCCCTACTTCTCGGTGGGAACATTATATACGTCTATAACGTAATATAAACTAACCTAAGACATCTAGCCCCTCGCTGGTAATGTTTTACAGAATCCCGTTCGTGTCGTCCCGTACGTCTCGGTTGGGACATTATAAACGTCGACAGCGACATATATCCTAACGTAATTCAGGCTATCATCTCGGATGCAGTATTTTACGACATTCCTGGCGTATCGGCCCCTACTTCTCGGTGGGAACATTATATAGGTCTATAACGTAATATAACATAACCTAACACATCTAGCCCCTCGCTGGTAATGTTTTACAGAAGCGCGTTCATGTCGTTCCGTACGTCTCGATTGGGATATTAAATACGTCTATAGCGATATATATCCTAACCTAAGGCAGGCTATCATCTCGGATGTAGTATTTTACAACATTCCTGACGTATCGGCCCCTACTTCTCGGTGGGAACATTATATTCGTCTATAACGTAACATAACCAAACCTAACCCATCTAGCCCCTCGCTGGTAATGTTTTACAGAATCCCGTCCGTTACGTCCCGTACGTCTCGATTGGGATATTAAATACGTCTACAGCGACATATATCCAAACCTAAGGCAGGCTATCATCTCGGATGTAGTATTTTACAACATTCCTGACGTATCGGCCCCTACTTCTCGGTGGGAACATTATATACGTCTATAGCGTATCACATCCTAACCAAACACATCTAGCCCCTCGCTGGTAATGTTTTACAGAATCCCGTTCCTGTCGTCCCGTACGTCTCGGTTGGGACAATATAAACGTCTACAGCGATATATATCCTAACGTAAGGCAGGCTAACATCTCGGATGTAGTATTTTACAACATTCCTGGCGTATCGGCCCCTACTTCTCGGTGGGAACATTATATAGGTCTATAACGTAATATAACATAACCTAACACATCTAGCCCCTCGCTGGTAATGTTTTACAGAATCGCGTTCATGTCGTTCCGTACGTCTCGATTGGGATATTAAATACGTCTATAGCGATATATATCCTAACCTAAGGCAGGCTATCATCTCGGATGTAGTATTTTACAACATTCCTGACGTATCGGCCCCTACTTCTCGGTGGGAACATTATATTCGTCTATAACGTAACATAACCTAACCTAACCCATCTAGCCCCTCGCTGGTAATGTTTTACAGAATCCAGTCCGTTAAGTCCCGTACGTCTCGATTGGGATATTAAATACGTCTACAGCGACATATATCCAAACCTAAGGCAGGCTATCATCTCGGATGTAGTATTTTACAACATTCCTGACGTATCGGCCCCTACATCTCGGTGGGAACATTATATTCGTCTATAACGTAACATAACCTAATCTAACCCACCTAGCCCCTCGCAGGTAATGTTTTACAGAATCCCGTTCGTGTCGTCCCGTACATCTCGGTTGGGATATTATATACGTCTATAGCGTTACATATCCTAACCTAAGGCAAGCTATCATCTCGGATGTAGTATTTTAAAACATTCCTGGCGTATCGGCCCCTACTTCTCGGTGCGAACATTATATACGTCTATAGCGCATCACATCCTAACCTAACACATCTAGCCCCTCGCTGGTAATGTTTTACAGGATCCCGTTCCTGTCGTCCCGTACGTCTCGGTTGGGACATTATAAACGTCTACAGCGATATATATCCTAACGTAAGGCAGGCTAACATCGCGGATGTAGTATTTTACAACATTCCTGGCGTATCGGCCCCTACTTCTCGGTGGGAACATTATATACGTCTATAGCGTATCACATCCTAACCAAACACATCTAGCCCCTCGCTGGTAATGTTTTACAGAATCCCGTTCGTGTCGTCCCGTACGTCTCGGTTGGGACATTATATACGTCTACAGCGTTATATATCCTAACGTAAGGCAGGCTAACATCTCGGATGTAGTATTTTACAACATTCCTGGCGTATCGGCCCCAACTTCTCGGTGGGATCATTATATTCGTCTATATCGTAATATAACCAACGGTAATACATCTAGGCCCTGGCTGGTAAAGTTTTACAGAATCCCGTTCGTGTCGTCCCGTACGTCTCGGTTGGGACATTATATACGTCTACTGCGTTATATATCCTATCCTAAGGCAGGCTATCATCTCGGATGCAGTATTTTACAACATTCCTGGCGTATCGGCCCCTACATCTCGGTGCGAACATTATATACGTCCATAGCGTATCACATCCTAACCAAACACATCTAGCCCCTCGCTGGTGATGTTTTACAGAATCCCGTTCCTGTCGTCCCGTACGTCTCGGTTGGGACATTATAAACGTCTACAGCGATATATATCCTAACGTAAGGCGGGCTAACATCGCGGATGTAGTATTTTACAACATTCCTGGCGTATCGGCCCCTACTTCTCGGTGCGAACATTATATACGTCCATAGCGCATCACATCCTAACCTAACACATCTAGCCCCTCGCTGTTAATGTTTTACAGAATCCCGTTCGTGTCGTCCCGTACGTCTCGGTTGGGACATTATAAACGTCGACAGCGACATATATCCTAACGTAATTCAGGCTATCATCTCGGATGCAGTATTTTACAACATTCCTGGCGTATCGGCCCCTACTTCTCGGTGGGAACATTATATACGTCTATAGCGTATCACATCCTAACCAAACACATCTAGCCCCTCGCTGGTAATGTTTTACAGAATCCCGTTCCTGTCGTCCCGTACGTCTCGGTTGGGACATTATAAACGTCGACAGCGACATATATCCTAACGTAATTCAGGCTATCATCTCGGATGCAGTATTTTACAACATTCCTGGCGTATCGGCCCCTACTTCTCGGTGGGAACATTATATAGGTCTATAACGTAATATAACATAACCTAACACATCTAGCCCCTCGCTGGTAATGTTTTACAGAATCGCGTTCATGTCGTTCCGTACGTCTCGATTGGGATATTAAATACGTCTATAGCGATATATATCCTAACCTAAGGCAGGCTATCATCTCGGATGTAGTATTTTACAACATTCCTGACGTATCGGCCCCTACTTCTCGGTGGGAACATTATATTCGTCTATAACGTAACATAACCTAACCTAACCCATCTAGCCCCTCGCTGGTAATGTTTTACAGAATCCCGTCCGTTACGTTCCGTACGTATCGATTGGGATATTAAATACGTCTACAGCGACATATATCCAAACCTAAGGCAGGCTATCATCTCGGATGTAGTATTTTACAACATTCCTGACGTATCGGCCCCTACATCTCGGTGGGAACATTATATTCGTCTATAACGTAACATAACCTAATCTAACCCACCTAGCCCCTCGCAGGTAATGTTTTACAGAATCCCGTTCGTGTCGTCCCGTACATCTCGGTTGGTACATTATATACGTCTATAGCGTTATATATCCTATCCTAAGGCAGGCTATCATCTCGGATGCAGTGTTTTACAACATTCCTGGCGTATCGGCCCCTACTTCTCGGTGGGAACATTATATAGGTCTATAACGTAATGTAACCTAACCTAACACATCTAGCCCCTCGCTGGTAATGTTTTACAGAATCGCGTTCGTGTCGTTCCGTACGTCTCGATTGGGATATTAAATACGTCTATAGCGATATATCTCCTAACCTAAGGCAGGCTATCATCTCGGATGTAGTATTTCACAACATTCCTGGCGTATCGGCCCCTACTTCTCAGTGGGAACATTATATAGGTCTATAACGTAATATAACCTAATCGAACACATCTAGCCCCTCGCTGGTAATGTTTTACAGAATCCTGTTCGTGACGTCCCGTACATCTCGGTTGGAATATTATATACGTCTATAGCGTTATATCTCCTAACCCAAGGCAGGCTATCATCTCGGATGTAGTATTTTACAACATTCCTGACGTATCGGCCCCTACATCTCGGTGCGAACATTATATACGTCCATAGCGTATCACATCCTAACCAAACACATCTAGCCCCTCGCTGGTAATGTTTTACAGAATCCCGTTCCTGTCGTCCCGTACGTCTCGGTTGGGACAACATAAACGTCTACAGCGATATATATCCTAACGTAAGGCAGGCTAACATCTCGGATGTAGTATTCTACAACATTCCTGGCGTATCGGCCCCTACTTCTCGGTGGGAACATTATATAGGTCTATAACGTAATATAAACTAACCTAAGACATCTAGCCCCTCGCTGGTAATGTTTTACAGAATCCCGTTCGTGTCGTCCCGTACGTCTCGGTTGGGACATTATAAACGTCGACAGCGACATATATCCTAACGTAATTCAGGCTATCATCTCGGATGCAGTATTTTACAACATTCCTGGCGTATCGGCCCCTACTTCTCGGTGGGAACATTATATACGTCTATAGCGTATCACATCCTAACCAAACACATCTAGCCCCTCGCTGGTAATGTTTTACAGAATCCCGTTCCTGTCGTCCAGTACGTCTCGGTTGGGACAATATAAAAGTCTACAGCGATATATATCCTAACGTAAGGCAGGCTAACATCTCGGATGTAGTATTTTACAACATTCCTGGCGTATCGGCCCCTACTTCTCGGTGGGAACATTATATACGTCTATAACGTAATATAAACTAACCTAAGACATCTTGCCCCTCGCTGGTAATGTTTTACAGAATCCCGTTCGTGTCGTCCCGTACGTCTCGGTTGGGACATTATAAACGTCGACAGCGACATATATCCTAACGTAATTCAGGCTATCATCTCGGATGCAGTATTTTACGACATTCCTGGCGTATCGGCCCCTACTTCTCGGTGGGAACATTATATAGGTCTATAACGTAATATAACATAACCTAACACATCTAGCCCCTCGCTGGTAATGTTTTACAGAAGCGCGTTCGTGTCGTTCCGTACGTCTCGATTGGGATATTAAATACGTCTATAGCGATATATATCCTAACCTAAGGCAGGCTATCATCTCGGATGTAGTATTTTACAACATTCCTGACGTATCGGCCCCTACTTCTCGGTGGGAACATTATATTCGTCTATAACGTAACATAACCAAACCTAACCCATCTAGCCCCTCGCTGGTAATGTTTTACAGAATCCCGTCCGTTACGTCCCGTACGTCTCGATTGGGATATTAAATACGTCTACAGCGACATATATCCAAACCTAAGGCAGGCTATCATCTCGGATGTAGTATTTTACAACATTCCTGACGTATCGGCCCCTACTTCTCGGTGGGAACATTATATACGTCTATAGCGTATCACATCCTAACCAAACACATCTAGCCCCTCGCTGGTAATGTTTTACAGAATCCCGTTCCTGTCGTCCCGTACGTCTCGGTTGGGACAATATAAACGTCTACAGCGATATATATCCTAACGTAAGGCAGGCTAACATCTCGGATGTAGTATTTTACAACATTCCTGGCGTATCGGCCCCTACTTCTCGGTGGGAACATTATATAGGTCTATAACGTAATATAACATAACCTAACACATCTAGCCCCTCGCTGGTAATGTTTTACAGAATCGCGTTCATGTCGTTCCGTACGTCTCGATTGGGATATTAAATACGTCTATAGCGATATATATCCTAACCTAAGGCAGGCTATCATCTCGGATGTAGTATTTTACAACATTCCTGACGTATCGGCCCCTACTTCTCGGTGGGAACATTATATTCGTCTATAACGTAACATAACCTAACCTAACCCATCTAGCCCCTCGCTGGTAATGTTTTACAGAATCCAGTCCGTTAAGTCCCGTACGTCTCGATTGGGATATTAAATACGTCTACAGCGACATATATCCAAACCTAAGGCAGGCTATCATCTCGGATGTAGTATTTTACAACATTCCTGACGTATCGGCCCCTACATCTCGGTGGGAACATTATATTCGTCTATAACGTAACATAACCTAATCTAACCCACCTAGCCCCTCGCAGGTAATGTTTTACAGAATCCCGTTCGTGTCGTCCCGTACATCTCGGTTGGGATATTATATACGTCTATAGCGTTACATATCCTAACCTAAGGCAAGCTATCATCTCGGATGTAGTATTTTAAAACATTCCTGGCGTATCGGCCCCTACTTCTCGGTGCGAACATTATATACGTCTATAGCGCATCACATCCTAACCTAACACATCTAGCCCCTCGCTGGTAATGTTTTACAGGATCCCGTTCCTGTCGTCCCGTACGTCTCGGTTGGGACATTATAAACGTCTACAGCGATATATATCCTAACGTAAGGCAGGCTAACATCGCGGATGTAGTATTTTACAACATTCCTGGCGTATCGGCCCCTACTTCTCGGTGGGAACATTATATACGTCTATAGCGTATCACATCCTAACCAAACACATCTAGCCCCTCGCTGGTAATGTTTTACAGAATCCCGTTCGTGTCGTCCCGTACGTCTCGGTTGGGACATTATATACGTCTACAGCGTTATATATCCTAACGTAAGGCAGGCTAACATCTCGGATGTAGTATTTTACAACATTCCTGGCGTATCGGCCCCAACTTCTCGGTGGGATCATTATATTCGTCTATATCGTAATATAACCAACGGTAATACATCTAGGCCCTGGCTGGTAAAGTTTTACAGAATCCCGTTCGTGTCGTCCCGTACGTCTCGGTTGGGACATTATATACGTCTACTGCGTTATATATCCTATCCTAAGGCAGGCTATCATCTCGGATGCAGTATTTTACAACATTCCTGGCGTATCGGCCCCTACATCTCGGTGCGAACATTATATACGTCCATAGCGTATCACATCCTAACCAAACACATCTAGCCCCTCGCTGGTGATGTTTTACAGAATCCCGTTCCTGTCGTCCCGTACGTCTCGGTTGGGACATTATAAACGTCTACAGCGATATATATCCTAACGTAAGGCGGGCTAACATCGCGGATGTAGTATTTTACAACATTCCTGGCGTATCGGCCCCTACTTCTCGGTGCGAACATTATATACGTCCATAGCGCATCACATCCTAACCTAACACATCTAGCCCCTCGCTGTTAATGTTTTACAGAATCCCGTTCGTGTCGTCCCGTACGTCTCGGTTGGGACATTATAAACGTCGACAGCGACATATATCCTAACGTAATTCAGGCTATCATCTCGGATGCAGTATTTTACAACATTCCTGGCGTATCGGCCCCTACTTCTCGGTGGGAACATTATATACGTCTATAGCGTATCACATCCTAACCAAACACATCTAGCCCCTCGCTGGTAATGTTTTACAGAATCCCGTTCCTGTCGTCCCGTACGTCTCGGTTGGGACATTATAAACGTCGACAGCGACATATATCCTAACGTAATTCAGGCTATCATCTCGGATGCAGTATTTTACAACATTCCTGGCGTATCGGCCCCTACTTCTCGGTGGGAACATTATATAGGTCTATAACGTAATATAACATAACCTAACACATCTAGCCCCTCGCTGGTAATGTTTTACAGAATCGCGTTCATGTCGTTCCGTACGTCTCGATTGGGATATTAAATACGTCTATAGCGATATATATCCTAACCTAAGGCAGGCTATCATCTCGGATGTAGTATTTTACAACATTCCTGACGTATCGGCCCCTACTTCTCGGTGGGAACATTATATTCGTCTATAACGTAACATAACCTAACCTAACCCATCTAGCCCCTCGCTGGTAATGTTTTACAGAATCCCGTCCGTTACGTTCCGTACGTATCGATTGGGATATTAAATACGTCTACAGCGACATATATCCAAACCTAAGGCAGGCTATCATCTCGGATGTAGTATTTTACAACATTCCTGACGTATCGGCCCCTACATCTCGGTGGGAACATTATATTCGTCTATAACGTAACATAACCTAATCTAACCCACCTAGCCCCTCGCAGGTAATGTTTTACAGAATCCCGTTCGTGTCGTCCCGTACATCTCGGTTGGTACATTATATACGTCTATAGCGTTATATATCCTATCCTAAGGCAGGCTATCATCTCGGATGCAGTGTTTTACAACATTCCTGGCGTATCGGCCCCTACTTCTCGGTGGGAACATTATATAGGTCTATAACGTAATGTAACCTAACCTAACACATCTAGCCCCTCGCTGGTAATGTTTTACAGAATCGCGTTCGTGTCGTTCCGTACGTCTCGATTGGGATATTAAATACGTCTATAGCGATATATCTCCTAACCTAAGGCAGGCTATCATCTCGGATGTAGTATTTCACAACATTCCTGGCGTATCGGCCCCTACTTCTCAGTGGGAACATTATATAGGTCTATAACGTAATATAACCTAATCGAACACATCTAGCCCCTCGCTGGTAATGTTTTACAGAATCCTGTTCGTGACGTCCCGTACATCTCGGTTGGAATATTATATACGTCTATAGCGTTATATCTCCTAACCCAAGGCAGGCTATCATCTCGGATGTAGTATTTTACAACATTCCTGACGTATCGGCCCCTACATCTCGGTGCGAACATTATATACGTCCATAGCGTATCACATCCTAACCAAACACATCTAGCCCCTCGCTGGTAATGTTTTACAGAATCCCGTTCCTGTCGTCCCGTACGTCTCGGTTGGGACAACATAAACGTCTACAGCGATATATATCCTAACGTAAGGCAGGCTAACATCTCGGATGTAGTATTCTACAACATTCCTGGCGTATCGGCCCCTACTTCTCGGTGGGAACATTATATAGGTCTATAACGTAATATAAACTAACCTAAGACATCTAGCCCCTCGCTGGTAATGTTTTACAGAATCCCGTTCGTGTCGTCCCGTACGTCTCGGTTGGGACATTATAAACGTCGACAGCGACATATATCCTAACGTAATTCAGGCTATCATCTCGGATGCAGTATTTTACAACATTCCTGGCGTATCGGCCCCTACTTCTCGGTGGGAACATTATATACGTCTATAGCGTATCACATCCTAACCAAACACATCTAGCCCCTCGCTGGTAATGTTTTACAGAATCCCGTTCCTGTCGTCCAGTACGTCTCGGTTGGGACAATATAAAAGTCTACAGCGATATATATCCTAACGTAAGGCAGGCTAACATCTCGGATGTAGTATTTTACAACATTCCTGGCGTATCGGCCCCTACTTCTCGGTGGGAACATTATATACGTCTATAACGTAATATAAACTAACCTAAGACATCTAGCCCCTCGCTGGTAATGTTTTACAGAATCCCGTTCGTGTCGTCCCGTACGTCTCGGTTGGGACATTATAAACGTCGACAGCGACATATATCCTAACGTAATTCAGGCTATCATCTCGGATGCAGTATTTTACGACATTCCTGGCGTATCGGCCCCTACTTCTCGGTGGGAACATTATATAGGTCTATAACGTAATATAACATAACCTAACACATCTAGCCCCTCGCTGGTAATGTTTTACAGAAGCGCGTTCGTGTCGTTCCGTACGTCTCGATTGGGATATTAAATACGTCTATAGCGATATATATCCTAACCTAAGGCAGGCTATCATCTCGGATGTAGTATTTTACAACATTCCTGACGTATCGGCCCCTACTTCTCGGTGGGAACATTATATTCGTCTATAACGTAACATAACCAAACCTAACCCATCTAGCCCCTCGCTGGTAATGTTTTACAGAATCCCGTCCGTTACGTCCCGTACGTCTCGATTGGGATATTAAATACGTCTACAGCGACATATATCCAAACCTAAGGCAGGCTATCATCTCGGATGTAGTATTTTACAACATTCCTGACGTATCGGCCCCTACTTCTCGGTGGGAACATTATATACGTCTATAGCGTATCACATCCTAACCAAACACATCTAGCCCCTCGCTGGTAATGTTTTACAGAATCCCGTTCCTGTCGTCCCGTACGTCTCGGTTGGGACAATATAAACGTCTACAGCGATATATATCCTAACGTAAGGCAGGCTAACATCTCGGATGCAGTATTTCACAACATTCCTGGCGTATCGGCCCCTACTTCTCAGTGGGAACATTATATAGGTCTATAACGTAATATAACCTAATCGAACACATCTAGCCCCTCGCTGGTAATGTTTTACAGAATCCTGTTCGTGACGTCCCGTACATCTCGGTTGGAATATTATATACGTCTATAGCGTTATATCTCCTAACCTAAGGCAGGCTATCATCTCGGATGTAGTATTTTACAACATTCCTGACGTATCGGCCCCTACATCTCGGTGCGAACATTATATACGTCCATAGCGTATCACATCCTAACCAAACACATCTAGCCCCTCGCTGGTAATGTTTTACAGAATCCCGTTCCTGTCGTCCCGTACGTCTCGGTTGGGACAACATAAACGTCTACAGCGATATATATCCTAACGTAAGGCAGGCTAACATCTCGGATGTAGTATTCTACAACATTCCTGGCGTATCGGCCCCTACTTCTCGGTGGGAACATTATATAGGTCTATAACGTAATATAAACTAACCTAAGACATCTAGCCCCTCGCTGGTAATGTTTTACAGAATCCCGTTCGTGTCGTCCCGTACGTCTCGGTTGGGACATTATAAACGTCGACAGCGACATATATCCTAACGTAATTCAGGCTATCATCTCGGATGCAGTATTTTACAACATTCCTGGCGTATCGGCCCCTACTTCTCGGTGGGAACATTATATACGTCTATAGCGTATCACATCCTAACCAAACACATCTAGCCCCTCGCTGGTAATGTTTTACAGAATCCCGTTCCTGTCGTCCAGTACGTCTCGGTTGGGACAATATAAACGTCTACAGCGATATATATCCTAACGTAAGGCAGGCTAACATCTCGGATGTAGTATTTTACAACATTCCTGGCGTATCGGCCCCTACTTCTCGGTGGGAACATTATATACGTCTATAACGTAATATAAACTAACCTAAGACATCTAGCCCCTCGCTGGTAATGTTTTACAGAATCCCGTTCGTGTCGTCCCGTACGTCTCGGTTGGGACATTATAAACGTCGACAGCGACATATATCCTAACGTAATTCAGGCTATCATCTCGGATGCAGTATTTTACGACATTCCTGGCGTATCGGCCCCTACTTCTCGGTGGGAACATTATATAGGTCTATAACGTAATATAACATAACCTAACACATCTAGCCCCTCGCTGGTAATGTTTTACAGAAGCGCGTTCGTGTCGTTCCGTACGTCTCGATTGGGATATTAAATACGTCTATAGCGATATATATCCTAACCTAAGGCAGGCTATCATCTCGGATGTAGTATTTTACAACATTCCTGACGTATCGGCCCCTACTTCTCGGTGGGAACATTATATTCGTCTATAACGTAACATAACCAAACCTAACCCATCTAGCCCCTCGCTGGTAATGTTTTACAGAATCCCGTCCGTTACGTCCCGTACGTCTCGATTGGGATATTAAATACGTCTACAGCGACATATATCCAAACCTAAGGCAGGCTATCATCTCGGATGTAGTATTTTACAACATTCCTGACGTATCGGCCCCTACTTCTCGGTGGGAACATTATATACGTCTATAGCGTATCACATCCTAACCAAACACATCTAGCCCCTCGCTGGTAATGTTTTACAGAATCCCGTTCCTGTCGTCCCGTACGTCTCGGTTGGGACAATATAAACGTCTACAGCGATATATATCCTAACGTAAGGCAGGCTAACATCTCGGATGTAGTATTTTACAACATTCCTGGCGTATCGGCCCCTACTTCTCGGTGGGAACATTATATAGGTCTATAACGTAATATAACATAACCTAACACATCTAGCCCCTCGCTGGTAATGTTTTACAGAATCGCGTTCATGTCGTTCCGTACGTCCCGATTGGGATATTAAATACGTCTATAGCGATATATATCCTAACCTAAGGCAGGCTATCATCTCGGATGTAGTATTTTACAACATTCCTGACGTATCGGCCCCTACTTCTCGGTGGGAACATTATATTCGTCTATAACGTAACATAACCTAACCTAACCCATCTAGCCCCTCGCTGGTAATGTTTTACAGAATCCAGTCCGTTACGTCCCGTACGTCTCGATTGGGATATTAAATACGTCTACAGCGACATATATCCAAACCTAAGGCAGGCTATCATCTCGGATGTAGTATTTTACAACATTCCTGACGTATCGGCCCCTACTTCTCGGTGGGAACATTATATACGTCTATAGCGTATCACATCCTAACCAAACACATCTAGCCCCTCGCTGGTAATGTTTTACAGAATCCCGTTCCTGTCGTCCCGTACATCTCGGTTGGGATATTATATACGTCTATAGCGTTACATATCCTAACCTAAGGCAAGCTATCATCTCGGATGTAGTATTTTAAAACATTCCTGGCGTATCGGCCCCTACTTCTCGGTGCGAACATTATATACGTCTATAGCGCATCACATCCTAACCTAACACATCTAGCCCCTCGCTGGTAATGTTTTACAGGATCCCGTTCCTGTCGTCCCGTACGTCTCGGTTGGGACATTATAAACGTCTACAGCGATATATATCCTAACGTAAGGCAGGCTAACATCGCGGATGTAGTATTTTACAACATTCCTGGCGTATCGGCCCCTACTTCTCGGTGGGAACATTATATACGTCTATAGCGTATCACATCCTAACCAAACACATCTAGCCCCTCGCTGGTAATGTTTTACAGAATCCCGTTCGTGTCGTCCCGTACGTCTCGGTTGGGACATTATATACGTCTACAGCGTTATATATCCTAACGTAAGGCAGGCTAACATCTCGGATGTAGTATTTTACAACATTCCTGGCGTATCGGCCCCAACTTCTCGGTGGGATCATTATATTCGTCTATATCGTAATATAACCAACGGTAATACATCTAGGCCCTGGCTGGTAAAGTTTTACAGAATCCCGTTCGTGTCGTCCCGTACGTCTCGGTTGGGACATTATATACGTCTACTGCGTTATATATCCTATCCTAAGGCAGGCTATCATCTCGGATGCAGTATTTTACAACATTCCTGGCGTATCGGCCCCTACATCTCGGTGCGAACATTATATACGTCCATAGCGTATCACATCCTAACCAAACACATCTAGCCCCTCGCTGGTGATGTTTTACAGAATCCCGTTCCTGTCGTCCCGTACGTCTCGGTTGGGACATTATAAACGTCTACAGCGATATATATCCTAACGTAAGGCGGGCTAACATCGCGGATGTAGTATTTTACAACATTCCTGGCGTATCGGCCCCTACTTCTCGGTGCGAACATTATATACGTCCATAGCGCATCACATCCTAACCTAACACATCTAGCCCCTCGCTGTTAATGTTTTACAGAATCCCGTTCGTGTCGTCCCGTACGTCTCGGTTGGGACATTATAAACGTCGACAGCGACATATATCCTAACGTAATTCAGGCTATCATCTCGGATGCAGTATTTTACAACATTCCTGGCGTATCGGCCCCTACTTCTCGGTGGGAACATTATATACGTCTATAGCGTATCACATCCTAACCAAACACATCTAGCCCCTCGCTGGTAATGTTTTACAGAATCCCGTTCCTGTCGTCCCGTACGTCTCGGTTGGGACATTATAAACGTCGACAGCGACATATATCCTAACGTAATTCAGGCTATCATCTCGGATGCAGTATTTTACAACATTCCTGGCGTATCGGCCCCTACTTCTCGGTGGGAACATTATATAGGTCTATAACGTAATATAACATAACCTAACACATCTAGCCCCTCGCTGGTAATGTTTTACAGAATCGCGTTCATGTCGTTCCGTACGTCTCGATTGGGATATTAAATACGTCTATAGCGATATATATCCTAACCTAAGGCAGGCTATCATCTCGGATGTAGTATTTTACAACATTCCTGACGTATCGGCCCCTACTTCTCGGTGGGAACATTATATTCGTCTATAACGTAACATAACCTAACCTAACCCATCTAGCCCCTCGCTGGTAATGTTTTACAGAATCCCGTCCGTTACGTTCCGTACGTATCGATTGGGATATTAAATACGTCTACAGCGACATATATCCAAACCTAAGGCAGGCTATCATCTCGGATGTAGTATTTTACAACATTCCTGACGTATCGGCCCCTACATCTCGGTGGGAACATTATATTCGTCTATAACGTAACATAACCTAATCTAACCCACCTAGCCCCTCGCAGGTAATGTTTTACAGAATCCCGTTCGTGTCGTCCCGTACATCTCGGTTGGTACATTATATACGTCTATAGCGTTATATATCCTATCCTAAGGCAGGCTATCATCTCGGATGCAGTGTTTTACAACATTCCTGGCGTATCGGCCCCTACTTCTCGGTGGGAACATTATATAGGTCTATAACGTAATGTAACCTAACCTAACACATCTAGCCCCTCGCTGGTAATGTTTTACAGAATCGCGTTCGTGTCGTTCCGTACGTCTCGATTGGGATATTAAATACGTCTATAGCGATATATCTCCTAACCTAAGGCAGGCTATCATCTCGGATGTAGTATTTCACAACATTCCTGGCGTATCGGCCCCTACTTCTCAGTGGGAACATTATATAGGTCTATAACGTAATATAACCTAATCGAACACATCTAGCCCCTCGCTGGTAATGTTTTACAGAATCCTGTTCGTGACGTCCCGTACATCTCGGTTGGAATATTATATACGTCTATAGCGTTATATCTCCTAACCTAAGGCAGGCTATCATCTCGGATGTAGTATTTTACAACATTCCTGACGTATCGGCCCCTACATCTCGGTGCGAACATTATATACGTCCATAGCGTATCACATCCTAACCAAACACATCTAGCCCCTCGCTGGTAATGTTTTACAGAATCCCGTTCCTGTCGTCCCGTACGTCTCGGTTGGGACAACATAAACGTCTACAGCGATATATATCCTAACGTAAGGCAGGCTAACATCTCGGATGTAGTATTCTACAACATTCCTGGCGTATCGGCCCCTACTTCTCGGTGGGAACATTATATAGGTCTATAACGTAATATAAACTAACCTAAGACATCTAGCCCCTCGCTGGTAATGTTTTACAGAATCCCGTTCGTGTCGTCCCGTACGTCTCGGTTGGGACATTATAAACGTCGACAGCGACATATATCCTAACGTAATTCAGGCTATCATCTCGGATGCAGTATTTTACAACATTCCTGGCGTATCGGCCCCTACTTCTCGGTGGGAACATTATATACGTCTATAGCGTATCACATCCTAACCAAACACATCTAGCCCCTCGCTGGTAATGTTTTACAGAATCCCGTTCCTGTCGTCCAGTACGTCTCGGTTGGGACAATATAAACGTCTACAGCGATATATATCCTAACGTAAGGCAGGCTAACATCTCGGATGTAGTATTTTACAACATTCCTGGCGTATCGGCCCCTACTTCTCGGTGGGAACATTATATACGTCTATAACGTAATATAAACTAACCTAAGACATCTAGCCCCTCGCTGGTAATGTTTTACAGAATCCCGTTCGTGTCGTCCCGTACGTCTCGGTTGGGACATTATAAACGTCGACAGCGACATATATCCTAACGTAATTCAGGCTATCATCTCGGATGCAGTATTTTACGACATTCCTGGCGTATCGGCCCCTACTTCTCGGTGGGAACATTATATAGGTCTATAACGTAATATAACATAACCTAACACATCTAGCCCCTCGCTGGTAATGTTTTACAGAAGCGCGTTCGTGTCGTTCCGTACGTCTCGATTGGGATATTAAATACGTCTATAGCGATATATATCCTAACCTAAGGCAGGCTATCATCTCGGATGTAGTATTTTACAACATTCCTGACGTATCGGCCCCTACTTCTCGGTGGGAACATTATATTCGTCTATAACGTAACATAACCAAACCTAACCCATCTAGCCCCTCGCTGGTAATGTTTTACAGAATCCCGTCCGTTACGTCCCGTACGTCTCGATTGGGATATTAAATACGTCTACAGCGACATATATCCAAACCTAAGGCAGGCTATCATCTCGGATGTAGTATTTTACAACATTCCTGACGTATCGGCCCCTACTTCTCGGTGGGAACATTATATACGTCTATAGCGTATCACATCCTAACCAAACACATCTAGCCCCTCGCTGGTAATGTTTTACAGAATCCCGTTCCTGTCGTCCCGTACGTCTCGGTTGGGACAATATAAACGTCTACAGCGATATATATCCTAACGTAAGGCAGGCTAACATCTCGGATGTAGTATTTTACAACATTCCTGGCGTATCGGCCCCTACTTCTCGGTGGGAACATTATATAGCTCTATAACGTAATATAACATAACCTAACACATCTAGCCCCTCGCTGGTAATGTTTTACAGAATCGCGTTCATGTCGTTCCGTACGTCTCGATTGGGATATTAAATACGTCTATAGCGATATATATCCTAACCTAAGGCAGGCTATCATCTCGGATGTAGTATTTTACAACATTCCTGACGTATCGGCCCCTACTTCTCGGTGGGAACATTATATTCGTCTATAACGTAACATAACCTAACCTAACCCATCTAGCCCCTCGCTGGTAATGTTTTACAGAATCCAGTCCGTTACGTCCCGTACGTCTCGATTGGGATATTAAATACGTCTACAGCGACATATATCCAAACCTAAGGCAGGCTATCATCTCGGATGTAGTATTTTACAACATTCCTGACGTATCGGCCCCTACTTCTCGGTGGGAACATTATATACGTCTATAGCGTATCACATCCTAACCAAACACATCTAGCCCCTCGCTGGTAATGTTTTACAGAATCCCGTTCCTGTCGTCCCGTACGTCTCGGTTGGGACAATATAAACGTCTACAGCGATATATATCCTAACGTAAGGCAGGCTAACATCTCGGATGTAGTATTTTACAACATTCCTGGCGTATCGGCCCCTACTTCTCGGTGGGAACATTATATAGGTCTATAACGTAATATAACATAACCTAACACATCTAGCCCCTCGCTTGTAATGTTTTACAGAATCGCGTTCATGTCGTTCCGTACGTCTCGATTGGGATATTAAATACGTCTATAGCGATATATATCCTAACCTAAGGCAGGCTATCATCTCGGATGTAGTATTTTACAACATTCCTGACGTATCGGCCCCTACTTCTCGGTGGGAACATTATATTCGTCTATAACGTAACATAACCTAACCTAACCCATCTAGCCCCTCGCTGGTAATGTTTTACAGAATCCAGTCCGTTACGTCCCGTACGTCTCGATTGGGATATTAAATACGTCTACAGCGACATATATCCAAACCTAAGGCAGGCTATCATCTCGGATGTAGTATTTTACAACATTCCTGACGTATCGGCCCCTACATCTCGGTGGGAACATTATATTCGTCTATAACGTAACATAACCTAATCTAACCCACCTAGCCCCTCGCAGGTAATGTTTTACAGAATCCCGTTCGTGTCGTCCCGTACATCTCGGTTGGGATATTATATACGTCTATAGCGTTACATATCCTAACCTAAGGCAAGCTATCATCTCGGATGTAGTATTTTAAAACATTCCTGGCGTATCGGCCCCTACTTCTCCGTGCGAACATTATATACGTCTATCGCGCATCACATCCTAACCTAACACATCTAGCCCCTCGCTGGTAATGTTTTACAGGATCCCGTTCCTGTCGTCCCGTACGTCTCGGTTGGGACATTATAAACGTCTACAGCGATATATATCCTAACGTAAGGCAGGCTAACATCGCGGATGTAGTATTTTACAACATTCCTGGCGTATCGGCCCCTACTTCTCGGTGGGAACATTATATACGTCTATAGCGTATCACATCCTAACCAAACACATCTAGCCCCTCGCTGGTAATGTTTTACAGAATCCCGTTCGTGTCGTCCCGTACGTCTCGGTTGGGACATTATATACGTCTGCAGCGTTATATATCCTAACGTAAGGCAGGCTAACATCTCGGATGTAGTATTTTACAACATTCCTGACGTATCGGCCCCTACATCTCGGTGGGAACATTATATTCGTCTATAACGTAACATAACCTAATCTAACCCACCTAGCCCCTCGCAGGTAATGTTTTACAGAATCCCGTTCGTGTCGTCCCGTACATCTCGGTTGGGATATTATATACGTCTATAGCGTTACATATCCTAACCTAAGGCAAGCTATCATCTCGGATGTAGTATTTTAAAACATTCCTGGCGTATCGGCCCCTACTTCTCCGTGCGAACATTATATACGTCTATAGCGCATCACATCCTAACCTAACACATCTAGCCCCTCGCTGGTAATGTTTTACAGGATCCCGTTCCTGTCGTCCCGTACGTCTCGGTTGGGACATTATAAACGTCTACAGCGATATATATCCTAACGTAAGGCAGGCTAACATCGCGGATGTAGTATTTTACAACATTCCTGGCGTATCGGCCCCTACTTCTCGGTGGGAACATTATATACGTCTATAGCGTATCACATCCTAACCAAACACATCTAGCCCCTCGCTGGTAATGTTTTACAGAATCCCGTTCGTGTCGTCCCGTACGTCTCGGTTGGGACATTATATACGTCTGCAGCGTTATATATCCTAACGTAAGGCAGGCTAACATCTCGGATGTAGTATTTTACAACATTCCTGGCGTATCGGCCCCAACTTCTCGGTGGGATCATTATATTCGTCTATATCGTAATATAACCAACGGTAATACATCTAGGCCCTGGCTGGTAAAGTTTTACAGAATCCCGTTCGTGTCGTCCCGTACGTCTCGGTTGGGACATTATATACGTCTACTGCGTTATATATCCTATCCTAAGGCAGGCTATCATCTCGGATGCAGTATTTTACAACATTCCTGGCGTATCGGCCCCTACATCTCGGTGCGAACATTATATACGTCCATAGCGTATCACATCCTAACCAAACACATCTAGCCCCTCGCTGGTGATGTTTTACAGAATCCCGTTCCTGTCGTCCCGTACGTCTCGGTTGGGACATTATAAACGTCTACAGCGATATATATCCTAACGTAAGGCGGGCTAACATCGCGGATGTAGTATTTTACAACATTCCTGGCGTATCGGCCCCTACTTCTCGGTGCGAACATTATATACGTCCATAGCGCATCACATCCTAACCTAACACATCTAGCCCCTCGCTGTTAATGTTTTACAGAATCCCGTTCGTGTCGTCCCGTACGTCTCGGTTGGGACATTATAAACGTCGACAGCGACATATATCCTAACGTAATTCAGGCTATCATCTCGGATGCAGTATTTTACAACATTCCTGGCGTATCGGCCCATACTTCTCGGTGGGAACATTATATACGTCTATAGCGTATCACATCCTAACCAAACACATCTAGCCCCTCGCTGGTAATGTTTTACAGAATCCCGTTCCTGTCGTCCCGTACGTCTCGGTTGGGACATTATAAACGTCGACAGCGACATATATCCTAACGTAATTCAGGCTATCATCTCGGATGCAGTATTTTACAACATTCCTGGCGTATCGGCCCCTACTTCTCGGTGGGAACATTATATAGGTCTATAACGTAATATAACATAACCTAACACATCTAGCCCCTCGCTGGTAATGTTTTACAGAATCGCGTTCATGTCGTTCCGTACGTCTCGATTGGGATATTAAATACGTCTATAGCGATATATATCCTAACCTAAGGCAGGCTATCATCTCGGATGTAGTATTTTACAACATTCCTGACGTATCGGCCCCTACTTCTCGGTGGGAACATTATATTCGTCTATAACGTAACATAACCTAACCTAACCCATCTAGCCCCTCGCTGGTAATGTTTTACAGAATCCCGTCCGTTACGTTCCGTACGTCTCGATTGGGATATTAAATACGTCTACAGCGACATATATCCAAACCTAAGGCAGGCTATCATCTCGGATGTAGTATTTTACAACATTCCTGACGTATCGGCCCCTACATCTCGGTGGGAACATTATATTCGTCTATAACGTAACATAACCTAATCTAACCCACCTAGCCCCTCGCAGGTAATGTTTTACAGAATCCCGTTCGTGTCGTCCCGTACATCTCGGTTGGTACATTATATACGTCTATAGCGTTATATATCCTATCCTAAGGCAGGCTATCATCTCGGATGCAGTGTTTTACAACATTCCTGGCGTATCGGCCCCTACTTCTCGGTGGGAACATTATATAGGTCTATAACGTAATGTAACCTAACCTAACACATCTAGCCCCTCGCTGGTAATGTTTTACAGAATCGCGTTCGTGTCGTTCCGTACGTCTCGATTGGGATATTAAATACGTCTATAGCGATATATCTCCTAACCTAAGGCAGGCTATCATCTCGGATGTAGTATTTCACAACATTCCTGGCGTATCGGCCCCTACTTCTCAGTGGGAACATTATATAGGTCTATAACGTAATATAACCTAATCGAACACATCTAGCCCCTCGCTGGTAATGTTTTACAGAATCCTGTTCGTGACGTCCTGTACATCTCGGTGGGAATATTATATACGACTATAGCGTTATATCTCCTAACCTAAGGCAGGCTATCATCTCGGATGTAGTATTTTACAACATTCCTGACGTATCGGCCCCTACATCTCGGTGCGAACATTATATACGTCCATAGCGTATCACATCCTAACCAAACACATCTAGCCCCTCGCTGGTAATGTTTTACAGAATCCCGTTCCTGTCGTCCCGTACGTCTCGTTTGGGACAACATAAACGTCCACAGCGATATATATCCTAACGTAAGGCAGGCTAACATCTCGGATGTAGTATTCTACAACATTCCTGGCGTATCGGCCCCTACTTCTCGGTGGGAACATTATATACGTCTATAGCGTATCACATCCTAACCTAACCCATCTAGCCTCTCGCTGGTAATGTTTTACAGAATCCCGTTCGTGTCGTCCCGTACGTCTCGGTTGGGACATTATATACGTCTACAGCGTTATATATCCTAACCTAAGGCAGGCTATCATCTCGGATGTAGTATTTTACAACATTCCTGGCGTATCGGCCCCTACTTCTCGGTGGGATCATTATTTTCGTCTATAACGTAATATCACCTAACCTAACACATCTAGGCCCTTGCTGGTAATGTTTTACAGAATCCCGTTCGTGTCGTCCCGTACGTCTCGGTTGGGACATTATATAAGTCTACAGCGTTATATATCATATCCTAAGGCAGGATATCATCTCGGATGCAGTATTTTACAACATGCCTGGCGTATCGGCCCCTACTACTCGGTGGGAACATTATATTCGTCTATAACGTACCACAACCAAACATAACACATCTAGCCCCTCGCTGGTAATATTTTACTGAATCCCGTTCGTGTCGTCCCCTACGTCTCGGTTGGTACATTATATACGTCTATAGCGTTATATATCCTAACCTAAGACAGGCTATCATCTCGGATGTAGTATTTTACAACATTCCTGGCGTATCGGCCCCTACATCTCGGTGCGAACATTATATTCGTCTATAACGTAACATAACCTAATCTAACCCACCTAGCCCCTCGCAGGTAATGTTTTACAGAATCCCGTTCGTGTCGTCCCGTACATCTCGGTTGGGATATTATATACGTCTATAGCGTTACATATCCTAACCTAAGGCAAGCTATCATCTCGGATGTAGTATTTTAAAACATTCCTGGCGTATCGGCCCCTACTTCTCAGTGGGAACATTATATAGGTCTATAACGTAATATAACCTAATCGAACACATCTAGCCCCTCGCTGGTAATGTTTTACAGAATCCTGTTCGTGACGTCCCGTACATCTCGGTTGGAATATTATATACGTCTATAGCGTTATATCTCCTAACCTAAGGCAGGCTATCATCTCGGATGTAGTATTTTACAACATTCCTGGCGTATCGGCCCCTACATCTCGGTGCGAACATTATATACGTCCATAGCGTATCACATCCTAACCAAACACATCTAGCCCCTCGCTGGTAATGTTTTACAGGATCCCGTTCCTGTCGTCCCGTACGTCTCGGTTGGGACATTATAAACGTCTACAGCGATATATATCCTAACGTAAGGCAGGCTAACATCGCGGATGTAGTATTTTACAACATTCCTGGCGTATCGGCCCCTACTTCTCGGTGCGAACATTATATACGTCTATAGCGCATCACATCCTAACCTAACACATCTAGCCCCTCGCTGTTAATGTTTTACAGAATCCCGTTCCTGTCGTCCCATACGTCTCGGTTGGGACATTATAAACGTCTACAGCGATATATATCCTAACGTAAGGCAGGCTAACATCTCGGATGTAGTATTTTACAACATTCCTGGCGTATCGGCCCCTCCTTCTCGGTGGGATCATTATATTCGTCTATATCGTAATATAACCTACCGTAACACATCTAGGCCCTGGCTGGTAATGTTTTACAGAATTTCGTTCGTAACCTCCCGTACATCTCGGTTGGAATATTATATACGTCTATAGCGTTATATATCCTAACCTAAGGCAGGCTATCATCTCGGATGTAGTATTTTACAACATTCGTGGCGTATCGGCCCCTACTTCTCGGTGGGAACATTATATACGTCTATAGCGTATCACATCCTAACCTAACCCATCTAGCCTCTCGCTGGTAATGTTTTACAGAATCCCGTTCGTGTCGTCCCGTACGTCTCGGTTGGGATATTATATACGTCTACAGCGTTATATATCCTAACGTAAGGCAGGCTAACATCTCGGATGTAGTATTTTACAACATTCCTGGCGTATCGGCCCCAACTTCTCGGTGGGATCATTATATTCGTCTATATCGTAATATAACCAACGGTAATACATCTAGGCCCTGGCTGGTAAAGTTTTACAGAATCCCGTTCGTGTCGTCCCGTACGTCTCGGTTGGGACATTATATACGTCTACTGCGTTATATATCCTATCCTAAGGGAGGCTATCATCTCGGATGCAGTATTTTACAACATTCCTGGCGTATCGGCCCCTACATCTCGGTGCGAACATTATATACGTCCATAGCGTATCACATCCTAACCAAACACATCTAGCCCCTCGCTGGTGATGTTTTACAGAATCCCGTTCCTGTCGTCCCGTACGTCTCGGTTGGGACATTATAAACGTCTACAGCGATATATATCCTAACGTAAGGCGGGCTAACATCGCGGATGTAGTATTTTACAACATTCCTGGCGTATCGGCCCCTACTTCTCGGTGCGAACATTATATACGTCCATAGCGCATCACATCCTAACCTAACACATCTAGCCCCTCGCTGTTAATGTTTTACAGAATCCCGTTCGTGTCGTCCCGTACGTCTCGGTTGGGACATTATAAACGTCGACAGCGACATATATCCTAACGTAATTCAGGCTATCATCTCGGATGCAGTATTTTACAACATTCCTGGCGTATCGGCCCCTACTTCTCGGTGGGAACATTATATACGTCTATAGCGTATCACATCCTAACCAAACACATCTAGCCCCTCGCTGGTAATGTTTTACAGAATCCCGTTCCTGTCGTCCCGTACGTCTCGGTTGGGACATTATAAACGTCGACAGCGACATATATCCTAACGTAATTCAGGCTATCATCTCGGATGCAGTATTTTACAACATTCCTGGCGTATCGGCCCCTACTTCTCGGTGGGAACATTATATAGGTCTATAACGTAATATAACATAACCTAACACATCTAGCCCCTCGCTGGTAATGTTTTACAGAATCGCGTTCATGTCGTTCCGTACGTCTCGATTGGGATATTAAATACGTCTATAGCGATATATATCCTAACCTAAGGCAGGCTATCATCTCGGATGTAGTATTTTACAACATTCCTGACGTATCGGCCCCTACTTCTCGGTGGGAACATTATATTCGTCTATAACGTAACATAACCTAACCTAACCCATCTAGCCCCTCGCTGGTAATGTTTTACAGAATCCCGTCCGTTACGTTCCGTACGTCTCGATTGGGATATTAAATACGTCTACAGCGACATATATCCAAACCTAAGGCAGGCTATCATCTCGGATGTAGTATTTTACAACATTCCTGACGTATCGGCCCCTACATCTCGGTGGGAACATTATATTCGTCTATAACGTAACATAACCTAATCTAACCCACCTAGCCCCTCGCAGGTAATGTTTTACAGAATCCCGTTCGTGTCGTCCCGTACATCTCGGTTGGTACATTATATACGTCTATAGCGTTATATATCCTATCCTAAGGCAGGCTATCATCTCGGATGCAGTGTTTTACAACATTCCTGGCGTATCGGCCCCTACTTCTCGGTGGGAACATTATATAGGTCTATAACGTAATGTAACCTAACCTAACACATCTAGCCCCTCGCTGGTAATGTTTTACAGAATCGCGTTCGTGTCGTTCCGTACGTCTCGATTGGGATATTAAATACGTCTATAGCGATATATCTCCTAACCTAAGGCAGGCTATCATCTCGGATGTAGTATTTCACAACATTCCTGGCGTATCGGCCCCTACTTCTCAGTGGGAACATTATATAGGTCTATAACGTAATATAACCTAATCGAACACATCTAGCCCCTCGCTGGTAATGTTTTACAGAATCCTGTTCGTGACGTCCCGTACATCTCGGTTGGAATATTATATACGTCTATAGCGTTATATCTCCTAACCTAAGGCAGGCTATCATCTCGGATGTAGTATTTTACAACATTCCTGACGTATCGGCCCCTACATCTCGGTGCGAACATTATATACGTCCATAGCGTATCACGTCCTAACCAAACACATCTAGCCCCTCGCTGGTAATGTTTTACAGAATCCCGTTCCTGTCGTCCCGTACGTCTCGTTTGGGACAACATAAACGTCCACAGCGATATATATCCTAACGTAAGGCAGGCTAACATCTCGGATGTAGTATTCTACAACATTCCTGGCGTATCGGCCCCTACTTCTCGGTGGGAACATTATATACGTCTATAGCGTATCACATCCTAACCTAACCCATCTAGCCTCTCGCTGGTAATGTTTTACAGAATCCCGTTCGTGTCGTCCCGTACGTCTCGGTTGGGACATTATATACGTCTACAGCGTTATATATCCTAACCTAAGGCAGGCTATCATCTCGGATGTAGTATTTTACAACATTCCTGGCGTATCGGCCCCTACTTCTCGGTGGGATCATTATTTTCGTCTATAACGTAATATCACCTAACCTAACACATCTAGGCCCTTGCTGGTAATGTTTTACAGAATCCCGTTCGTGTCGTCCCGTACGTCTCGGTTGGGACATTATATAAGTCTACAGCGTTATATATCATATCCTAAGGCAGGATATCATCTCGGATGCAGTATTTTACAACATGCCTGGCGTATCGGCCCCTACTACTCGGTGGGAACATTATATTCGTCTATAACGTACCACAACCAAACATAACACATCTAGCCCCTCGCTGGTAATATTTTACTGAATCCCGTTCGTGTCGTCCCCTACGTCTCGGTTGGTACATTATATACGTCTATAGCGTTATATATCCTAACCTAAGACAGGCTATCATCTCGGATGTAGTATTTTACAACATTCCTGGCGTATCGGCCCCTACATCTCGGTGCGAACATTATATTCGTCTATAACGTAACATAACCTAATCTAACCCACCTAGCCCCTCGCAGGTAATGTTTTACAGAATCCCGTTCGTGTCGTCCCGTACATCTCGGTTGGGATATTATATACGTCTATAGCGTTACATATCCTAACCTAAGGCAAGCTATCATCTCGGATGTAGTATTTTAAAACATTCCTGGCGTATCGGCCCCTACTTCTCAGTGGGAACATTATATAGGTCTATAACGTAATATAACCTAATCGAACACATCTAGCCCCTCGCTGGTAATGTTTTACAGAATCCTGTTCGTGACGTCCCGTACATCTCGGTTGGAATATTATATACGTCTATAGCGTTATATCTCCTAACCTAAGGCAGGCTATCATCTCGGATGTAGTATTTTACAACATTCCTGGCGTATCGGCCCCTACATCTCGGTGCGAACATTATATACGTCCATAGCGTATCACATCCTAACCAAACACATCTAGCCCCTCGCTGGTAATGTTTTACAGGATCCCGTTCCTGTCGTCTCGTACGTCTCGGTTGGGACATTATAAACGTCTACAGCGATATATATCCTAACGTAAGGCAGGCTAACATCGCGGATGTAGTATTTTACAACATTCCTGGCGTATCGGCCCCTACTTCTCGGTGCGAACATTATATACGTCTATAGCGCATCACATCCTAACCTAACACATCTAGCCCCTCGCTGTTAATGTTTTACAGAATCCCGTTCCTGTCGTCCCATACGTCTCGGTTGGGACATTATAAACGTCTACAGCGATATATATCCTAACGTAAGGCAGGCTAACATCTCGGATGTAGTATTTTACAACATTCCTGGCGTATCGGCCCCTCCTTCTCGGTGGGATCATTATATTCGTCTATATCGTAATATAACCTACCGTAACACATCTAGGCCCTGGCTGGTAATGTTTTACAGAATTTCGTTCGTAACCTCCCGTACATCTCGGTTGGAATATTATATACGTCTATAGCGTTATATATCCTAACCTAAGGCAGGCTATCATCTCGGATGTAGTATTTTACAACATTCGTGGCGTATCGGCCCCTACTTCTCGGTGGGAACATTATATACGTCTATAGCGTATCACATCCTAACCTAACCCATCTAGCCTCTCGCTGGTAATGTTTTACAGAATCCCGTTCGTGTCGTCCCGTACGTCTCGGTTGGGATATTATATACGTCTACAGCGTTATATATCCTAACCTAAGGCAGGCTAACATCTCGGATGTAGTATTTTACATCATTCCTGGCGTATCGGCCCCTACTTCTCGGTGGGATCATTATTTTCGTCTATAACGTAATATAACCTAACCTAACACATCTAGGCCCTGGCTGGTAATGTTTTACAGAATCCCGTTCGTGTCGTCCCGTACGTCTCGGTTGGTACATTATATACGTCTATAGCGTAATATATCCTAACCTAAGGCAGGCTATCATCTCGGATGTAGTATTTTACAACATTCCTGGCGTATCGGCCCCTACATCTCGGTGCGAACATTATATACGTCTATAGCGTATCACATCCTAACCAAACACATCTAGCCCCTCGCTGGTAATGTTTTACAAAATCCCGTTCCTGTCGTCCCGTACGTCTCGGTTGGGACAATATAAACGACTACAGCGATATATATCCTAACGTAAGGCAGGCTAACATCTCGGATGTTGTATTTTACAACATTCCTGGCGTATCGGCCCCTACTTCTCGGTGGGATCATTATTTTCGTCTATAACGTAATGTAACCTAACCTAACACATCTAGGCCCTGGCTGGTAATGTTTTACAGAATCCCGTTCGTGTCGTCCCGTACATCTCGGTTGGGACATTATAAACGTCTACAGCGATATATATCCTAACGTAAGGCAGGCTAACATCTCGGATGTAGTATTCTACAACATTCCTGGCGTATCGGCCCCTACTTCTCGGTGGGAACATTATATAGGTCTATAACGTAATATAAACTAACCTAAGACATCTAGCCCCTCGCTGGTAATGTTTTACAGAATCCCGTTCGTGTCGTCCCGTACGTCTCGGTTGGGACATTATAAACGTCGACAGCGACATATATCCTAACGTAATTCAGGCTATCATCTCGGATGCAGTATTTTACAACATTCCTGGCGTATCGGCCCCTCCTTCTCGGTGGGAACATTATATACGTCTATAGCGTATCACATCCTAACCAAACACATCTAGCCCCTCGCTGGTAATGTTTTACAGAATCCCGTTCCTGTCGTCCCGTACGTCTCGGTTGGGACAATATAAACGTCTACAGCGATATATATCCTAACGTAAGGCAGGCTAACATCTCGGATGTAGTATTTTACAACATTCCTGGCGTATCGGCCCCTACTTCTCGGTGGGATCATTATTTTCGTCTATAACGTAATGTAACCTAACCTAACACATCTAGGCCCTGGCTGGTAATGTTTTACAGAATCCCGTTCGTGTCGTCCCGTACGTCTCGGTTGGGACATTATAAACGTCTACAGCGATATATATCCTAACGTAAGGCAGGCTAACATCTCGGATGTAGTATTCTACAACATTCCTGGCGTATCGGCCCCTACTTCTCGGTGGGAACATTATATAGGTCTATAACGTAATATAAACTAACCTAAGACATCTAGCCCCTCGCTGGTAATGTTTTACTGAATCCCGTTCGTGTAGTCCCCTACGTCTCGGTTGGGACATTATATACGTCTACAGCGACATATATCCAAACCTAAGGCAGGCTATCATCTCGGATGTAGTATTTTACAACATTCCTGACGTATCGGCCCCTACTTCTCGGTGGGAACATTATATTCGTCTATAACGTAACATAACCTAATCTAACGCACCTAGCCCCTCGCTGGTAATGTTTTACAGAATCCCGTTCGTGTCGTCCCGTACATCTCGGTTGGGATATTATATACGTCTATAGCGTTACATATCCTAACCTAAGGCAGGCTATCATCTCGGATGTAGTATTTTACAACATTCCTGGCGTATCGGCCCCTACTTCTCGGTGCGAACATTATATACGTCTATAGCGCATCACATCCTAACCTAACACATCTAGCCCCTCGCTGTTAATGTTTTACAGAATCCCGTTCCTGTCGTCCCATACGTCTCGGTTGGGACATTATAAACGTCTACAGCGATATATATCCTAACGTAAGGCAGGCTAACATCTCGGATGTAGTATTTTACAACATTCCTGGCGTATCGGCCCCTCCTTCTCGGTGGGATCATTATATTCGTCTATATCGTAATATAACCTACCGTAACACATCTAGGCCCTGGCTGGTAATGTTTTACAGAATTTCGTTCGTGACCTCCCGTACATCTCGGTTGGAATATTATATACGTCTATAGCGTTATATATCCTAACCTAAGGCAGGCTATCATCTCGGATGTAGTATTTTACAACATTCCTGGCGTATCGGCCCCTACTTCTCGGTGGGATCATTATTTTCGTCTATAACGTAATGTAACCTAACCTAACACATCTAGGCCCTGGCTGGTAATGTTTTACAGAATCCCGTTCGTGTCGTCCCGTACGTCTCGGTTGGGACATTATATACGTCTACAGCGTTATATATCCTAACCTAAGGCAGGCTAACATCTCGGATGTAGTATTTTACAACATTCCTGGCGTATCGGCCCCTACTTCTCGGTGGGATCATTATTTTCGTCTATAACGTAATATAACCTAACCTAACACATCTAGCCCCTCGCTGGTAATGTTTTACAGAATCGCGTTCATGTCGTTCCGTACGTCTCGATTGGGATATTATATAAGTCTACAGCGTTATATATCATATCCTAAGGCAGGCTATCATCTCGGATGTAGTATTTTACAACATTCCTGACGTATCGGCCCCTACTTCTCGGTGGGAACATTATATTCGTCTATAACGTAACATAACCTAACCTAACCCATCTAGCCCCTCGCTGGTAATGTTTTACAGAATCCCGTCCGTTACGTCCCGTACGTCTCTATTGGGATATTAAATACGTCTACAGCGACATATATCCAAACCTAAGGCAGGCTATCATCTCGGATGTAGTATTTTACAACATTCCTGACGTATCGGCCCCTACTTCTCGGTGGGAACATTATATTCGTCTATAACGTAACATAACCTAACCTAACCCATCTAGCCCCTCGCTGGTAATGTTTTACAGAATCCCGTCCGTTACGTTCCGTACGTCTCGATTGGGATATTAAATACGTCTACAGCGACATATATCCAAACCTAAGGCAGGCTATCATCTCGGATGTAGTATTTTACAACATTCCTGACGTATCGGCCCCTACATCTCGGTGGGAACATTATATTCGTCTATAACGTAACATAACCTAATCTAACCCACCTAGCCCCTCGCAGGTAATGTTTTACAGAATCCCGTTCGTGTCGTCCCGTACATCTCGGTTGGTACATTATATACGTCTATAGCGTTATATATCCTATCCTAAGGCAGGCTATCATCTCGGATGCAGTGTTTTACAACATTCCTGGCGTATCGGCCCCTACTTCTCGGTGGGAACATTATATAGGTCTATAACGTAATGTAACCTAACCTAACACATCTAGCCCCTCGCTGGTAATGTTTTACAGAATCGCGTTCGTGTCGTTCCGTACGTCTCGATTGGGATATTAAATACGTCTATAGCGATATATCTCCTAACCTAAGGCAGGCTATCATCTCGGATGTAGTATTTCACAACATTCCTGGCGTATCGGCCCCTACTTCTCAGTGGGAACATTATATAGGTCTATAACGTAATATAACCTAATCGAACACATCTAGCCCCTCGCTGGTAATGTTTTACAGAATCCTGTTCGTGACGTCCCGTACATCTCGGTTGGAATATTATATACGTCTATAGCGTTATATCTCCTAACCTAAGGCAGGCTATCATCTCGGATGTAGTATTTTACAACATTCCTGACGTATCGGCCCCTACATCTCGGTGCGAACATTATATACGTCCATAGCGTATCACGTCCTAACCAAACACATCTAGCCCCTCGCTGGTAATGTTTTACAGAATCCCGTTCCTGTCGTCCCGTACGTCTCGTTTGGGACAACATAAACGTCCACAGCGATATATATCCTAACGTAAGGCAGGCTAACATCTCGGATGTAGTATTCTACAACATTCCTGGCGTATCGGCCCCTACTTCTCGGTGGGAACATTATATACGTCTATAGCGTATCACATCCTAACCTAACCCATCTAGCCTCTCGCTGGTAATGTTTTACAGAATCCCGTTCGTGTCGTCCCGTACGTCTCGGTTGGGACATTATATACGTCTACAGCGTTATATATCCTAACCTAAGGCAGGCTATCATCTCGGATGTAGTATTTTACAACATTCCTGGCGTATCGGCCCCTACTTCTCGGTGGGATCATTATTTTCGTCTATAACGTAATATCACCTAACCTAACACATCTAGGCCCTTGCTGGTAATGTTTTACAGAATCCCGTTCGTGTCGTCCCGTACGTCTCGGTTGGGACATTATATAAGTCTACAGCGTTATATATCATATCCTAAGGCAGGATATCATCTCGGATGCAGTATTTTACAACATGCCTGGCGTATCGGCCCCTACTACTCGGTGGGAACATTATATTCGTCTATAACGTACCACAACCAAACATAACACATCTAGCCCCTCGCTGGTAATATTTTACTGAATCCCGTTCGTGTCGTCCCCTACGTCTCGGTTGGTACATTATATACGTCTATAGCGTTATATATCCTAACCTAAGACAGGCTATCATCTCGGATGTAGTATTTTACAACATTCCTGGCGTATCGGCCCCTACATCTCGGTGCGAACATTATATTCGTCTATAACGTAACATAACCTAATCTAACCCACCTAGCCCCTCGCAGGTAATGTTTTACAGAATCCCGTTCGTGTCGTCCCGTACATCTCGGTTGGGATATTATATACGTCTATAGCGTTACATATCCTAACCTAAGGCAAGCTATCATCTCGGATGTAGTATTTTAAAACATTCCTGGCGTATCGGCCCCTACTTCTCAGTGGGAACATTATATAGGTCTATAACGTAATATAACCTAATCGAACACATCTAGCCCCTCGCTGGTAATGTTTTACAGAATCCTGTTCGTGACGTCCCGTACATCTCGGTTGGAATATTATATACGTCTATAGCGTTATATCTCCTAACCTAAGGCAGGCTATCATCTCGGATGTAGTATTTTACAACATTCCTGGCGTATCGGCCCCTACATCTCGGTGCGAACATTATATACGTCCATAGCGTATCACATCCTAACCAAACACATCTAGCCCCTCGCTGGTAATGTTTTACAGGATCCCGTTCCTGTCGTCCCGTACGTCTCGGTTGGGACATTATAAACGTCTACAGCGATATATATCCTAACGTAAGGCAGGCTAACATCGCGGATGTAGTATTTTACAACATTCCTGGCGTATCGGCCCCTACTTCTCGGTGCGAACATTATATACGTCTATAGCGCATCACATCCTAACCTAACACATCTAGCCCCTCGCTGTTAATGTTTTACAGAATCCCGTTCCTGTCGTCCCATACGTCTCGGTTGGGACATTATAAACGTCTACAGCGATATATATCCTAACGTAAGGCAGGCTAACATCTCGGATGTAGTATTTTACAACATTCCTGGCGTATCGGCCCCTCCTTCTCGGTGGGATCATTATATTCGTCTATATCGTAATATAACCTACCGTAACACATCTAGGCCCTGGCTGGTAATGTTTTACAGAATTTCGTTCGTAACCTCCCGTACATCTCGGTTGGAATATTATATACGTCTATAGCGTTATATATCCTAACCTAAGGCAGGCTATCATCTCGGATGTAGTATTTTACAACATTCGTGGCGTATCGGCCCCTACTTCTCGGTGGGAACATTATATACGTCTATAGCGTATCACATCCTAACCTAACCCATCTAGCCTCTCGCTGGTAATGTTTTACAGAATCCCGTTCGTGTCGTCCCGTACGTCTCGGTTGGGATATTATATACGTCTACAGCGTTATATATCCTAACCTAAGGCAGGCTAACATCTCGGATGTAGTATTTTACATCATTCCTGGCGTATCGGCCCCTACTTCTCGGTGGGATCATTATTTTCGTCTATAACGTAATATAACCTAACCTAACACATCTAGGCCCTGGCTGGTAATGTTTTACAGAATCCCGTTCGTGTCGTCCCGTACGTCTCGGTTGGTACATTATATACGTCTATAGCGTAATATATCCTAACCTAAGGCAGGCTATCATCTCGGATGTAGTATTTTACAACATTCCTGGCGTATCGGCCCCTACATCTCGGTGCGAACATTATATACGTCTATAGCGTATCACATCCTAACCAAACACATCTAGCCCCTCGCTGGTAATGTTTTACAAAATCCCGTTCCTGTCGTCCCGTACGTCTCGGTTGGGACAATATAAACGACTACAGCGATATATATCCTAACGTAAGGCAGGCTAACATCTCGGATGTAGTATTTTACAACATTCCTGGCGTATCGGCCCCTACTTCTCGGTGGGATCATTATTTTCGTCTATAACGTAATGTAACCTAACCTAACACATCTAGGCCCTGGCTGGTAATGTTTTACAGAATCCCGTTCGTGTCGTCCCGTACATCTCGGTTGGGACATTATAAACGTCTACAGCGATATATATCCTAACGTAAGGCAGGCTAACATCTCGGATGTAGTATTCTACAACATTCCTGGCGTATCGGCCCCTACTTCTCGGTGGGAACATTATATAGGTCTATAACGTAATATAAACTAACCTAAGACATCTAGCCCCTCGCTGGTAATGTTTTACAGAATCCCGTTCGTGTCGTCCCGTACGTCTCGGTTGGGACATTATAAACGTCGACAGCGACATATATCCTAACGTAATTCAGGCTATCATCTCGGATGCAGTATTTTACAACATTCCTGGCGTATCGGCCCCTCCTTCTCGGTGGGAACATTATATACGTCTATAGCGTATCACATCCTAACCAAACACATCTAGCCCCTCGCTGGTAATGTTTTACAGAATCCCGTTCCTGTCGTCCCGTACGTCTCGGTTGGGACAATATAAACGTCTACAGCGATATATATCCTAACGTAAGGCAGGCTAACATCTCGGATGTAGTATTTTACAACATTCCTGGCGTATCGGCCCCTACTTCTCGGTGGGATCATTATTTTCGTCTATAACGTAATGTAACCTAACCTAACACATCTAGGCCCTGGCTGGTAATGTTTTACAGAATCCCGTTCGTGTCGTCCCGTACGTCTCGGTTGGGACATTATAAACGTCTACAGCGATATATATCCTAACGTAAGGCAGGCTAACATCTCGGATGTAGTATTCTACAACATTCCTGGCGTATCGGCCCCTACTTCTCGGTGGGAACATTATATAGGTCTATAACGTAATATAAACTAACCTAAGACATCTAGCCCCTCGCTGGTAATGTTTTACTGAATCCCGTTCGTGTAGTCCCCTACGTCTCGGTTGGGACATTATATACGTCTACAGCGACATATATCCAAACCTAAGGCAGGCTATCATCTCGGATGTAGTATTTTACAACATTCCTGACGTATCGGCCCCTACTTCTCGGTGGGAACATTATATTCGTCTGTAACGTAACATAACCTAATCTAACGCACCTAGCCCCTCGCTGGTAATGTTTTACAGAATCCCGTTCGTGTCGTCCCGTACATCTCGGTTGGGATATTATATACGTCTATAGCGTTACATATCCTAACCTAAGGCAGGCTATCATCTCGGATGTAGTATTTTACAACATTCCTGGCGTATCGGCCCCTACTTCTCGGTGCGAACATTATATACGTCTATAGCGCATCACATCCTAACCTAACACATCTAGCCCCTCGCTGTTAATGTTTTACAGAATCCCGTTCCTGTCGTCCCATACGTCTCGGTTGGGACATTATAAACGTCTACAGCGATATATATCCTAACGTAAGGCAGGCTAACATCTCGGATGTAGTATTTTACAACATTCCTGGCGTATCGGCCCCTCCTTCTCGGTGGGATCATTATATTCGTCTATATCGTAATATAACCTACCGTAACACATCTAGGCCCTGGCTGGTAATGTTTTACAGAATTTCGTTCGTGACCTCCCGTACATCTCGGTTGGAATATTATATACGTCTATAGCGTTATATATCCTAACCTAAGGCAGGCTATCATCTCGGATGTAGTATTTTACAACATTCCTGGCGTATCGGCCCCTACTTCTCGGTGGGATCATTATTTTCGTCTATAACGTAATGTAACCTAACCTAACACATCTAGGCCCTGGCTGGTAATGTTTTACAGAATCCCGTTCGTGTCGTCCCGTACGTCTCGGTTGGGACATTATATACGTCTACAGCGTTATATATCCTAACCTAAGGCAGGCTAACATCTCGGATGTAGTATTTTACAACATTCCTGGCGTATCGGCCCCTACTTCTCGGTGGGATCATTATTTTCGTCTATAACGTAATATAACCTAACCTAACACATCTAGCCCCTCGCTGGTAATGTTTTACAGAATCGCGTTCATGTCGTTCCGTACGTCTCGATTGGGATATTATATAAGTCTACAACGTTATATATCATATCCTAAGGCAGGCTATCATCTCGGATGTAGTATTTTACAACATTCCTGACGTATCGGCCCCTACTTCTCGGTGGGAACATTATATTCGTCTATAACGTAACATAACCTAACCTAACCCATCTAGCCCCTCGCTGGTAATGTTTTACAGAATCCCGTCCGTTACGTCCCGTACGTCTCTATTGGGATATTAAATACGTCTACAGCGACATATATCCAAACCTAAGGCAGGCTATCATCTCGGATGTAGTATTTTACAACATTCCTGCCGTATCGGACCCTACATCTCGGTGGGAACATTATATTCGTCTATAACGTAACATAACCTAATCTAACCCACCTAGCCCCTCGCAGGTAATGTTTTACAGAATCCCGTTCGTGTCGTCCCGTACATCTCGGTTGGGATATTATATACGTCTACAGCGATATATATCCTAACGTAAGGCAGGCTAACATCTCGGATGTAGTATTTTACAACATTCCTGGCGTATCGGCCCCAACTTCTCGGTGGGATCATTATATTCGTCTATATCGTAATATAACCTACCGTAATACATCTAGGCCCTGGCTGGTAAAGTTTTACAGAATCCCGTTCGTGTCGTCCCGTACGTCTCGGTTGGGACATTATATACGTCTACTGCGTTATATATCCTATCCTAAGGCAGGCTATCATCTCGGATACAGTATTTTACAACATTCCTGGCGTATCGGCCCCTACTTCTCGGTGGGAACATTATATAGGTCTATAACGTAATGTAACCTAACCTAACACATCTAGCCCCTCGCTGGTAATGTTTTACAGCATCGCGTTCGTGTCGTTCCGTACGTCTCGATTGGGATATTAAATACGTCTATAGCGATATATCTCCTAACCTAAGGCAGGCTATCATCTCGGATGTAGTATTTCACAACATTCCTGGCGTATCGGCCCCTACTTCTCAGTGGGAACATTATATAGGTCTATAACGTAATATAAACTAATCGAACACATCTAGCCCCTCGCTGGTAATGTTTTACAGGATCCCGTTCCTGTCGTCCCGTACGTCTCGGTTGGGACATTATAAACGTCTACAGCGATATATATCCTAACGTAAGGCAGGCTAACATCGCGGATGTAGTATTTTACAACATTCCTGGCGTATCGGCCCCTACTTCTCGGTGCGAACATTATATACGTCTATAGCGCATCACATCCTAACCTAACACATTTGGCCCCTCGCTGTTAATGTTTTACAGAATCCCGTTCCTGTCGTCCCATACGTCTCGGTTGGGACATTATAAACGTCTACAGCGATATATATCCTAACGTAAGGCAGGCTAACATCTCGGATGTAGTATTTTACAACATTCCTGGCGTATCGGCCCCTCCTTCTCGGTGGGATCATTATATTCGTCTATATCTTAATATAACCTACCGTAACACATCTAGGCCCTGGCTGGTAATGTTTTACAGAATTTCGTTCGTAACCTCCCGTACATCTCGGTTGGAATATTATATACGTCTATAGCGTTATATATCCTAACCTAAGGCAGGCTATCATCTCGGATGTAGTATTTTACAACATACCTGGCGTATCGGCCCCTACTTCTCGGTGGGAACATTATATACGTCTATAGCGTATCACATCCTAACCTAACCCATCTAGCCTCTCGCTGGTAATGTTTTACAGAATCCCGTTCGTGTCGTCCCGTACGTCTCGGTTGGGACATTATATACGTCTACAGCGTTATATATCCTAACCTAAGGCAGGCTAACATCTCGGATGTAGTATTTTACAACATTCCTGGCGTATCGGCCCCTACTTCTTGGTGGGATCATTATTTTCGTCTATAACGTAATATAACCTAACCTAACACATCTAGGCCCTTGCTGGTAATGTTTTACAGAATCCCGTTCGTGTCGTCCCGTACGTCTCGGTTGGGACATTATATAAGTCTACAGCGTTATATATCATATCCTAAGGCAGGATATCATCTCGGATGCAGTATTTTACAACATGCCTGGCGTATCGGCCCCTACTACTCGGTGGGAACATTATATTCGTCTATAACGTACCACAACCAAACATAACACATCTAGCCCCTCGCTGGTAATATTTTACTGAATCCCGTTCGTGTCGTCCCCTACGTCTCGGTTGGTACATTATATACGTCTATAGCGTTATATATCCTAACCTAAGACAGGCTATCATCTCGGATGTAGTATTTTACAACATTCCTGGCGTATCGGCCCCTACATCTCGGTGCGAACATTATATACGTCTATAGCGTATCACATCCTAATCAAACACATCTAGCCCCTCGCTGGTAATGTTTTACAAAATCCCGTTCCTGTCGTCCCGTACGTCTCGGTTGGGACAATATAAACGTCTACAGCGATATATATCCTAACGTAAGGCAGGCTAACATCTCGGATGTAGTATTTTACAACATTCCTGGCGTATCGGCCCCTACTTCTCGGTGGGATCATTATTTTCGTCTATAACGTAATGTAACCTAACCTAACACCTCTAGGCCCTGGCTGGTAATGTTTTACAGAATCCCGTTCGTGTCGTCCCGTACGTCTCGGTTGGGACATTATAAACGTCTACAGCGATATATATCCTAACGTAAGGCAGGCTAACATCTCGGATGTAGTATTCTACAACATTCCTGGCGTATCGGCCCCTACTTCTCGGTGGGAACATTATATAGGTCTATAACGTAATATAAACTAACCTAAGACATCTAGCCCCTCGCTGGTAATGTTTTACAGAATCCCGTTCGTGTCGTCCCGTACGTCTCGGTTGGGACATTATAAACGTCGACAGCGACATATATCCAAACCTAAGGCAGGCTATCATCTCGGATGTAGTATTTTACAACATTCCTGACGTATCGGCCCCTACATCTCGGTGGGAACATTATATTCGTCTATAACGTAACATAACCTAATCTAACCCACCTAGCCCCTCGCAGGTAATGTTTTACAGAATCCCGTTCGTGTCGTCCCGTACGTCTCGGTTGGTACATTATATACGTCTATAGCGTAATATATCCTAACCTAAGACAGGCTATCATCTCGGATGTAGTATTTTACAACATTCCTGGCGTATCGGCCCCTACATCTCGGTGCGAACATTATATACGTCTATAGCGTATCACATCCTAACCAAACACATCTAGCCCCTCGCTGGTAATGTTTTACAAAATCCCGTTCCTGTCGTCCCGTACGTCTCGGTTGGGACAATATAAACGTCTACAGCGATATATATCCTAACGTAAGGCAGGCTAACATCTCGGATGTAGTATTTTACAACATTCCTGGCGTATCGGCCCCTACTTCTCGGTGGGATCATTATTTTCGTCTATAACGTAATGTAACCTAACCTAACACATCTAGGCCCTGGCTGGTAATGTTTTACAGAATCCCGTTCGTGTCGTCCCGTACGTCTCGGTTGGGACATTATAAACGTCTACAGCGATATATATCCTAACGTAAGGCAGGCTAACATCTCGGATGTAGTATTTTACAACATTCCTGGCGTATCGGCCCCAACTTCTCGGTGGGATCATTATATTTGTCTATATCGTAATATAACCAACCGTAATACATCTAGGCCCTGGCTGGTAAAGTTTTACAGAATCCCGTTCGTGTCGTCCCGTACGTCTCGGTTGGGACATTATATACGTCTACTGCGTTATATATCCTATCCTAAGGCAGGCTATCATCTCGGATGCAGTATTTTACAACATTCCTGGCGTATCGGCCCCTACATCTCGGTGCGAACATTATATACGTCCATAGCGTATCACATCCTAACCAAACACATCTAGCCCCTCGCTGGTGATGTTTTACAGAATCCCGTTCCTGTCGTCCCGTACGTCTCGGTTGGGACATTATAAACGTCTACAGCGATATATATCCTAACGTAATTCAGGCTATCATCTCGGATGCAGTATTTTACGACATTCCTGGCGTATCGGCCCCTACTTCTCGGTGGGAACATTATATAGGTCTATAACGTAATATAACATAACCTAACACATCTAGCCCCTCGCTGGTAATGTTTTACAGAATCGCGTTCATGTCGTTCCGTACGTCTCGATTGGGATATTAAATACGTCTATAGCGATATATATCCTAACCTAAGGCAAGCTATCATCTCGGATGTAGTATTTTACAACATTCCTGACGTATCGGCCCCTACTTCTCGGTGGGAACATTATATTCATCTATAACGTAACATAACCTAACCTAACCCACCTAGCCCCTCGCAGGTAATGTTTTACAGAATCCCGTTCGTGTCGTCCCGTACATCTCGGTTGGGATATTATATACGTCTATAGCGTTACATATCCTAACCTAAGGCAAGCTATCATCTCGGATGTAGTATTTTAAAACATTCCTGGCGTATCGGCCCCTACTTCCCAGTGGGAACATTATATAGGTCTATAACGTAATATAACCTAATCGAACACATCTAGCCCCTCGCTGGTAATGTTTTACAGAATCCTGTTCGTGACGTCCCGTACATCTCGGTTGGAATATTATATACGTCTATAGCGTTATATCTCCTAACCTAAGGCAGGCTATCATCTCGGATGTAGTATTTTACAACATTCCTGGCGTATCGGCCCCTACATCTCGGTGCGAACATTATATACGTCCATAGCGTATCACATCCTAACCAAACACATCTAGCCCCTCGCTGGTAATGTTTTACAGGATCCCGTTCCTGTCGTCCCGTACGTCTCGGTTGGGACATTATAAACGTCTACAGCGATATATATCCTAACGTAAGGCAGGCTAACATCGCGGATGTAGTATTTTACAACATTCCTGGCGTATCGGCCCCTACTTCTCGGTGCGAACATTATATACGTCTATAGCGCATCACATCCTAACCTAACACATCTAGCCCCTCGCTGTTAATGTTTTACAGAATCCCGTTCCTGTCGTCCCATACGTCTCGGTTGGGACATTATAAACGTCTACAGCGATATATATCCTAACGTAAGAAAGGCTAACATCTCGGATGTAGTATTTTACAACATTCCTGGCGTATCGGCCCCTCCTTCTCGGTGGGATCATTATATTCGTCTATATCGTAATATAACCTACCGTAACACATCTAGGCCCTGGCTGGTAATGTTTTACAGAATTTCGTTCGTAACCTCCCGTACATCTCGGTTGGAATATTATATACGTCTATAGCGTTATATATCCTAACCTAAGGCAGGCTATCATCTCGGATGTAGTATTTTACAACATTCCTGGCGTATCGGCCCCTACATCTCGGTGCGAACATTATATACGTCTATAGCGTATCACATCCTAACCAAACACATCTAGCCCCTCGCTGGTAATGTTTTACAAAATCCCGTTCCTGTCGTCCCGTACGTCTCGGTTGGGACAATATAAACGTCTACAGCGATATATATCCTAACGTAAGGCAGGCAAACATCTCGGATGTAGTATTTTACAACATTCCTGGCGTATCGGCCCCTACTTCTCGGTGGGATCATTATTTTCGTCTATAACGTAATGTAACCTAACCTAACACATCTAGGCCCTGGCTGGTAATGTTTTACAGAATCCCGTTCGTGTCGTCCCGTACGTCTCGGTTGGGACATTATAAACGTCTACAGCGATATATATCCTAACGTAAGGCAGGCTAACATCTCGGATGTAGTATTCTACAACATTCCTGGCGTATCGGCCCCTACTTCTCGGTGGGAACATTATATAGGTCTATAACGTAATATAAACTAACCTAAGACATCTAGCCCCTCGCTGGTAATGTTTTACAGAATCCCGTTCGTGTCGTCCCGTACGTCTCGGTTGGGACATTATAAACGTCGACAGCGACATATATCCTAACGTAATTCAGGCTATCATCTCGGATGAAATATTTTACAACATTCCTGGCGTATCGGCCCCTACTTCTCGGTGGGAACATTATATACGTCTATAGCGTATCACATCCTAACCAAACACATCTAGCCCCTCGCTGGTAATGTTTTACAGAATCCCGTTCCTGTCGTCCAGTACGTCTCGGTTGGGACAATATAAACGTCTACAGCGATATATATCCTAACGTAAGGCAGGCTAACATCTCGGATGTAGTATTTTACAACATTCCTGGCGTATCGGCCCCTACTTCTCGGTGGGATCATTATTTTCGTCTATAACGTAATGTAACCTAACCTAACACATCTAGGCCCTGGCTGGTAATGTTTTACAGAATCCCGTTCGTGTCGTCCCGTACGTCTCGGTTGGGACATTATAAACGTCTACAGCGATATATATCCTAACGTAAGGCAGGCTAACATCTCGGATGTAGTATTCTACAACATTCCTGGCGTATCGGCCCCTACTTCTCGGTGGGAACATTATATAGGTCTATAACGTAATATAAACTAACCTAAGACATCTAGCCCCTCGCTGGTAATGTTTTACAGAATCCCGTTCGTGTCGTCCCGTACGTCTCGGTTGGGACATTATAAACGTCGACAGCGACATATATCCTAACGTAATTCAGGCTATCATCTCGGATGCAGTATTTTACAACATTCCTGGCGTATCGGCCCCTACTTCTCGGTGGGAACATTATATACGTCTATAGCGTATCACATCCTAACCAAACACATCCAGCCCCTCGCTGGTAATGTTTTACAGAATCCCGTTCCTGTCGTCCAGTACGTCTCGGTTGGGACAATATAAACGTCTACAGCGATATATATCCTAACGTAAGGCAGGCTAACATCTCGGATGTAGTATTTTACAACATTCCTGGCGTATCGGCCCCTACTTCTCGGTGGGAACATTATATAGGTCTATAACGTAATATAACATAACCTAACACATCTAGCCCCTCGCTGGTAATGTTTTACAGAATCGCGTTCATGTCGTTCCGTACGTCTCGATTGGGATATTAAATACGTCTATAGCGATATATATCCTAACCTAAGGCAGGCTATCATCTCGGATGTAGTATTTTACAACATTCCTGACGTATCGGCCCCTACTTCTCGGTGGGAACATTATATAGTTCTATAACGTAATATAAACTAACCTAAGACATCTAGCCCCTCGCTGGTAATGTTTTACAGAATCCCGTTCGTGTAGTCCCGTACGTCTCGGTTGGGACATTATAAACGTCTACAGCGACATATATACAAACCTAAGGCAGGCTATCATCTCGGATGTAGTATTTTACAACATGCCTGGCGTATCGGCCCCTACTTCTCGGTGGGAACATTATATTCGTCTATAACGTACCACAACCTAACCTAACACATCCAGCCCCTCGCTGGTAATATTTTACTGAATCCCGTTCGTGTCGTCCCCTACGTCTCGGTTGGTACATTATATACGTCTATAGCGTTATATATCCTAACCTAAGGCAGGCTATCATCTCGGATGTAGTATTTTACAACATTCCTGACGTATCGGCCCCTACTTCTCGGTGGGAACATTATATTCGTCTATAGCGTAACATAACCTAACCTAACCCATCTAGCCCCTCGCTGGTAATGTTTTACAGAATCCCGTCCGTTACGTCCCGTACATCTCGGTTGGGATATTATATACGTCTATAGCGTTATATCTCCTAACCTAAGGCAGGCTATCATCTCGGATGTAGTATTTTACAACATTCCTGGCGTATCGGCCCCTACATCTCGGTGCGAACATTATATACGTCTATAGCGTATCACATCCTAACCAAACACATCTAGCCCCTCGCTGGTAATGTTTTACAGAATCCCGTTCCTGTCGTCCCGTACGTCTCGTTTGGGACAATATAAACGTCCACAGCGATATATATCCTAACGTAAGGCAGGCTAACATCTCGGATATAGTATTTTACAACATTCCTGGCGTATCGGCCCCTACTTCTCGGTGGGATCATTATTTTCGTCTATAACGTAATATAACCCAACCTAACACATCTAGGCCCTGGCTGGTAATGTTTTACAGAATCCCGTTCGTGTCGTCCCGTACGTCTCGGTTGGGACATTATATAAGTCTACAGCGTTATGTATCCCATCCTAAGGCAGGCTATCATCTCGGATGCAGTATTTTACAACATGCCTGGCGTATCGGCCCCTACTTCTCGGTGGGAACATTATATTCGTCTATAACGTACCACAACCTAACCTAACACATCTAGCCCCTCGCTGGTAATATTTTACTGAATCCCGTTCGTGCCCTCCCCTACGTCTCGGTTGGTACATTATATACGTCTATAGCGTTATATATCCTAACCTAAGGCAGGCTATCATCTCGGATGTAGTATTTTACAACATTCCTGGCGTATCGGCCCCTACTTCTCGGTGGGAACATTATATAGGTCTATAACGTAATATAACCTAACCTAACACATCTAGCCCCTCGCTGGTAATGTTTTACAGAATCCCGTTCGTGTCGTTCCGTACGGCTCGATTGGGATATTAAATACGTCTATAGCGATATATCTCCTAACCTAAGGCAGGCTATCATCTCGGATGTAGTATTTCACAACATTCCTGGCGTATCGGCCCCTACTTCTCAGTGGGAACATTATATAGGTCTATAACGTAATATAACCTAATCGAACACATCTAGCCCCTCGCTGGTAATGTTTTACAGAATCCTGTTCGTGACGTCCCGTACATCTCGGTTGGAATATTATATACGTCTATAGCGTTATATCTCCTAACCTAAGGCAGGCTATCATGTCGGATGTAGTATTTTACAACATTCCTGGCGTATCGGCCCCTACATCTCGGTGCGAACATTATATACGTCTATAGCTTATCACATCCTAACCAAACACATCTAGCCCCTCGCTGGTAATGTTTTACAGAATCCCGTTCCTGTCGTCCCGTACGTCTCGGTTGGGACATTATAAACGTCTACAGCGATATATATCCTAACGTAAGGCAGGCTAACATATCGGATGTAGTATTTTACAACATTCCTGGCGTATCGGCCCCTACTTCTCGGTGGGATCATTATTTTCGTCTATAACGTAATATAACCCAACCTAACACATCTAGGCCCTGGCTGGTAATGTTTTACAGAATCCCGTTCGTGTCGTCCCGTACGTCTCGGTTGGGACATTATATAAGTCTACAGCGTTATATATCCCATCCTAAGGCAGGCTATCATCTCGGATGCAGTATTTTACAACATGCCTGGCGTATCGGCCCCTACTTCTCGGTGGGAACATTATATTCGTCTATAACGTACCACAACCTAACCTAACACATCTAGCCCCTCGCTGGTAATATTTTACTGAATCCCGTTCGTGTCCTCCCCTACGTCTCGGTTGGTACATTATATACGTCTATAGCGTTATATATCCTAACCTAAGGCAGGCTATCATCTCGGATGTAGTATTTTACAACATTCCTGGCGTATCGGCCCCTACTTCTCGGTGGGAACATTATATAGGTCTATAACGTAATATAACCTAACCTAACACATCTAGCCCCTCGCTGGTAATGTTTTACAGAATCCCGTTCGTGTCGTTCCGTACGGCTCGATTGGGATATTAAATACGTCTATAGCGATATATCTCCTAACCTAAGGCAGGCTATCATCTCGGATGTAGTATTTCACAACATTCCTGGCGTATCGGCCCCTACTTCTCAGTGGGAACATTATATAGGTCTATAACGTAACATAGCCTAACCTAACCCATCTAGCCCCTCGCTGGTAATGTTTTACAGAATCCCGTTCCTGTCGTCCCGTACGTCTCGGTTGGGAAATTATATAAGTCCACAGCGTTATATATCCTATCCTAAGGCAGGCTATCATCTCGGATGCAGTATTTTACAACATGCCTGGCGTATTGGCCCCTACTTCTCGGTGGGAACATTATATAGGTCTATAACGTAATATAAACTAACCTAAGACATCTAGCCCCTCGCTGGTAATGTTTTACAGAATCCCGTTCGTGTCGTCCCGTACGTCTCGGTTGGGACATTATAAACGTCGACAGCGACATATATCCTAACGTAATTCAGGCTATCATCTCGGATGCAGTATTTTACAACATACCTGGCGTATCAGCCCCTACTTCTCGGTGGGAACATTATATAGGTCTATAACGTAATATAACATAACCTAACACATCTAGCCCCTCGCTGGTAATGTTTTACAGAATCCCGTTCGTGTCGTCCCGTACATCTCGGTTGGGATATTATATACGTCTATAGCGTTACATATCCTAACCTAAGGCAAGCTATCATCTCGGATGTAGTATTTTAAAACATTCCTGGCGTATCGGCCCCTACGTCTCGGTGCGAACATTATATACGTCTATAGCGCATCACATCCTAACCTAACACATCTAGCCCCTCGCTGGTAATGTTTTACAGAATCCCGTTCCTGTCGTCCCATACGTCTCGGTTGGGACATTATAAACGTCTACAGCGGTATATATCCTAACGTAAGGCAGGCTAACATCTCGGATGTAGTATTTTACAACATTCCTGGCGTATCGGCCCCTACTTCTCGGTGGGATCATTATATTCGTCTATATCGTAATATAACCTACCGTAACACATCTAGGCCCTGGCTGGTAATGTTTTACAGAATTTCGTTCGTGACGTCCCGTACATCTCGGTTGGAATATTATATACGTCTATAGCGTTATATATCCTAACCTAAGGCAGGCTATCATCTCGGATGTAGTTTTTTACAACATTCCTGGCGTATCGGCCCCTACTTCTCGGTGCGAACATTATATACGTCTATAGCGTATCACATCCTAACCTAACCCATCTAGCCCCTCGCTGGTAATGTTTTACAGAATCCCGTTCGTGTCGTCCCGTACGTCTCGATTGGGACATTATATACGTCTACAGCGTTATATATCCTAACGTAAGGCAGGCTAACATCTCGGATGTAGTATTTTACAACATTCCTGGCATATCGGCCCCTACTTCTCGGTGGGATCATTATATTCGTCTATATCGTAATATAACCTACCGTAATACATCTAGGCCCTGGCTGGTAATGTTTTACGGAATCCCGTTCGTGTCGTCCCGTACGTCTCGGTTGGGACATTATATACGTCTACTGCGTTATATATCCTATCCTAAGGCAGGCTATCATCTCGGATGCAGTATTTTACAACATTCCTGGCGTATCGGCCCCTACTTCTCGGTGGGAACATTATATAGGTCTATAACGTAATATAACCTAACCTAACACATCTAGCCCCTCGCTGGTAATGTTTTACAGAATCGCGTTCGTGTCGTTCCGTACGTCTCGGTTGGGACATTATAAACGTCGACAGCGACATATATCCTAACGTAATTCAGGCTATCATCTCGGATGCAGTATTTTACAACATTCCTGGCGTATCGGCCCCTACTTCTCGGTGGGAACATTATATACGTCTATAGCGTATCACATCCTAACCAAACACATCCAGCCCCTCGCTGGTAATGTTTTACAGAATCCCGTTCCTGTCGTCCAGTACGTCTCGGTTGGGACAATATAAACGTCTACAGCGATATATTTCCTAACGTAAGGCAGGCTAACATCTCGGATGTAGTATTTTACAACATTCCTGGCGTATCGGCCCCTACTTCTCGGTGGGATCATTATTCTCGTCTATAACGTAATGTAACCTAACCTAACACATCTAGGCCCTGGCTGGTAATGTTTTACAGAATCCCGTTCGTGTCGTCCCGTACGTCTCGGTTGGGACATTATAAACGTCTACAGCGATATATATCCTAACGTAAGGCAGGCTAACATCTCGGATGCAGTATTTTACAACATTCCTGGCGTATCGGCCCCTACTTCTCGGTGGGAACATTATATACGTCTATAGCGTATCACATCCTAACCAAACACATCTAGCCCCTCGCTGGTAATGTTTTACAGAATCCCGTTCCTGTCGTCCCGTACGTCTCGGTTGGGACAATATAAACGTCTACAGCGATATATATCCTAACGTAAGGCAGGCTAACATCTCGGATGTAGTATTTTACAACATTCCTGGCGTATCGGCCCCTACTTCTCGGTGGGAACATTATATAGGTCTATAACGTAATATAACATAACCTAACACATCTAGCCCCTCGCTGGTAATGTTTTACAGAATCGCGTTCATGTCGTTCCGTACGTCTCGATTGGGATATTAAATACGTCTATAGCGATATATATCCTAACCTAAGGCAGGCTATCATCTCGGATGTAGTATTTTACAACATTCCTGACGTATCGGCCCCTACTTCTCGGTGGGAACATTATATTCGTCTATAACGTAACATAACCTAACCTAACCCATCTAGCCCCTCGCTGGTAATGTTTTACAGAATCCAGTCCGTTACGTCCCGTACGTCTCGATTGGGATATTAAATACGTCTACAGCGACATATATCCAAACCTAAGGCAGGCTATCATCTCGGATGTAGTATTTTACAACATTCCTGACGTATCGGCCCCTACATCTCGGTGGGAACATTATATTCGTCTATAACGTAACATAACCTAATCTAACCCACCTAGCCCCTCGCAGGTAATGTTTTACAGAATCCCGTTCGTGTCGTCCCGTACATCTCGGTTGGGATATTATATACGTCTATAGCGTTACATATCCTAACCTAAGGCAAGCTATCATCTCGGATGTAGTATTTTAAAACATTCCTGGCGTATCGGCCCCTACTTCTCGGTGCGAACATTATATACGTCTATAGCGCATCACATCCTAACCTAACACATCTAGCCCCTCGCTGGTAATGTTTTACAGAATCCCGTTCGTGTCGTCCCGTACGTCTCGGTTGGGACATTATATACGTCTACAGCGTTATATATCCTAACGTAAGGCAGGCTAACATCTCGGATGTAGTATTTTACAACATTCCTGGCGTATCGGCCCCAACTTCTCGGTGGGATCATTATATTCGTCTATATCGTAATATAACCAACCGTAATACATCTAGGCCCTGGCTGGTAAAGTTTTACAGAATCCCGTTCGTGTCGTCCCGTACGTCTCGGTTGGGACATTATATACGTCTACTGCGTTATATATCCTATCCTAAGGCAGGCTATCATCTCGGATGCAGTATTTTACAACATTCCTGGCGTATCGGCCCCTACATCTCGGTGCGAACATTATATACGTCCATAGCGTATCACATCCTAACCAAACACATCTAGCCCCTCGCTGGTGATGTTTTACAGAATCCCGTTCCTGTCGTCCCGTACGTCTCGGTTGGGACATTATAAACGTCTACAGCGATATATATCCTAACGTAAGGCAGGCTAACATCGCGTATGTAGTATTTTACAACATTTCTGGCGTATCGGCCCCTACTTCTCGGTGCGAACATTATATACGTCCATAGCGCATCACACCCTAACCTAACACATCTAGCCCCTCGCTGTTAATGTTTTACAGAATCCCGTTCGTGTCGTCCCGTACGTCTCGGTTGGGACATTATAAACGTCGACAGCGACATATATCCTAACGTAATTCAGGCTATCATCTCGGATGCAGTATTTTACAACATTCCTGGCGTATCGGCCCCTACTTCTCGGTGGGAACATTATATACGTCTATAGCGTATCACATCCTAACCAAACACATCTAGCCCCTCGCTGGTAATGTTTTACAGAATCCCGTTCCTGTCGTCCCGTACGTCTCGGTTGGGACATTATAAACGTCGACAGCGACATATATCCTAACGTAATTCAGGCTATCATCTCGGATGCAGTATTTTACAACATTCCTGGCGTATCGGCCCCTACTTCTCGGTGGGAACATTATATAGGTCTATAACGTAATATAACATAACCTAACACATCTAGCCCCTCGCTGGTAATGTTTTACAGAATCGCGTTCATGTCGTTCCGTACGTCTCGATTGGGATATTAAATACGTCTATAGCGATATATATCCTAACGTAAGGCAGGCTAACATCTCGGATGTAGTATTTTACAACATTCCTGGCGTATCGGCCCCTACTTCTCGGTGGGATCATTATTTTCGTCTATAACGTAATATAACCCAACCTAACACATCTAGGCCCTGGCTGGTAATGTTTTACAGAATCCCGTTCGTGTCGTCCCGTACGTCTCGGTTGGGACATTATATAAGTCTACAGCGTTATGTATCCCATCCTAAGGCAGGCTATCATCTCGGATGCAGTATTTTACAACATGCCTGGCGTATCGGCCCCTACTTCTCGGTGGGAACATTATATTCGTCTATAACGTACCACAACCTAACCTAACACATCTAGCCCCTCGCTGGTAATATTTTACTGAATCCCGTTCGTGCCCTCCCCTACGTCTCGGTTGGTACATTATATACGTCTATAGCGTTATATATCCTAACCTAAGGCAGGCTATCATCTCGGATGTAGTATTTTACAACATTCCTGGCGTATCGGCCCCTACTTCTCGGTGGGAACATTATATAGGTCTATAACGTAATATAACCTAACCTAACACATCTAGCCCCTCGCTGGTAATGTTTTACAGAATCCCGTTCGTGTCGTTCCGTACGGCTCGATTGGGATATTAAATACGTCTATAGCGATATATCTCCTAACCTAAGGCAGGCTATCATCTCGGATGTAGTATTTCACAACATTCCTGGCGTATCGGCCCCTACTTCTCAGTGGGAACATTATATAGGTCTATAACGTAATATAACCTAATCGAACACATCTAGCCCCTCGCTGGTAATGTTTTACAGAATCCTGTTCGTGACGTCCCGTACATCTCGGTTGGAATATTATATACGTCTATAGCGTTATATCTCCTAACCTAAGGCAGGCTATCATGTCGGATGTAGTATTTTACAACATTCCTGGCGTATCGGCCCCTACATCTCGGTGCGAACATTATATACGTCTATAGCTTATCACATCCTAACCAAACACATCTAGCCCCTCGCTGGTAATGTTTTACAGAATCCCGTTCCTGTCGTCCCGTACGTCTCGGTTGGGACATTATAAACGTCTACAGCGATATATATCCTAACGTAAGGCAGGCTAACATATCGGATGTAGTATTTTACAACATTCCTGGCGTATCGGCCCCTACTTCTCGGTGGGATCATTATTTTCGTCTATAACGTAATATAACCCAACCTAACACATCTAGGCCCTGGCTGGTAATGTTTTACAGAATCCCGTTCGTGTCGTCCCGTACGTCTCGGTTGGGACATTATATAAGTCTACAGCGTTATATATCCCATCCTAAGGCAGGCTATCATCTCGGATGCAGTATTTTACAACATGCCTGGCGTATCGGCCCCTACTTCTCGGTGGGAACATTATATTCGTCAATAACGTACCACAACCTAACCTAACACATCTAGCCCCTCGCTGGTAATATTGTACTGAATCCCGTTCGTGTCCTCCCCTACGTCTCGGTTGGTACATTATATACGTCTATAGCGTTATATATCCTAACCTAAGGCAGGCTATCATCTCGGATGTAGTATTTTACAACATTCCTGGCGTATCGGCCCCTACTTCTCGGTGGGAACATTATATAGGTCTATAACGTAATATAACCTAACCTAACACATCTAGCCCCTCGCTGGTAATGTTTTACAGAATCCCGTTCGTGTCGTTCCGTACGGCTCGATTGGGATATTAAATACGTCTATAGCGATATATCTCCTAACCTAAGGCAGGCTATCATCTCGGATGTAGTATTTCACAACATTCCTGGCGTATCGGCCCCTACTTCTCAGTGGGAACATTATATAGGTCTATAACGTAACATAACCTAACCTAACCCATCTAGCCCCTCGCTGGTAATGTTTTACAGAATCCCGTTCCTGTCGTCCCGTACGTCTCGGTTGGGAAATTATATAAGTCCACAGCGTTATATATCCTATCCTAAGGCAGGCTATCATCTCGGATGCAGTATTTTACAACATGCCTGGCGTATTGGCCCCTACTTCTCGGTGGGAACATTATATAGGTCTATAACGTAATATAAACTAACCTAAGACATCTAGCCCCTCGCTGGTAATGTTTTACAGAATCCCGTTCGTGTCGTCCCGTACGTCTCGGTTGGGACATTATAAACGTCGACAGCGACATATATCCTAACGTAATTCAGGCTATCATCTCGGATGCAGTATTTTACAACATACCTGGCGTATCGGCCCCTACTTCTCGGTGGGAACATTATATAGGTCTATAACGTAATATAACATAACCTAACACATCTAGCCCCTCGCTGGTAATGTTTTACAGAATCCCGTTCGTGTCGTCCCGTACATCTCGGTTGGGATATTATATACGTCTATAGCGTTACATATCCTAACCTAAGGCAAGCTATCATCTCGGATGTAGTATTTTAAAACATTCCTGGCGTATCGGCCCCTACGTCTCGGTGCGAACATTATATACGTCTATAGCGCATCACATCCTAACCTAACACATCTAGCCCCTCGCTGGTAATGTTTTACAGAATCCCGTTCCTGTCGTCCCATACGTCTCGGTTGGGACATTATAAACGTCTACAGCGATATATATCCTAACGTAAGGCAGGCTAACATCTCGGATGTAGTATTTTACAACATTCCTGGCGTATCGGCCCCTACTTCTCGGTGGGATCATTATATTCGTCTATATCGTAATATAACCTACCGTAACACATCTAGGCCCTGGCTGGTAATGTTTTACAGAATTTCGTTCGTGACGTCCCGTACATCTCGGTTGGAATATTATATACGTCTATAGCGTTATATATCCTAACCTAAGGCAGGCTATCATCTCGGATGTAGTATTTTACAACATTCCTGGCGTATCGGCCCCTACTTCTCGGTGGGAACATTATATACGTCTATAGCGTATCACATCCTAACCTAACCCATCTAGCCCCTCGCTGGTAATGTTTTACAGAATCCCGTTCGTGTCGTCCCGTACGTCTCGATTGGGACATTATATACGTCTACAGCGTTATATATCCTAACGTAAGGCAGGCTAACATCTCGGATGTAGTATTTTACAACATTCCTGGCGTATCGGCCCCTACTTCTCGGTGGGATCATTATTTTCGTCTATAACGTAATATAACCCAACCTAACACATCTAGGCCCTGGCTGGTAATGTTTTACAGAATCCCGTTCGTGTCGTCCCGTACGTCTCGGTTGGGACATTATATAAGTCTACAGCGTTATGTATCCCATCCTAAGGCAGGCTATCATCTCGGATGCAGTATTTTACAACATGCCTGGCGTATCGGCCCCTACTTCTCGGTGGGAACATTATATTCGTCTATAACGTACCACAACCTAACCTAACACATCTAGCCCCTCGCTGGTAATATTTTACTGAATCCCGTTCGTGCCCTCCCCTACGTCTCGGTTGGTACATTATATACGTCTATAGCGTTATATATCCTAACCTAAGGCAGGCTATCATCTCGGATGTAGTATTTTACAACATTCCTGGCGTATCGGCCCCTACTTCTCGGTGGGAACATTATATAGGTCTATAACGTAATATAACCTAACCTAACACATCTAGCCCCTCGCTGGTAATGTTTTACAGAATCCCGTTCGTGTCGTTCCGTACGGCTCGATTGGGATATTAAATACGTCTATAGCGATATATCTCCTAACCTAAGGCAGGCTATCATCTCGGATGTAGTATTTCACAACATTCCTGGCGTATCGGCCCCTACTTCTCAGTGGGAACATTATATAGGTCTATAACGTAACATAACCTAACCTAACCCATCTAGCCCCTCGCTGGTAATGTTTTACAGAATCCCGTTCCTGTCGTCCCGTACGTCTCGGTTGGGAAATTATATAAGTCCACAGCGTTATATATCCTATCCTAAGGCAGGCTATCATCTCGGATGCAGTATTTTACAACATGCCTGGCGTATTGGCCCCTACTTCTCGGTGGGAACATTATATAGGTCTATAACGTAATATAAACTAACCTAAGACATCTAGCCCCTCGCTGGTAATGTTTTACAGAATCCCGTTCGTGTCGTCCCGTACGTCTCGGTTGGGACATTATAAACGTCGACAGCGACATATATCCTAACGTAATTCAGGCTATCATCTCGGATGCAGTATTTTACAACATACCTGGCGTATCGGCCCCTACTTCTCGGTGGGAACATTATATAGGTCTATAACGTAATATAACATAACCTAACACATCTAGCCCCTCGCTGGTAATGTTTTACAGAATCCCGTTCGTGTCGTCCCGTACATCTCGGTTGGGATATTATATACGTCTATAGCGTTACATATCCTAACCTAAGGCAAGCTATCATCTCGGATGTAGTATTTTAAAACATTCCTGGCGTATCGGCCCCTACGTCTCGGTGCGAACATTATATACGTCTATAGCGCATCACATCCTAACCTAACACATCTAGCCCCTCGCTGGTAATGTTTTACAGAATCCCGTTCCTGTCGTCCCATACGTCTCGGTTGGGACATTATAAACGTCTACAGCGATATATATCCTAACGTAAGGCAGGCTAACATCTCGGATGTAGTATTTTACAACATTCCTGGCGTATCGGCCCCTACTTCTCGGTGGGATCATTATATTCGTCTATATCGTAATATAACCTACCGTAACACATCTAGGCCCTGGCTGGTAATGTTTTACAGAATTTCGTTCGTGACGTCCCGTACATCTCGGTTGGAATATTATATACGTCTATAGCGTTATATATCCTAACCTAAGGCAGGCTATCATCTCGGATGTAGTATTTTACAACATTCCTGGCGTATCGGCCCCTACTTCTCGGTGGGAACATTATATACGTCTATAGCGTATCACATCCTAACCTAACCCATCTAGCCCCTCGCTGGTAATGTTTTACAGAATCCCGTTCGTGTCGTCCCGTACGTCTCGATTGGGACATTATATACGTCTACAGCGTTATATATCCTAACGTAAGGCAGGCTAACATCTCGGATGTAGTATTTTACAACATTCCTGGCATATCGGCCCCTACTTCTCGGTGGGATCATTATATTCGTCTATATCGTAATATAACCTACCGTAATACATCTAGGCCCTGGCTGGTAATGTTTTACGGAATCCCGTTCGTGTCGTCCCGTACGTCTCGGTTGGGACATTATATACGTCTACTGCGTTATATATCCTATCCTAAGGCAGGCTATCATCTCGGATGCAGTATTTTACAACATTCCTGGCGTATCGGCCCCTACTTCTCGGTGGGAACATTATATAGGTCTATAACGTAATATAACCTAACCTAACACATCTAGCCCCTCGCTGGTAATGTTTTACAGAATCGCGTTCGTGTCGTTCCGTACGTCTCGGTTGGGACATTATAAACGTCGACAGCGACATATATCCTAACGTAATTCAGGCTATCATCTCGGATGCAGTATTTTACAACATTCCTGGCGTATCGGCCCCTACTTCTCGGTGGGAACATTATATACGTCTATAGCGTATCACATCCTAACCAAACACATCCAGCCCCTCGCTGGTAATGTTTTACAGAATCCCGTTCCTGTCGTCCAGTACGTCTCGGTTGGGACAATATAAACGTCTACAGCGATATATATCCTAACGTAAGGCAGGCTAACATCTCGGATGTAGTATTTTACAACATTCCTGGCGTATCGGCCCCTACTTCTCGGTGGGATCATTATTCTCGTCTATAACGTAATGTAACCTAACCTAACACATCTAGGCCCTGGCTGGTAATGTTTTACAGAATCCCGTTCGTGTCGTCCCGTACGTCTCGGTTGGGACATTATAAACGTCTACAGCGATATATATCCTAACGTAAGGCAGGCTAACATCTCGGATGCAGTATTTTACAACATTCCTGGCGTATCGGCCCCTACTTCTCGGTGGGAACATTATATACGTCTATAGCGTATCACATCCTAACCAAACACATCTAGCCCCTCGCTGGTAATGTTTTACAGAATCCCGTTCCTGTCGTCCCGTACGTCTCGGTTGGGACAATATAAACGTCTACAGCGATATATATCCTAACGTAAGGCAGGCTAACATCTCGGATGTAGTATTTTACAACATTCCTGGCGTATCGGCCCCTACTTCTCGGTGGGAACATTATATAGGTCTATAACGTAATATAACATAACCTAACACATCTAGCCCCTCGCTGGTAATGTTTTACAGAATCGCGTTCATGTCGTTCCGTACGTCTCGATTGGGATATTAAATACGTCTATAGCGATATATATCCTAACCTAAGGCAGGCTATCATCTCGGATGTAGTATTTTACAACATTCCTGACGTATCGGCCCCTACTTCTCGGTGGGAACATTATATTCGTCTATAACGTAACATAACCTAACCTAACCCATCTAGCCCCTCGCTGGTAATGTTTTACAGAATCCAGTCCGTTACGTCCCGTACGTCTCGATTGGGATATTAAATACGTCTACAGCGACATATATCCAAACCTAAGGCAGGCTATCATCTCGGATGTAGTATTTTACAACATTCCTGACGTATCGGCCCCTACATCTCGGTGGGAACATTATATTCGTCTATAACGTAACATAACCTAATCTAACCCACCTAGCCCCTCGCAGGTAATGTTTTACAGAATCCCGTTCGTGTCGTCCCGTACATCTCGGTTGGGATATTATATACGTCTATAGCGTTACATATCCTAACCTAAGGCAAGCTATCATCTCGGATGTAGTATTTTAAAACATTCCTGGCGTATCGGCCCCTACTTCTCGGTGCGAACATTATATACGTCTATAGCGCATCACATCCTAACCTAACACATCTAGCCCCTCGCTGGTAATGTTTTACAGAATCCCGTTCGTGTCGTCCCGTACGTCTCGGTTGGGACATTATATACGTCTACAGCGTTATATATCCTATCCTAAGGCAGGCTATCATCTCGGATGCAGTATTTTACAACATTCCTGGCGTATCGGCCCCTACATCTCGGTGCGAACATTATATACGTCCATAGCGTATCACATCCTAACCAAACACATCTAGCCCCTCGCTGGTGATGTTTTACAGAATCCCGTTCCTGTCGTCCCGTACGTCTCGGTTGGGACATTATAAACGTCTACAGCGATATATATCCTAACGTAAGGCAGGCTAACATCGCGGATGTAGTATTTTACAACATTCCTGGCGTATCGGCCCCTACTTCTCGGTGCGAACATTATATACGTCCATAGCGCATCACATCCTAACCTAACACATCTAGCCCCTCGCTGTTAATGTTTTACAGAATCCCGTTCGTGTCGTCCCGTACGTCTCGGTTGGGACATTATAAACGTCGACAGCGACATATATCCTAACGTAATTCAGGCTATCATCTCGGATGCAGTATTTTACAACATTCCTGGCGTATCGGCCCCTACTTCTCGGTGGGAACATTATATACGTCTATAGCGTATCACATCCTAACCAAACACATCTAGCCCCTCGCTGGTAATGTTTTACAGAATCCCGTTCCTGTCGTCCCGTACGTCTCGGTTGGGACATTATAAACGTCGACAGCGACATATATCCTAACGTAATTCAGGCTATCATCTCGGATGCAGTATTTTACAACATTCCTGGCGTATCGGCCCCTACTTCTCGGTGGGAACATTATATAGGTCTATAACGTAATATAACATAACCTAACACATCTAGCCCCTCGCTGGTAATGTTTTACAGAATCGCGTTCATGTCGTTCCGTACGTCTCGATTGGGATATTAAATACGTCTATAGCGATATATATCCTAACCTAAGGCAGGCTATCATCTCGGATGTAGTATTTTACAACATTCCTGACGTATCGGCCCCTACTTCTCGGTGGGAACATTATATTCGTCTATAACGTAACATAACCTAACCTAACCCATCTAGCCCCTCGCTGGTAATGTTTTACAGAATCCCGTCCGTTACGTCCCGTACGTCTCGATTGGGATATTAAATACGTCTACAGCGACATATATCCAAACCTAAGGCAGGCTATCATCTCGGATGTAGTATTTTACAACATTCCTGACGTATCGGCCCCTACATCTCGGTGGGAACATTATATTCGTCTATAACGTAACATAACCTAATCTAACCCACCTAGCCCCTCGCAGGTAATGTTTTACAGAATCCCGTTCGTGTCGTCCCGTACATCTCGGTTGGTACATTATATACGTCTATAGCGTTATATATCCTATCCTAAGGCAGGCTATCATCTCGGATGCAGTATTTTACAACATTCCTGGCGTATCGGCCCCTACTTCTCGGTGGGAACATTATATAGGTCTATAACGTAATGTAACCTAACCTAACACATCTAGCCCCTCGCTGGTAATGTTTTACAGAATCGCGTTCGTGTCGTTCCGTACGTCTCGTTTGGGATATTAAATTCGTCTGTAGCGATATATCTCCTAACCTAAGGCAGGCTATCATCTCGGATGTAGTATTTCACAATATTCCTGGCGTATCGGCCCCTACTTCTCAGTGGGAACATTATATAGGTCTATAACGTAATATAACCTAATCGAACACATCTAGCCCCTCGCTGGTAATGTTTTACAGAATCCTGTTCGTGACGTCCCGTACATCTCGGTTGGAATATTATATACGTCTATAGCGTTATATCTCCTAACCTAAGGCAGGCTATCATCTCGGATGTAGTATTTTACAACATTCCTGACGTATCGGCCCCTACATCTCGGTGCGAACATTATATACGTCCATAGCGTATCACATCCTAACCAAACACATCTAGCCCCTCGCTGGTAATGTTTTACAGGATCCCGTTCCTGTCGTCCCGTACGTCTCGGTTGGGACATTATAAACGTCTACAGCGATATATATCCTAACGTAAGGCAGGCTAACATCGCGGATGTAGTATTTTACAACATTCCTGGCGTATCGGCCCCTACTTCTCGGTGGGAACATTATATAGTTCTATAACGTAATATAAACTAACCTAAGACATCTAGCCCCTCGCTGGTAATGTTTTACAGAATCCCGTTCGTGTCGTCCCGTACGTCTCGGTTGGGACATTATAAACGTCTACAGCGACATATATACAAACCTAAGGCAGGCTATCATCTCGGATGTAGTATTTTACAACATGCCTGGCGTATCGGCCACTACTTCTCGGTGGGAACATTATATTCGTCTATAACGTACCACAACCTAACCTAACACATCCAGCCCCTCGCTGGTAATATTTTACTGAATCCCGTTCGTGTCGTCCCCTACGTCTCGGTTGGTACATTATATACGTCTATAGCGTTATATATCCTAACCTAAGGCAGGCTATCATCTCGGATGTAGTATTTTACAACATTCCTGACGTATCGGCCCCTACTTCTCGGTGGGAACATTATATTCGTCTATACCGTAACATAACCTAACCTAACCCATCTAGCCCCTCGCTGGTAATGTTTTACAGAATCCCGTCCGTTACGTCCCGTACATCTCGGTTGGGATATTATATACGTCTATAGCGTTATATCTACTAACCTAAGGCAGGCTATCATCTCGGATGTAGTATTTTACAACATTCCTGGCGTATCGGCCCCTACATCTCGGTGCGAACATTATATACGTCTATAGCGTATCACATCCTAACCAAACACATCTAGCCCCTCGCTGGTAATGTTTTACAGAATCCCGTTCCTGTCGTCCCGTACGTCTCGTTTGGGACAATATAAACGTCCACAGCGATATATATCCTAACGTAAGGCAGGCTAACATCTCGGATGTAGTATTTTACAACATTCCTGGCGTATCGGCCCCTACTTCTCGGTGGGATCATTATTTTCGTCTATAACGTAATATAACCCAACCTAACACATCTAGGCCCTGGCTGGTAATGTTTTACAGAATCCCGTTCGTGTCGTCCCGTACGTCTCGGTTGGGACATTATATAAGTCTACAGCGTTATGTATCCCATCCTAAGGCAGGCTATCATCTCGGATGCAGTATTTTACAACATGCCTGGCGTATCGGCCCCTACTTCTCGGTGGGAACATTATATTCGTCTATAACGTACCACAACCTAACCTAACACATCTAGCCCCTCGCTGGTAATATTTTACTGAATCCCGTTCGTGCCCTCCCCTACGTCTCGGTTGGTACATTATATACGTCTATAGCGTTATATATCCTAACCTAAGGCAGGCTATCATCTCGGATGTAGTATTTTACAACATTCCTGGCGTATCGGCCCCTACTTCTCGGTGGGAACATTATATAGGTCTATAACGTAATATAACCTAACCTAACACATCTAGCCCCTCGCTGGTAATGTTTTACAGAATCCCGTTCGTGTCGTTCCGTACGGCTCGATTGGGATATTAAATACGTCTATAGCGATATATCTCCTAACCTAAGGCAGGCTATCATCTCGGATGTAGTATTTCACAACATTCCTGGCGTATCGGCCCCTACTTCTCAGTGGGAACATTATATAGGTCTATAACGTAATATAACCTAATCGAACACATCTAGCCCCTCGCTGGTAATGTTTTACAGAATCCTGTTCGTGACGTCCCGTACATCTCGGTTGGAATATTATATACGTCTATAGCGTTATATCTCCTAACCTAAGGCAGGCTATCATGTCGGATGTAGTATTTTACAACATTCCTGGCGTATCGGCCCCTACATCTCGGTGCGAACATTATATACGTCTATAGCTTATCACATCCTAACCAAACACATCTAGCCCCTCGCTGGTAATGTTTTACAGAATCCCGTTCCTGTCGTCCCGTACGTCTCGGTTGGGACATTATAAACGTCTACAGCGATATATATCCTAACGTAAGGCAGGCTAACATATCGGATGTAGTATTTTACAACATTCCTGGCGTATCGGCCCCTACTTCTCGGTGGGATCATTATATTCGTCTATATCGTAATATAACCTACCGTAACACATCTAGGCCCTGGCTGGTAATGTTTTACAGAATTTCGTTCGTGACGTCCCGTACATCTCGGTTGGAATATTATATACGTCTATAGCGTTATATATCCTAACCTAAGGCAGGCTATCATCTCGGATGTAGTATTTTACAACATTCCTGGCGTATCGGCCCCTACTTCTCGGTGGGAACATTATATACGTCTATAGCGTATCACATCCTAACCTAACCCATCTAGCCCCTCGCTGGTAATGTTTTACAGAATCCCGTTCGTGTCGTCCCGTACGTCTCGATTGGGACATTATATACGTCTACAGCGTTATATATCCTAACGTAATGCAGGCTAACATCTCGGATGTAGTATTTTACAACATTCCTGGCGTATCGGCCCCTACTTCTCGGTGGGATCATTATATTCGTCTATATCGTAATATAACCTACCGTAACACATCTAGGCCCTGGCTGGTAATGTTTTACGGAATCCCGTTCGTGTCGTCCCGTACGTCTCGGTTGGGACATTATATACGTCTACTGCGTTATATATCCTATCCTAAGGCAGGCTATCATCTCGGATGCAGTATTTTACAACATTCCTGGCGTATCGGCCCCTACTTCTCGGTGGGAACATTATATAGGTCTATAACGTAATATAACCTAACCTAACACATCTAGCCCCTCGCTGGTAATGTTTTACAGAATCGCGTTCGTGTCGTTCCGTACGTCTCGATTGGGATATTAAATACGTCTATAGCGATATATCTCCTAACCTAAGGCAGGCTATCATCTCGGATGTAGTATTTCACAACATTCCTGGCGTATCGGGCCCTACTTCTCAGTGGGAACATTATATTGGTCTATAACGTAATATAACCTAATCGAACACATCTAGCCCCTCGCTGGTAATGTTTTACAGAATCCTGTTCGTGACGTCCCGTACATCTCGGTTGGAATATTATATACGTCTATAGCGTTATATCTCCTAACCTAAGGCAGGCTATCATCTCGGATGTAGTATTTTACAACATTCCTGGCGTATCGGCCCCTACATCTCGGTGCGAACATTATATACGTCCATAGCGTATCACATCCTAACCAAACACATCTAGCCCCTCGCTGGTGATGTTTTACAGAATCCCGTTCCTGTCGTCCCGTACGTCTCGGTTGGGACATTATATAAGTCTACAGCGTTATATGTCATATCCTAAGGCAGGCTATCATCTCGGATGCAGTATTTTACAACATGCCTGACGTATCGGCCCCTACTACTCGGTGGGAACATTATATTCGTCTATAACGTACCACAACCTAACATAACACATCTAGCCCCTCGCTGGTAATATTTTACTGAATCCCGTTCGTGTCGTCCCCTACGTCTCGGTTGGTACATTATATACGTCTATAGCGTTACATATCCTAACCTAAGACAGGCTATCATCTCGGATGTAGTATTTTACAACATTCCTGACGTATCGGCCCCTACTTCTCGGTGGGAACATTATATAGGTCTATAACGTAATATAAACTAACCTAAGATATCTAGCCCCTCGCTGGTAATGTTTTACAGAATCCCGTTCGTGTCGTCCCGTACGTCTCGGTTGGGAAATTATATAAGTCCACAGCGTTATATATGCTATCCTAAGGCAGGCTATCATCTCGGATGCAGTATTTTACAACATTCCTGGCGTATCGGCCCCTACTTCTCGGTGGGAACATTATATAGGTCTATAACGTAACATAACCTAACCTAACCCATCTAGCCTCTCGCTGGTAATGTTTTACAGAATCCCGTCCGTTACGTCCCGTACGTCTCGATTGGGATATTAAATACGTCTATAGCGATATATATCCTAACCTAAGGCAGGCTATCATCTCGGATGTAGTATTTTACAACATTCCTCACGTATCGGCCCCTACTTCTCGGTGGGAACATTATATAGGTCTATAACGTAATATAACATAACCTAACACATCTAGCCCCTCGCTGGTAATGTTTTACAGAATCGCGTTCGTGTCGTCCCGTACATCTCGGTTGGGATATTATATACGTCTATAGCGTTATATATCCTATCCCAAGGCAGGCTATCATCTCGGATGCAGTATTTTACAACATTCCTGTAGTATCGGCCCCTACTTCTCGGTGGGAACATTATATTCGTCTATAACGTAATAAAACCTAACCTAACACATCTAGCCACTCGCTGGTAATGTTTTACAGAATCCCGTTCGTGACGTCCCGTACTTCTCGGTTGGAATATTATATACGTCTATAGCGTTATATATCCTATCGTAAGACAGGCTATCATCTCGGATGTAGTATTTTACAACATTCCTGGCGTATCGGCCCCTACATCTCGGTGCGAACATTATATACGTCTATAGCGTATCACATCCTAACCTAACACATCTAGCCCCTCGCTGGTAATGTTTTACAGAATCCCGTTCCTGTCGTCCCGTACGTCTCGGTTGGGACATTATAAACGTCCACAGCGATATATATCCTAACGTAAGGCAGTCTAACATTTCGGATGTAGTATTTTACAACATTCCTGGCGTATCGGCCCCTACTTCTCGGTGGGATCATTATTTTCGTCTATAACGTAATATAACCTAACCTAACACATCTAGGCCCTGGCTGGTAATGTTTTACAGAATCCCGTTCGTGTCGTCCCGTACGTCTCGGTTGGGACATTATATACGTCTATAGCGTTATATATCCTAACGTAAGGCAGGCTATCATCTCGGATGTAGTATTTTATAACATTCCTCACGTATCGGCCCCTACTTCTCGGTGGGATCATTATATAGGTCTATAACGTAATATAACCTAACCGAACACATCTAGCCCCTCGCTGGTAATGTTTTACAGAATCCCGTTCCTGTCGTCCCGTACGTCTCGGTTGGGACATTATAAACGTCTACAGCGATATATATCCTAACGTAAGGCAGGCTAACATATCGGATGTAGTATTTTACAACATGCCTGGCGTATCGGCCCCTACTTCTCGGTGGGAACATTATATTCGTCTATAACGTACCACAACCTAACCTAACACATCCAGCCCCTCGCTGGTAATATTTTACTGAATCCCGTTCGTGTCGTCCCCTACGTCTCGGTTGGTACGTTATATACGTCTATAGCGTTATATATCCTAACCTAAGGCAGGCTATCATCTCGGATGTAGTATGTTACAACATTCCTGACGTATCGGCCCCTACTTCTTGGTGGGAACATTATATTCGTCTATAACGTAACATAACCTAACCTAACCCATCTAGCCCCTCGCTGGTAATGTTTTACAGAATCCCGTCCGTTACGTCCCGTACATCTCGGTTGGGATATTATATACGTCTATAGCGTTATATCTACTAACCTAAGGCAGGCTATCATCTCGGATGTAGTATTTTACAACATTCCTGGCGTATCGGCCCCTACATCTCGGTGCGAACATTATATACGTCTATAGCGTATCACATCCTAACCAAACACATCTAGCCCCTCGCTGGTAATGTTTTACAGAATCCCGTTCCTGTCGTCCCGTACGTCTCGTTTGGGACAATATAAACGTCCACAGCGATATATATCCTAACGTAAGGCAGGCTAACATCTCGGATGTAGTATTTTACAACATTCCTGGCGTATCGGCCCCTACTTCTCGGTGGGATCATTATTTTCGTCTATAACGTAATATAACCCAACCTAACACATCTAGGCCCTGGCTGGTAATGTTTTACAGAATCCCGTTCGTGTCGTTCCGTACGGCTCGATTGGGATATTAAATACGTCTATAGCGATATATCTCCTAACCTAAGGCAGGCTATCATCTCGGATGTAGTATTTCACAACATTCCTGGCGTATCGGCCCCTACTTCTCAGTGGGAACATTATATAGGTCTATAACGTAATATAACCTAATCGAACACATCTAGCCCCTCGCTGGTAATGTTTTACAGAATCCTGTTCGTGACGTCCCGTACATCTCGGTTGGAATATTATATACGTCTATAGCGTTATATCTCCTAACCTAAGGCAGGCTATCATGTCGGATGTAGTATTTTACAACATTCCTGGCGTATCGGCCCCTACATCTCGGTGCGAACATTATATACGTCTATAGCTTATCACATCCTAACCAAACACATCTAGCCCCTCGCTGGTAATGTTTTACAGAATCCCGTTCCTGTCGTCCCGTACGTCTCGGTTGGGACATTATAAACGTCTACAGCGATATATATCCTAACGTAAGGCAGGCTAACATATCGGATGTAGTATTTTACAACATTCCTGGCGTATCGGCCCCTACTTCTCGGTGGGATCATTATATTCGTCTATATCGTAATATAACCTACCGTAACACATCTAGGCCCTGGCTGGTAATGTTTTACAGAATTTCGTTCGTGACGTCCCGTACATCTCGGTTGGAATATTATATACGTCTATAGCGTTATATATCCTAACCTAAGGCAGGCTATCATCTCGGATGTAGTATTTTACAACATTCCTGGCGTATCGGCCCCTACTTCTCGGTGGGAACATTATATACGTCTATAGCGTATCACATCCTAACCTAACCCATCTAGCCCCTCGCTGGTAATGTTTTACAGAATCCCGTTCGTGTCGTCCCGTACGTCTCGATTGGGACATTATATACGTCTACAGCGTTATATATCCTAACGTAATGCAGGCTAACATCTCGGATGTAGTATTTTACAACATTCCTGGCGTATCGGCCCCTACTTCTCGGTGGGATCATTATATTCGTCTATATCGTAATATAACCTACCGTAATACATCTAGGCCCTGGCTGGTAATGTTTTACGGAATCCCGTTCGTGTCGTCCCGTACGTCTCGGTTGGGACATTATATACGTCTACTGCGTTATATATCCTATCCTAAGGCAGGCTATCATCTCGGATGCAGTATTTTACAACATTCCTGGCGTATCGGCCCCTACTTCTCGGTGGGAACATTATATAGGTCTATAACGTAATATAACCTAACCTAACACATCTAGCCCCTCGCTGGTAATGTTTTACAGAATCGCGTTCGTGTCGTTCCGTACGTCTCGATTGGGATATTAAATACGTCTATAGCGATATATCTCCTAACCTAAGGCAGGCTATCATCTCGGATGTAGTATTTCACAACATTCCTGGCGTATCGGGCCCTACTTCTCAGTGGGAACATTATATTGGTCTATAACGTAATATAACCTAATCGAACACATCTAGCCCCTCGCTGGTAATGTTTTACAGAATCCTGTTCGTGACGTCCCGTACATCTCGGTTGGAATATTATATACGTCTATAGCGTTATATCTCCTAACCTAAGGCAGGCTATCATCTCGGATGTAGTATTTTACAACATTCCTGGCGTATCGGCCCCTACATCTCGGTGCGAACATTATATACGTCCATAGCGTATCACATCCTAACCAAACACATCTAGCCCCTCGCTGGTGATGTTTTACAGAATCCCATTCCTGTCGTCCCGTACGTCTCGGTTGGGACATTATATAAGTCTACAGCGTTATATGTCATATCCTAAGGCAGGCTATCATCTCGGATGCAGTATTTTACAACATGCCTGACGTATCGGCCCCTACTACTCGGTGGGAACATTATATTCGTCTATAACGTACCACAACCTAACATAACACATCTAGCCCCTCGCTGGTAATATTTTACTGAATCCCGTTCGTGTCGTCCCCTACGTCTCGGTTGGTACATTATATACGTCTATAGCGTTACATATCCTAACCTAAGACAGGCTATCATCTCGGATGTAGTATTTTACAACATTCCTGACGTATCGGCCCCTACTTCTCGGTGGGAACATTATATAGGTCTATAACGTAATATAAACTAACCTAAGATATCTAGCCCCTCGCTGGTAATGTTTTACAGAATCCCGTTCGTGTCGTCCCGTACGTCTCGGTTGGGAAATTATATAAGTCCACAGCGTTATATATGCTATCCTAAGGCAGGCTATTATCTCGGATGCAGTATTTTACAACATTCCTGGCGTATCGGCCCCTACTTCTCGGTGGGAACATTATATAGGTCTATAACGTAACATAACCTAACCTAACCCATCTAGCCTCTCGCTGGTAATGTTTTACAGAATCCCGTCCGTTACGTCCCGTACGTCTCGATTGGGATATTAAATACGTCTATAGCGTTATATATCCTAACGTAAGGCAGGCTATCATCTCGGATGTAGTATTTTATAACATTCCTCACGTATCGGCCCCTACTTCTCGGTGGGTTCATTATATAGGTCTATAACGTAATATAACCTAACCGAACACATCTAGCCCCTCGCTGGTAATGTTTTACAGAATCCCGTTCGTGTTGTTCCGTACGTCTCGGTTGGGAAATTATATAAGTCCACAGCGTTATATATCCTATCCCAAGGCAGGCTATCATCTCGGATGCAGTATTTTACAACATTCCTGTAGTATCGGCCCCTACTTCTCGGTGGGAACATTATATTCGTCTATAACGTAATAAAACCTAACCTAACACATCTAGCCACTCGCTGGTAATGTTTTACAGAATCCCGTTCGTGACGTCCCGTACTTCTCGGTTGGAATATTATATACGTCTATAGCGTTATATATCCTAACGTAAGACAGGCTATCATCTCGGATGTAGTATTTTACAACATTCCTGGCGTATCGGCCCCTACATCTCGGTGCGAACATTATATACGTCTATAGCGTATCACATCCTAACCTAACACATCTAGCCCCTCGCTGGTAATGTTTTACAGAATCCCGTTCCTGTCGTCCCGTACGTCTCGGTTGGGACATTATAAACGTCCACAGCGATATATATCCTAACGTAAGGCAGTCTAACATTTCGGATGTAGTATTTTACAACATTCCTGGCGTATCGGCCCCTACTTCTCGGTGGGATCATTATTTTCGTCTATAACGTAATATAACCTAACCTAACACATCTAGGCCCTGGCTGGTAATGTTTTACAGAATCCCGTTCGTGTCGTCCCGTACGTCTCGGTTGGGACATATACGTCTATAGCGTTATATATCCTAACGTAAGGCAGGCTATCATCTCGGATGTAGTATTTTATAACATTCCTCACGTATCGGCCCCTACTTCTCGGTGGGATCATTATATAGGTCTATAACGTAATATAACCTAACCGAACACATCTAGCCCCTCGCTGGTAATGTTTTACAGAATCCCGTTCCTGTCGTCCCGTACGTCTCGGTTGGGACATTATAAACGTCTACAGCGATATATATCCTAACGTAAGGCAGGCTAACATATCGGATGTAGTATTTTACAACATGCCTGGCGTATCGGCCCCTACTTCTCGGTGGGAACATTATATTCGTCTATAACGTACCACAACCTAACCTAACACATCCAGCCCCTCGCTGGTAATATTTTACTGAATCCCGTTCGTGTCGTCCCCTACGTCTCGGTTGGTACGTTATATACGTCTATAGCGTTATATATCCTAACCTAAGGCAGGCTATCATCTCGGATGTAGTATTTTACAACATTCCTGACGTATCGGCCCCTACTTCTTGGTGGGAACATTATATTCGTCTATAACGTAACATAACCTAACCTAACCCATCTAGCCCCTCGCTGGTAATGTTTTACAGAATCCCGTCCGTTACGTCCCGTACATCTCGGTTGGGATATTATATACGTCTATAGCGTTATATCTACTAACCTAAGGCAGGCTATCATCTCGGATGTAGTATTTTACAACATTCCTGGCGTATCGGCCCCTACATCTCGGTGCGAACATTATATACGTCTATAGCGTATCACATCCTAACCAAACACATCTAGCCCCTCGCTGGTAATGTTTTACAGAATCCCGTTCCTGTCGTCCCGTACGTCTCGTTTGGGACAATATAAACGTCCACAGCGATATATATCCTAACGTAAGGCAGGCTAACATCTCGGATGTAGTATTTTACAACATTCCTGGCGTATCGGCCCCTACTTCTCGGTGGGATCATTATTTTCGTCTATAACGTAATATAACCCAACCTAACACATCTAGGCCCTGGCTGGTAATGTTTTACAGAATCCCGTTCGTGTCGTTCCGTACGGCTCGATTGGGATATTAAATACGTCTATAGCGATATATCTCCTAACCTAAGGCAGGCTATCATCTCGGATGTAGTATTTCACAACATTCCTGGCGTATCGGCCCCTACTTCTCAGTGGGAACATTATATAGGTCTATAACGTAATATAACCTAATCGAACACATCTAGCCCCTCGCTGGTAATGTTTTACAGAATCCTGTTCGTGACGTCCCGTACATCTCGGTTGGAATATTATATACGTCTATAGCGTTATATCTCCTAACCTAAGGCAGGCTATCATGTCGGATGTAGTATTTTACAACATTCCTGGCGTATCGGCCCCTACATCTCGGTGCGAACATTATATACGTCTATAGCTTATCACATCCTAACCAAACACATCTAGCCCCTCGCTGGTAATGTTTTACAGAATCCCGTTCCTGTCGTCCCGTACGTCTCGGTTGGGACATTATAAACGTCTACAGCGATATATATCCTAACGTAAGGCAGGCTAACATATCGGATGTAGTATTTTACAACATTCCTGGCGTATCGGCCCCTACTTCTCGGTGGGATCATTATATTCGTCTATATCGTAATATAACCTACCGTAACACATCTAGGCCCTGGCTGGTAATGTTTTACAGAATTTCGTTCGTGACGTCCCGTACATCTCGGTTGGAATATTATATACGTCTATAGCGTTATATATCCTAACCTAAGGCAGGCTATCATCTCGGATGTAGTATTTTACAACATTCCTGGCGTATCGGCCCCTACTTCTCGGTGGGAACATTATATACGTCTATAGCGTATCACATCCTAACCTAACCCATCTAGCCCCTCGCTGGTAATGTTTTACAGAATCCCGTTCGTGTCGTCCCGTACGTCTCGATTGGGACATTATATACGTCTACAGCGTTATATATCCTAACGTAATGCAGGCTAACATCTCGGATGTAGTATTTTACAACATTCCTGGCGTATCGGCCCCTACTTCTCGGTGGGATCATTATATTCGTCTATATCGTAATATAACCTACCGTAATACATCTAGGCCCTGGCTGGTAATGTTTTACGGAATCCCGTTCGTGTCGTCCCGTACGTCTCGGTTGGGACATTATATACGTCTACTGCGTTATATATCCTATCCTAAGGCAGGCTATCATCTCGGATGCAGTATTTTACAACATTCCTGGCGTATCGGCCCCTACTTCTCGGTGGGAACATTATATAGGTCTATAACGTAATATAACCTAACCTAACACATCTAGCCCCTCGCTGGTAATGTTTTACAGAATCGCGTTCGTGTCGTTCCGTACGTCTCGATTGGGATATTAAATACGTCTATAGCGATATATCTCCTAACCTAAGGCAGGCTATCATCTCGGATGTAGTATTTCACAACATTCCTGGCGTATCGGGCCCTACTTCTCAGTGGGAACATTATATTGGTCTATAACGTAATATAACCTAATCGGACACATCTAGCCCCTCGCTGGTAATGTTTTACAGAATCCTGTTCGTGACGTCCCGTACATCTCGGTTGGAATATTATATACGTCTATAGCGTTATATCTCCTAACCTAAGGCAGGCTATCATCTCGGATGTAGTATTTTACAACATTCCTGGCGTATCGGCCCCTACATCTCGGTGCGAACATTATATACGTCCATAGCGTATCACATCCTAACCAAACACATCTAGCCCCTCGCTGGTGATGTTTTACAGAATCCCGTTCCTGTCGTCCCGTACGTCTCGGTTGGGACATTATATAAGTCTACAGCGTTATATGTCATATCCTAAGGCAGGCTATCATCTCGGATGCAGTATTTTACAACATGCCTGACGTATCGGCCCCTACTACTCGGTGGGAACATTATATTCGTCTATAACGTACCACAACCTAACATAACACATCTAGCCCCTCGCTGGTAATATTTTACTGAATCCCGTTCGTGTCGTCCCCTACGTCTCGGTTGGTACATTATATACGTCTATAGCGTTACATATCCTAACCTAAGACAGGCTATCATCTCGGATGTAGTATTTTACAACATTCCTGACGTATCGGCCCCTACTTCTCGGTGGGAACATTATATAGGTCTATAACGTAATATAAACTAACCTAAGATATCTAGCCCCTCGCTGGTAATGTTTTACAGAATCCCGTTCGTGTCGTCCCGTACGTCTCGGTTGGGAAATTATATAAGTCCACAGCGTTATATATGCTATCCTAAGGCAGGCTATTATCTCGGATGCAGTATTTTACAACATTCCTGGCGTATCGGCCCCTACTTCTCGGTGGGAACATTATATAGGTCTATAACGTAACATAACCTAACCTAACCCATCTAGCCTCTCGCTGGTAATGTTTTACAGAATCCCGTCCGTTACGTCCCGTACGTCTCGATTGGGATATTAAATACGTCTATAGCGATATATATCCTAACCTAAGGCAGGCTATCATCTCGGATGTAGTATTTTACAACATTCCTCACGTATCGGCCCCTACTTCTCGGTGGGAACATTATATAGGTCTATAACGTAATATAACATAACCTAACACATCTAGCCCCTCGCTGGTAATGTTTTACAGAATCGCGTTCGTGTCGTCCCGTACATCTCGGTTGGGATATTATATACGTCTATAGCGTTACATATCCTAACGTAAGGCAGGCTAACATCTCGGATGTAGGATTTTACAACTTTCCTGGCGTATCGGCCCCTACTTCTCGGTGGGATCATTATATTCGTCTATAACGTAATATAACCTAACCTAACACATCTAGCCCCTCGCTGGTAATGTTTTACTGAATCCCGTTCGTGTAGTCCCCTACGTCTCGGTTGGGACATTATATACGTCTATAGCGTTATATATCCTAACGTAAGGCAGGCTATCATCTCGGATGTAGTATTTTATAACATTCCTCACGTATCGGCCCCTACTTCTCGGTGGGTTCATTATATAGGTCTATAACGTAATATAACCTAACCGAACACATCTAGCCCCTCGCTGGTAATGTTTTACAGAATCCCGTTCGTGTTGTTCCGTACGTCTCGGTTGGGAAATTATATAAGTCCACAGCGTTATATATCCTATCCCAAGGCAGGCTATCATCTCGGATGCAGTATTTTACAACATTCCTGGCGTATCGGCCCCTACTTCTCGGTGGGAACATTATATTCGTCTATAACGTAATAAAACCTAACCTAACACATCTAGCCAATCGCTGGTAATGTTTTACAGAATCCCGTTCGTGACGTCCCGTACTTCTCGGTTGGAATATTATATACGTCTATAGCGTTATATATCCTAACGTAAGACAGGCTATCATCTCGGATGTAGTATTTTACAACATTCCTGGCGTATCGGCCCCTACATCTCGGTGCGAACATTATATACGTCTATAGCGTATCACATCCTAACCTAACACATCTAGCCCCTCGCTGGTAATGTTTTACAGAATCCCGTTCCTGTCGTCCCGTACGTCTCGGTTGGGACATTATAAACGTCCACAGCGATATATATCCTAACGTAAGGCAGTCTAACATTTCGGATGTAGTATTTTACAACATTCCTGGCGTATCGGCCCCTACTTCTCGGTGGGATCATTATTTTCGTCTATAACGTAATATAACCTAACCTAACACATCTAGGCCCTGGCTGGTAATGTTTTACAGAATCCCGTTCGTGTCGTCCCGTACGTCTCGGTTGGGACATTATATACGTCTATAGCGTTATATATCCTAACGTAAGGCAGGCTATCATCTCGGATGTAGTATTTTATAACATTCCTCACGTATCGGCCCCTACTTCTCGGTGGGATCATTATATAGGTCTATAACGTAATATAACCTAACCGAACACATCTAGCCCCTCGCTGGTAATGTTTTACAGAATCCCGTTCGTGTTGTTCCGTACGTCTCGGTTGGTACATTCTATACGTCTATAGCGTTATATATCCTAACCTAAGGCAGGCTATCATCTCGGATGTAGTATTTTACAACATTCCTCACGTATCGGCCCCTACTTCTCGGTGGGAACATTATATAGGTCTATAACGTAATATAACATAACCTAACACATCTAGCCCCTCGCTGGTAATGTTTTACAGAATCGCGTTCGTGTCGTCCCGTACATCTCGGTTGGGATATTATATACGTCTATAGCGTTACATATCCTAACGTAAGGCAGGCTAACATCTCGGATGTAGGATTTTACAACTTTCCTGGCGTATCGGCCCCTACTTCTCGGTGGGATCATTATATTCGTCTATAACGTAATATAACCTAACCTAACACATCTAGCCCCTCGCTGGTAATGTTTTACTGAATCCCGTTCGTGTAGTCCCCTACGTCTCGGTTGGGACATTATATACGTCTATAGCGTTATATATCCTAACGTAAGGCAGGCTATCATCTCGGATGTAGTATTTTATAACATTCCTCACGTATCGGCCCCTACTTCTCGGTGGGATCATTATTTTCGTCTATAACGTAATATAACCTAACCTAACACATCTAGGCCCTGGCTGGTAATGTTTTACAGAATCCCGTTCGTGTCGTCCCGTACGTCTCGGTTGGGACATTATATACGTCTATAGCGTTATATATCCTAACGTAAGGCAGGCTATCATCTCGGATGTAGTATTTTATAACATTCCTCACGTATCGGCCCCTACTTCTCGGTGGGATCATTATATAGGTCTATAACGTAATATAACCTAACCGAACACATCTAGCCCCTCGCTGGTAATGTTTTACAGAATCCCGTTCGTGTTGTTCCGTACGTCTCGGTTGGTACATTCTATACGTCTATAGCGTTATATATCCTAACCTAAGGCAGGCTATCATCTCGGATGTAGTATTTTACAACATTCCTGACGTATCGGCCCCTACTTCTCGGTGGGAACATTATATTCGTCTATAACGTAACATAACCTAACCTAACCCATCTAGCCCCTCGCTGGTAATGTTTTACAGAATCCCGTCCGTTACGTCCCGTACATCTCGGTTGGGATATTATATACGTCTACAGCGATATATATCCTAACGTAAGGCAGGCTAACATCTCGGATGTAGTATTTTACAACATTCCTGGCGTATCGGCCCCTACTTCTCGGTGGGATCATTATTTTCGTCTATAACGTAATATAACCCAACCTAACACATCTAGGCCCTGGCTGGTAATGTTTTACAGAATCCCGTTCGTGTCGTCCCGTACGTCTCGGTTGGGACATTATATAAGTCTACAGCGTTATATATCCTATCCTAAGGCAGGCTATCATCTCGGATGCAGTATTTTACAACATGCCTGGCGTATCGGCCCCTACTTCTCGGTGGGAACATTATATTCGTCTATAACGTACCACAACCTAACCTAACACATCTAGCCCCTCGCTGGTAATATTTTACTGAATCCCGTTCGTGTCGTCCCCTACGTCTCGGTTGGTACATTCTATACGTCTATAGCGTTATATATCCTAACCTAAGGCAGGCTATCATCTCGGATGTAGTATTTTACAACATTCCTGACGTATCGGCCCCTACTTCTCGGTGGGAACATTATATTCGTCTATAACGTAACATAACCTAACCTAACCCATCTAGCCCCTCGCTGGTAATGTTTTACAGAATCCCGTCCGTTACGTCCCGTACGTCTCGATTGGGATATTAAATACGTCTATAGCGATATATATCCTAACCTAAGGCAGGCTATCATCTCGGATGTAGTATTTTACAACATTCCTCACGTATCGGCCCCTACTTCTCGGTGGGAACATTATATAGGTCTATAACGTAATATAACATAACCTAACACATCTAGCCCCTCGCTGGTAATGTTTTACAGAATCGCGTTCGTGTCGTCCCGTACATCTCGGTTGGGATATTATATACGTCTATAGCGTTACATATCCTAACGTAAGGCAGGCTAACATCTCGGATGTAGGATTTTACAACTTTCCTGGCGTATCGGCCCCTACTTCTCGGTGGGATCATTATATTCGTCTATAACGTAATATAACCTAACCTAACACATCTAGCCCCTCGCTGGTAATGTTTTACTGAATCCCGTTCGTGTAGTCCCCTACGTCTCGGTTGGGACATTATATACGTCTATAGCGTTATATATCCTAACGTAAGGCAGGCTATCATCTCGGATGTAGTATTTTATAACATTCCTCACGTATCGGCCCCTACTTCTCGGTGGGATCATTATATAGGTCTATAACGTAATATAACCTAACCGAACACATCTAGCCCCTCGCTGGTAATGTTTTACAGAATCCCGTTCGTGTTGTTCCGTACGTCTCGGTTGGGAAATTATATAAGTCCACAGCGTTATATATCCTATCCCAAGGCAGGCTATCATCTCGGATGCAGTATTTTACAACATTCCTGGCGTATCGGCCCCTACTTCTCGGTGGGAACATTATATTCGTCTATAACGTAATAAAACCTAACCTAACACATCTAGCCACTCGCTGGTAATGTTTTACAGAATCCCGTTCGTGACGTCCCGTACTTCTCGGTTGGAATATTATATACGTCTATAGCGTTATATATCCTAACGTAAGACAGGCTATCATCTCGGATGTAGTATTTTACAACATTCCTGGCGTATCGGCCCCTACATCTCGGTGCGAACATTATATACGTCTATAGCGTATCACATCCTAACCTAACACATCTAGCCCCTCGCTGGTAATGTTTTACAGAATCCCGTTCCTGTCGTCCCGTACGTCTCGGTTGGGACATTATAAACGTCTACAGCGATATATATCCTAACGTAAGGCAGTCTAACATTTCGGATGTAGTATTTTACAACATTCCTGGCGTATCGGCCCCTACTTCTCGGTGGGATCATTATTTTCGTCTATAACGTAATATAACCTAACCTAACACATCTAGGCCCTGGCTGGTAATGTTTTACAGAATCCCGTTCGTGTCGTCCCGTACGTCTCGGTTGGGACATTATATACGTCTATAGCGTTATATATCCTAACGTAAGGCAGGCTATCATCTCGGATGTAGTATTTTATAACATTCCTCACGTATCGGCCCCTACTTCTCGGTGGGATCATTATATAGGTCTATAACGTAATATAACCTAACCGAACACATCTAGCCCCTCGCTGGTAATGTTTTACAGAATCCCGTTCGTGTTGTTCCGTACGTCTCGGTTGGTACATTCTATACGTCTATAGCGTTATATATCCTAACCTAAGGCAGGCTATCATCTCGGATGTAGTATTTTACAACATTCCTGACGTATCGGCCCCTACTTCTGGGTGGGCACATTATATTCGTCTATAACGTAACATAACCTAACCTAACCCATCTAGCCCCTCGCTGGTAATGTTTTACAGAATCCCGTCCGTTACGTCCCGTACATCTCGGTTGGGATATTATATACGTCTATAGCGTTATATCTCCTAACCTAAGGCAGGCTATCATCTCGGATGTAGTATTTTACAACATTCGTGGCGTATCGGCCCCTACATCTCGGTGCGAACATTATATACGTCTATAGCGGATCACATCCTAACCAAACACATCTAGCCCCTCGCTGGTAATGTTTTACAGAATCCCGTTCCTGTCGTCCCGTACGTCTCGGTTGGGACATTATAAACGTCTACAGCGATATATATCCTAACGTAAGGCAGGCTAACATCTCGGATGTAGTATTTTACAACATTCCTGGCGTATCGGCCCCTACTTCTCGGTGGGATCATTATTTTCGTCTATAACGTAATATAACCCAACCTAACACATCTAGGCCCTGGCTGGTAATGTTTTACAGAATCCCGTTCGTGTCGTCCCGTACGTCTCGGTTGGGACATTATATAAGTCTACAGCGTTATATATCCTATCCTAAGGCAGGCTATCATCTCGGATGCAGTATTTTACAACATGCCTGGCGTATCGGCCCCTACTTCTCGGTGGGAACATTATATTCGTCTATAACGTACCACAACCTAACCTAACACATCTAGCCCCTCGCTGGTAATATTTTACTGAATCCCGTTCGTGTCGTCCCCTACGTCTCGGTTGGTACAATCTATACGTCTATAGCGTTATATATCCTAACCTAAGGCAGGCTATCATCTCGGATGTAGTATTTTACAACATTCCTGACGTATCGGCCCCTACTTCTCGGTGGGAACATTATATTCGTCTATAACGTAACATAACCTAACCTAACCCATCTAGCCCCTCGCTGGTAATGTTTTACAGAATCCCGTCCGTTACGTCCCGTACATCTCGGTTGGGATATTATATACGTCTATAGCGTTATATCTCCTAACCTAAGGCAGGCTATCATCTCGGATGTAGTATTTTACAACATTCCTGGCGTATCGGCCCCTACATCTCGGTGCGAACATTATATACGTCTATAGCGTATCACATCCTAACCAAACACATCTAGCCCCTCGCTGGTAATGTTTTACAGAATCCCGTTCCTGTCGTCCCGTACGTCTCGGTTGGGACATTATAAACGTCTACAGCGATATATATCCTAACGTAAGGCAGGCTAACATCTCGGATGTAGTATTTTACAACATTCCTGGCGTATCGGCCCCTACTTCTCGGTGGGATCATTATTTTCGTCTATAACGTAATATAACCCAACCTAACACATCTAGGCCCTGGCTGGTAATGTTTTACAGAATCCCGTTCGTGTCGTCCCGTACGTCTCGGTTGGGACATTATATAAGTCTACAGCGTTATATATCCTATCCTAAGGCAGGCTATCATCTCGGATGCAGTATTTTACAACATGCCTGGCGTATCGGCCCCTACTTCTCGGTGGGAACATTATATTCGTCTATAACCTACCACAACCTAACCTAACACATCTAGCCCCTCGCTGGTAATATTTTACTGAATCCCGTTCGTGTCCTCCCCTACGTCTCGGTTGGTACATTATATACGTCTATAGCGTTATATATCCTAACCTAAGGCAGGCTATCATCTCGGATGTAGTATTTTACAACATTCCTGGCGTATCGGCCCCTACTTCTCGGTGGGAACATTATATAGGTCTATAACGTAATATAACCTAACCTAACACATCTAGCCCCTCGCTGGTAATGTTTTACAGAATACCGTTCGCGACATCCCGTACATCTCGTTGGAGTATTATATACGTCTATAGCGTTATATCTCCTAACCTAAGGCAGACTATCATCTCGGATGTAGTATTTTACAACATTCCTGGCGTATCGGCCCCTACTTCTCGGTGAGAACATTATATAGGTCTATAACGTAATGTAACCTAACCTAACACATCTAGCCCCTCGCTGGTAATGTTTTACAGAATCGCGTTCGTGTCGTTCCGTACGTCTCGATTGGGATATTAAATACGTCTATAGCGATATATCTCTTAACCTAAGGCAGGCTATCATCTCGGATGTAGTATTTCACAACATTCCTGGCGTATCGGCCCCTACTTCTCAGTGGGGACACTATATAGGTCTATAACGTAATATAACCTAATCGAACACATCTAGCCCCTCGCTGGTAATGTTTTACAGAATCCTGTTCGTGACGTCCCGTACATTTCAGTTGGAATATTATATACGTCTATAGCGTTATATCTCCTAACCTAAGGCAGGCTATCATCTCGGATGTAGTATTTTACAACATTCCTGGCGTATCGGCCCCTACATCTCGGTGCGAACATTATATACGTCCATAGCGTATCACATCCTAACCAAACACATCTAGCCCCTCGCTGGTGATGTTTTACAGAATCCCATTCCTGTCGTCCCGTACGTCTCGGTTGGGACATTATAAACGTCTACAGCGATATATATCCTAACGTAAGGCAGGCTAACATCTCGGATGTAGTATTTCACAACATTCCTGGCGTATCGGCCCCTACTTCTCGGTGGGATCATTATTTTCGTCTATAACGTAATATAACCTAACCTAACACATCTAGGCCCTGCCTGGTAATGTTCTACAGAATCCCGTTCCTGTCGTCCCGTACGTCTCGGTTGGGACATTATATAAGTCTACAGCGTTATATATCCTATCCTAAGGCAGGCTATCATCTCGGATGCAGTATTTTACAACATTCCTGGCGTATCGGCTCCTACTTCTCGGTGGGAACATTATATAGGTCTATAACGTAACATAACCTAACCTAACCCATCTAGCCCCTCGCTGGTAATGTTTTACAGAATCCCGTCCGTTACGTCCCGTACGTCTCGATTGGGATATTAAATACGTCTATAGCGATATATATCCTAACCTAAGGCAGGCTATCATCTCGGATGTAGTATTTTACAACATTCCTCACGTATCGGCCCCTACTTCTCGGTGGGATCATTATATAGGTCTATAACGTAATATAACCTAACCGAACACATCTAGCCCCTCGCTGGTAATGTTTTACAGAATCCCGTTCGTGTTGTTCCGTACGTCTCGGTTGGGAAATTATATAAGTCCACAGCGTTATATATCCTATCCCAAGGCAGGCTATCATCTCGGATGCAGTATTTTACAACATTCCTGGCGTATCGGCCCCTACTTCTCGGTGCGATCATTATTTTCGTCTATAACGTAATATAACCTAACCTAACACATCTAGGCCCTGGCTGGTAATGTTTTACAGAATCCCGTTCGTGTCGTCCCGTACGTCTCGGTTGGGACATTATATAAGTCTACAGCGTTATATATCCTATCCTAAGGCAGGCTATCATCTCGGATGCAGTATTTTACAACATGCCTGGCGTATCGGCCCCTACTTCTCGGTGGGAACATTATATTCGTCTATAACGTACCACAACCTAACCTAACACATCTAGCCCCTCGCTGGTAATATTTTACTGAATCCCGTTCGTGTCGTCCCCTACGTCTCGGTTGGTACATTCTATACGTCTATAGCGTTATATATCCTAACCTAAGGCAGGCTATCATCTCGGATGTAGTATTTTACAACATTCCTGACGTATCGGCCCCTACTTCTCGGTGGGAACATTATATTCGTCTATAACGTAACATAACCTAACCTAACCCATCTAGCCCCTCGCTGGTAATGTTTTACAGAATCCCGTCCGTTACGTCCCGTACATCTCGTTTGGGATATTATATACGTCTATAGCGTTATATCTCCTAACCTAAGGCAGGCTATCATCTCGGATGTAGTATTTTACAACATTCCTGGCGTATCGGCCCCTACATCTCGGTGCGAACATTATATAGGTCTATAACGTAATATAACATAACCTAACCCATCTAGCCCCTCGCTGGTAATGTTTTACAGAATCCCGTCCGTTACGTCCCGTACATCTCGGTTGGGATATTATATACGTCTACAGCGATATATATCCTAACGTAAGGCAGGCTAACATCTCGGATGTAGTATTTTACAACATTCCTGGCGTATCGGCCCCTACTTCTCGGTGGGATCATTATTTTCGTCTATAACGTAATATAACCCAACCTAACACATCTAGGCCCTGGCTGGTAATGTTTTACAGAATCCCGTTCGTGTCGTCCCGTACGTCTCGGTTGGGACATTATATAAGTCTACAGCGTTATATATCCTATCCTAAGGCAGGCTATCATCTCGGATGCAGTATTTTACAACATGCCTGGCGTATCGGCCCCTACTTCTCGGTGGGAACATTATATTCGTCTATAACGTACCACAACCTAACCTAACACATCTAGCCCCTCGCTGGTAATATTTTACTGAATCCCGTTCGTGTCGTCCCCTACGTCTCGGTTGGTACATTCTATACGTCTATAGCGTTATATATCCTAACCTAAGGCAGGCTATCATCTCGGATGTAGTATTTTACAACATTCCTGACGTATCGGCCCCTACTTCTCGGTGGGAACATTATATTCGTCTATAACGTAACATAACCTAACCTAACCCATCTAGCCCCTCGCTGGTAATGTTTTACAGAATCCCGTCCGTTACGTCCCGTACGTCTCGATTGGGATATTAAATACGTCTATAGCGATATATATCCTAACCTAAGGCAGGCTATCATCTCGGATGTAGTATTTTACAACATTCCTCACGTATCGGCCCCTACTTCTCGGTGGGAACATTATATAGGTCTATAACGTAATATAACATAACCTAACACATCTAGCCCCTCGCTGGTAATGTTTTACAGAATCGCGTTCGTGTCGTCCCGTACATCTCGGTTGGGATATTATATACGTCTATAGCGTTACATATCCTAACGTAAGGCAGGCTAACATCTCGGATGTAGGATTTTACAACTTTCCTGGCGTATCGGCCCCTACTTCTCGGTGGGATCATTATATTCGTCTATAACGTAATATAACCTAACCTAACACATCTAGCCCCTCGCTGGTAATGTTTTACTGAATCCCGTTCGTGTAGTCCCCTACGTCTCGGTTGGGACATTATATACGTCTATAGCGTTATATATCCTAACGTAAGGCAGGCTATCATCTCGGATGTAGTATTTTATAACATTCCTCACGTATCGGCCCCTACTTCTCGGTGGGATCATTATATAGGTCTATAACGTAATATAACCTAACCGAACACATCTAGCCCCTCGCTGGTAATGTTTTACAGAATCCCGTTCGTGTTGTTCCGTACGTCTCGGTTGGGAAATTATATAAGTCCACAGCGTTATATATCCTATCCCAAGGCAGGCTATCATCTCGGATGCAGTATTTTACAACATTCCTGGCGTATCGGCCCCTACTTCTCGGTGGGAACATTATATTCGTCTATAACGTAATAAAACCTAACCTAACACATCTAGCCACTCGCTGGTAATGTTTTACAGAATCCCGTTCGTGACGTCCCGTACTTCTCGGTTGGAATATTATATACGTCTATAGCGTTATATATCCTAACGTAAGACAGGCTATCATCTCGGATGTAGTATTTTACAACATTCCTGGCGTATCGGCCCCTACATCTCGGTGCGAACATTATATACGTCTATAGCGTATCACATCCTAACCTAACACATCTAGCCCCTCGCTGGTAATGTTTTACAGAATCCCGTTCCTGTCGTCCCGTACGTCTCGGTTGGGACATTATAAACGTCTACAGCGATATATATCCTAACGTAAGGCAGTCTAACATTTCGGATGTAGTATTTTACAACATTCCTGGCGTATCGGCCCCTACTTCTCGGTGGGATCATTATTTTCGTCTATAACGTAATATAACCTAACCTAACACATCTAGGCCCTGGCTGGTAATGTTTTACAGAATCCCGTTCGTGTCGTCCCGTACGTCTCGGTTGGGACATTATATACGTCTATAGCGTTATATATCCTAACGTAAGGCAGGCTATCATCTCGGATGTAGTATTTTATAACATTCCTCACGTATCGGCCCCTACTTCTCGGTGGGATCATTATATAGGTCTATAACGTAATATAACCTAACCGAACACATCTAGCCCCTCGCTGGTAATGTTTTACAGAATCCCGTTCGTGTTGTTCCGTACGTCTCGGTTGGTACATTCTATACGTCTATAGCGTTATATATCCTAACCTAAGGCAGGCTATCATCTCGGATGTAGTATTTTACAACATTCCTGACGTATCGGCCCCTACTTCTGGGTGGGCACATTATATTCGTCTATAACGTAACATAACCTAACCTAACCCATCTAGCCCCTCGCTGGTAATGTTTTACAGAATCCCGTCCGTTACGTCCCGTACATCTCGGTTGGGATATTATATACGTCTATAGCGTTATATCTCCTAACCTAAGGCAGGCTATCATCTCGGATGTAGTATTTTACAACATTCGTGGCGTATCGGCCCCTACATCTCGGTGCGAACATTATATACGTCTATAGCGGATCACATCCTAACCAAACACATCTAGCCCCTCGCTGGTAATGTTTTACAGAATCCCGTTCCTGTCGTCCCGTACGTCTCGGTTGGGACATTATAAACGTCTACAGCGATATATATCCTAACGTAAGGCAGGCTAACATCTCGGATGTAGTATTTTACAACATTCCTGGCGTATCGGCCCCTACTTCTCGGTGGGATCATTATTTTCGTCTATAACGTAATATAACCCAACCTAACACATCTAGGCCCTGGCTGGTAATGTTTTACAGAATCCCGTTCGTGTCGTCCCGTACGTCTCGGTTGGGACATTATATAAGTCTACAGCGTTATATATCCTATCCTAAGGCAGGCTATCATCTCGGATGCAGTATTTTACAACATGCCTGGCGTATCGGCCCCTACTTCTCGGTGGGAACATTATATTCGTCTATAACGTACCACAACCTAACCTAACACATCTAGCCCCTCGCTGGTAATATTTTACTGAATCCCGTTCGTGTCGTCCCCTACGTCTCGGTTGGTACAATCTATACGTCTATAGCGTTATATATCCTAACCTAAGGCAGGCTATCATCTCGGATGTAGTATTTTACAACATTCCTGACGTATCGGCCCCTACTTCTCGGTGGGAACATTATATTCGTCTATAACGTAACATAACCTAACCTAACCCATCTAGCCCCTCGCTGGTAATGTTTTACAGAATCCCGTCCGTTACGTCCCGTACATCTCGGTTGGGATATTATATACGTCTATAGCGTTATATCTCCTAACCTAAGGCAGGCTATCATCTCGGATGTAGTATTTTACAACATTCCTGGCGTATCGGCCCCTACATCTCGGTGCGAACATTATATACGTCTATAGCGTATCACATCCTAACCAAACACATCTAGCCCCTCGCTGGTAATGTTTTACAGAATCCCGTTCCTGTCGTCCCGTACGTCTCGGTTGGGACATTATAAACGTCTACAGCGATATATATCCTAACGTAAGGCAGGCTAACATCTCGGATGTAGTATTTTACAACATTCCTGGCGTATCGGCCCCTACTTCTCGGTGGGATCATTATTTTCGTCTATAACGTAATATAACCCAACCTAACACATCTAGGCCCTGGCTGGTAATGTTTTACAGAATCCCGTTCGTGTCGTCCCGTACGTCTCGGTTGGGACATTATATAAGTCTACAGCGTTATATATCCTATCCTAAGGCAGGCTATCATCTCGGATGCAGTATTTTACAACATGCCTGGCGTATCGGCCCCTACTTCTCGGTGGGAACATTATATTCGTCTATAACCTACCACAACCTAACCTAACACATCTAGCCCCTCGCTGGTAATATTTTACTGAATCCCGTTCGTGTCCTCCCCTACGTCTCGGTTGGTACATTATATACGTCTATAGCGTTATATATCCTAACCTAAGGCAGGCTATCATCTCGGATGTAGTATTTTACAACATTCCTGGCGTATCGGCCCCTACTTCTCGGTGGGAACATTATATAGGTCTATAACGTAATATAACCTAACCTAACACATCTAGCCCCTCGCTGGTAATGTTTTACAGAATACCGTTCGCGACATCCCGTACATCTCGTTGGAGTATTATATACGTCTATAGCGTTATATCTCCTAACCTAAGGCAGACTATCATCTCGGATGTAGTATTTTACAACATTCCTGGCGTATCGGCCCCTACTTCTCGGTGAGAACATTATATAGGTCTATAACGTAATGTAACCTAACCTAACACATCTAGCCCCTCGCTGGTAATGTTTTACAGAATCGCGTTCGTGTCGTTCCGTACGTCTCGATTGGGATATTAAATACGTCTATAGCGATATATCTCTTAACCTAAGGCAGGCTATCATCTCGGATGTAGTATTTCACAACATTCCTGGCGTATCGGCCCCTACTTCTCAGTGGGGACACTATATAGGTCTATAACGTAATATAACCTAATCGAACACATCTAGCCCCTCGCTGGTAATGTTTTACAGAATCCTGTTCGTGACGTCCCGTACATTTCAGTTGGAATATTATATACGTCTATAGCGTTATATCTCCTAACCTAAGGCAGGCTATCATCTCGGATGTAGTATTTTACAACATTCCTGGCGTATCGGCCCCTACATCTCGGTGCGAACATTATATACGTCCATAGCGTATCACATCCTAACCAAACACATCTAGCCCCTCGCTGGTGATGTTTTACAGAATCCCATTCCTGTCGTCCCGTACGTCTCGGTTGGGACATTATAAACGTCTACAGCGATATATATCCTAACGTAAGGCAGGCTAACATCTCGGATGTAGTATTTCACAACATTCCTGGCGTATCGGCCCCTACTTCTCGGTGGGATCATTATTTTCGTCTATAACGTAATATAACCTAACCTAACACATCTAGGCCCTGCCTGGTAATGTTCTACAGAATCCCGTTCCTGTCGTCCCGTACGTCTCGGTTGGGACATTATATAAGTCTACAGCGTTATATATCCTATCCTAAGGCAGGCTATCATCTCGGATGCAGTATTTTACAACATTCCTGGCGTATCGGCTCCTACTTCTCGGTGGGAACATTATATAGGTCTATAACGTAACATAACCTAACCTAACCCATCTAGCCCCTCGCTGGTAATGTTTTACAGAATCCCGTCCGTTACGTCCCGTACGTCTCGATTGGGATATTAAATACGTCTATAGCGATATATATCCTAACCTAAGGCAGGCTATCATCTCGGATGTAGTATTTTACAACATTCCTCACGTATCGGCCCCTACTTCTCGGTGGGATCATTATATAGGTCTATAACGTAATATAACCTAACCGAACACATCTAGCCCCTCGCTGGTAATGTTTTACAGAATCCCGTTCGTGTTGTTCCGTACGTCTCGGTTGGGAAATTATATAAGTCCACAGCGTTATATATCCTATCCCAAGGCAGGCTATCATCTCGGATGCAGTATTTTACAACATTCCTGGCGTATCGGCCCCTACTTCTCGGTGCGATCATTATTTTCGTCTATAACGTAATATAACCTAACCTAACACATCTAGGCCCTGGCTGGTAATGTTTTACAGAATCCCGTTCGTGTCGTCCCGTACGTCTCGGTTGGGACATTATATAAGTCTACAGCGTTATATATCCTATCCTAAGGCAGGCTATCATCTCGGATGCAGTATTTTACAACATGCCTGGCGTATCGGCCCCTACTTCTCGGTGGGAACATTATATTCGTCTATAACGTACCACAACCTAACCTAACACATCTAGCCCCTCGCTGGTAATATTTTACTGAATCCCGTTCGTGTCGTCCCCTACGTCTCGGTTGGTACATTCTATACGTCTATAGCGTTATATATCCTAACCTAAGGCAGGCTATCATCTCGGATGTAGTATTTTACAACATTCCTGACGTATCGGCCCCTACTTCTCGGTGGGAACATTATATTCGTCTATAACGTAACATAACCTAACCTAACCCATCTAGCCCCTCGCTGGTAATGTTTTACAGAATCCCGTCCGTTACGTCCCGTACATCTCGTTTGGGATATTATATACGTCTATAGCGTTATATCTCCTAACCTAAGGCAGGCTATCATCTCGGATGTAGTATTTTACAACATTCCTGGCGTATCGGCCCCTACATCTCGGTGCGAACATTATATACGTCTATAGCGTATCACATCCTAACCAAACACATCTAGCCCCTCGCTGGTAATGTTTTACAGAATCCCGTTCCTGTCGTCCCGTACGTCTCGGTTGGGACATTATAAACGTCTACAGCGATATATATCCTAACGTAAGGCAGGCTAACATCTCGGATGTAGTATTTTACAACATTCCTGGCGTATCGGCCCCTACTTCTCGGTGGGATCATTATTTTCGTCTATAACGTAATATAACCCAACCTAACACATCTAGGCCCTGGCTGGTAATGTTTTACAGAATCCCGTTCGTGTCGTCCCGTACGTCTCGGTTGGGACATTATATAAGTCTACAGCGTTATATATCCCATCCTAAGGCAGGCTATCATCTCGGATGTAGTATTTTACAACATTCCTGGCGTATCGGCCCCTACTTCTCGGTGGGAACATTATATAGGTCCATAACGTAATATAACCTAACCTAACACATCTAGCCCCTCGCTGGTAATGTTTTACAGAATACCGTTCGCGACATCCCGTACATCTCGTTGGAGTATTATATACGTCTATAGCGTTATATCTCCTAACCTAAGGCAGACTATCATCTCGGATGTAGTATTTTACAACATTCCTGGCGTATCGGCCCCTACTTCTCGGTGAGAACATTATATAGGTCTATAACGTAATGTAACCTAACCTAACACATCTAGGCCCTCGCTGGTAATGTTTTACAGAATCGCGTTCGTGTCGTTCCGTACGTCTCGATTGGGATATTAAATACGTCTATAGCGATATATCTCTTAACCTAAGGCAGGCTATCATCTCGGATGTAGTATTTCACAACATTCCTGGCGTATCGGCCCCTACTTCTCAGTGGGGACACTATATAGGTCTATAACGTAATATAACCTAATCGAACACATCTAGCCCCTCGCTGGTAATGTTTTACAGAATCCTGTTCGTGACGTCCCGTACATCTCAGTTGGAATATTATATACGTCTATAGCGTTATATCTCCTAACCTAAGGCAGGCTATCATCTCGGATGTAGTATTTTACAACATTCCTGGCGTATCGGCCCCTACATCTCGGTGCGAACATTATATACGTCCATAGCGTATCACATCCTAACCAAACACATCTAGCCCCTCGCTGGTGATGTTTTACAGAATCCCGTTCCTGTCGTCCCGTACGTCTCGGTTGGGACATTATAAACGTCTACAGCGATATATATCCTAACGTAAGGCAGGCTAACATCTCGGATGTAGTATTTTACAACATTCCTGGCGTATCGGCCCCTACTTCTCGGTGGGATCATTATTTTCGTCTATAACGTAATATAACCTAACCTAACACATCTAGGCCCTGGCTGGTAATGTTTTACAGAATCCCGTTCCTGTCGTCCCGTACGTCTCGGTTGGGACATTACATAAGTCTACAGCGTTATATATCATATCCTAAGGCAGGCTATCATCTCGGATGCAGTATTTTACAACATGCCTGACGTATCGGCCCCTACTACTCGGTGGGAACATTATATTCGTCTATAACGTACCACAACCTAACATAACACATCTAGCCCCTCGCTGGTAATATTTTACTGAATCCCGTTCGTGTCGTCCCCTACGTCTCGGTTGGTACATTATATACGTCTATAGCGTTACATATCCTAACCTAAGACAGGCTATCATCTCGGATGTAGTATTTTACAACATTCCTGACGTATCGGCCCCTACTTCTCGGTGGGAACATTATATAGGTCTATAACGTAATATAAACTAACCTAAGATATCTAGCCCCTCGCTGGTAATGTTTTACAGAATCCCGTTCGTGTCGTCCCGTACGTCTCGGTTGGGAAATTATATAAGTCCACAGCGTTATATATCCTATCCTAAGGCAGGCTATCATCTCGGATGCAGTATTTTACAACATTCCTGGCGTATCGGCCCCTACTTCTCGGTGGGAACATTATATAGGTCTATAACGTAACATAACCTAACCTAACCCATCTAGCCCCTCGCTGGTAATGTTTTACAGAATCCCGTCCGTTACGTCCCGTACGACTCGATTGGGATATTAAATACGTCTATAGCGATATATATCCTAACCTAAGGCAGGCTATCATCTCGGATGCAGTATTTTACAACATTCCTGGCGTATCGGCCCCTACTTCTCGGTGGGAACATTATATTCGTCTATAACGTAATAAAACCTAACCTAACACATCTAGCCACTCGCTGGTAATGTTTTACAGAATCCCGTTCGTGACGTCCCGTACTTCTCGGTTGGAATATTATATACGTCTATAGCGTTATATATCCTAACGTAAGACAGGCTATCATCTCGGATGTAGTATTTTACAACATTCCTGGCGTATCGGCCCCTACATCTCGGTCCGAACATTATATACGTCTATAGCGTATCACATCCTAACCTAACACATCTAGCCCCTCGCTGGTAATATTTTACTGAATCCCGTTCGTGTCGTCCCCTACGTCTCGGTTGGTACATTCTATACGTCTATAGCGTTATATATCCTAACCTAAGGCAGGCTATCATCTCGGATGTAGTATTTTACAACATTCCTGACGTATCGGCCCCTACTTCTCGGTGGGAACATTATATTCGTCTATAACGTAACATAACCTAACCTAACCCATCTAGCCCCTCGCTGGTAATGTTTTACAGAATCCCGTCCGTTACGTCCCGTACATCTCGGTTGGGATATTATATACGTCTATAGCGTTATATCTCCTAACCTAAGGCAGGCTATCATCTCGGATGTAGTATTTTACAACATTCCTGGCGTATCGGCCCCTACATCTCGGTGCGAACATTATATACGTCTATAGCGTATCACATCCTAACCAAACACATCTAGCCCCTCGCTGGTAATGTTTTACAGAATCCCGTTCCTGTCGTCCCGTACGTCTCGGTTGGGACATTATAAACGTCTACAGCGATATATATCCTATCCTAAGGCAGGCTATCATCTCGGATGCAGTATTTTACAACATTCCTGGCCTATCGGCCCCTACTTCTCGGTGGGATCATTATATAGGTCTATAACGTAATATAACCTAACCGAACACATCTAGCCCCTCGCTGGTAATGTTTTACAGAATCCCGTTCGTGTTGTCCCGTACGTCTCGGTTGGGAAATTATATAAGTCCACAGAGTTATATATCCTATCCCAAGGCAGGCTATCATCTCGGATGCAGTATTTTACAACATTCCTGGCGTATCGGCCCCTACTTCTCTGTGGGAACATTATATTCGTCTATAACGTACCACAACCTAACCTAACGCATCTAGCCCCTCGCTGGTAATATTTTACTGAATCCCGTTCGTGTCGTCCCCTACGTCTCGGTTGGTACATTATATACGTCTATAGCGTTATATATCCTAACCTAAGGCAGGCTATCATCTCGGATGTAGTATTTTACAACATTCCTGGCGTATCGGCCCCTACTTCTCGGTGGGAACATTATATAGGTCTATAACGTAACATAACCTAACCTAACCCATCTAGCCCCTCGCTGGTAATGTTTTACAGAATCCCGTCCGTTACGTCCCGTACGACTCGATTGGGATATTAAATACGTCTATAGCGATATATATCCTAACCTAAGGCAGGCTATCATCTCGGATGTAGTATTTTACAACATTCCTCACGTATCGGCCCCTACTTCTCGGTGGGAACATTATATAGGTCTATAACGTAATATAACATAACCTAACACATCTAGCCCCTCGCTGGTAATGTTTTACAGAATCGCGTTCGTGTCGTCCCGTACATCTCGGTTGGGATATTATATACGTCTATAGCGTTACATATCCTAACGTAAGGCAGGCTAAGATCTCGGATGTAGGATTTTACAACTTTCCTGGCGTATCGGCCCCTACTTCTCGGTGGGATCATTATATTCGTCTATAACGTAATATAACCTAACCTAACACATCTAGCCCCTCGCTGGTAATGTTTTACTGAATCCCGTTCGTGTAGTCCCCTACGTCTCGGTTGGGACATTATATACGTCTATAGCGTTATATATCCTAACGTAAGGCAGGCTATCATCTCGGATGTAGTATTTTACAACATTCCTCACGTATCGGCCCTTACTTCTCGGTGGGATCATTACATAGGTCTATAACGTAATATAACCTAACCGAACACATCTAGCCCCTCGCTGGTAATGTTTTACAGAATCCCGTCCGTTACGTCCCGTACATCTCGGTTGGGATATTATATACGTCTATAGCGTTATATCTCCTAACCTAAGGCAGGCTATCATCTCGGATGCAGTATTTTACAACATTCCTGGCGTATCGGCCCCTACTTCTCGGTGGGAACATTATATTCGTCTATAACGTAATAAAACCTAACCTAACACATCTAGCCACTCGCTGGTAATGTTTTACAGAATCCCGTTCGTGACGTCCCGTACTTCTCGGTTGGAATATTATATACGTCTATAGCGTTATATATCCTAACGTAAGACAGGCTATCATCTCGGATGTAGTATTTTACAACATTCCTGGCGTATCGGCCCCTACATCTCGGTCCGAACATTATATACGTCTATAGCGTATCACATCCTAACCTAACACATCTAGCCCCTCGCTGGTAATGTTTTACAGAATCCCGTTCCTGTCGTCCCGTACGTCTCGGTTGGGACATTATAAACGTCTACAGCGATATATATCCTAACGTAAGGCAGTCTAACATTTCGGATGTAGTATTTTACAACAGTCCTGGCGTATCGGCCCCTACTTCTCGGTGGGATCATTATTTTCGTCTATAACGTAATATAACCTAACCTAACACATCTAGGCCCTGGCTGGTAATGTTTTACAGAATCCCGTTCGTGTCGTCCCGTACGTCTCGGTTGGGACATTATATAAGTCTACAGCGTTATATATCCTATCCTAAGGCAGGCTATCATCTCGGATGCAGTATTTTACAACATGCCTGGCGTATCGGCCCCTACTTCTCGGTGGGAACATTATATTCGTCTATAACGTACCACAACCTAACCTAACACATCTAGCCCCTCGCTGGTAATATTTTACTGAATCCCGTTCGTGTCGTCCCCTACGTCTCGGTTGGTACATTCTATACGTCTATAGCGTTATATATCCTAACCTAAGGCAGGCTATCATCTCGGATGTAGTATTTTACAACATTCCTGACGTATCGGCCCCTACTTCTCGGTGGGAACATTATATTCGTCTATAACGTAACATAACCTAACCTAACCTATCTAGCCCCTCGCTGGTAATGTTTTACAGAATCCCGTCCGTTACGTCCCGTACATCTCGGTTGGGATATTATATACGTCTATAGCGTTATATCTCCTAACCTAAGGCAGGCTATCATCTCGGATGTAGTATTTTACAACATTCCTGGCGTATCGGCCCCTACATCTCGGTGCGAACATTATATACGTCTATAGCGTATCACATCCTAACCAAACACATCTAGCCCCTCGCTGGTAATGTTTTACAGAATCCCGTTCCTGTCGTCCCGTACGTCTCGGTTGGGACATTATAAACGTCTACAGCGATATATATCCTATCCTAAGGCAGGCTATCATCTCGGATGCAGTATTTTACAACATTCCTGGCCTATCGGCCCCTACTTCTCGGTGGGATCATTATATAGGTCTATAACGTAATATAACCTAACCGAACACATCTAGCCCCTCGCTGGTAATGTTTTACAGAATCCCGTTCGTGTTGTCCCGTACGTCTCGGTTGGGAAATTATATAAGTCCACAGCGTTATATATCCTATCCCAAGGCAGGCTATCATCTCGGATGCAGTATTTTACAACATTCCTGGCGTATCGGCCCCTACTTCTCTGTGGGAACATTATATTCGTCTATAACGTACCACAACCTAACCTAACGCATCTAGCCCCTCGCTGGTAATATTTTACTGAATCCCGTTCGTGTCGTCCCCTACGTCTCGGTTGGTACATTATATACGTCTATAGCGTTATATATCATAACCTAAGGCAGGCTATCATCTCGGATGTAGTATTTTACAACATTCCTGGCGTATCGGCCCCTACTTCACGGTGGGAACATTATATACGTCTATAACGTATCACAACCTAACCTAATCCATCTAGCCCCACGCTGGTAATGTTTTACAGAATCCCGTTCGTGCCGTCCCGTACGCCTCGGTTGGGACATTATAAACGTCTACAGCGATATATATCCTATCCTAAGGCAGGTTATCATCTCGGATGCAGTATTTTACAACATTCCTGACGTATCGGCCCCTACTTCTCGGTGGGAACATTATATTCGTCTATAACGTAACATAACCTAACCTAACCCATCTAGCCCCTCGCTGGTAATGTTTTACAGAATCCCGTTCGTGTCGTCCCGTACGTCTCGGGTGGGACATTATATACGTCTACAGCGTTATATATCCTATCCTAAGGCAGGCTATCATCTCGGATGCAGTATTTTACAACATTCCTGGCGTTTCGGCCCCTACTTCTCGGTGGGAACATTATATTCGTCTATAACGTAACATAACCTAACCTAACCCATCTAGCCCCTCGCTGGTAATGTTTTACAGAATCCCGTTCGTGTCGTCCCGTACGTCTCGGTTGGGACATTATATACGTCTACAGCGTTATCTATCCTATCCTAAGGCAGGCTATCATCTCGGATGCAGTATTTTACAACATTCCTGGCGTATCGGCCCCTACTTCTCGGTGGGAACATTATATAGGTGTATAACGTAATATAACCTAACCTAACACATCTAGCCCCTTGCTGGTAATGTTTTACAGAATCGCGTTCGTGTCGTTCCGTACGTCTCGATTGGGATATTAAGTACGTCTATAGCGATATATATCCTATCCTAAGGCAGGCTATCATCTCGGATGTAGTATTTTACAACATTCCTGACGTATCGGCCCCTACTTCTCGGTGGGAACATTATATTCGTCTATAACGTAACATAACCTAACCTAACCCATCTAGCCCCTCGCTGGTAATGTTTTACAGAATCGCGTTCGTGTCGTTCCGTACGTCACGATTGGGATATTAAATACGTCTATAGCGATATATATCCTAACCTAAGGCAGGCTATCATCTCGGATGTAGTATTTTACAACATTCCTGACGTATCGGCCCCTACTTCTCGGTGGGAACATTATATTCATCTATAACGTATCACAACCTAACCTAACCCATCTAGCCCCTCTCTGGTAATGTTTCACAGAATCCCGTTCGTGTCGTCCCTTACATCTCGGTTGGGATATTATTTACGTCTATAGCGTTACATATCCTAACCTAAGGCAGGCTATCATCTCGCATGTAGTCTTTTACAACATTCCTGGCGTATCGGCCCCTACTTCTCGGTGGGAACATTATATAGGTCTATAACGTAATATAACCTAACCGAACACATCTAGCCCCTCGCTGGAAATGTTTTACAGAATCCCGTTCGTGTCGTCCCGTACGTCTCGGTTGGGACATTATATAAGTCTACAGCGTTATATATCCTATCCTAAGGCAGGCTATCATCTCGGATGCAGTATTTTACAACATTCCTGGCGTATCGGCCCCTACTTCTCGGTGGGAACATTATATAGGTCTATAACGTAATATAACCTAACCTAACACATCTAGCCCCTCGCTGGTAATGTTTTACAGAATCCCGTTCAGGACATCCCGTACATCTCGTTGGAGTATTATATACGTCTATAGCGTTATATCTCCTAACCTAAGGCAGACTATCATCTCGGATGTAGTATTTTACAACATTCCTGGCGTATCGGCCCCTACTTCTCGGTGAGAACATTATATAGGTCTATAACGTAACATAACCTAACCCAACCCATCTAGCCCCTCGCTGGTAATGTTTTACAGAATCCCGTTCGTGTCGTCCCGTACGTCTCGGATGGGACATTATATACGTCTACAGCGTTATATATCCTATCCTAAGGCAAGCTAACATCTCGGATGTAGTATTCTACAACATTTCTGGCGTCTCGGCCCCTACTTCTCGGTGAAACATTATAAACGTCTATAACGTAACATAACCTAACCTAACCCATATAGCCCCTCGCTGGTAATGTTTTACAGAATCCCGTTCGTGTCGTCCCGTACGTCTCGGTTGGGACATTTTATGCGTCTATAGCGTTATATATCCTAACCTAAGGCAGGCTAACATCTCGGATGTAGTATTTTACAACATTCCTGGCGTATCGGCCTCAACTTCTCGGTGGGAACATTATATTCGTCTATAACGTAATATAACCTAACCTAACACATCCAGCCACGCGCTGGTAATGTTTTACAGAATCCCGTTCGTGACGTCCCGTACATCTCGGTTGGAATATTATATACGTCTATAGCGTTATATATCCTATCCTAAGGCAGGCTATCATCTCGGATGCAGTATTTTACAACATTCCTGGCGTTTCGGCCCCTACTTCTCGGTGGGAACATTATATTCGTCTATAACGTAACATAACCTAACCTAACCCATCTAGCCCCTCGCTGGTAATGTTTTACAGAATCCCGTTCGTGTCGACCCGTACGTCTCGGTTGGGACATTATATACGTCTACAGCGTTATATATCCTATCCTAAGGCAGGCTAACATCTCGGATGTAGTATTCTACAACATTTCTGGCGTCTCGGCCCCTACTTCTCGGTGAAACATTATAAACGTCTATAACGTAACATAACCTAACCTAACCCATCTAGCCCCTCGCTGGTAATGTTTTACAGAATCCAGTTCCTGTCGTCCCGTACGTCTCGGTTGGGACATTTTATGCGTCTATAGCGTTATATATCCTAACCTAAGGCAGGCTAACATCTCGGATGTAGTATTTTACAACATTCCTGGCGTATCGGCCTCAACTTCTCGGTGGGAACATTATATTCGTCTATAACGTAATATAACCTAACCTAACACATCCAGCCACGCGCTGGTAATGTTTTACAGAATCCCGTTCGTGACGTCCCGTACATCTCGGTTGGAATATTATATACGTATATAGCGTTATATATCCTATCCTAAGGCAGGCTATCATCTCGGATGCAGTATTTTACAACATTCCTGGCGTTTCGGCCCCTACTTCTCGGTGGGAACATTATATTCGTCTATAACGTAACATAACCTAACCTAACCCATCTAGCCCCTCGCTGGTAATGTTTTACAGAATCCCGTTCGTGTCGTCCCGTACGTCTCGGTTGGGACATTATATACGTCTACAGCGTTATCTATCCTATCCTAAGGCAGGCTATCATCTCGGATGCAGTATTTTACAACATTCCTGGCGTATCGGCCCCTACTTCTCGGTGGGAACATTATATAGGTGTATAACGTAATATAACCTAACCTAACACATCTAGCCCCTTGCTGGTAATGTTTTACAGAATCGCGTTCGTGTCGTTCCGTACGTCTCGGTTGGGATATTATTTACGTCTATAGCGTTACATATCCTAACCTAAGGCAGGCTATCATCTCGCATGTAGTCTTTTACAACATTCCTGGCGTATCGGCCCCTACTTCTCGGTGGGAACATTATATAGGTCTATAACGTAATATAACCTAACCGAACACATCTAGCCCCTCGCTGGTAATGTTTTACAGAATCCCGTTCGTGTCGTCCCGTACGTCTCGGTTGGGACATTATATAAGTCTACAGCGTTATATATCCTATCCTAAGGCAGGCTATCATCTCGGATGCAGTATTTTACAACATTCCTGGCGTATCGGCCCCTACTTCTCGGTGAGAACATTATATAGGTCTATAACGTAACATAACCTAACCCAACCCATCTAGCCCCTCGCTGGTAATGTTTTACAGAATCCCGTTCGTGTCGTCCCGTACGTCTCGGTTGGGACATTATATACGTCTACAGCGTTATATATCCTATCCTAAGGCAAGCTAACATCTCGGATGTAGTATTCTACAACATTTCTGGCGTCTCGGCCCCTACTTCTCGGTGAAACATTATAAACGTCTATAACGTAACATAACCTAACCTAACCCATCTAGCCCCTCGCTGGTAATGTTTTACAGAATCCCGTTCCTGTCGTCCCGTACGTCTCGGTTGGGACATTTTATGCGTCTATAGCGTTATATATCCTAACCTAAGGCAGGCTAACATCTCGGATGTAGTATTTTACAACATTCCTGGCGTATCGGCCTCAACTTCTCGGTGGGAACATTATATTCGTCTATAACGTAACATAACCTAACCTAACACATCCAGCCACGCGCTGGTAATGTTTTACAGAATCCCGTTCGTGACGTCCCGTACATCTCGGTTGGAATATTATATACGTCTATAGCGTTATATATCCTAACCTAAGGCAGGCCATCATCTCGGATGTAGTATGTTACAACATTCCTGGCGTATCGGCCCCTACTTCTCGGTGGGATCATTATTTTCGTCTATAACGTAATATAACCTAACCTAACACATCTAGGCCCTGGCTGGTAATGTTTTACAGAATCCCGTTCGTGTCGTCCCGTACGTCTCGGTTGGGACATTATATAAGTCTACAGCGTTATATATCATATCCTAAGGCAGGCTAACATCTCGGATGTAGTATTTTACAACATTCCTGGCGTATCGGCCTCAACTTCTCGGTGGGAACATTATATTCGTCTATAACGTAACATAACCTAACCTAAACCATCTAGCCCCTCGCTGGTAATGTTTTACAGAATCGCGTTCGTGTCGTTCCGTACGTCACAATTGGGATATTAAATACGTCTATAGCGATATATATCCTAACCTAAGGCAGGCTATCATCTCGGATGTAGTATTTTACAACATTCCTGACGTATCGGCCCCTACTTCTCGGTGGGAACATTATATTCATCTATAACGTATCACAACCTAACCTAACCCATCTAGCCCCTCTCTGGTAATGTTTCACAGAATCCCGTTCGTGTCGTCCCTTACATCTCGGTTGGGATATTATTTACGTCTATAGCGTTACATATCCTAACCTAAGGCAGGCTATCATCTCGCATGTAGTCTTTTACAACATTCCTGGCGTATCGGCCCCTACTTCTCGGTGGGAACATTATATAGGTCTATAACGTAATATAACCTAACCGAACACATCTAGCCCCTCGCTGGTAATGTTTTACAGAATCCCGTTCGTGTCGTCCCGTACGTCTCGGTTGGGACATTATATAAGTCTACAGCGTTATATATCCTATCCTAAGGCAGGCTATCATCTCGGATGCAGTATTTTACAACATTCCTGGCGTATCGGCCCCTACATCTCGGTGGGAACATTATATAGGTCTATAACGTAATATAACCTAACCTAACACATCTAGCCCCTCGCTGGTAATGTTTTACAGAATCCCGTTCAGGACATCCCGTACATCTCGTTGGAGTATTATATACGTCTATAGCGTTATATCTCCTAACCTAAGGCAGACTATCATCTCGGATGTAGTATTTTACAACATTCCTGGCGTATCGGCCCCTACTTCTCGGTGAGAACATTATATAGGTCTATAACGTAACATAACCTAACCCAACCCATCTAGCCCCTCGCTGGTAATGTTTTACAGAATCCCGTTCGTGTCGTCCCGTACGTCTCGGTTGGGACATTATATACGTCTACAGCGTTATATATCCTATCCTAAGGCAAGCTAACATCTCGGATGTAGTATTCTACAACATTTCTGGCGTCTCGGCCCCTACTTCTCGGTGAAACATTATAAACGTCTATAACGTAACATAACCTAACCTAACCCATCTAGCCCCTCGCTGGTAATGTTTTACAGAATCCCGTTCCTGTCGTCCCGTACGTCTCGGTTGGGACATTTTATGCGTCTATAGCGTTATATATCCTAACCTAAGGCAGGCTAACATCTCGGATGTAGTATTTTACAACATTCCTGGCGTATCGGCCTCAACTTCTCGGTGGGAACATTATATTCGTCTATAACGTAACATAACCTAACCTAACACATCCAGCCACGCGCTGGTAATGTTTTACAGAATCCCGTTCGTGACGTCCCGTACATCTCGGTTGGAATATTATATACGTCTATAGCGTTATATATCCTAACCTAAGGCAGGCCATCATCTCGGATGTAGTATTTTACAACATGCCTGGCGTATCGGCCCCTACTACTCGGTGGGAACATTATATTCGTCTATAACGTACCACAACCTAACCTAACACATCTAGCCCCTCGCTGGTAATATTTTACTGAATCCCGTTCGTGTCGTCCCCTACGTCTCGGTTGGTACATTATATACGTCTATAGCGTTATATATCCTAACCTAAGGCAGGCTATCATCACGGATGTAGTATTTTACAACATTCCTGACGTATCGGCCCCTACTTCTCGGTTGGAACATTATATAGGTCTATAACGTAATATAAACTAACCTAAGACATCTAGACCCTCGCTGGTAATGTTTTACAGTATCCCGTTCGTGACGTCCCGTACATCGCGGTTGGAATATTATATACGTCTATAGCGTTATATATCCTAACCTAAGGCAGGCTAAGATCTCGGATTTAGTATTTTACAACATTCCTGGCGTATCGGCCTCTACTTCTCGGTGGGAACATTATATAGGTCTATAACGTAATATAACCTAACCTAACACATCTAGCCCCTCGCTGGTAATGTTTTACAGAATCTCGTTCGTGACGTCCCGTACATCTCGGTTGGAATATTATATACGTCTATAGCGTTATATATCCTATCCTAAGGCAGGCTATCATCTCGGATGCAGTATTTTACAAAATTCCTGGCGTATCGGCCCCTACTTCTCGGTGGGAACATTATATTCGTCTATAACGTAATATAACCTAACCTAACACATCCAGCCACGCGCTGGTAATGTTTTACAGAATCCCGTTCGTGACGTCCCGTACATCTCGGTTGGAATATTATATACGTCTATAGCGTTATATATCCTATCCTAAGGCAGGCTATCATCTCGGATGCAGTATTTTACAACATTCCTGGCGTTTCGGCCCCTACTTCTCGGTGGGAACATTATATTCGTCTATAACGTAACATAACCTAACCTAACCCATCTAGCCCCTCGCTGGTAATGTTTTACAGAATCCCGTTCGTGTCGACCCGTACGTCTCGGTTGGGACATTATATACGTCTACAGCGTTATATATCCTATCCTAAGGCAGGCTAACATCTCGGATGTAGTATTCTACAACATTTCTGGCGTCTCGGCCCCTACTTCTCGGTGAAACATTATAAACGTCTATAACGTAACATAACCTAACCTAACCCATCTAGCCCCTCGCTGGTAATGTTTTACAGAATCCCGTTCCTGTCGTCCCGTACGTCTCGGTTGGGACATTTTATGCGTCTATAGCGTTATATATCCTAACCTAAGGCAGGCTAACATCTCGGATGTAGTATTTTACAACATTCCTGGCGTATCGGCCTCAACTTCTCGGTGGGAACATTATATTCGTCTATAACGTAATATAACCTAACCTAACACATCCAGCCACGCGCTGGTAATGTTTTACAGAATCCCGTTCGTGACGTCCCGTACATCTCGGTTGGAATATTATATACGTCTATAGCGTTATATATCCTATCCTAAGGCAGGCTATCATCTCGGATGCAGTATTTTACAACATTCCTGGCGTTTCGGCCCCTACTTCTCGGTGGGAACATTATATTCGTCTATAACGTAACATAACCTAACCTAACCCATCTAGCCCCTCGCTGGTAATGTTTTACAGAATCCCGTTCGTGTCGTCCCGTACTTCTCGGTTGGGACATTATATACGTCTACAGCGTTATCTATCCTATCCTAAGGCAGGCTATCATCTCGGATGCAGTATTTTACAACATTCCTGGCGTATCGGCCCCTACTTCTCGGTGGGAACATTATATAGGTGTATAACGTAATATAACCTAACCTAACACATCTAGCCCCTTGCTGGTAATGTTTTACAGAATCGCGTTCGTGTCGTTCCGTACGTCTCGATTGGGATATTAAATACGTCTATAGCGATATATATCCTAACCTAAGGCAGGCTATCATCTCGGATGTAGTATTTTACAACATTCCTGACGTATCGGCCCCTACTTCTCGGTGGGAACATTATATTCGTCTATAACGTAACATAACCTAACCTAACCCATCTAGCCCGTCGGTGGTACTGTTTTACAGAATCGCGTTCGTGTCGTTCCGTACGTCACAATTGGGATATTAAATACGTCTATAGCGATATATATCCTAACCTAAGGCAGGCTATCATCTCGGATGTAGTATTTTACAACATTCCTGACGTATCGGCCCCTACTTCTCGGTGGGAACATTATATTCGTCTATAACGTACCACAACCTAACCTAACTCATCTAGCCCCTCGCTGGTAATATTTTACTGAATCCCGTTCGTGTCGTCCCCTACGTCTCGGTTGGTACATTATATACGTCTATAGCGTTATATATCCTAACCTAAGGCAGGCTATCATCTCGGATGTAGTATTTTACAACATTCCTGGCGTATCGGCCCCTACTTCTCGATGGGAACATTATATAGGTCTATAACGTTATATAACCTAACCTAACACATCTAGCCCCTCGCTGGTAATGTTTTACAGAATCCCGTTCGTGACATCCCGTACATCTCGTTGGAGTAGTATATACGTCTATAGCGTTATATCTCCTAACCTATGGCAGACTATCATCTCGGATGTAGTATTTTACAACATTCCTGGCGTATCGGCCCCTACTTCTCGGTGGGATCATTATTTTCGTCTATAACGTAACATAACCTTACCTAACCCATCTAGCCCCTCTCTGGTAATGTTTTACAGAATCCCGTTCGTGTCGTCCCGTACATCTCGGTTGGGATATTATATACGTCTACAGCGATATATATCCTATCCTAAGGCAGGTTATCATCTCGGATGCAGTATTTTACAACATTCCTGACGTATCGGCCCCTACTTCTCGGTGGGAACATTATATTCGTCTATAACGTAACATAACCTAACCTAACCCATCTAGCCCCTCGCTGGTAATGTTTTACAGAATCCCGCTCGTGTCGTCCCGTACGTCTCGGGTGGGACATTATATACGTCTACAGCGTTATATATCCTATCCGAAGGCAGGCTATCATCTCGGATGCAGTATTTTACAACATTCCTGGCGTTTCGGCCCCTACTTCTCGGTGGGAACATTATATTCGTCTATAACGTAACATAACCTAACCTAACCCATCTAGCCCCTCGCTGGTAATGTTTTACAGAATCCCGTTCGTGTCGTCCCGTACGTCTCGGTTGGGACATTATATACGTCTACAGCGTTATATATCCTATCCTAAGGCAAGCTAACATCTCGGATGTAGTATTCTACAACATTTCTGGCGTCTCGGCCCCTACTTCTCGGTGAAACATTATAAACGTCTATAACGTAACATAACCTAACCTAACCCATCTAGCCCCTCGCTGGTAATGTTTTACAGAATCCCGTTCCTGTCGTCCCGTACGTCTCGGTTGGGACATTTTATGCGTCTATAGCGTTATATATCCTAACCTAAGGCAGGCTAACATCTCGGATGTAGTATTTTACAACATTCCTGGCGTATCGGCCTCAACTTCTCGGTGGGAACATTATATTCGTCTATAACGTAACATAACCTAACCTAACACATCCAGCCACGCGCTGGTAATGTTTTACAGAATCCCGTTCGTGACGTCCCGTACATCTCGGTTGGAATATTATATACGTCTATAGCGTTATATATCCTAACCTAAGGCAGGCCATCATCTCGGATGTAGTATGTTACAACATTCCTGGCGTATCGGCCCCTACTTCTCGGTGGGATCATTATTTTCGTCTATAACGTAATATAACCTAACCTAACACATCTAGGCCCTGGCTGGTAATGTTTTACAGAATCCCGTTCGTGTCGTCCCGTACGTCTCGGTTGGGACATTATATAAGTCTACAGCGTTATATATCGTATCCTAAGGCAGGCTATCATCTCGGATGCAGTATTTTACAACATGCCTGGCGTATCGGCCCCTACTACTCGGTGGGAACATTATATTCGTCTATAACGTACCACAACCTAACCTAACACATCTAGCCCCTCGCTGGTAATATTTTACTGAATCCCGTTCGTGTCGTCCCCTACGTCTCGGTTGGTACATTATATACGTCTATAGCGTTATATATCCTAACCTAAGGTAGGCTATCATCACGGATGTAGTATTTTACAACATTCCTGACGTATCGGCCCCTACTTCTCGGTTGGAACATTATATAGGTCTATAACGTAATATAAACTAACCTAAGACATCTAGACCCTCGCTGGTAATGTTTTACAGTATCCCGTTCGTGACGTCCCGTACATCGCGGTTGGAATATTATATACGTCTATAGCGTTATATATCCTAACCTAAGGCAGGCTAAGATCTCGGATTTAGTATTTTACAACATTCCTGGCGTATCGGCCTCTACTTCTCGGTGGGAACATTATATAGGTCTATAACGTAATATAACCTAACCTAACACATCTAGCCCCTCGCTGGTAATGTTTTACAGAATCTCGTTCGTGACGTCCCGTACATCTCGGTTGGAATATTATATACGTCTATAGCGTTATATATCCTATCCTAAGGCAGGCTATCATCTCGGATGCAGTATTTTACAAAATTCCTGGCGTATCGGCCCCTACTTCTCGGTGGGAACATTATATAGGTCTATAACGTAACATAACCTAACCTAACCCATCTAGCCCCTCGCTGGTAATGTTTTACAGAATCCCGTTCGTTACGTCCCGTACGTCTCGATTGGGATATTAAATACGTCTATAGCGATATATATCCTAACCTAAGGCAGGCTATCATCTCGGATGTAGTATTTTACAACATTCCTCACGTATCGGCCCCTACTTCTCGTTGGGAACATTATATTCGTCTATAACGTAACATAACCTAACCTAACCCATCTAGCCCCTCGCTGGTAATGTTTTACAGAATCCCGTTCGTGTCGTCCCGTACGTCTCGGTTGGGACATTATATACGTCTACAGCGTTATCTATCCTATCCTAAGGCAGGCTATCATCTCGGATGCAGTATTTTACAACATTCCTGGCGTATCGGACCCTACTTCTCGGTGGGAACATTATATAGGTGTATAACGTAATATAACCTAACCTAACACATCTAGCTCCTCGCTGGTAATGTTTTACAGAATCCCGTTCGTGTTGTCCCGTACGTCTCGGTTGGGAAATTATATAAGTCCACAGCGTTATATATCCTATCCCAAGGCAGGCTATCATCTCGGATGCAGTATTTTACAACATTCCTGGCGTATCGGCCCCTACTTCTCGGTGGGAACATTATATTCGTCTATAGCGTACCACAACCTAACCTAACGCATCTAGCCCCTCGCTGGTAATATTTTACTGAATCCCGTTCGTGTCGTCCCCTACGTCTCGGTTGGTACATTATATACGTCTATAGCGTTATATATCCTAACCTAAGGCAGGCTATCATCTCGGATGTAGTATTTTACAACATTCCTGGCGTATCGGCCCCTACTTCTCGATGGGAACATTATATAGGTCTATAACGTTATATAACCTAACCTAACACATCTAGCCCCTCGCTGGTAATGTTTTACAGAATCCCGTTCGTGACATCCCGTACATCTCGTTGGAGTAGTATATACGTCTATAGCGTTATATCTCCTAACCTATGGCAGACTATCATCTCGGATGTAGTATTTTACAACATTCCTGGCGTATCGGCCCCTACTTCTCGGTGGGATCATTATTTTCGTCTATAACGTAACATAACCTTACCTAACCCATCTAGCCCCTCTCTGGTAATGTTTTACAGAATCCCGTTCGTGTCGTCCCGTACATCTCGGTTGGGATATTATATACGTCTATAGCGATATGTATCCTAACCTAAGGCAGGCTATCATCTCGGATGTAGTATTTTACAACATTCCTGACGTATCGGCCCCTACTTCTCGGTGGGAACATTATATTCGTCTATAACGTAACATAACCTACCCTAAACCATCTAGCCCCTCGCTGTTAATGTTTTACAGTATCCCGTTCGTGACGTCCCGTACATCGCGGTTGGAATATTATATACGTCTATAGCGTTATATATCCTATCCTAAGGCAGGCTATCATCTCGGATGCAGTATTTTACAACATTCCTGGCGTTTCGGCCCCTACTTCTCGGTGGGAACATTATATTCGTCTATAACGTAACATAACCTAACCTAACCCATCTAGCCCCTCGCTGGTAATGTTTTACAGAATCCCGTTCGTGTCGTCCCGTACTTCTCGGTTGGGACATTATATACGTCTACAGCGTTATCTATCCTATCCTAAGGCAGGCTATCATCTCGGATGCAGTATTTTACAACATTCCTGGCGTATCGGCCCCTACTTCTCGGTGGGAACATTATATAGGTGTATAACGTAATATAACCTAACCTAACACATCTAGCCCCTTGCTGGTAATGTTTTACAGAATCGCGTTCGTGTCGTTCCGTACGTCTCGATTGGGATATTAAATACGTCTATAGCGATATATATCCTAACCTAAGGCAGGCTATCATCTCGGATGTAGTATTTTACAACATTCCTGACGTATCGGCCCCTACTTCTCGGTGGGAACATTATATTCGTCTATAACGTAACATAACCTAACCTAACCCATCTAGCCCGTCGGTGGTACTGTTTTACAGAATCGCGTTCGTGTCGTTCCGTACGTCACAATTGGGATATTAAATACGTCTATAGCGATATATATCCTAACCTAAGGCAGGCTATCATCTCGGATGTAGTATTTTACAACATTCCTGACGTATCGGCCCCTACTTCTCGGTGGGAACATTATATTCGTCTATAACGTACCACAACCTAACCTAACTCATCTAGCCCCTCGCTGGTAATATTTTACTGAATCCCGTTCGTGTCGTCCCCTACGTCTCGGTTGGTACATTATATACGTCTATAGCGTTATATATCCTAACCTAAGGCAGGCTATCATCTCGGATGTAGTATTTTACAACATTCCTGGCGTATCGGCCCCTACTTCTCGATGGGAACATTATATAGGTCTATAACGTTATATAACCTAACCTAACACATCTAGCCCCTCGCTGGTAATGTTTTACAGAATCCCGTTCGTGACATCCCGTACATCTCGTTGGAGTAGTATATACGTCTATAGCGTTATATCTCCTAACCTATGGCAGACTATCATCTCGGATGTAGTATTTTACAACATTCCTGGCGTATCGGCCCCTACTTCTCGGTGGGATCATTATTTTCGTCTATAACGTAACATAACCTTACCTAACCCATCTAGCCCCTCTCTGGTAATGTTTTACAGAATCCCGTTCGTGTCGTCCCGTACATCTCGGTTGGGATATTATATACGTCTACAGCGATATATATCCTATCCTAAGGCAGGTTATCATCTCGGATGCAGTATTTTACAACATTCCTGACGTATCGGCCCCTACTTCTCGGTGGGAACATTATATTCGTCTATAACGTAACATAACCTAACCTAACCCATCTAGCCCCTCGCTGGTAATGTTTTACAGAATCCCGCTCGTGTCGTCCCGTACGTCTCGGGTGGGACATTATATACGTCTACAGCGTTATATATCCTATCCGAAGGCAGGCTATCATCTCGGATGCAGTATTTTACAACATTCCTGGCGTTTCGGCCCCTACTTCTCGGTGGGAACATTATATTCGTCTATAACGTAACATAACCTAACCTAACCCATCTAGCCCCTCGCTGGTAATGTTTTACAGAATCCCGTTCGTGTCGTCCCGTACGTCTCGGTTGGGACATTATATACGTCTACAGCGTTATATATCCTATCCTAAGGCAAGCTAACATCTCGGATGTAGTATTCTACAACATTTCTGGCGTCTCGGCCCCTACTTCTCGGTGAAACATTATAAACGTCTATAACGTAGCATAACCTAACCTAACCCATCTAGCCCCTCGCTGGTAATGTTTTACAGAATCCCGTTCCTGTCGTCCCGTACGTCTCGGTTGGGACATTTTATGCGTCTATAGCGTTATATATCCTAACCTAAGGCAGGCTAACATCTCGGATGTAGTATTTTACAACATTCCTGGCGTATCGGCCTCAACTTCTCGGTGGGAACATTATATTCGTCTATAACGTAACATAACCTAACCTAACACATCCAGCCACGCGCTGGTAATGTTTTACAGAATCCCGTTCGTGACGTCCCGTACATCTCGGTTGGAATATTATATACGTCTATAGCGTTATATATCCTAACCTAAGGCAGGCCATCATCTCGGATGTAGTATGTTACAACATTCCTGGCGTATCGGCCCCTACTTCTCGGTGGGATCATTATTTTCGTCTATAACGTAATATAACCTAACCTAACACATCTAGGCCCTGGCTGGTAATGTTTTACAGAATCCCGTTCGTGTCGTCCCGTACGTCTCGGTTGGGACATTATATAAGTCTACAGCGTTATATATCATATCCTAAGGCAGGCTATCATCTCGGATGCAGTATTTTACAACATGCCTGGCGTATCGGCCCCTACTACTCGGTGGGAACATTATATTCGTCTATAACGTACCACAACCTAACCTAACACATCTAGCCCCTCGCTGGTAATATTTTACTGAATCCCGTTCGTGTCGTCCCCTACGTCTCGGTTGGTACATTATATACGTCTATAGCGTTATATATCCTAACCTAAGGTAGGCTATCATCACGGATGTAGTATTTTACAACATTCCTGACGTATCGGCCCCTACTTCTCGGTTGGAACATTATATAGGTCTATAACGTAATATAAACTAACCTAAGACATCTAGACCCTCGCTGGTAATGTTTTACAGTATCCCGTTCGTGACGTCCCGTACATCGCGGTTGGAATATTATATACGTCTATAGCGTTATATATCCTAACCTAAGGCAGGCTAAGATCTCGGATTTAGTATTTTACAACATTCCTGGCGTATCGGCCTCTACTTCTCGGTGGGAACATTATATAGGTCTATAACGTAATATAACCTAACCTAACACATCTAGCCCCTCGCTGGTAATGTTTTACAGAATCTCGTTCGTGACGTCCCGTACATCTCGGTTGGAATATTATATACGTCTATAGCGTTATATATCCTATCCTAAGGCAGGCTATCATCTCGGATGCAGTATTTTACAAAATTCCTGGCGTATCGGCCCCTACTTCTCGGTGGGAACATTATATAGGTCTATAACGTAACATAACCTAACCTAACCCATCTAGCCCCTCGCTGGTAATGTTTTACAGAATCCCGTTCGTTACGTCCCGTACGTCTCGATTGGGATATTAAATACGTCTATAGCGATATATATCCTAACCTAAGGCAGGCTATCATCTCGGATGTAGTATTTTACAACATTCCTCACGTATCGGCCCCTACTTCTCGTTGGGAACATTATATTCGTCTATAACGTAACATAACCTAACCTAACCCATCTAGCCCCTCGCTGGTAATGTTTTACAGAATCCCGTTCGTGTCGTCCCGTACGTCTCGGTTGGGACATTATATACGTCTACAGCGTTATCTATCCTATCCTAAGGCAGGCTATCATCTCGGATGCAGTATTTTACAACATTCCTGGCGTATCGGACCCTACTTCTCGGTGGGAACATTATATAGGTGTATAACGTAATATAACCTAACCTAACACATCTAGCTCCTCGCTGGTAATGTTTTACAGAATCCCGTTCGTGTTGTCCCGTACGTCTCGGTTGGGAAATTATATAAGTCCACAGCGTTATATATCCTATCCCAAGGCAGGCTATCATCTCGGATGCAGTATTTTACAACATTCCTGGCGTATCGGCCCCTACTTCTCGGTGGGAACATTATATTCGTCTATAACGTACCACAACCTAACCTAACGCATCTAGCCCCTCGCTGGTAATATTTTACTGAATCCCGTTCGTGTCGTCCCCTACGTCTCGGTTGGTACATTATATACGTCTATAGCGTTATATATCCTAACCTAAGGCAGGCTATCATCTCGGATGTAGTATTTTACAACATTCCTGGCGTATCGGCCCCTACTTCTCGATGGGAACATTATATAGGTCTATAACGTTATATAACCTAACCTAACACATCTAGCCCCTCGCTGGTAATGTTTTACAGAATCCCGTTCGTGACATCCCGTACATCTCGTTGGAGTAGTATATACGTCTATAGCGTTATATCTCCTAACCTATGGCAGACTATCATCTCGGATGTAGTATTTTACAACATTCCTGGCGTATCGGCCCCTACTTCTCGGTGGGATCATTATTTTCGTCTATAACGTAACATAACCTTACCTAACCCATCTAGCCCCTCTCTGGTAATGTTTTACAGAATCCCGTTCGTGTCGTCCCGTACATCTCGGTTGGGATATTATATACGTCTATAGCGATATGTATCCTAACCTAAGGCAGGCTATCATCTCGGATGTAGTATTTTACAACATTCCTGACGTATCGGCCCCTACTTCTCGGTGGGAACATTATATTCGTCTATAACGTAACATAACCTACCCTAAACCATCTAGCCCCTCGCTGTTAATGTTTTACAGTATCCCGTTCGTGACGTCCCGTACATCGCGGTTGGAATATTATATACGTCTATAGCGTTATATATCCTAACCTAAGGCAGGATAAGATCTCGGATTTAGTATTTTACAACATTCCTGGCGTATCGGCCCCTACTTCTCGGTGGGAACATTATATTCGTCTATAACGTACCACAACCTAACCTAACTCATCTAGCCCCTCGCTGGTAATATTTTACTGAATCCCGTTCGTGTCGTCCCCTACGTCTCGGTTGGTACATTATATACGTCTATAGCGTTATATATCCTAACCTAAGGCAGGCTATCATCTCGGATGTAGTATTTTACAACATTCCTGGCGTATCGGCCCCTACTTCTCGATGGGAACATTATATAGGTCTATAACGTTATATAACCTAACCTAACACATCTAGCCCCTCGCTGGTAATGTTTTACAGAATCCCGTTCGTGACATCCCGTACATCTCGTTGGAGTAGTATATACGTCTATAGCGTTATATCTCCTAACCTATGGCAGACTATCATCTCGGATGTAGTATTTTACAACATTCCTGGCGTATCGGCCCCTACTTCTCGGTGGGATCATTATTTTCGTCTATAACGTAACATAACCTTACCTAACCCATCTAGCCCCTCTCTGGTAATGTTTTACAGAATCCCGTTCGTGTCGTCCCGTACATCTCGGTTGGGATATTATATACGTCTACAGCGATATATATCCTATCCTAAGGCAGGTTATCATCTCGGATGCAGTATTTTACAACATTCCTGACGTATCGGCCCCTACTTCTCGATGGGAACATTATATTCGTCTATAACGTAACATAACCTAACCTAACCCATCTAGCCCCTCGCTGGTAATGTTTTACAGAATCCCGCTCGTGTCGTCCCGTACGTCTCGGGTGGGACATTATATACGTCTACAGCGTTATATATCCTATCCGAAGGCAGGCTATCATCTCGGATGCAGTATTTTACAACATTCCTGGCGTTTCGGCCCCTACTTCTCGGTGGGAACATTATATTCGTCTATAACGTAACATAACCTAACCTAACCCATCTAGCCCCTCGCTGGTAATGTTTTACAGAATCCCGTTCGTGTCGTCCCGTACGTCTCGGTTGGGACATTATATACGTCTACAGCGTTATATATCCTATCCTAAGGCAAGCTAACATCTCGGATGTAGTATTCTACAACATTTCTGGCGTCTCGGCCCCTACTTCTCGGTGAAACATTATAAACGTCTATAACGTTACATAACCTAACCTAACCCATCTAGCCCCTCGCTGGTAATGTTTTACAGAATCCCGTTCCTGTCGTCCCGTACGTCTCGGTTGGGACATTTTATGCGTCTATAGCGTTATATATCCTAACCTAAGGCAGGCTAACATCTCGGATGTAGTATTTTACAACATTCCTGGCGTATCGGCCTCAACTTCTCGGTGGGAACATTATATTCGTCTATAACGTAACATAACCTAACCTAACACATCCAGCCACGCGCTGGTAATGTTTTACAGAATCCCGTTCGTGACGTCCCGTACATCTCGGTTGGAATATTATATACGTCTATAGCGTTATATATCCTAACCTAAGGCAGGCCATCATCTCGGATGTAGTATGTTACAACATTCCTGGCGTATCGGCCCCTACTTCTCGGTGGGATCATTATTTTCGTCTATAACGTAATATAACCTAACCTAACACATCTAGGCCCTGGCTGGTAATGTTTTACAGAATCCCGTTCGTGTCGTCCCGTACGTCTCGGTTGGGACATTATATAAGTCTACAGCGTTATATATCATATCCTAAGGCAGGCTATCATCTCGGATGCAGTATTTTACAACATGCCTGGCGTATCGGCCCCTACTACTCGGTGGGAACATTATATTCGTCTATAACGTACCACAACCTAACCTAACACATCTAGCCCCTCGCTGGTAATATTTTACTGAATCCCGTTCGTGTCGTCCCCTACGTCTCGGTTGGTACATTATATACGTCTATAGCGTTATATATCCTAACCTAAGGTAGGCTATCATCACGGATGTAGTATTTTACAACATTCCTGACGTATCGGCCCCTACTTCTCGGTTGGAACATTATATAGGTCTATAACGTAATATAAACTAACCTAAGACATCTAGACCCTCGCTGGTAATGTTTTACAGTATCCCGTTCGTGACGTCCCGTACATCGCGGTTGGAATATTATATACGTCTATAGCGTTATATATCCTAACCTAAGGCAGGCTAAGATCTCGGATTTAGTATTTTACAACATTCCTGGCGTATCGGCCTCTACTTCTCGGTGGGAACATTATATAGGTCTATAACGTAATATAACCTAACCTAACACATCTAGCCCCTCGCTGGTAATGTTTTACAGAATCTCGTTCGTGACGTCCCGTACATCTCGGTTGGAATATTATATACGTCTATAGCGTTATATATCCTATCCTAAGGCAGGCTATCATCTCGGATGCAGTATTTTACAAAATTCCTGGCGTATCGGCCCCTACTTCTCGGTGGGAACATTATATAGGTCTATAACGTAACATAACCTAACCTAACCCATCTAGCCCCTCGCTGGTAATGTTTTACAGAATCCCGTTCGTTACGTCCCGTACGTCTCGATTGGGATATTAAATACGTCTATAGCGATATATATCCTAACCTAAGGCAGGCTATCATCTCGGATGTAGTATTTTACAACATTCCTCACGTATCGGCCCCTACTTCTCGTTGGGAACATTATATTCGTCTATAACGTAACATAACCTAACCTAACCCATCTAGCCCCTCGCTGGTAATGTTTTACAGAATCCCGTTCGTGTCGTCCCGTACGTCTCGGTTTGGACATTATATACGTCTACAGCGTTATCTATCCTATCCTAAGGCAGGCTATCATCTCGGATGCAGTATTTTACAACATTCCTGGCGTATCGGACCCTACTTCTCGGTGGGAACATTATATAGGTGTATAACGTAATATAACCTAACCTAACACATCTAGCCCCTCGCTGGTAATGTTTTACAGAATCCCGTTCGTGTTGTCCCGTACGTCTCGGTTGGGAAATTATATAAGTCCACAGCGTTATATATCCTATCCCAAGGCAGGCTATCATCTCGGATGCAGTATTTTACAACATTCCTGGCGTATCGGCCCCTACTTCTCGGTGGGAACATTATATTCGTCTATAACGTAGCACAACCTAACCTAACGCATCTAGCCCCTCGCTGGTAATATTTTACTGAATCCCGTTCGTGTCGTCCCCTACGTCTCGGTTGGTACATTATATACGTCTATAGCGTTATATATCCTAACCTAAGGCAGGCTATCATCTCGGATGTAGTATTTTACAACATTCCTGGCGTATCGGCCCCTACTTCTCGATGGGAACATTATATAGGTCTATAACGTTATATAACCTAACCTAACACATCTAGCCCCTCGCTGGTAATGTTTTACAGAATCCCGTTCGTGACATCCCGTACATCTCGTTGGAGTAGTATATACGTCTATAGCGTTATATCTCCTAACCTATGGCAGACTATCATCTCGGATGTAGTATTTTACAACATTCCTGGCGTATCGGCCCCTACTTCTCGGTGGGATCATTATTTTCGTCTATAACGTAACATAACCTTACCTAACCCATCTAGCCCCTCTCTGGTAATGTTTTACAGAATCCCGTTCGTGTCGTCCCGTACATCTCGGTTGGGATATTACATACGTCTACAGCGATATATATCCTATCCTAAGGCAGGTTATCATCTCGGATGCAGTATTTTACAACATTCCTGACGTATCGGCCCCTACTTCTCGATGGGAACATTATATTCGTCTATAACGTAACATAACCTAACCTAACCCATCTAGCCCCTCGCTGGTAATGTTTTACAGAATCCCGCTCGTGTCGTCCCGTACGTCTCGGGTGGGACATTATATACGTCTACAGCGTTATATATCCTATCCGAAGGCAGGCTATCATCTCGGATGCAGTATTTTACAACATTCCTGGCGTTTCGGCCCCTACTTCTCGGTGGGAACATTATATTCGTCTATAACGTAACATAACCTAACCTAACCCATCTAGCCCCTCGCTGGTAATGTTTTACAGAATCCCGTTCGTGTCGTCCCGTACGTCTCGGTTGGGACATTATATACGTCTACAGCGTTATATATCCTATCCTAAGGCAAGCTAACATCTCGGATGTAGTATTCTACAACATTTCTGGCGTCTCGGCCCCTACTTCTCGGTGAAACATTATAAACGTCTATAACGTAACATAACCTAACCTAACCCATCTAGCCCCTCGCTGGTAATGTTTTACAGAATCCCGTTCCTGTCGTCCCGTACGTCTCGGTTGGGACATTTTATGCGTCTATAGCGTTATATATCCTAACCTAAGGCAGGCTAACATCTCGGATGTAGTATTTTACAACATTCCTGGCGTATCGGCCTCAACTTCTCGGTGGGAACATTATATTCGTCTATAACGTAACATAACCTAACCTAACACATCCAGCCACGCGCTGGTAATGTTTTACAGAATCCCGTTCGTGACGTCCCGTACATCTCGGTTGGAATATTATATACGTCTATAGCGTTATATATCCTAACCTAAGGCAGGCCATCATCTCGGATGTAGTATGTTACAACATTCCTGGCGTATCGGCCCCTACTTCTCGGTGGGATCATTATTTTCGTCTATAACGTAATATAACCTAACCTAACACATCTAGGCCCTGGCTGGTAATGTTTTACAGAATCCCGTTCGTGTCGTCCCGTACGTCTCGGTTGGGACATTATATAAGTCTACAGCGTTATATATCATATCCTAAGGCAGGCTATCATCTCGGATGCAGTATTTTACAACATGCCTGGCGTATCGGCCCCTACTACTCGGTGGGAACATTATATTCGTCTATAACGTACCACAACCTAACCTAACACATCTAGCCCCTCGCTGGTAATATTTTACTGAATCCCGTTCGTGTCGTCCCCTACGTCTCGGTTGGTACATTATATACGTCTATAGCGTTATATATCCTAACCTAAGGTAGGCTATCATCACGGATGTAGTATTTTACAACATTCCTGACGTATCGGCCCCTACTTCTCGGTTGGAACATTATATAGGTCTATAACGTAATATAAACTAACCTAAGACATCTAGACCCTCGCTGGTAATGTTTTACAGTATCCCGTTCGTGACGTCCCGTACATCGCGGTTGGAATATTATATACGTCTATAGCGTTATATATCCTAACCTAAGGCAGGCTAAGATCTCGGATTTAGTATTTTACAACATTCCTGGCGTATCGGCCTCTACTTCTCGGTGGGAACATTATATAGGTCTATAACGTAATATAACCTAACCTAACACATCTAGCCCCTCGCTGGTAATGTTTTACAGAATCTCGTTCGTGACGTCCCGTACATCTCGGTTGGAATATTATATACGTCTATAGCGTTATATATCCTATCCTAAGGCAGGCTATCATCTCGGATGCAGTATTTTACAAAATTCCTGGCGTATCGGCCCCTACTTCTCGGTGGGAACATTATATAGGTCTATAACGTAACATAACCTAACCTAACCCATCTAGCCCCTCGCTGGTAATGTTTTACAGAATCCCGTTCGTTACGTCCCGTACGTCTCGATTGGGATATTAAATACGTCTATAGCGATATATATCCTAACCTAAGGCAGGCTATCATCTCGGATGTAGTATTTTACAACATTCCTCACGTATCGGCCCCTACTTCTCGTTGGGAACATTATATTCGTCTATAACGTAACATAACCTAACCTAACCCATCTAGCCCCTCGCTGGTAATGTTTTACAGAATCCCGTTCGTGTCGTCCCGTACGTCTCGGTTTGGACATTATATACGTCTACAGCGTTATCTATCCTATCCTAAGGCAGGCTATCATCTCGGATGCAGTATTTTACAACATTCCTGGCGTATCGGACCCTACTTCTCGGTGGGAACATTATATAGGTGTATAACGTAATATAACCTAACCTAACACATCTAGCCCCTCGCTGGTAATGTTTTACAGAATCCCGTTCGTGTTGTCCCGTACGTCTCGGTTGGGAAATTATATAAGTCCACAGCGTTATATATCCTATCCCAAGGCAGGCTATCATCTCGGATGCAGTATTTTACAACATTCCTGGCGTATCGGCCCCTACTTCTCGGTGGGAACATTATATTCGTCTATAACGTACCACAACCTAACCTAACGCATCTAGCCCCTCGCTGGTAATATTTTACTGAATCCCGTTCGTGTCGTCCCCTACGTCTCGGTTGGTACATTATATACGTCTATAGCGTTATATATCCTAACCTAAGGCAGGCTATCATCTCGGATGTAGTATTTTACAACATTCCTGGCGTATCGGCCCCTACTTCTCGATGGGAACATTATATAGGTCTATAACGTTATATAACCTAACCTAACACATCTAGCCCCTCGCTGGTAATGTTTTACAGAATCCCGTTCGTGACATCCCGTACATCTCGTTGGAGAAGTATATACGTCTATAGCGTTATATCTCCTAACCTATGGCAGACTATCATCTCGGATGTAGTATTTTACAACATTCCTGACGTATCGGCCCCTACTTCTCGATGGGAACATTATATTCGTCTATAACGTAACATAACCTAACCTAACCCATCTAGCCCCTCGCTGGTAATGTTTTACAGAATCCCGCTCGTGTCGTCCCGTACGTCTCGGGTGGGACATTATATACGTCTACAGCGTTATATATCCTATCCGAAGGCAGGCTATCATCTCGGATGCAGTATTTTACAACATTCCTGGCGTTTCGGCCCCTACTTCTCGGTGGGAACATTATATTCGTCTATAACGTAACATAACCTAACCTAACCCATCTAGCCCCTCGCTGGTAATGTTTTACAGAATCCCGTTCGTGTCGTCCCGTACGTCTCGGTTGGGACATTATATACGTCTACAGCGTTATATATCCTATCCTAAGGCAAGCTAACATCTCGGATGTAGTATTCTACAACATTTCTGGCGTCTCGGCCCCTACTTCTCGGTGAAACATTATAAACGTCTATAACGTAACATAACCTAACCTAACCCATCTAGCCCCTCGCTGGTAATGTTTTACAGAATCCCGTTCCTGTCGTCCCGTACGTCTCGGTTGGGACATTTTATGCGTCTATAGCGTTATATATCCTAACCTAAGGCAGGCTAACATCTCGGATGTAGTATTTTACAACATTCCTGGCGTATCGGCCTCAACTTCTCGGTGGGAACATTATATTCGTCTATAACGTAACATAACCTAACCTAACACATCCAGCCACGCGCTGGTAATGTTTTACAGAATCCCGTTCGTGACGTCCCGTACATCTCGGTTGGAATATTATATACGTCTATAGCGTTATATATCCTAACCTAAGGCAGGCCATCATCTCGGATGTAGTATGTTACAACATTCCTGGCGTATCGGCCCCTACTTCTCGGTGGGATCATTATTTTCGTCTATAACGTAATATAACCTAACCTAACACATCTAGGCCCTGGCTGGTAATGTTTTACAGAATCCCGTTCGTGTCGTCCCGTACGTCTCGGTTGGGACATTATATAAGTCTACAGCGTTATATATCATATCCTAAGGCAGGCTATCATCTCGGATGCAGTATTTTACAACATGCCTGGCGTATCGGCCCCTACTACTCGGTGGGAACATTATATTCGTCTATAACGTACCACAACCTAACCTAACACATCTAGCCCCTCGCTGGTAATATTTTACTGAATCCCGTTCGTGTCGTCCCCTACGTCTCGGTTGGTACATTATATACGTCTATAGCGTTATATATCCTAACCTAAGGTAGGCTATCATCACGGATGTAGTATTTTACAACATTCCTGACGTATCGGCCCCTACTTCTCGGTTGGAACATTATATAGGTCTATAACGTAATATAAACTAACCTAAGACATCTAGACCCTCGCTGGTAATGTTTTACAGTATCCCGTTCGTGACGTCCCGTACATCGCGGTTGGAATATTATATACGTCTATAGCGTTATATATCCTAACCTAAGGCAGGCTAAGATCTCGGATTTAGTATTTTACAACATTCCTGGCGTATCGGCCTCTACTTCTCGGTGGGAACATTATATAGGTCTATAACGTAATATAACCTAACCTAACACATCTAGCCCCTCGCTGGTAATGTTTTACAGAATCTCGTTCGTGACGTCCCGTACATCTCGGTTGGAATATTATATACGTCTATAGCGTTATATATCCTATCCTAAGGCAGGCTATCATCTCGGATGCAGTATTTTACAAAATTCCTGGCGTATCGGCCCCTACTTCTCGGTGGGAACATTATATAGGTCTATAACGTAACATAACCTAACCTAACCCATCTAGCCCCTCGCTGGTAATGTTTTACAGAATCCCGTTCGTTACGTCCCGTACGTCTCGATTGGGATATTAAATACGTCTATAGCGATATATATCCTAACCTAAGGCAGGCTATCATCTCGGATGTAGTATTTTACAACATTCCTCACGTATCGGCCCCTACTTCTCGTTGGGAACATTATATTCGTCTATAACGTAACATAACCTAACCTAACCCATCTAGCCCCTCGCTGGTAATGTTTTACAGAATCCCGTTCGTGTCGTCCCGTACGTCTCGGTTTGGACATTATATACGTCTACAGCGTTATCTATCCTATCCTAAGGCAGGCTATCATCTCGGATGCAGTATTTTACAACATTCCTGGCGTATCGGACCCTACTTCTCGGTGGGAACATTATATAGGTGTATAACGTAATATAACCTAACCTAACACATCTAGCCCCTCGCTGGTAATGTTTTACAGAATCCCGTTCGTGTTGTCCCGTACGTCTCGGTTGGGAAATTATATAAGTCCACAGCGTTATATATCCTATCCCAAGGCAGGCTATCATCTCGGATGCAGTATTTTACAACATTCCTGGCGTATCGGCCCCTACTTCTCGGTGGGAACATTATATTCGTCTATAACGTACCACAACCTAACCTAACGCATCTAGCCCCTCGCTGGTAATATTTTACTGAATCCCGTTCGTGTCGTCCCCTACGTCTCGGTTGGTACATTATATACGTCTATAGCGTTATATATCCTAACCTAAGGCAGGCTATCATCTCGGATGTAGTATTTTACAACATTCCTGGCGTATCGGCCCCTACTTCTCGATGGGAACATTATATAGGTCTATAACGTTATATAACCTAACCTAACACATCTAGCCCCTCGCTGGTAATGTTTTACAGAATCCCGTTCGTGACATCCCGTACATCTCGTTGGAGAAGTATATACGTCTATAGCGTTATATCTCCTAACCTATGGCAGACTATCATCTCGGATGTAGTATTTTACAACATTCCTGGCGTATCGGCCCCTACTTCTCGGTGGGATCATTATTTTCGTCTATAACGTAACATAACCTTACCTAACCCATCTAGCCCCTCTCTGGTAATGTTTTACAGAATCCCGTTCGTGTCGTCCCGTACATCTCGGTTGGGATATTATATACGTCTACAGCGATATATATCCTATCCTAAGGCAGGTTATCATCTCGGATGCAGTATTTTACAACATTCCTGACGTATCGGCCCCTACTTCTCGGTGGGAACATTATATTCGTCTATAACGTAACATAACCTAACCTAACCCATCTAGCCCCTCGCTGGTAATGTTTTACAGAATCCCGCTCGTGTCGTCCCGTACGTCTCGGGTGGGACATTATATACGTCTACAGCGTTATATATCCTATCCGAAGGCAGGCTATCATCTCGGATGCAGTATTTTACAACATTCCTGGCGTTTCGGCCCCTACTTCTCGGTGGGAACATTATATTCGTCTATAACGTAACATAACCTAACCTAACCCATCTAGCCCCTCGCTGGTAATGTTTTACAGAATCCCGTTCGTGTCGTCCCGTACGTCTCGGTTGGGACATTATATACGTCTACAGCGTTATATATCCTATCCTAAGGCAAGCTAACATCTCGGATGTAGTATTCTACAACATTTCTGGCGTCTCGGCCCCTACTTCTCGGTGAAACATTATAAACGTCTATAACGTAACATAACCTAACCTAACCCATCTAGCCCCTCGCTGGTAATGTTTTACAGAATCCCGTTCCTGTCGTCCCGTACGTCTCGGTTGGGACATTTTATGCGTCTATAGCGTTATATATCCTAACCTAAGGCAGGCTATCATCTCGGATGCAGTATTTTACAACATTCCTGGCGTATCGGCCCCTACTTCTCGGTGGGAACATTATATAGGTGTATAACGTAATATAACCTAACCTAACACATCTAGCCCCTTGCTGGTAATGTTTTACAGAATCGCGTTCGTGTCGTTCCGTACGTCTCGATTGGGATATTAAGTACGTCTATAGCGATATATATCCTATCCTAAGGCAGGCTATCATCTCGGATGTAGTATTTTACAACATTCCTGACGTATCGGCCCCTACTTCTCGGTGGGAACATTATATTCGTCTATAACGTAACATAACCTAACCTAACCCATCTAGCCCCTCGCTGGTAATGTTTTACAGAATCGCGTTCGTGTCGTTCCGTACGTCACGATTGGGATATTAAATACGTCTATAGCGATATATATCCTAACCTAAGGCAGGCTATCATCTCGGATGTAGTATTTTACAACATTCCTGACGTATCGGCCCCTACTTCACGGTGGGAACATTATATTCATCTATAACGTATCACAACCTAACCTAACCCATCTAGCCCCTCTCTGGTAATGTTTCACAGAATCCCGTTCGTGTCGTCCCTTACATCTCGGTTGGGATATTATTTACGTCTATAGCGTTACATATCCTAACCTAAGGCAGGCTAACATCTCGGATGTAGTATTTTACAACATTCCTGGCGTATCGGCCCCTACTTCTCGGTGAGAACATTATATAGGTCTATAACGTAACATAACCTAACCCAACCCATCTAGCCCCTCGCTGGTAATGTTTTACAGAATCCCGTTCGTGTCGTCCCGTACGTCTCGGTTGGAACATTATATACGTCTACAGCGTTATATATCCTATCCTAAGGCAGGCTAACATCTCGGATGTAGTATTCTACAACATTTCTGGCGTCTCGGCCCCTACTTCTCGGTGAAACATTATAAACGTCTATAACGTAACATAACCTAACCTAACCCATCTAGCAACTCGCTGGTAATGTTTTACAGAATCCCGTTCCTGTCGTCCCGTACGTCTCGGTTGGGACATTTTATGCGTCTATAGCGTTATATATCCTAACCTAAGGCAGGCTAACATCTCGGATGTAGTATTTTACAACATTCCTGGCGTATCGGCCCCTACTTCTCGGTGGGATCATTATTTTCGTCTATAACGTAATATAACCTAACCTAACACATCTAGGCCCTGGCTGGTAATGTTTTACAGAATCCCGTTCGTGTCGTCCCGTACGTCTCGGTTGGGACATTATATAAGTCTACAGCGTTATATATCATATCCTAAGGCAGGCTATCATCTCGGATGCAGTATTTTACAACATGCCTGGCGTATCGGCCCCTACTACTCGGTGGGAACATTATATTCGTCTATAACGTACCACAACCTAACCTAACACATCTAGCCCCTCGCTGGTAATATTTTACTGAATCCCGTTCGTGTCGTCCCCTACGTCTCGGTTGGTACATTATATACGTCTATAGCGTTATATATCCTAGCCTAAGGCAGGCTATCATCACGGATGTAGTATTTTACAACATTCCTGACGTATCGGCCCCTACTTCTCGGTTGGAACATTATATAGGTCTATAACGTAACATAACCTAACCTAACCCATCTAGCCCCTCGCTGGTAATGTTTTACAGAATCCCGTTCGTTACGTCCCGTACGTGTCGATTGGGATATTAAATACGTCTATAGCGATATATATCCTAACCTAAGGCAGGCTATCATCTCGGATGTAGTATTTTACAACATTCCTCACGTATCGGCCCCTACTTCTCGTTGAGAACATTATATTCGTCTATAACGTAACATAACCTAACCTAACCCATCTAGCCCCTCGCTGGTAATGTTTTACAGAATCCCGTTCGTGTCGTCCCGTACGTCTCGGCTGGGACATTATATACGTCTACAGCGTTATCTATCCTATCCTAAGGCAGGCTATCATCTCGGATGCAGTATTTTACAACATTCCTGGCGTATCGGACCCTACTTCTCGGTGGGAACATTATATAGGTGTATAACGTAATATAACCTAACCTAACACATCTAGCCCCTTGCTGGTAATGTTTTACAGAATCGCGTTCGTGTCGTTCCGTACGTCTCGATTGGGATATTAAATACGTCTATAGCGATATATATCCTAACCTAAGGCAGGCTATCATCTCGGATGTAGTATTTTACAACATTCCTGACGTATCGGCCCCTACTTCTCGGTGGGAACATTATATTCGTCTATAACGTAACATAACCTAACCTAACCCATCTAGCCCCTCGCTGGTAATGTTTTACAGAATCGCGTTCGTGTCGTTCCGTACGTCACGATTGGGATATTAAATACGTCTACAGCGTTATATATCCTATCCTAAGGCAGGCTATCATCTCGGATGCAGTATTTTACAACATTCCTGGCGTATCGGCCCCTACTTCTCGGTGGGAACATTATACAGGTCTATAACGTAATATAACCTAACCTAACACACCTAGCCCCTCGCTGGTAATGTTTTACAGAATCGCGTTCGTGTCGTTCCGTACGGCTCGATTGGGATATTAAATACGTCTATAGCGATATATCTCCTAACCTAAGGCAGGCTATCATCTCGGATGTAGTATTTCACAACATTCCTGGCGTATCGGCCCCTACTTCTCAGTGGGAACATTATATAGGTCTATAAAGTAACATAACCTAACCTAACCCATCTAGCCCCTCGCTGGTAATGTTTTACAGAATCCCGTTCCTGTCGTCCCGTACGTCTCGGTTGGGACATTATAAACGTCTACAGCGATATATATCCTAACGTAAGGCAGGCTAACATCTCGGATGTAGTATTTTACAACATTCCTGTCGTATCGGCCCCTACTTCTCGGTGGGATCATTATTTTCGTCTATAACGTAATGTAACCTAACCTAACACATCTAGGCCCTGGCTGGTAATGTTTTACAGAATCCCGTTCGTGTCGTCCCGTACGTCTCGGTTGGGACATTATATACGTCTACTGCGTTATATATCCTATCCTAAGGCAGGCTATCATCTCGGATGCAGTATTTTACAACATTCCTGGCGTATCGGCCCCTACTTCACGGTGGGAACATTATATACGTCTATAACGTATCACAACCTAACCTAATCCATCTAGCCCCTCGCTGGTAATGTTTTACAGAATCCCGTTCGTGCCGTCCCGTACGCCACGGTTGGGACATTATAAAAGTCTACAGCGATATATATCCTAACGTAAGGCAGGCTATCATCTCGGATGTAGTATTTTACAACATTCCTGACGTATCGGCCCCTACTTCTCGGTGGGAACATTATATTCGTCTATAACGCAACATAACCTAACCTAACCCATCTAGCCCCTCGCTGGTAATGTTTTACAGAATCCCGTTCGTGTCGTCCCGTACGTCTCGGTTGGGACATTATATACGTCTACAGCGTTATATATCCTATCCTAAGGCAGGCTATCATCTCGGATGCAGTATTTTACAACATTCCTGGCGTTTCGGCCCCTACTTCTCGGTGGGAACATTATATTCGTCTATAACGTGACATAACCTAACCTAACCCATCTAGCCCCTCGCTGGTAATGTTTTACAGAATCCCGTTCGTGTCGTCCCGTACGTCTCGGTTGGGACATTATATACGTCTACAGCGTTATCTATCCTATCCTAAGGCAGGCTATCATCTCGGATGCAGTATTTTACAACATTCCTGGCGTATCGGCCCCTACTTCTCGGTGGGAACATTATATAGGTGTATAACGTAATATAACCTAACCTAACACATCTAGCCCCTTGCTGGTAATGTTTTACAGAATCGCGTTCGTGTCGTTCCGTACGTCTCGATTGGGATATTAAATACGTCTATAGCGATATATATCCTAACCTAAGGCAGGCTATCATCTCGGATGTAGTATTTTACAACATTCCTGACGTATCGGCCCCTACTTCTCGGTGGGAACATTATATTCGTCTATAACGTAACATAACCTAACCTAACCCATCTAGCCCCTCGCTGGTAATGTTTTACAGAATCGCGTTCGTGTCGTTCCGTACGTCACGATTGGGATATTAAATACGTCTATAGCGATATATATCCTAACCTAAGGCAGGCTATCATCTCGGATGCAGTATTTTACAAAATTCCTGGCGTATCGGCCCCTACTTCTCGGTGGGAACATTATATAGGTCTATAACGTAACATAACCTAACCTAACCCATCTAGCCCCTCGCTGGTAATGTTTTACAGAATCCCGTTCGTTACGTCCCGTACGTCTCGATTGGGATATTAAATACGTCTATAGCGATATATATCCTAACCTAAGGCAGGCTATCATCTCGGATGTAGTATTTTACAACATTCCTCACGTATCGGCCCCTACTTCTCGGTGGGAACATTATATAGGTCTATAACGTAATATAACCTAATCGAACACATCTAGCCCCTCGCTGGTAATGTTTTACAGAATCCTGTTTTTGACGTCCCGTACATCTTGGTTGGAATATTATATACGTCTATAGCGTTATATCTCCTAACTTAAGGCAGGCTATCATCTCGGATGTAGTATTTTACAACATTCCTGGCGTATCGGCCCCTACATCTCGGTGCGAACATTATATACGTCTGTAGCGTATCACATCCTAACCAAACACATCTAGGCCCTCGCTGGTATTGTTTTACAGAATCCCGTTCCTGTCGTCCCGTACGTCTCAGTTGGGACATTATAAACGTCTACAGCGACATATATCCTAACGTAAGGCAGGCTAACATCTCGGATGCAGTATTTTACAACATGCATGGCGTATCGGCCCCTACTTCTCGGTGGGAACATTATACAGGTCTATAACGTAATATAACATAACGTAATCCATCTAGCCCCTCGCTGGTACTGTTTTACAGAATCGCGTTCGTGCCGTCCCGTACGTTCCGGTAGGGACGTTATATACGTCTACAGCGATATGTATCCTAACCTAAGGCAGGCTATCATCTCGGATGTAGTATTTTACAACATTCCTGACGTACCGGCCCCTACTTCTCGGTGGGAACATTATATTCGTCTATAACGTAACATAACCTAACCTAACCCATCTAGCCCCTCGCTGGTAATGTTTTACAGAATCCCGTTCGTGTCGTCCCGTACGTCTCGGTTGGGACATTATATAAGTCTACAGCGTTATATATCCTAACCTAGGGCAAGCTATCATCTCGGATGTAGTATTTTACATCATTCCTGGCGTATCGGCCCCTACTTCTCGGTGGGAACGTTATATACGTCTATAGCGTATCACATCCTAACCTAACCCATCTAGACCCTCGCTGGTAATGTTTTACAGAATCCCGTTCGTGTCGTCCCGTACGTCTCGGTTGGGACATTTTATACGTCTACAGCGTTATATATCCTAACCTAAGGCAGGCTATCATCTCCGATGCAGTATTTTACAACATGCCTGGCGTATCGGCCCCTACTTCACGGTGGGAACATTATATACGTCCATAACGTATCACAACCTAACCTAATCCATTAAGCCCCTCGCTGGTAATGTTTTACAGAATCCCGTTCGTGCCGTCCCGTACGCCTCGGTTGGGACATTATAAACGTCTACAGCGATATATATCCTAACGTAAGGCAGGCTATCATCTCGGATGTAGTATTTTACAACATTCCTCACGTATCGGCCCCTACTTCTCGGTGGGAACATTATATAGGTCTATAACGTAATATAACCTAATCGAACACATCTAGCCCCTCGCTGGTAATGTTTTACAGAATCCCGTTCGTGACGTCCCGTACATCGCGGTTGGAATATTAAATACGTCTATAGCGATATATATCCTAACCTAAGGCAGGCTATCATCTCGGATGTAGTATTTTACAACATTCCTCACGTATCGGCCCCTACTTCTCGTTGGGAACATTATATTCGTCTATAACGTAACATAACCTAACCTAACCCATCTAGCCCCTCGCTGGTAATGTTTTACAGAATCCCGTTCGTGTCGTCCCGTACGTCTCGGTTGGGACATTATATACGTCTACAGCGTTATATATCCTATCCTAAGGCAAGCTAACATCTCGGATGTAGTATTCTACAACATTTCTGGCGTCTCGGCCCCTACTTCTCGGTGAAACATTATAAACGTCTATAACGTAACATAACCTAACCTAACCCATCTAGCCCCTCGCTGGTAATGTTTTACAGAATCCCGTTCCTGTCGTCCCGTACGTCTCGGTTGGGACATTTTATGCGTCTATAGCGTTATATATCCTAACCTAAGGCAGGCTAACATCTCGGATGTAGTATTTTACAACATTCCTGGCGTATCGGCCTCAACTTCTCGGTGGGAACATTATATTCGTCTATAACGTAACATAACCTAACCTAACACATCCAGCCACGCGCTGGTAATGTTTTACAGAATCCCGTTCCTGTCGTCCCGTACGTCTCGGTTGGGACATTTTATGCGTCTATAGCGTTATATATCCTAACCTAAGGCAGGCTAACATCTCGGATGTAGTATTTTACAACATTCCTGGCGTATCGGCCTCAACTTCTCGGTGGGAACATTATATTCGTCTATAACGTAACATAACCTAACCTAACACATCCAGCCACGCGCTGGTAATGTTTTACAGAATCCCGTTCGTGACGTCCCGTACATCTCGGTTGGAATATTATATACGTCTATAGCGTTACATATCCTAACCTAAGGCAGGCCATCATCTCGGATGTAGTATTTTACAACATGCCTGGCGTATCGGCCCCTACTACTCGGTGGGAACATTATATTCGTCTATAACGTACCACAACCTAACCTAACACATCTAGCCCCTCGCTGGTAATATTTTACTGAATCCCGTTCGTGTCGTCCCCTACGTCTCGGTTGGTACATTATATACGTCTATAGCGTTATATATCCTAACCTAAGGCAGGCTATCATCACGGATGTAGTATTTTACAACATTCCTGACGTATCGGCCCCTACTTCTCGGTTGGAACATTATATAGGTCTATAACGTAATATAAACTAACCTAAGACATCTAGACCCTCGCTGGTAATGTTTTACAGTATCCCGTTCGTAACGTCCCGTACATCGCGGTTGGAATATTATATACGTCTATAGCGTTATATATCCTAACCTAAGGCAGGCTAAGATCTCGGATTTAGTATTTTACAACATTCCTGGCGTATCGGCCTCTACTTCTCGGTGGGAACATTGTATAGGTCTATAACGTAATATAACCTAACCTAACACATCTAGCCCCTCGCTGGTAATGTTTTACAGAATCTCGTTCGTGACGTCCCGTACATCTCGGTTGGAATATTATATACGTCTATAGCGTTATATATCCTATCCTAAGGCAGGCTATCATCTCGGATGCAGTATTTTACAAAATTCCTGGCGTATCGGCCCCTACTTCTCGGTGGGAACATTATATAGGTCTATAACGTAACATAACCTAACCTAACCCATCTAGCCCCTCGCTGGTAATGTTTTACAGAATCCCGTTCGTTACGTCCCGTACGTGTCGATTGGGATATTAAATACGTCTATAGCGATATATATCCTAACCTAAGGCAGGCTATCATCTCGGATGCAGTATTTTACAACATTCCTCACGTATCGGCCCCTACTTCTCGTTGAGAACATTATATTCGTCTATAACGTAACATAACCTAACCTAACCCATCTAGCCCCTCGCTGGTAATGTTTTACAGAATCCCGTTCGTGTCGTCCCGTACGTCTCGGCTGGGACATTATATACGTCTACAGCGTTATCTATCCTATCCTAAGGCAGGCTATCATCTCGGATGCAGTATTTTACAACATTCCTGGCGTATCGGACCCTACTTCTCGGTGGGAACATTATATAGGTGTATAACGTAATATAACCTAACCTAACACATCTAGCCCCTTGCTGGTAATGTTTTACAGAATCGCGTTCGTGTCGTTCCGTACGTCTCGATTGGGATATTAAATACGTCTATAGCGATATATATCCTAACCTAAGGCAGGCTATCATCTCGGATGTAGTATTTTACAACATTCCTGACGTATCGGCCCCTACTTCTCGGTGGGAACATTATATTCGTCTATAACGTAACATAACCTAACCTAACCCATCTAGCCCCTCGCTGGTAATGTTTTACAGAATCGCGTTCGTGTCGTTCCGTACGTCACGATTGGGATATTAAATACGTCTACAGCGTTATATATCCTATCCTAAGGCAGGCTATCATCTCGGATGCAGTATTTTACAACATTCCTGGCGTATCGGCCCCTACTTCTCGGTGGGAACATTATACAGGTCTATAACGTAATATAACCTAACCTAACACACCTAGCCCCTCGCTGGTAATGTTTTACAGAATCGCGTTCGTGTCGTTCCGTACGGCTCGATTGGGATATTAAATACGTCTATAGCGATATATCTCCTAACCTAAGGCAGGCTATCATCTCGGATGTAGTATTTCACAACATTCCTGGCGTATCGCCCCCTACTTCTCAGTGGGAACATTATATAGGTCTATAAAGTAACATAACCTAACCTAACCCATCTAGCCCCTCGCTGGTAATGTTTTACAGAATCCCGTTCCTGTCGTCCCGTACGTCTCGGTTGGGACATTATAAACGTCTACAGCGATATATATCCTAACGTAAGGCAGGCTAACATCTCGGATGTAGTATTTTACAACATTCCTGTCGTATCGGCCCCTACTTCTCGGTGGGATCATTATTTTCGTCTATAACGTAATGTAACCTAACCTAACACATCTAGGCCCTGGCTGGTAATGTTTTACAGAATCCCGTTCGTGTCGTCCCGTACGTCTCGGTTGGGACATTATATACGTCTACTGCGTTATATATCCTATCCTAAGGCAGGCTATCATCTCGGATGCAGTATTTTACAACATTCCTGGCGTATCGGCCCCTACTTCACGGTGGGAACATTATATACGTCTATAACGTATCACAACCTAACCTAATCCATCTAGCCCCTCGCTGGTAATGTTTTACAGAATCCCGTTCGTGCCGTCCCGTACGCCACGGTTGGGACATTATAAACGTCTACAGCGATATATATCCTAACGTAAGGCAGGCTATCATCTCGGATGTAGTATTTTACAACATTCCTGACGTATCGGCCCCTACTTCTCGGTGGGAACATTATATTCGTCTATAACGCAACATAACCTAACCTAACCCATCTAGCCCCTCGCTGGTAATGTTTTACAGAATCCCGTTCGTGTCGTCCCGTACGTCTCGGTTGGGACATTATATACGTCTACAGCGTTATATATCCTATCCTAAGGCAGGCTATCATCTCGGATGCAGTATTTTACAACATTCCTGGCGTTTCGGCCCCTACTTCTTGGTGGGAACATTATATTCATCTATAACGTATCACAACCTAACCTAACCCATCTAGCCCCTCTCTGGTAATGTTTCACAGAATCCCGTTCGTGTCGTCCCTTACATCTCGGTAGGGATATTATTTACGTCTATAGCGTTACATATCCTAACCTAAGGCAGGCTATCATCTCGCATGTAGTCTCTTACAACATTCCTGGCGTATCGGCCCCTACTTCTCGGTGGGAACATTATATAGGTCTATAACGTAATCTAAACTAACCTAAGACATCTAGACCCTCGCTGGTAATGTTTTACAGTATCCCGTTCGTGACGTCCCGTACATCGCGGTTGGAATATTATATACGTCTATAGCGTTATATATCCTAACCTAAGGCAGGCTAAGATCTCGGATTTAGTATTTTACAACATTCCTGGCGTATCGGCCTCTACTTCTCGGTGGGAACATTATATAGGTCTATAACGTAATATAACCTAACCTAACACATCTAGCCCCTCGCTGGTAATGTTTTACAGAATCTCGTTCGTGACGTCCCGTACATCTCGGTTGGAATATTATATACGTCTATAGCGTTATATATCCTATCCTAAGGCAGGCTATCATCTCGGATGCAGTATTTTACAAAATTCCTGGCGTATCGGCCCCTACTTCTCGGTGGGAACATTATATAGGTCTATAACGTAACATAACCTAACCTAACCCATCTAGCCCCTCGCTGGTAATGTTTTACAGAATCCCGTTCGTGCCGTCCCGTACGTCCCGGTAGGGACGTTATATACGTCTACAGCGATATGTATCCTAACCTAAGGCAGGCTATCATCTCGGATGTAGTATTTTACAACATTCCTGACGTACCGGCCCCTACTTCTCGGTGGGAACATTATATTCGTCTATAACGTAACATAACCTAACCTAACCCATCTAGCCCCTCGCTGGTAATGTTTTACAGAATCCCGTTCGTGTCGTCCCGTACGTCTCGGTTGGGACATTATATAAGTCTACAGCGTTATATATCCTAACCTAGGGCAGGCTATCATCTCGGATGTAGTATTTTACAACATTCCTGGCGTATCGGCCCCTACTTCTCGGTGGGAACGTTATATACGTCTATAGCGTATCACATCCTAACCTAACCCATCTAGACCCTCGCTGGTAATGTTTTACAGAATCCCGTTCGTGTCGTCCCGTACGTCTCGGTTGGGACATTTTATACGTCTACAGCGTTATATATCCTAACCTAAGGCAGGCTATCATCTCCGATGCAGTATTTTACAACATGCCTGGCGTATCGGCCCCTACTTCACGGTGGGAACATTATATACGTCCATAACGTATCACAACCTAACCTAATCCATTAAGCCCCTCGCTGGTAATGTTTTACAGAATCCCGTTCGTGCCGTCCCGTACGCCTCGGTTGGGACATTATAAACGTCTACAGCGATATATATCCTAACGTAAGGCAGGCTATCATCTCGGATGTAGTATTTTACAACATTCCTCACGTATCGGCCCCTACTTCTCGGTGGGAACATTATATAGGTCTATAACGTAATATAACCTAATCGAACACATCTAGCCCCTCGCTGGTAATGTTTTACAGAATCCTGTTTGTGACGTCCCGTACATCTTGGTTGGAATATTATATACGTCTATAGCGTTATATCTCCTAACCTAAGGCAGGCTATCATCTCGGATGTAGTATTTTACAACATTCCTGGCGTATCGGCCCCTACATCTTGGTGCGAACATTATATACGTCTATAACGTATCACATCCTAACCAAACACATCTAGCCCCTCGCTGGTATTGTTTTACAGAATCCCGTTCCTGTCGTCCCGTACGTCTCAGTTGGGACATTATAAACGTCTACAGCGATATATATCCTAACGTAAGGCAGGCTAACATCTCGGATGTAGTATTTTACAACATTCCTGGCGTATCGGCCCCTACTTCTCGGTGGGATCATTATTTTCGTCTATAACGTAATATAACCTAACCTAACCCATCTAGCCCCTCTCTGGTAATGTTTTACAGAATCCCGTTCGTGTCGTCCCGTACATCTCGGTTGGGATATTATATACGTCTATAGCGTTACATATCCTAACCTAAGGCAGGCTATCATCTCGGATGTAGTATTTTACAACATTCCTGACGTACCGGCCCCTACTTCTCGGTGGGAACATTATATTCGTCTATAACGTAACATAACCTAACCTAATCCATCTAGCCCCTCGCTGGTACTGTTTTACAGAATCCCGTTCGTGCCGTCCCGTACGTCTCGGTAGGGACGTTATATACGTCTACAGCGATATGTATCCTAACCTAAGGCAGGCTATCATCTCGGATGTAGTATTTTACAAAATTCCTGACGTATCGCCCCTACTTCTCGGTGGGAACATTATATTCGTCTATAACGTAACATAACCTAACCTAACCCATCTAGCCCCTTGCTGGTAATGTTTTACAGAATCCCGTTCGTGTCGTCCCGTACGTCTCGGTTGGGACATTATATACGTCTACAGCGTTATATATCCTATCCGAAGGCAGGCTATCATCTCGGATGCAGTATTTTACAACATTCCTGGCGTTTCGGCCCCTACTTCTCGGTGGGAACATTATATTCGTCTATAACGTAATATAACCTAACCTAACACATCTAGCCCCTCGCTGTTAATGTTTTACAGTATCCCGTTCGTGACGTCCCGTACATCGCGGTTGGAATATTATATACGTCTATAGCGTTATATATCCTAACCTAAGGCAGGCTAAGATCTCGGATTTAGTATTTTACAACATTCCTGGCGTATCGGCCTCTACTTCTCGGTGGGAACATTATATAGGTCTATAACGTAATATAACCTAACCTAACACATCTAGCCCCTCGCTGGTAATGTTTTACAGAATCCCGTTCGTGCCGTCCCGTACGCCTCGGTTGGGACATTATAAACGTCTACAGCGATATATATCCTAACGTAAGGCAGGCTATCATCTCGGATGTAGTATTTTACAACATTCCTGACGTATCGGCCCCTACTTCTCGGTGGGAACATTATATTCGTCTATAACGTAACATAACCTAACCTAACCCATCTAGCCCCTCGCTGGTAATGTTTTACAGAATCGCGTTCGTGTCGTTCCGTACGTCACGATTGGGATATTAAATACGTCTATAGCGATATATATCCTAACCTAAGGCAGGCTATCATCTCGGATGCAGTATTTTACAAAATTCCTGGCGTATCGGCCCCTACTTCTCGGTGGGAACATTATATAGGTCTATAACGTAACATAACCTAACCTAACCCATCTAGCCCCTCGCTGGTAATGTTTTACAGAATCCCGTTCGTTACGTCCCGTACGTCTCGATTGGGATATTAAATACGTCTATAGCGATATATATCCTAACCTAAGGCAGGCTATCATCTCGGATGTAGTATTTTACAACATTCCTCACGTATCGGCCCCTACTTCTCGGTGGGAACATTATATAGGTCTATAACGTAATATAACCTAATCGAACACATCTAGCCCCTCGCTGGTAATGTTTTACAGAATCCTGTTTTTGACGTCCCGTACATCTTGGTTGGAATATTATATACGTCTATAGCGTTATATCTCCTAACTTAAGGCAGGCTATCATCTCGGATGTAGTATTTTACAACATTCCTGGCGTATCGGCCCCTACATCTCGGTGCGAACATTATATACGTCTGTAGCGTATCACATCCTAACCAAACACATCTAGGCCCTCGCTGGTATTGTTTTACAGAATCCCGTTCCTGTCGTCCCGTACGTCTCAGTTGGGACATTATAAACGTCTACAGCGACATATATCCTAACGTAAGGCAGGCTAACATCTCGGATGCAGTATTTTACAACATGCATGGCGTATCGGCCCCTACTTCTCGGTGGGAACATTATACAGGTCTATAACGTAATATAACATAACGTAATCCATCTAGCCCCTCGCTGGTACTGTTTTACAGAATCGCGTTCGTGCCGTCCCGTACGTCCCGGTAGGGACGTTATATACGTCTACAGCGATATGTATCCTAACCTAAGGCAGGCTATCATCTCGGATGTAGTATTTTACAACATTCCTGACGTACCGGCCCCTACTTCTCGGTGGGAACATTATATTCGTCTATAACGTAACATAACCTAACCTAACCCATCTAGCCCCTCGCTGGTAATGTTTTACAGAATCCCGTTCGTGTCGTCCCGTACGTCTCGGTTGGGACATTATATAAGTCTACAGCGTTATATATCCTAACCTAGGGCAAGCTATCATCTCGGATGTAGTATTTTACAACATTCCTGGCGTATCGGCCCCTACTTCTCGGTGGGAACGTTATATACGTCTATAGCGTATCACATCCTAACCTAACCCATCTAGACCCTCGCTGGTAATGTTTTACAGAATCCCGTTCGTGTCGTCCCGTACGTCTCGGTTGGGACATTTTATACGTCTACAGCGTTATATATCCTAACCTAAGGCAGGCTATCATCTCCGATGCAGTATTTTACAACATGCCTGGCGTATCGGCCCCTACTTCACGGTGGGAACATTATATACGTCCATAACGTATCACAACCTAACCTAATCCATTAAGCCCCTCGCTGGTAATGTTTTACAGAATCCCGTTCGTGCCGTCCCGTACGCCTCGGTTGGGACATTATAAACGTCTACAGCGATATATATCCTAACGTAAGGCAGGCTATCATCTCGGATGTAGTATTTTACAACATTCCTCACGTATCGGCCCCTACTTCTCGGTGGGAACATTATATAGGTCTATAACGTAATATAACCTAATCGAACACATCTAGCCCCTCGCTGGTAATGTTTTACAGAATCCCGTTCGTGACGTCCCGTACATCGCGGTTGGAATATTAAATACGTCTATAGCGATATATATCCTAACCTAAGGCAGGCTATCATCTCGGATGTAGTATTTTACAACATTCCTCACGTATCGGCCCCTACTTCTCGTTGGGAACATTATATTCGTCTATAACGTAACATAACCTAACCTAACCCATCTAGCCCCTCGCTGGTAATGTTTTACAGAATCCCGTTCGTGTCGTCCCGTACGTCTCGGTTGGGACATTATATACGTCTACAGCGTTATATATCCTATCCTAAGGCAAGCTAACATCTCGGATGTAGTATTCTACAACATTTCTGGCGTCTCGGCCCCTACTCCTCGGTGAAACATTATAAACGTCTATAACGTAACATAACCTAACCTAACCCATCTAGCCCCTCGCTGGTAATGTTTTACAGAATCCCGTTCCTGTCGTCCCGTACGTCTCGGTTGGGACATTTTATGCGTCTATAGCGTTATATATCCTAACCTAAGGCAGGCTAACATCTCGGATGTAGTATTTTACAACATTCCTGGCGTATCGGCCTCAACTTCTCGGTGGGAACATTATATTCGTCTATAACGTAACATAACCTAACCTAACACATCCAGCCACGCGCTGGTAATGTTTTACAGAATCCCGTTCCTGTCGTCCCGTACGTCTCGGTTGGGACATTTTATGCGTCTATAGCGTTATATATCCTAACCTAAGGCAGGCTAACATCTCGGATGTAGTATTTTACAACATTCCTGGCGTATCGGCCTCAACTTCTCGGTGGGAACATTATATTCGTCTATAACGTAACATAACCTAACCTAACACATCCAGCCACGCGCTGGTAATGTTTTACAGAATCCCGTTCGTGACGTCCCGTACATCTCGGTTGGAATATTATATACGTCTATAGCGTTACATATCCTAACCTAAGGCAGGCCATCATCTCGGATGTAGTATTTTACAACATGCCTGGCGTATCGGCCCCTACTACTCGGTGGGAACATTATATTCGTCTATAACGTACCACAACCTAACCTAACACATCTAGCCCCTCGCTGGTAATATTTTACTGAATCCCGTTCGTGTCGTCCCCTACGTCTCGGTTGGTACATTATATACGTCTATAGCGTTATATATCCTAACCTAAGGCAGGCTATCATCACGGATGTAGTATTTTACAACATTCCTGACGTATCGGCCCCTACTTCTCGGTTGGAACATTATATAGGTCTATAACGTAATATAAACTAACCTAAGACATCTAGACCCTCGCTGGTAATGTTTTACAGTATCCCGTTCGTGACGTCCCGTACATCGCGGTTGGAATATTATATACGTCTATAGCGTTATATATCCTAACCTAAGGCAGGCTAAGATCTCGGATTTAGTATTTTACAACATTCCTGGCGTATCGGCCTCTACTTCTCGGTGGGAACATTATATAGGTCTATAACGTAATATAACCTAACCTAACACATCTAGCCCCTCGCTGGTAATGTTTTACAGAATCTCGTTCGTGACGTCCCGTACATCTCGGTTGGAATATTATATACGTCTATAGCGTTATATATCCTATCCTAAGGCAGGCTATCATCTCGGATGCAGTATTTTACAAAATTCCTGGCGTATCGGCCCCTACTTCTCGGTGGGAACATTATATAGGTCTATAACGTAACATAACCTAACCTAACCCATCTAGCCCCTCGCTGGTAATGTTTTACAGAATCCCGTTCGTTACGTCCCGTACGTTTCGATTGGGATATTAAATACGTCTATAGCGATATATATCCTAACCTAAGGCAGGCTATCATCTCGGATGTAGTATTTTACAACATTCCTCACGTATCGGCCCCTACTTCTCGTTGAGAACATTATATTCGTCTATAACGTAACATAACCTAACCTAACCCATCTAGCCCCTCGCTGGTAATGTTTTACAGAATCCCGTTCGTGTCGTCCCGTACGTCTCGGCTGGGACATTATATACGTCTACAGCGTTATCTATCCTATCCTAAGGCAGGCTATCATCTCGGATGCAGTATTTTACAACATTCCTGGCGTATCGGACCCTACTTCTCGGTGGGAACATTATATAGGTGTATAACGTAATATAACCTAACCTAACACATCTAGCCCCTTGCTGGTAATGTTTTACAGAATCGCGTTCGTGTCGTTCCGTACGTCTCGATTGGGATATTAAATACGTCTATAGCGATATATATCCTAACCTAAGGCAGGCTATCATCTCGGATGTAGTATTTTACAACATTCCTGACGTATCGGCCCCTACTTCTCGGTGGGAACATTATATTCGTCTATAACGTAACATAACCTAACCTAACCCATCTAGCCCCTCGCTGGTAATGTTTTACAGAATCGCGTTCGTGTCGTTCCGTACGTCACGATTGGGATATTAAATACGTCTACAGCGTTATATATCCTATCCTAAGGCAGGCTATCATCTCGGATGTAGTATTTTACAACATTCCTCACGTATCGGCCCCTACTTCTCGGTGGGAACATTATATAGGTCTATAACGTAATATAACCTAATCGAACACATCTAGCCCCTCGCTGGTAATGTTTTACAGAATCCTGTTTGTGACGTCCCGTACATCTTGGTTGGAATATTATATACGTCTATAGCGTTATATCTCCTAACCTAAGGCAGGCTATCATCTCGGATGTAGTATTTTACAACATTCCTGGCGTATCGGCCCCTACATCTTGGTGCGAACATTATATACGTCTATAACGTATCACATCCTAACCAAACACATCTAGCCCCTCGCTGGTATTGTTTTAGAGAATCCCGTTCCTGTCGTCCCGTACGTCTCAGTTGGGACATTATAAACGTCTACAGCGATATATATCCTAACGTAAGGCAGGCTAACATCTCGGATGTAGTATTTTACAACATTCCTGGCGTATCGGCCCCTACTTCTCGGTGGGATCATTATTTTCGTCTATAACGTAATATAACCTAACCTAACCCATCTAGCCCCTCTCTGGTAATGTTTTACAGAATCCCGTTCGTGTCGTCCCGTACATCTCGGTTGGGATATTATATACGTCTATAGCGTTACATATCCTAACCTAAGGCAGGCTATCATCTCGGATGTAGTATTTTACAACATTCCTGACGTACCGGCCCCTACTTCTCGGTGGGAACATTATATTCGTCTATAACGTAACATAACCTAACCTAATCCATCTAGCCCCTCGCTGGTACTGTTTTACAGAATCCCGTTCGTGCCGTCCCGTACGTCTCGGTAGGGACGTTATATACGTCTACAGCGATATGTATCCTAACCTAAGGCAGGCTATCATCTCGGATGTAGTATTTTACAAAATTCCTGACGTATCGCCCCTACTTCTCGGTGGGAACATTATATTCGTCTATAACGTAACATAACCTAACCTAACCCATCTAGCCCCTTGCTGGTAATGTTTTACAGAATCCCGTTCGTGTCGTCCCGTACGTCTCGGTTGGGACATTATATACGTCTACAGCGTTATATATCCTATCCGAAGGCAGGCTATCATCTCGGATGCAGTATTTTACAACATTCCTGGCGTTTCGGCCCCTACTTCTCGGTGGGAACATTATATTCGTCTATAACGTAATATAACCTAACCTAACACATCTAGCCCCTCGCTGTTAATGTTTTACAGTATCCCGTTCGTGACGTCCCGTACATCGCGGTTGGAATATTATATACGTCTATAGTGTTATATATCCTAACCTAAGGCAGGCTAAGATCTCGGATTTAGTATTTTACAACATTCCTGGCGTATCGGCCTCTACTTCTCGGTGGGAACATTATATAGGTCTATAACGTAATATAACCTAACCTAACACATCTAGCCCCTCGCTGGTAATGTTTTACAGAATCCCGTTCGTGCCGTCCCGTACGCCTCGGTTGGGACATTATAAACGTCTACAGCGATATATATCCTAACGTAAGGCAGGCTATCATCTCGGATGTAGTATTTTACAACATTCCTGACGTATCGGCCCCTACTTCTCGGTGGGAACATTATATTCGTCTATAACGTAACATAACCTAACCTAACCCATCTAGCCCCTCGCTGGTAATGTTTTACAGAATCGCGTTCGTGTCGTTCCGTACGTCAGGATTGGGATATTAAATACGTCTATAGCGATATATATCCTAACCTAAGGCAGGCTATCATCTCGGATGCAGTATTTTACAAAATTCCTGGCGTATCGGCCCCTACTTCTCGGTGGGAACATTATATAGGTCTATAACGTAACATAACCTAACCTAACCCATCTAGCCCCTCGCTGGTAATGTTTTACAGAATCCCGTTCGTTACGTCCCGTACGTCTCGATTGGGATATTAAATACGTCTATAGCGATATATATCCTAACCTAAGGCAGGCTATCATCTCGGATGTAGTATTTTACAACATTCCTCACGTATCGGCCCCTACTTCTCGGTGGGAACATTATATAGGTCTATAACGTAATATAACCTAATCGAACACATCTAGCCCCTCGCTGGTAATGTTTTACAGAATCCTGTTTTTGACGTCCCGTACATCTTGGTTGGAATATTATATACGTCTATAGCGTTATATCTCCTAACTTAAGGCAGGCTATCATCTCGGATGTAGTATTTTACAACATTCCTGGCGTATCGGCCCCTACATCTCGGTGCGAACATTATATACGTCTGTAGCGTATCACATCCTAACCAAACACATCTAGGCCCTCGCTGGTATTGTTTTACAGAATCCCGTTCCTGTCGTCCCGTACGTCTCAGTTGGGACATTATAAACGTCTACAGCGACATATATCCTAACGTAAGGCAGGCTAACATCTCGGATGCAGTATTTTACAACATGCATGGCGTATCGGCCCCTACTTCTCGGTGGGAACATTATACAGGTCTATAACGTAATATAACATAACGTAATCCATCTAGCCCCTCGCTGGTACTGTTTTACTGAATCGCGTTCGTGCCGTCCCGTACGTCCCGGTAGGGACGTTATATACGTCTACAGCGATATGTATCCTAACCTAAGGCAGGCTATCATCTCGGATGTAGTATTTTACAACATTCCTGACGTACCGGCCCCTACTTCTCGGTGGGAACATTATATTCGTCTATAACGTAACATAACCTAACCTAACCCATCTAGCCCCTCGCTGGTAATGTTTTACAGAATCCCGTTCGTGTCGTCCCGTACGTCTCGGTTGGGACATTATATAAGTCTACAGCGTTATATATCCTAACCTAGGGCAAGCTATCATCTCGGATGTAGTATTTTACAACATTCCTGGCGTATCGGCCCCTACTTCTCGGTGGGAACGTTATATACGTCTATAGCGTATCACATCCTAACCTAACCCATCTAGACCCTCGCTGGTAATGTTTTACAGAATCCCGTTCGTGTCGTCCCGTACGTCTCGGTTGGGACATTTTATACGTCTACAGCGTTATATATCCTAACCTAAGGCAGGCTATCATCTCCGATGCAGTATTTTACAACATGCCTGGCGTATCGGCCCCTACTTCACGGTGGGAACATTATATACGTCCATAACGTATCACAACCTAACCTAATCCATTAAGCCCCTCGCTGGTAATGTTTTACAGAATCCCGTTCGTGCCGTCCCGTACGCCTCGGTTGGGACATTATAAACGTCTACAGCGATATATATCCTAACGTAAGGCAGGCTATCATCTCGGATGTAGTATTTTACAACATTCCTCACGTATCGGCCCCTACTTCTCGGTGGGAACATTATATAGGTCTATAACGTAATATAACCTAATCGAACACATCTAGCCCCTCGCTGGTAATGTTTTACAGAATCCCGTTCGTGACGTCCCGTACATCGCGGTTGGAATATTAAATACGTCTATAGCGATATATATCCTAACCTAAGGCAGGCTATCATCTCGGATGTAGTATTTTACAACATTCCTCACGTATCGGCCCCTACTTCTCGTTGGGAACATTATATTCGTCTATAACGTAACATAACCTAACCTAACCCATCTAGCCCCTCGCTGGTAATGTTTTACAGAATCCCGTTCGTGTCGTCCCGTACGTCTCGGTTGGGACATTATATACGTCTACAGCGTTATATATCCTATCCTAAGGCAAGCTAACATCTCGGATGTAGTATTCTACAACATTTCTGGCGTCTCGGCCCCTACTTCTCGGTGAAACATTATAAACGTCTATAACGTAACATAACCTAACCTAACCCATCTAGCCCCTCGCTGGTAATGTTTTACAGAATCCCGTTCCTGTCGTCCCGTACGTCTCGGTTGGGACATTTTATGCGTCTATAGCGTTATATATCCTAACCTAAGGCAGGCTAACATCTCGGATGTAGTATTTTACAACATTCCTGGCGTATCGGCCTCAACTTCTCGGTGGGAACATTATATTCGTCTATAACGTAACATAACCTAACCTAACACATCCAGCCACGCGCTGGTAATGTTTTACAGAATCCCGTTCCTGTCGTCCCGTACGTCTCGGTTGGGACATTTTATGCGTCTATAGCGTTATATATCCTAACCTAAGGCAGGCTAACATCTCGGATGTAGTATTTTACAACATTCCTGGCGTATCGGCCTCAACTTCTCGGTGGGAACATTATATTCGTCTATAACGTAACATAACCTAACCTAACACATCCAGCCACGCGCTGGTAATGTTTTACAGAATCCCGTTCGTGACGTCCCGTACATCTCGGTTGGAATATTATATACGTCTATAGCGTTACATATCCTAACCTAAGGCAGGCCATCATCTCGGATGTAGTATTTTACAACATGCCTGGCGTATCGGCCCCTACTACTCGGTGGGAACATTATATTCGTCTATAACGTACCACAACCTAACCTAACACATCTAGCCCCTCGCTGGTAATATTTTACTGAATCCCGTTCGTGTCGTCCCCTACGTCTCGGTTGGTACATTATATACGTCTATAGCGTTATATATCCTAACCTAAGGCAGGCTATCATCACGGATGTAGTATTTTACAACATTCCTGACGTATCGGCCCCTACTTCTCGGTTGGAACATTATATAGGTCTATAACGTAATATAAACTAACCTAAGACATCTAGACCCTCGCTGGTAATGTTTTACAGTATCCCGTTCGTGACGTCCCGTACATCGCGGTTGGAATATTATATACGTCTATAGCGTTATATATCCTAACCTAAGGCAGGCTAAGATCTCGGATTTAGTATTTTACAACATTCCTGGCGTATCGGCCTCTACTTCTCGGTGGGAACATTATATAGGTCTATAACGTAATATAACCTAACCTAACACATCTAGCCCCTCGCTGGTAATGTTTTACAGAATCTCGTTCGTGACGTCCCGTACATCTCGGTTGGAATATTATATACGTCTATAGCGTTATATATCCTATCCTAAGGCAGGCTATCATCTCGGATGCAGTATTTTACAAAATTCCTGGCGTATCGGCCCCTACTTCTCGGTGGGAACATTATATAGGTCTATAACGTAACATAACCTAACCTAACCCATCTAGCCCCTCGCTGGTAATGTTTTACAGAATCCCGTTCGTTACGTCCCGTACGTTTCGATTGGGATATTAAATACGTCTATAGCGATATATATCCTAACCTAAGGCAGGCTATCATCTCGGATGTAGTATTTTACAACATTCCTCACGTATCGGCCCCTACTTCTCGTTGAGAACATTATATTCGTCTATAACGTAACATAACCTAACCTAACCCATCTAGCCCCTCGCTGGTAATGTTTTACAGAATCCCGTTCGTGTCGTCCCGTACGTCTCGGCTGGGACATTATATACGTCTACAGCGTTATCTATCCTATCCTAAGGCAGGCTATCATCTCGGATGCAGTATTTTACAACATTCCTGGCGTATCGGACCCTACTTCTCGGTGGGAACATTATATAGGTGTATAACGTAATATAACCTAACCTAACACATCTAGCCCCTTGCTGGTAATGTTTTACAGAATCGCGTTCGTGTCGTTCCGTACGTCTCGATTGGGATATTAAATACGTCTATAGCGATATATATCCTAACCTAAGGCAGGCTATCATCTCGGATGTAGTATTTTACAACATTCCTGACGTATCGGCCCCTACTTCTCGGTGGGAACATTATATTCGTCTATAACGTAACATAACCTAACCTAACCCATCTAGCCCCTCGCTGGTAATGTTTTACAGAATCCCGTTCGTGTCGTCCCGTACATCTCGGTTGGGATATTATATACGTCTATAGCGTTACATATCCTAACCTAAGGCAGGCTATCATCTCGGATGTAGTATTTTACAACATTCCTGACGTACCGGCCCCTACTTCTCGGTGGGAACATTATATTCGTCTATAACGTAACATAACCTAACCTAATCCATCTAGCCCCTCGCTGGTACTGTTTTACAGAATCCCGTTCGTGCCGTCCCGTACGTCTCGGTAGGGACGTTATATACGTCTACAGCGATATGTATCCTAACCTAAGGCAGGCTATCATCTCGGATGTAGTATTTTACAAAATTCCTGACGTATCGCCCCTACTTCTCGGTGGGAACATTATATTCGTCTATAACGTAACATAACCTAACCTAACCCATCTAGCCCCTTGCTGGTAATGTTTTACAGAATCCCGTTCGTGTCGTCCCGTACGTCTCGGTTGGGACATTATATACGTCTACAGCGTTATATATCCTATCCGAAGGCAGGCTATCATCTCGGATGCAGTATTTTACAACATTCCTGGCGTTTCGGCCCCTACTTCTCGGTGGGAACATTATATTCGTCTATAACGTAATATAACCTAACCTAACACATCTAGCCCCTCGCTGTTAATGTTTTACAGTATCCCGTTCGTGACGTCCCGTACATCGCGGTTGGAATATTATATACGTCTATAGTGTTATATATCCTAACCTAAGGCAGGCTAAGATCTCGGATTTAGTATTTTACAACATTCCTGGCGTATCGGCCTCTACTTCTCGGTGGGAACATTATATAGGTCTATAACGTAATATAACCTAACCTAACACATCTAGCCCCTCGCTGGTAATGTTTTACAGAATCCCGTTCGTGCCGTCCCGTACGCCTCGGTTGGGACATTATAAACGTCTACAGCGATATATATCCTAACGTAAGGCAGGCTATCATCTCGGATGTAGTATTTTACAACATTCCTGACGTATCGGCCCCTACTTCTCGGTGGGAACATTATATTCGTCTATAACGTAACATAACCTAACCTAACCCATCTAGCCCCTCGCTGGTAATGTTTTACAGAATCGCGTTCGTGTCGTTCCGTACGTCAGGATTGGGATATTAAATACGTCTATAGCGATATATATCCTAACCTAAGGCAGGCTATCATCTCGGATGCAGTATTTTACAAAATTCCTGGCGTATCGGCCCCTACTTCTCGGTGGGAACATTATATAGGTCTATAACGTAACATAACCTAACCTAACCCATCTAGCCCCTCGCTGGTAATGTTTTACAGAATCCCGTTCGTTACGTCCCGTACGTCTCGATTGGGATATTAAATACGTCTATAGCGATATATATCCTAACCTAAGGCAGGCTATCATCTCGGATGTAGTATTTTACAACATTCCTCACGTATCGGCCCCTACTTCTCGGTGGGAACATTATATAGGTCTATAACGTAATATAACCTAATCGAACACATCTAGCCCCTCGCTGGTAATGTTTTACAGAATCCTGTTTTTGACGTCCCGTACATCTTGGTTGGAATATTATATACGTCTATAGCGTTATATCTCCTAACTTAAGGCAGGCTATCATCTCGGATGTAGTATTTTACAACATTCCTGGCGTATCGGCCCCTACATCTCGGTGCGAACATTATATACGTCTGTAGCGTATCACATCCTAACCAAACACATCTAGGCCCTCGCTGGTATTGTTTTACAGAATCCCGTTCCTGTCGTCCCGTACGTCTCAGTTGGGACATTATAAACGTCTACAGCGACATATATCCTAACGTAAGGCAGGCTAACATCTCGGATGCAGTATTTTACAACATGCATGGCGTATCGGCCCCTACTTCTCGGTGGGAACATTATACAGGTCTATAACGTAATATAACATAACGTAATCCATCTAGCCCCTCGCTGGTACTGTTTTACTGAATCGCGTTCGTGCCGTCCCGTACGTCCCGGTAGGGACGTTATATACGTCTACAGCGATATGTATCCTAACCTAAGGCAGGCTATCATCTCGGATGTAGTATTTTACAACATTCCTGACGTACCGGCCCCTACTTCTCGGTGGGAACATTATATTCGTCTATAACGTAACATAACCTAACCTAACCCATCTAGCCCCTCGCTGGTAATGTTTTACAGAATCCCGTTCGTGTCGTCCCGTACGTCTCGGTTGGGACATTATATAAGTCTACAGCGTTATATATCCTAACCTAGGGCAAGCTATCATCTCGGATGTAGTATTTTACAACATTCCTGGCGTATCGGCCCCTACTTCTCGGTGGGAACGTTATATACGTCTATAGCGTATCACATCCTAACCTAACCCATCTAGACCCTCGCTGGTAATGTTTTACAGAATCCCGTTCGTGTCGTCCCGTACGTCTCGGTTGGGACATTTTATACGTCTACAGCGTTATATATCCTAACCTAAGGCAGGCTATCATCTCCGATGCAGTATTTTACAACATGCCTGGCGTATCGGCCCCTACTTCACGGTGGGAACATTATATACGTCCATAACGTATCACAACCTAACCTAATCCATTAAGCCCCTCGCTGGTAATGTTTTACAGAATCCCGTTCGTGCCGTCCCGTACGCCTCGGTTGGGACATTATAAACGTCTACAGCGATATATATCCTAACGTAAGGCAGGCTATCATCTCGGATGTAGTATTTTACAACATTCCTCACGTATCGGCCCCTACTTCTCGGTGGGAACATTATATAGGTCTATAACGTAATATAACCTAATCGAACACATCTAGCCCCTCGCTGGTAATGTTTTACAGAATCCCGTTCGTGACGTCCCGTACATCGCGGTTGGAATATTAAATACGTCTATAGCGATATATATCCTAACCTAAGGCAGGCTATCATCTCGGATGTAGTATTTTACAACATTCCTCACGTATCGGCCCCTACTTCTCGTTGGGAACATTATATTCGTCTATAACGTAACATAACCTAACCTAACCCATCTAGCCCCTCGCTGGTAATGTTTTACAGAATCCCGTTCGTGTCGTCCCGTACGTCTCGGTTGGGACATTATATACGTCTACAGCGTTATATATCCTATCCTAAGGCAAGCTAACATCTCGGATGTAGTATTCTACAACATTTCTGGCGTCTCGGCCCCTACTTCTCGGTGAAACATTATAAACGTCTATAACGTAACATAACCTAACCTAACCCATCTAGCCCCTCGCTGGTAATGTTTTACAGAATCCCGTTCCTGTCGTCCCGTACGTCTCGGTTGGGACATTTTATGCGTCTATAGCGTTATATATCCTAACCTAAGGCAGGCTAACATCTCGGATGTAGTATTTTACAACATTCCTGGCGTATCGGCCTCAACTTCTCGGTGGGAACATTATATTCGTCTATAACGTAACATAACCTAACCTAACACATCCAGCCACGCGCTGGTAATGTTTTACAGAATCCCGTTCCTGTCGTCCCGTACGTCTCGGTTGGGACATTTTATGCGTCTATAGCGTTATATATCCTAACCTAAGGCAGGCTAACATCTCGGATGTAGTATTTTACAACATTCCTGGCGTATCGGCCTCAACTTCTCGGTGGGAACATTATATTCGTCTATAACGTAACATAACCTAACCTAACACATCCAGCCACGCGCTGGTAATGTTTTACAGAATCCCGTTCGTGACGTCCCGTACATCTCGGTTGGAATATTATATACGTCTATAGCGTTACATATCCTAACCTAAGGCAGGCCATCATCTCGGATGTAGTATTTTACAACATGCCTGGCGTATCGGCCCCTACTACTCGGTGGGAACATTATATTCGTCTATAACGTACCACAACCTAACCTAACACATCTAGCCCCTCGCTGGTAATATTTTACTGAATCCCGTTCGTGTCGTCCCCTACGTCTCGGTTGGTACATTATATACGTCTATAGCGTTATATATCCTAACCTAAGGCAGGCTATCATCACGGATGTAGTATTTTACAACATTCCTGACGTATCGGCCCCTACTTCTCGGTTGGAACATTATATAGGTCTATAACGTAATATAAACTAACCTAAGACATCTAGACCCTCGCTGGTAATGTTTTACAGTATCCCGTTCGTGACGTCCCGTACATCGCGGTTGGAATATTATATACGTCTATAGCGTTATATATCCTAACCTAAGGCAGGCTAAGATCTCGGATTTAGTATTTTACAACATTCCTGGCGTATCGGCCTCTACTTCTCGGTGGGAACATTATATAGGTCTATAACGTAATATAACCTAACCTAACACATCTAGCCCCTCGCTGGTAATGTTTTACAGAATCTCGTTCGTGACGTCCCGTACATCTCGGTTGGAATATTATATACGTCTATAGCGTTATATATCCTATCCTAAGGCAGGCTATCATCTCGGATGCAGTATTTTACAAAATTCCTGGCGTATCGGCCCCTACTTCTCGGTGGGAACATTATATAGGTCTATAACGTAACATAACCTAACCTAACCCATCTAGCCCCTCGCTGGTAATGTTTTACAGAATCCCGTTCGTTACGTCCCGTACGTTTCGATTGGGATATTAAATACGTCTATAGCGATATATATCCTAACCTAAGGCAGGCTATCATCTCGGATGTAGTATTTTACAACATTCCTCACGTATCGGCCCCTACTTCTCGTTGAGAACATTATATTCGTCTATAACGTAACATAACCTAACCTAACCCATCTAGCCCCTCGCTGGTAATGTTTTACAGAATCCCGTTCGTGTCGTCCCGTACGTCTCGGCTGGGACATTATATACGTCTACAGCGTTATCTATCCTATCCTAAGGCAGGCTATCATCTCGGATGCAGTATTTTACAACATTCCTGGCGTATCGGACCCTACTTCTCGGTGGGAACATTATATAGGTGTATAACGTAATATAACCTAACCTAACACATCTAGCCCCTTGCTGGTAATGTTTTACAGAATCGCGTTCGTGTCGTTCCGTACGTCTCGATTGGGATATTAAATACGTCTATAGCGATATATATCCTAACCTAAGGCAGGCTATCATCTCGGATGTAGTATTTTACAACATTCCTGACGTATCGGCCCCTACTTCTCGGTGGGAACATTATATTCGTCTATAACGTAACATAACCTAACCTAACCCATCTAGCCCCTCGCTGGTAATGTTTTACAGAATCGCGTTCGTGTCGTTCCGTACGTCACGATTGGGATATTAAATACGTCTACAGCGTTATATATCCTATCCTAAGGCAGGCTATCATCTCGGATGTAGTATTTTACAACATTCCTCACGTATCGGCCCCTACTTCTCGTTGAGAACATTATATTCGTCTATAACGTAACATAACCTAACCTAACCCATCTAGCCCCTCGCTGGTAATGTTTTACAGAATCCCGTTCGTGTCGTCCCGTACGTCTCGGCTGGGACATTATATACGTCTACAGCGTTATCTATCCTATCCTAAGGCAGGCTATCATCTCGGATGCAGTATTTTACAACATTCCTGGCGTATCGGACCCTACTTCTCGGTGGGAACATTATATAGGTGTATAACGTAATATAACCTAACCTAACACATCTAGCCCCTTGCTGGTAATGTTTTACAGAATCGCGTTCGTGTCGTTCCGTACGTCTCGATTGGGATATTAAATACGTCTATAGCGATATATATCCTAACCTAAGGCAGGCTATCATCTCGGATGTAGTATTTTACAACATTCCTGACGTATCGGCCCCTACTTCTCGGTGGGAACATTATATTCGTCTATAACGTAACATAACCTAACCTAACCCATCTAGCCCCTCGCTGGTAATGTTTTACAGAATCGCGTTCGTGTCGTTCCGTACGTCACGATTGGGATATTAAATACGTCTACAGCGTTATATATCCTATCCTAAGGCAGGCTATCATCTCGGATGCAGTATTTTACAACATTCCTGGCGTATCGGCCCCTACTTCTCGGTGGGAACATTATACAGGTCTATAACGTAATATAACCTAACCTAACACACCTAGCCCCTCGCTGGTAATGTTTTACAGAATCGCGTTCGTGTCGTTCCGTACGGCTCGATTGGGATATTAAATACGTCTATAGCGATATATCTCCTAACCTAAGGCAGGCTATCATCTCGGATGTAGTATTTCACAACATTCCTGGCGTATCGCCCCCTACTTCTCAGTGGGAACATTATATAGGTCTATAAAGTAACATAACCTAACCTAACCCATCTAGCCCCTCGCTGGTAATGTTTTACAGAATCCCGTTCCTGTCGTCCCGTACGTCTCGGTTGGGACATTATAAACGTCTACAGCGATATATATCCTAACGTAAGGCAGGCTAACATCTCGGATGTAGTATTTTACAACATTCCTGTCGTATCGGCCCCTACTTCTCGGTGGGATCATTATTTTCGTCTATAACGTAATGTAACCTAACCTAACACATCTAGGCCCTGGCTGGTAATGTTTTACAGAATCCCGTTCGTGTCGTCCCGTACGTCTCGGTTGGGACATTATATACGTCTACTGCGTTATATATCCTATCCTAAGGCAGGCTATCATCTCGGATGCAGTATTTTACAACATTCCTGGCGTATCGGCCCCTACTTCACGGTGGGAACATTATATACGTCTATAACGTATCACAACCTAACCTAATCCATCTAGCACCTCGCTGGTAATGTTTTACAGAATCCCGTTCGTGCCGTCCCGTACGCCACGGTTGGGACATTATAAACGTCTACAGCGATATATATCCTAACGTAAGGCAGGCTATCATCTCGGATGTAGTATTTTACAACATTCCTGACGTATCGGCCCCTACTTCTCGGTGGGAACATTATATTCGTCTATAACGCAACATAACCTAACCTAACCCATCTAGCCCCTCGCTGGTAATGTTTTACAGAATCCCGTTCGTGTCGTCCCGTACGTCTCGGTTGGGACATTATATACGTCTACAGCGTTATATATCCTATCCTAAGGCAGGCTATCATCTCGGATGCAGTATTTTACAACATTCCTGGCGTTTCGGCCCCTACTTCTCGGTGGGAACATTATATTCATCTATAACGTATCACAACCTAACCTAACCCATCTAGCCCCTCTCTGGTAATGTTTCACAGAATCCCGTTCGTGTCGTCCCTTACATCTCGGTTGGGATATTATTTACGTCTATAGCGTTACATATCCTAACCTAAGGCAGGCTATCATCACGCATGCAGTCTCTTACAACATTCCTGGCGTATCGGCCCCTACTTCTCGGTGGGAACATTATATAGGTCTATAACGTAATATAACCTAACCGAACACATCTAGCCCCTCGCTGGTAATGTTTTACAGAATCCCGTTCGTATCGTCCCGTACGTCTCGGTTGGGACATTATATAAGTCTACAGCGTTATATATCCTATCCTAAGGCAGGCTATCATCTCGGATGCAGTATTTTACAACATTCCTGGCGTATCGGGCCCTACTTCTCGGTGGGAACATTATATAGGTCTATAACGTAATATAACCTAACCTAACACATCTAGCCCCTCGCTGGTAATGTTTTACAGAATCCCGTTCGTGACATCCCGTACATCTCGTTGGAGTATTATATACGTCTATAGCGTTATATCTCCTAACCTAAGGCAGACTATCATCTCGGATGTAGTATGTTACAACATTCCTGGCGTATCGGCCCCTACTTCTCGGTGGGATCATTATTTTCGTCTATAACGTAATATAACCTAACCTAACACATCTAGGCCCTGGCTGGTAATGTTTTACAGAATCCCGTTCGTGTCGTCCCGTACGTCTCGGTTGGGACATTATATAAGTCTACAGCGTTATATATCATATCCTAAGGCAGGCTATCATCGCGGATGCAGTATTTTACAACATGCCTGGCGTATCGGCCCCTACTACTCGGTGGGAACATTATATTCGTCTATAACGTACCACAACCTAACCTAACACATCTAGCCCCTCGCTGGTAATATTTTACTGAATCCCGTTCGTGTCGTCCCCTACGTCTCGGTTGGTACATTATATACGTCTATAGCGTTATATATCCTAACCTAAGGCAGGCTATCATCTCGGATGTAGTATTTTACAACATTCCTGACGTATCGGCCCCTACTTCTCGGTTGGAACATTATATAGGTCTATCACGTAATCTAAACTAACCTAAGACATCTAGACCCTCGCTGGTAATGTTTTACAGTATCCCGTTCGTGACGTCCCGTACATCGCGGTTGGAATATTATATACGTCTATAGCGTTATATATCCTAACCTAAGGCAGGCTAAGATCTCGGATTTAGTATTTTACAACATTCCTGGCGTATCGGCCTCTACTTCTCGGTGGGAACATTATATAGGTCTATAACGTAATATAACCTAACCTAACACATCTAGCCCCTCGCTGGTAATGTTTTACAGAATCTCGTTCGTGACGTCCCGTACATCTCGGTTGGAATATTATATACGTCTATAGCGTTATATATCCTATCCTAAGGCAGGCTATCATATCGGATGCAGTATTTTACAAAATTCCTGGCGTATCGGCCCCTACTTCTCGGTGGGAACATTATATAGGTCTATAACGTAACATAACCTAACCTAACCCATCTAGCCCCTCGCTGGTAATGTTTTACAGAATCCCGTTCGTTACGTCCCGTACGTCTCGATTGGGATATTAAATACGTCTATAGCGATATATATCCTAACCTAAGGCAGGCTATCATCTCGGATGTAGTATTTTACAACATTCCTCACGTATCGGCCCCTACTTCTCGGTGGGAACATTATATAGGTCTATAACGTAATATAACCTAATCGAACACATCTAGCCCCTCGCTGGTAATGTTTTACAGAATCCTGTTTTTGACGTCCCGTACATCTTGGTTGGAATATTATATACGTCTATAGCGTTATATCTCCTAACTTAAGGCAGGCTATCATCTCGGATGTAGTATTTTACAACATTCCTGGCGTATCGGCCCCTACATCTCGGTGCGAACATTATATACGTCTGTAGCGTATCACATCCTAACCAAACACATCTAGGCCCTCGCTGGTATTGTTTTACAGAATCCCGTTCCTGTCGTCCCGTACGTCTCAGTTGGGACATTATAAACGTCTACAGCGACATATATCCTAACGTAAGGCAGGCTAACATCTCGGATGTAGTATTTTACAACATTCCTGGCGTATCGGCCCCTACTTCTCGGTGGGATCATTATTTTCGTCTATAACGTAATATAACCTAACCTAACACATCTAGGCCCTGGCTGGTAATGTTTTACAGAATCCCGTTCGTGTCGTCCCGTACGTCTCGGTTGGGACATTATATAAGTCTACAGCGTTATATATCATATCCTAAGGCAGGCTATCATCTCGGATGCAGTATTTTACAACATGCATGGCGTATCGGCCCCTACTTCTCGGTGGGAACATTATACAGGTCTATAACGTAATATAACATAACGTAATCCATCTAGCCCCTCGCTGGTACTGTTTTACAGAATCGCGTTCGTGCCGTCCCGTACGTCCCGGTAGGGACGTTATATACGTCTACAGCGATATGTATCCTAACCTAAGGCAGGCTATCATCTCGGATGTAGTATTTTACAACATTCCTGACGTACCGGCCCCTACTTCTCGGTGGGAACATTATATTCGTCTATAACGTAACATAACCTAACCTAACCCATCTAGCCCCTCGCTGGTAATGTTTTACAGAATCCCGTTCGTGTCGTCCCGTACGTCTCGGTTGGGACATTATATCAGTCTACAGCGTTATATATCCTAACCTAGGGCAGGCTATCATCTCGGATGTAGTATTTTACAACATTCCTGGCGTATCGGCCCCTACTTCTCGGTGGGAACGTTATATACGTCTATAGCGTATCACATCCTAACCTAACCCATCTAGACCCTCGCTGGTAATGTTTTACAGAATCCCGTTCGTGTCGTCCCGTACGTCTCGGTTGGGACATTTTATACGTCTACAGCGTTATATATCCTAACCTAAGGCAGGCTATCATCTCCGATGCAGTATTTTACAACATGCCTGGCGTATCGGCCCCTACTTCACGGTGGGAACATTATATACGTCCATAACGTATCACAACCTAACCTAATCCATTAAGCCCCTCGCTGGTAATGTTTTACAGAATCCCGTTCGTGCCGTCCCGTACGCCTCGGTTGGGACATTATAAACGTCTACTGCGATATATATCCTAACGTAAGGCAGGCTATCATCTCGGATGTAGTATTTTACAACATTCCTCACGTATCGGCCCCTACTTCTCGGTGGGAACATTATATAGGTCTATAACGTAATATAACCTAATCGAACACATCTAGCCCCTCGCTGGTAATGTTTTACAGAATCCTGTTTGTGACGTCCCGTACATCTTGGTTGGAATATTATATACGTCTATAGCGTTATATCTCCTAACCTAAGGCAGGCTATCATCTCGGATGTAGTATTTTACAACATTCCTGGCGTATCGGCCCCTACATCTTGGTGCGAACATTATATACGTCTATAACGTATCACATCCTAACCAAACACATCTAGCCCCTCGCTGGTATTGTTTTACAGAATCCCGTTCCTGTCGTCCCGTACGTCTCAGTTGGGACATTATAAACGTCTACAGCGATATATATCCTAACGTAAGGCAGGCTAACATCTCGGATGTAGTATTTTACAACATTCCTGGCGTATCGGCCCCTACTTCTCGGTGGGATCATTATTTTCGTCTATAACGTAATATAACCTAACCTAACCCATCTAGCCCCTCTCTGGTAATGTTTTACAGAATCCCGTTCGTGTCGTCCCGTACATCTCGGTTGGGATATTATATACGTCTATAGCGTTACATATCCTAACCTAAGGCAGGCTATCATCTCGGATGTAGTATTTTACAACATTCCTGACGTACCGGCCCCTACTTCTCGGTGGGAACATTATATTCGTCTATAACGTAACATAACCTAACCTAATCCATCTAGCCCCTCGCTGGTACTGTTTTACAGAATCCCGTTCGTGCCGTCCCGTACGTCTCGGTAGGGACGTTATATACGTCTACAGCGATATGTATCCTAACCTAAGGCAGGCTATCATCTCGGATGTAGTATTTTACAAAATTCCTGACGTATCGCCCCTACTTCTCGGTGGGAACATTATATTCGTCTATAACGTAACATAACCTAACCTAACCCATCTAGCCCCTTGCTGGTAATGTTTTACAGAATCCCGTTCGTGTCGTCCCGTACGTCTCGGTTGGGACATTATATACGTCTACAGCGTTATATATCCTATCCGAAGGCAGGCTATCATCTCGGATGCAGTATTTTACAACATTCCTGGCGTTTCGGCCCCTACTTCTCGGTGGGAACATTATATTCGTCTATAACGTAATATAACCTAACCTAACACATCTAGCCCCTCGCTGTTAATGTTTTACAGTATCCCGTTCGTGACGTCCCGTACATCGCGGTTGGAATATTATATACGTCTATAGCGTTATATATCCTAACCTAAGGCAGGCTAAGATCTCGGATTTAGTATTTTACAACATTCCTGGCGTATCGGCCTCTACTTCTCGGTGGGAACATTATATAGGTCTATAACGTAATATAACCTAACCTAACACATCTAGCCCCTCGCTGGTAATGTTTTACAGAATCCCGTTCGTGCCGTCCCGTACGTCTCGGTAGGGGCATTATATACGTCTATAGCGTTATATATCCTAACCTAAGGCAGGCTATCATCTCGGATGTAGTATTTTACAACATTCCTGACGTATCGGCCCCTACTTCTCGGTGGGAACAATATATAGGTCTATAACGTAATATAACCTAACCTAACACATCTAGCCCCTCGCTGGTAATGTTTTACAGAATCCCGTTCGTGACGTCCCGTACATCGCGGTTGGAATATTATATACGTCTATAGCGTTATATATCCTAACGTAAGGCAGGCTAACATCTCGGATGTAGTATTTTACAACATTCCTGGCGTATCGGCCCCTACTTCTTGGTGGGAACATTATATTCATCTATAACGTATCACAACCTAACCTAACCCATCTAGCCCCTCTCTGGTAATGTTTCACAGAATCCCGTTCGTGTCGTCCCTTACATCTCGGTTGGGATATTATTTACGTCTATAGCGTTACATATCCTAACCTAAGGCAGGCTATCATCTCGGATGTAGTCTTTTACAACATTCCTGGCGTATCGGCCCCTACTTCTCGGTGGGAACATTATATTCGTCTATAACGTAACATAACTTAACCTAACCCATGTAGCCCCTCGTTGGTAATGTTTTACAGAATCCCGTTCGTTTCGTCCCGTACGTCTCGGCTGGGACATTATAAACGTCTACAGCGATATATATCCTAACGTAAGGCAGGCTAACATATCGGATGTAGTATTTTACAACATTCCTGGCGTATCGGCCCCTAATACTCGGTGGGAACATTATATTCGTCTATAACGTAATATAACCTAACCTAACACATCTAGCCCCTCGCTGGTAATGTTTTACTGAGTCCCGTTCGTGTCGTCCCGTACATCTCGGTTGGGATATTATATACGTCTACAGCGTTATATATCCTAACCTAAGGCAGGCTATCATATCGGATGTAGTATTTTACAACATTCCTGGCGTATCGGCCCCTACTTCTCGGTGGGAACAATATATAGGTCTATACCGTAATATAACCTAACCTAACCCATCTAGACCCTCGCTGGTAATGTTTTACAGAATCCCGTTCGTGTCGTCCCGTACATATCGGTTGGGATATTATATACGTCTATAGCGTTACATATCCTAAGCTAAGGCAGGCTATCATCTCGGATGTAGTATTTTACAACATTCCTGACGTATCGGCCGCTACTTCTCGGTGCGAACATTATATACGTCTATAGCGTATCACATCCTAACCTAACCCATCTAGCACCTCGCTGTTAATGTTTTCCAGAATCGAGTTCCTGTCGTCCCATACATCTCGGTTGGGATATTATATACGTCTATAGCGTTACATATCCTAACCTAAGGCATGCTATCATCTCGGATGTAGTATTTTAAAACATCCCTGGTGTATCGGCCTATACTTCTCGGTGGGAACATTATATAGGTCTATAGCGTAATATAACCTAACCTAACACATCTAGCCCCTCGCTGGTAATGTTTTACTCAATCCCGTTCGTGCCGTCCCGTACGTCTCGGTTGGGACATTATATACGTCTACAGCGTTATATATCCTAACGTCTGGCAGGGTAATATCTCGGATTTAGTATTTTAAAACATTCCTGGCGTATCGGCCCGTACTTCTCGGTGGGAACATTATATTCGTCTATAACGTAATATAACCTTACCTAACACATCTAGCCCCTCGCTGGTAATGTTTTACTGAATCCCGTTCGTGTCGTCCAGTACGTCTCGGTAGGGACATTATATAGGTCTATAGCGTTATATATCCTAACCTAAGGCAGGCTATCATCTCGGATGTAGTATTTTACAACATTCCTGGCGTATCGGCCCCTACTTCTCGGTGGGAACATTATATTCGTCTATAACGTAACATAACTTAACCTAACCCATGTAGCCCCTCGTTGGTAATGTTTTACAGAATCCCGTTCTTTTCGTCCCGTACGTCTCGGCTGGGACATTATAAACGTCTACAGCGATATATATCCTAACGTAAGGCAGGCTAACATATCGGATGTAGTATTTTACAACATTCCTGGCGTATCGGCCCCTAATACTCGGTGGGAACATTATATTCGTCTATAACGTAATATAACCTAACCTAACACATCTAGCCCCTCGCTGGTAATGTTTTACTGAATCCCGTTCGTGTCGTCCCGTACATCTCGGTTGGGATATTATATACGTCTACAGCGTTATATATCCTAACCTAAGGCAGGCTATCATATCGGATGTAGTATTTTACAACATTCCTGGCGTATCGGACCCTAATTCTCGGTGGGAACATTATATTCGTCTATAACGTAATATAACCTAACCTAACACATCTAGCCCCTCGCTGGTAATGTTTTACTGAATCCCGTTCGTGTCGTCCCATACGTCTCGGTAGGGACATTATATACGTCTATAGCGTTATATATCCTAACCTAAGGCTGGCTATCATCTCGGATGTAGTATTTTACAACATTCCTGACGTATCGGCCCCTACTTCTCGGTGGGAACAATATATAGGTCTATACCGTAATATAACCTAACCTAACCCATCTAGACCCTCGCTGGTAATGTTTTACAGAATCCCGTTCGTGTCGTCCCGTACATATCGGTTGGGATATTATATACGTCTATAGCGTTACATATCCTAAGCTAAGGCAGGCTATCATCTCGGATGTAGTATTTTACAACATTCCTGGCGTATCGGCCCCTACTTCTCGGTGGGAACATTATATTCGTCTATAACGTAACATAACTTAACCTAACCCATGTAGCCCCTCGTTGGTAATGTTTTACAGAATCCCGTTCGTTTCGTCCCGTACGTCTCGGCTGGGACATTATAAACGTCTACAGCGATATATATCCTAACCTAAGGCAGGCCATCATCTCGGATGCAGTATTTTACAACATGCCTGGCGTATCGGCCCCTACTTCACGGTGGGAACATTATATTGGTCTATAACGTAATATAACCTAACCTAACACATCTAGCCCCTCGCTGGTAATGTTTTACTGAATCCCGTTCGTGTCGTCCCGTACGCCTCGGTAGGGACATTATATACGTCTATAGCGTTACATATCCTAACCTAAGGCAGGCTATCATCTCGGATGTAGTATTTTACAACATTCCTGGCGTATCGGCCCCTACTTCTCGGTGGGAACATTATATTCGTCTATAACGTAACATAACCTAACCTAACCCATGTAGCCCCTCGTTGGTAATGTTTTACAGAATCCCGTTCGTTTCGTCACGTACGTCTCGGCTGGGACATTATAAACGTCTACAGCGATATATATCCTAACGTAAGGCAGGCTAACATCTCGGATGTAGTATTTTACAACATTCCTGGCGTGTCGGCCCCTAATTCTCGGTGGGAACATTATATTCGTCTATAACGTAATATAACCTGACCTAACACATCTAGCCCCTCGCTGGTAATGTTTTACTGAATCCCGTTCGTGTCGTCCCGTACGTCTCGGTAGGGACATTATATACGTCTATAGCGTTATATATCCTAACCTAAGGCAGGCTATCATATCGGATGTAGTATTTTACAACATTCCTGGCGTATCGGCCCCTAATTCTCGGTGGGGACATTATATTGGTCTATAACGTAATATAACCTAACCTAACACATCTAGCCCCTCGCTGGTAATGTTTTACTGAATCCCGTTCGTGTCGTCCCGTACGTCTCGGTAGGGACATTATATACGTCTATAGCTTTATATATCCTAACCTAAGGCAGGCTGTCATCTCGGATGTAGTATTTTACAACATTCCTGACGTATCGGCCCCTACTTCTCTGTGGCAACAATATATAGGTCTATATCGTAATATAACCTAACCTAACACATCTAGCCCCTTGCTTGTAATGTCTTACAGAATCTCGTTCGTGACGTCCCGTACATCTCGGTTGGAATATTATATACGTCCATAGCGTTATATATCCTAACCTAAGGCAGGCTAGCATCTCGGATGTAGTATTATACAACATTCCTGGTGTATCGGCCCCTACTTCTCGGTGGGAAAATTTTATACGTCTATAGCGTATCACATCCTAACCTAACCCATCTAGACCCTCGCTGGTAATGTTTTACAGAATCCCGTTCGTGTCGTCCCGTACATCTCGGTTGGGATATTATATACGTCTATAGCGTTACATATCCTAACCTAAGGCAGGCTATCATATCGGATGTAGTATTTTACAACATTCCTGGCGTATCGGCCCCTACTTCTCGGGGGGAACATTATATTCGTCTATAACGTAACATAACCTAACCTAACCCACGTAGCCCCTCGTTGGTAATGTTTTACAGAATCCCGTTCGTGCCGTCCCGTACGTCTCGGTTGGGACGTTATATACGTCTACAGCGATATATATCCTAACCTAAGGCAGGCTATCATCTCGGATGTAGTATTTTACAACACTCCTGGCGTATCGGCCCCTACTTCTCGGTGGGAACATTATATACGTCTATAGCGTATCACATCCTAACCTAACCCATCTAGACCCTCGCTGGTAATGTTTTACAGAATCCCGTTCGTGTCGTCCCGTACATCTCGGTTGGGATATTATATACGTCTATAGCGTTACATATCCTAACCTAAGGCAGGCTATCATCTCGGATGTAGTATTTTACAACATTCCTGGCGTATCGGCCCCTACTTCTCGGTGGGAACATTATATTCGTCTATAACGTAACATAACCTAACCTAACCCATCTAGCCCCTCGCTGGTAATGTTTTACAGAATCCCGTTCGTTTCGTCCCGTACGTCTTCGCTGGTACATTATAAACGTCTACAGCAATATATATCCTAACGTAAGGCAGGCTAACATCTCGGATGTAGTATTTTACAACATTCCTGGCGTATCGGCCCCTAATTCTCGGTGGGAACATTATATTCGTCTATAACGTAATATAACCTAACCTAACACATCTAGCCCCTCGCTGGTAATGTTTTACAGAATCGCGTTCGTGTTGTTCCGTACGTCTCGATTGGGATATTATATGCGACTATAGCGTTATATATCCTAACCTAAGGCAGGCCATCATCTCGGATGCAGTATTTTACAACATGCCTGGCGTATCGGCCCCTACTTCACGGTGGGAACATTATATTGGTCTATAACGTAATATAACCTAACCTAACACATCTAGCCCCTCGCTGGTAATGTTTTACTGAATCCCGTTCCTGTCGTCCCGTACGTCTCGGTAGGGACATTATATACGTTTATAGCGTTATATATCCTAACATAAGGCAGGCTATCATCTCGGATGTAGTATTTTACAACATTCCTGACGTATCGGCCCCTACTTCTCTGTGGGAACAATATATAGGTCTATATCGTAATATAACCTAACCTAACACATCTAGCCCCTTGCTTGTAATGTCTTACAGAATCTCGTTCGTGACGTCCCGTACATCTCGGTCGGAATATTATATACGTCTATAGCGTTATATATCCTAACCTAAGGCAGGCCATCATCTCGGATGCAGTATTTTACAACATGCCTGGCGTATCGGCCCCTACTTCACGGTGAGAACATTATATACGTCTATAACGTATCACAACCTAACCTAATCCATCTAGCCCCTCGCTGGTAATGTTTTACAGAATCCCGTTCGTGCCGTCCCGTACGTCTCGGTAGGGGCATTATATACGTCTATAGCGTTATATATCCTAACCTAAGGCAGGCTATCATCTCGGATGTAGTATTTTACAACATTCCTGACGTATCGGCCCCTACTTCTCGGTGGGAACAATATATAGGTCTATACCGTAATATAACCTAACCTAACCCATCTAGACCCTCGCTGGTAATGTTTTACAGAATCCCGTTCGTGTCGTCCCGTACATATCGGTTGGGATATTATATACGTCTATAGCGTTACATATCCTAAGCTAAGGCAGGCTATCATCTCGGATGTAGTATTTTACAACATTCCTGGCGTATCGGCCCCTACTTCTCGGTGGGAACATTATATTCGTCTATAACGTAACATAACTTAACCTAACCCATGTAGCCCCTCGTTGGTAATGTTTTACAGAATCCCGTTCGTTTCGTCCCGTACGTCTCGGCTGGGACATTATAAACGTCTACAGCGATATATATCCTAACGTAAGGCAGGCTAACATATCGGATGTAGTATTTTACAACATTCCTGGCGTATCGGCCCCTAATTCTCGGTGGGAACATTATATTCCTCTATAACGTAATGTAACCTAACCTAACACATCTAGCCCCTCGCTGGTAATGTTTTACTGAATCCCGTTCGTGTCGTCCCGTACGTCTCGGTAGGGACATTATTTACGTCTACAGCGTTATATATCCTAACCTAAGGCAGGCTCACATCTCGGATGTAGTATTTTACAACATTCCTGACGTATCGGCCCCTACTTCTCTGTGGGAACAATATATAGGTCTATATCCTAATATAACCTAACCTAACTCATCTAGCCCCTCGCTGGTAATGTTTTACAGAATCGCGTTCGTGTCGTTCCGTACGTCTCGATTGGGATATTATATGCGACTATAGCGTTATATATCCTAACCTAAGGCAGGCCATCATCTCGGATGCAGTATTTTACAACATGCCTGGCGTATCGGCCCCTACTTCACGGTGGGAACATTATATACGTCTATAACGTATCACAACCTAACCTAATCCATTTAGCCCCTCGCTGGTAATGTTTTACAGAATCCCGTTCGTGCCGTCCCGTACTTCTCGGTTGGGACGTTATATACGTCTACAGCTATATATATCCTAACCTAAGGCAGGCTATCATCTCGGATGTAGTATTTTCCAACATTCCTGGCGTATCGGCCCCTAATTCTCGGTGGGAACATTATATTCGTCTATAACGTAATATAACCTAACCTAACACATCTAGCCCCTCGCTGGTAATGTTTTACTGAATCCCGTTCGTGTCGTCCCGTACGCCTCGGTAGGGACATTATATACGTCTATAGCGTTACATATCCTAACCTAAGGCAGGCTATCATCTCGGATGTAGTATTTTACAACATTCCTGGCGTATCGGCCCCTACTTCTCGGTGGGAACATTATATTCGTCTATAACGTAACATAACCTAACCTAACCCATGTAGCCCCTCGTTGGTAATGTTTTACAGAATCCCGTTCGTTTCGTCACGTACGTCTCGGCTGGGACATTATAAACGTCTACAGCGATATATATCCTAACGTAAGGCAGGCTAACATCTCGGATGTAGTATTTTACAACATTCCTGGCGTATCGGCCCCTAATTCTCGGTGGGAACATTATATTCGTCTATAACGTAATATAACCTGACCTAACACATCTAGCCCCTCGCTGGTAATGTTTTACTGAATCCCGTTCGTGTCGTCCCGTACGTCTCGGTAGGGACATTATATACGTCTATAGCGTTATATATCCTAACCTAAGGCAGGCTATCATATCGGATGTAGTATTTTACAACATTCCTGGCGTATCGGCCCCTAATTCTCGGTGGGGACATTATATTGGTCTATAACGTAATATAACCTAACCTAACACATCTAGCCCCTCGCTGGTAATGTTTTACTGAATCCCGTTCGTGTCGTCCCGTACGTCTCGGTAGGGACATTATATACGTCTATAGCTTTATATATCCTAACCTAAGGCAGGCTGTCATCTCGGATGTAGTATTTTACAACATTCCTGACGTATCGGCCCCTACTTCTCTGTGGCAACAATATATAGGTCTATATCGTAATATAACCTAACCTAACACATCTAGCCCCTTGCTTGTAATGTCTTACAGAATCTCGTTCGTGACGTCCCGTACATCTCGGTTGGAATATTATATACGTCCATAGCGTTATATATCCTAACCTAAGGCAGGCTAGCATCTCGGATGTAGTATTATACAACATTCCTGGTGTATCGGCCCCTACTTCTCGGTGGGAAAATTTTATACGTCTATAGCGTATCACATCCTAACCTAACCCATCTAGACCCTCGTTGGTAATGTTTTACAGAATCCCGTTCGTGTCGTCCCGTACATCTCGGTTGGGATATTATATACGTCTATAGCGTTACATATCCTAACCTAAGGCAGGCTATCATATCGGATGTAGTATTTTACAACATTCCTGGCGTATCGGCCCCTACTTCTCGGGGGGAACATTATATTCGTCTATAACGTAACATAACCTAACCTAACCCACGTAGCCCCTCGTTGGTAATGTTTTACAGAATCCCGTTCGTGCCGTCCCGTACGTCTCGGTTGGGACGTTATATACGTCTACAGCGATATATATCCTAACCTAAGGCAGGCTATCATCTCGGATGTAGTATTTTACAACACTCCTGGCGTATCGGCCCCTACTTCTCGGTGGGAACATTATATACGTCTATAGCGTATCACATCCTAACCTAACCCATCTAGACCCTCGCTGGTAATGTTTTACAGAATCCCGTTCGTGTCGTCCCGTACATCTCGGTTGGGATATTATATACGTCTATAGCGTTACATATCCTAACCTAAGGCAGGCTATCATCTCGGATGTAGTATTTTACAACATTCCTGGCGTATCGGCCCCTACTTCTCGGTGGGAACATTATATTCGTCTATAACGTAACATAACCTAACCTAACCCATCTAGCCCCTCGCTGGTAATGTTTTACAGAATCCCGTTCGTTTCGTCCCGTACGTCTTCGCTGGTACATTATAAACGTCTACAGCAATATATATCCTAACGTAAGGCAGGCTAACATCTCGGATGTAGTATTTTACAACATTCCTGGCGTATCGGCCCCTAATTCTCGGTGGGAACATTATATTCGTCTATAACGTAATATAACCTAACCTAACACATCTAGCCCCTCGCTGGTAATGTTTTACAGAATCGCGTTCGTGTTGTTCCGTACGTCTCGATTGGGATATTATATGCGACTATAGCGTTATATATCCTAACCTAAGGCAGGCCATCATCTCGGATGCAGTATTTTACAACATGCCTGGCGTATCGGCCCCTACTTCACGGTGGGAACATTATATTGGTCTATAACGTAATATAACCTAACCTAACACATCTAGCCCCTCGCTGGTAATGTTTTACTGAATCCCGTTCCTGTCGTCCCGTACGTCTCGGTAGGGACATTATATACGTTTATAGCGTTATATATCCTAACATAAGGCAGGCTATCATCTCGGATGTAGTATTTTACAACATTCCTGACGTATCGGCCCCTACTTCTCTGTGGGAACAATATATAGGTCTATATCGTAATATAACCTAACCTAACACATCTAGCCCCTTGCTTGTAATGTCTTACAGAATCTCGTTCGTGACGTCCCGTACATCTCGGTCGGAATATTATATACGTCTATAGCGTTATATATCCTAACCTAAGGCAGGCCATCATCTCGGATGCAGTATTTTACGACATGCCTGGCGTATCGGCCCCTACTTCACGGTGAGAACATTATATACGTCTATAACGTATCACAACCTAACCTAATCCATTTAGCCCCTCGCTGGTAATGTTTTACAGAATCCCGTTCGTGCCGTCCCGTACGTCTCGGTTGGGACGTTATATACGTCTACAGCTATATATATCCTAACCTAAGGCAGGCTATCATCTCGGATGTAGTATTTTCCAACATTCCTGGCGTATCGGCCCCTAATTCTCGGTGGGAACATTATAATCGTCTATAACGTAATATAACCTAACCTAACACATCTAGCCCCTCGCTGGTAATGTTTTACTGAATCCCGTTCGTGTCGTCCCGTACATCTCGGTTGGAATATTATATACGTCTATAGCGTTATATATCCTAACCCAAGGCAGGCTCTCATCTCGGATGTAGTATTTTACAACATTCCTGGCGTATCGGCCCCTACTTCTCAGTGGGAACATTATATAGGTCTATAACGTAATATAACCTAACCTAACCCATCTAGACCCCCGCTGGTAATGTTTTACAGAATCCCGTTCGTGTCGTCCCGTACATCTCGGTTGGGATATTATATACGTCTATAGCGTTACATATCCTAACCTAAGGCAGGCTATCATATCGGATGTAGTATTTTACAACATTCCTGGCGTATCGGCCCCTACTTCTCGGTGGGAACATTATATTCGTCTATAACGTAACATAACCTAACCTAACCAATGTAGCCCCTCGTTGGTAATGTTTTACAGAATCCCGTTCGTGCCGTCCCGTACGTCTCGGTTGGGACGTTATATACGTCTACAGCGATATATATCCTAACCTAAGGCAGGCTATCATCTCGGATGTAGTATTTTACAACATTCCTGACGTATCGGCCCCTACTTCTCGCTGGGAACATTATATACGTCTATAGCGTATCACATCCTAACCTAACCCATCTAGCCCCTCGCTGGTAATGTTTTACAGAATCCCGTTCGTGTCGTCCCGTACATCTCGGTTGGGATATTATATACGTCTATAGCGTTACATATCCTAACCTAAGGCAGGCTATCATCTCGGATGTAGTATTTTACAACATTCCTGGCGTATCGGCTCCTACTTCTCGGTGGGAACATTATATTCGTCTATAACGTAACATAACCTAACCTAACCCATCTAGCCCCTCGCTGGTAATGTTTTACAGAATCCCGTTCGTTTCGTCCCGTACGTCTCGGTAGGGACATTATATACGTCTATAACGTTATATATCCTAACCTAAGGCAGGCTATCATCTCTGATGTAGTATTTTACACCATTCCTGGCGTATCGGCCCCTAATTCTCGGTGGGAACATTATATTCGTCTATAACGTAATATAACCTAACCTAACACATCTAGCCCCTCGCTGGTAATGTTTTACTGAATCCCGTTCGTGTCGTCCCGTACGTCTCGGTAGGGACATTATATACGTCTATAGCGTTATATATCCTAACCTAAGGCAGGCTATCATATCGGATGTAGTATTTTACAACATTCCTGGCGTATCGGCCCCTAATTCTCGGTGGGAACATTATATTCGTCTATAACGTAATATAACCTAACCTAACACATCTAGCCCCTCGCTGGTAATGTTTTACTGAATCCCGTTCGTGTCGTCCCGTACGTCTCCGTAGGGACATTATATACGTCTATAACGTTATATATCCTAACCTAAGGCAGGCTATCATCTCTGATGTAGTATTTTACAACATTCCTGACGTATCGGCCCCTACTTCTCAGTGGGAACATTATATAGGTCTATAACGTAATATAACCTAACCTAACACATCTAGCCCCTCGCTGGTAATGTTTTACAGAATCCCGTTCGTGACGTCCCGTACATCTCGGTTGGAATATTATATACGTCTATAGCGTTATATCTCCTAACCTAAGGCAGGCTATCATCTCGGATGTAGTATTTTACAACATTCCTGGCGTATCGGCCCCTACTTCTCGGTTGGAACATTATATTCGTCTATAACGTAAGATAACCTAACCTAACCCATCTAGCCTCTCGGTGGTAATGTTTTACAGAATCCCGTTCCTGTCGTCCCGTACATCTCGGTTGGGATATTATATACGTCTACAGCGTTATATATCCTAACCTAAGGCTGGCTCTCATCTCGGATGTAGTATTTTACAACATTCCTGGCGTATCGGCCCTTACTTCTCGGTGGGAACATTATATAGCTCTATAACGTAATATAACCTAACCTAACACATCTAGCCCCTCGCTGGTAATGTCTTACAGAATCGCGTTCGTGTCGTTCCGTACGTCTCGATTGGGATATTATATACGACTATAGCGTTATATATCCTAACGTAAGGCAGGCCATCATGTCGGATGCAGTATTTTACCACATTCCTGGCGTATCGGCCCCTCCTTCGCGGTGGGAACATTATATACGTCTATAACGTATCACAACCTAACCTAATCCATCTAGCCCCTCGCTGGTAATGTTTAACAGAATCCCGTTCGCGCCGTCCCGTACGTCTCGGTTGGGACGTTATATACGTCTGCAGCGATATATATCCTAACCTAAGGCAGGCTATCATCTCGGATGTAGTATTTTCCAACATTCCTGGCGTATCGGCCCCTAATTTTCGGTGGGAACATTATATTCGTCTATAACGTAATATAACCTAACCTAACCCATCTAGACCCTCGCTGGTAGTGTTTTACAGAATCCCGTTCGTGTCGTCCCGTACATCTCGGTTGGGATATTATATACGTCTATAGCGTTACATATCCTAACCTAAGGCAGGCTATCATCTCGGATGTAGTATTTTAAAACATTCCTGGCGTATCGGCCCCTACTTCTCGGTGGGAACATTATATTCGTCTATAACGTAACATAACCTAACCTAACCCATGTAGCCCGTCGTTGGTAATGTTTTACAGAATCCCGTTCGTTTCGTCCCGTACGTCTCGGCTGGGACATTATAATCGTCTACAGCGATATATATCCTAACGTAAGGCAGGCTAACATCTCGGATGTAGTATTTTACAACATTCCTGGCGTATCGGCCCCTACTTCTCGGTGGGAACATTATATTCGTCTATAACGTAACATAACCTAACCTAACCCATCTAGCCTCTCGCTGGTAATGTTTTACAGAATCCCGTTCCTGTCGTCCCGTACATCTCGGTTGTGATATTATATACGTCTACAGCGTTATATATCCTAACCTAAGGCAGGCTCTCATCTCGGATGTAGTATTTTACAACATTCCTGGCGTATCGGCCCTTACTTCTCGGTGGGAACATTATATAGCTCTATAACGTAATATAACCTAACCTAACACATCTAGCCCCTCGCTGGTAATGTCTTACAGAATCGCGTTCGTGTCGTTCCGTACATCTCGGTTGGGATATTATATACGTCTATAGCGTTACATATCCTAACCTAAGGCAGGCTATCATATCGGATGTAGTATTTTACAACATTCCTGGCGTATCGGCCCCTACTTCTCGGTGGGAACATTATATTCGTCTATAACGTAACATAACCTAACCTAACCCATGTAGCCCCTCGCTGGCAATGTATTACAGAATCTCGTTCGTGACGTCCCGTACATCTCGGTTGGAATATTATATACGTCTATAGCGTTATATATCCTAACCCAAGGCAGGCTCTCATCTCGGATGTAGTATTTTACAACATTCCTGGCGTATCGGCCCCTACTTCTCGGTGGGAACATTATATACGTCTATAGCGTATCACATCCTAACCTAACCCACTAGCCCCTCGCTGGTAATGTTTTACTGAATCCCGTTCGTGTCGTCCCGTACGTCTCGGTAGGGACATTATATACGTCTATAGCGTTATATATCCTAACCTAAGGCAGGCTATCGTCTCGGATGTAGTATTATACAACATTCCTGGCGTATCGGCCCCTACTTCTCGGTGGGAAAATTTTATACGTCTATAGCGTATCACATCCTAACCTAACCCATCTAGACCCCCGCTGGTAATGTTTTACAGAATCCCGTTCGTGTCGTCCCGTACATCTCGGTTGGGATATTATATACGTCTATAGCGTTACATATCCTAACCTAAGGCAGGCTATCATATCGGATGTAGTATTTTACAACATTCCTGGCGTATCGGCCCCTACTTCTCGGTGGGAACATTATATTCGTCTATAACGTAACATAACCTAACCTAACCAATGTAGCCCCTCGTTGGTAATGTTTTACAGAATCCCGTTCGTGCCGTCCCGTACGTCTCGGTTGGGACGTTATATACGTCTACAGCGATATATATCCTAACCTAAGGCAGGCTATCATCTCGGATGTAGTATTTTACAACATTCCTGACGTATCGGCCCCTACTTCTCGCTGGGAACATTATATACGTCTATAGCGTATCACATCCTAACCTAACCCATCTAGCCCCTCGCTGGTAATGTTTTACAGAATCCCGTTCGTGTCGTCCCGTACATCTCGGTTGGGATATTATATACGTCTATAGCGTTACATATCCTAACCTAAGGCAGGCTATCATCTCGGATGTAGTATTTTACAACATTCCTGGCGTATCGGCTCCTACTTCTCGGTGGGAACATTATATTCGTCTATAACGTAACATAACCTAACCTAACCCATCTAGCCCCTCGCTGGTAATGTTTTACAGAATCCCGTTCGTTTCGTCCCGTACGTCTCGGTAGGGACATTATATACGTCTATAACGTTATATATCCTAACCTAAGGCAGGCTATCATCTCTGATGTAGTATTTTACACCATTCCTGGCGTATCGGCCCCTAATTCTCGGTGGGAACATTATATTCGTCTATAACGTAATATAACCTAACCTAACACATCTAGCCCCTCGCTGGTAATGTTTTACTGAATCCCGTTCGTGTCGTCCCGTACGTCTCGGTAGGGACATTATATACGTCTATAGCGTTATATATCCTAACCTAAGGCAGGCTATCATATCGGATGTAGTATTTTACAACATTCCTGGCGTATCGGCCCCTAATTCTCGGTGGGAACATTATATTCGTCTATAACGTAATATAACCTAACCTAACACATCTAGCCCCTCGCTGGTAATGTTTTACTGAATCCCGTTCGTGTCGTCCCGTACGTCTCCGTAGGGACATTATATACGTCTATAACGTTATATATCCTAACCTAAGGCAGGCTATCATCTCTGATGTAGTATTTTACAACATTCCTGACGTATCGGCCCCTACTTCTCAGTGGGAACATTATATAGGTCTATAACGTAATATAACCTAACCTAACACATCTAGCCCCTCGCTGGTAATGTTTTACAGAATCCCGTTCGTGACGTCCCGTACATCTCGGTTGGAATATTATATACGTCTATAGCGTTATATCTCCTAACCTAAGGCAGGCTATCATCTCGGATGTAGTATTTTACAACATTCCTGGCGTATCGGCCCCTACTTCTCGGTTGGAACATTATATTCGTCTATAACGTAAGATAACCTAACCTAACCCATCTAGCCTCTCGGTGGTAATGTTTTACAGAATCCCGTTCCTGTCGTCCCGTACATCTCGGTTGGGATATTATATACGTCTACAGCGTTATATATCCTAACCTAAGGCTGGCTCTCATCTCGGATGTAGTATTTTACAACATTCCTGGCGTATCGGCCCTTACTTCTCGGTGGGAACATTATATAGCTCTATAACGTAATATAACCTAACCTAACACATCTAGCCCCTCGCTGGTAATGTCTTACAGAATCGCGTTCGTGTCGTTCCGTACGTCTCGATTGGGATATTATATACGACTATAGCGTTATATATCCTAACGTAAGGCAGGCCATCATGTCGGATGCAGTATTTTACCACATTCCTGGCGTATCGGCCCCTCCTTCGCGGTGGGAACATTATATACGTCTATAACGTATCACAACCTAACCTAATCCATCTAGCCCCTCGCTGGTAATGTTTAACAGAATCCCGTTCGCGCCGTCCCGTACGTCTCGGTTGGGACGTTATATACGTCTGCAGCGATATATATCCTAACCTAAGGCAGGCTATCATCTCGGATGTAGTATTTTCCAACATTCCTGGCGTATCGGCCCCTAATTTTCGGTGGGAACATTATATTCGTCTATAACGTAATATAACCTAACCTAACCCATCTAGACCCTCGCTGGTAGTGTTTTACAGAATCCCGTTCGTGTCGTCCCGTACATCTCGGTTGGGATATTATATACGTCTATAGCGTTACATATCCTAACCTAAGGCAGGCTATCATCTCGGATGTAGTATTTTAAAACATTCCTGGCGTATCGGCCCCTACTTCTCGGTGGGAACATTATATTCGTCTATAACGTAACATAACCTAACCTAACCCATGTAGCCCGTCGTTGGTAATGTTTTACAGAATCCCGTTCGTTTCGTCCCGTACGTCTCGGCTGGGACATTATAATCGTCTACAGCGATATATATCCTAACGTAAGGCAGGCTAACATCTCGGATGTAGTATTTTACAACATTCCTGGCGTATCGGCCCCTACTTCTCGGTGGGAACATTATATTCGTCTATAACGTAACATAACCTAACCTAACCCATCTAGCCTCTCGCTGGTAATGTTTTACAGAATCCCGTTCCTGTCGTCCCGTACATCTCGGTTGTGATATTATATACGTCTACAGCGTTATATATCCTAACCTAAGGCAGGCTCTCATCTCGGATGTAGTATTTTACAACATTCCTGGCGTATCGGCCCTTACTTCTCGGTGGGAACATTATATAGCTCTATAACGTAATATAACCTAACCTAACACATCTAGCCCCTCGCTGGTAATGTCTTACAGAATCGCGTTCGTGTCGTTCCGTACATCTCGGTTGGGATATTATATACGTCTATAGCGTTACATATCCTAACCTAAGGCAGGCTATCATATCGGATGTAGTATTTTACAACATTCCTGGCGTATCGGCCCCTACTTCTCGGTGGGAACATTATATTCGTCTATAACGTAACATAACCTAACCTAACCCATGTAGCCCCTCGCTGGCAATGTATTACAGAATCTCGTTCGTGACGTCCCGTACATCTCGGTTGGAATATTATATACGTCTATAGCGTTATATATCCTAACCCAAGGCAGGCTCTCATCTCGGATGTAGTATTTTACAACATTCCTGGCGTATCGGCCCCTACTTCTCGGTGGGAACATTATATACGTCTATAGCGTATCACATCCTAACCTAACCCACTAGCCCCTCGCTGGTAATGTTTTACAGAATCCCGTTCGTGTCGTCCCGTACGTCTCGGTAGGGACATTATATACGTCTATAGCGTTATATATCCTAACCTAAGGCAGGCTATCGTCTCGGATGTAGTATTATACAACATTCCTGGCGTATCGGCCCCTACTTCTCGGTGGGAAAATTTTATACGTCTATAGCGTATCACATCCTAACCTAACCCATCTAGACCCCCGCTGGTAATGTTTTACAGAATCCCGTTCGTGTCGTCCCGTACATCTCGGTTGGGATATTATATACGTCTATAGCGTTACATATCCTAACCTAAGGCAGGCTATCATATCGGATGTAGTATTTTACAACATTCCTGGCGTATCGGCCCCTACTTCTCGGTGGGAACATTATATTCGTCTATAACGTAACATAACCTAACCTAACCAATGTAGCCCCTCGTTGGTAATGTTTTACAGAATCCCGTTCGTGCCGTCCCGTACGTCTCGGTTGGGACGTTATATACGTCTACAGCGATATATATCCTAACCTAAGGCAGGCTATCATCTCGGATGTAGTATTTTACAACACTCCAGGCGTATCGGCCCCTACTTCTCGGTGGGAGCATTATATACGTCTATAGCGTATCACATCCTAACCTAACCCATCTAGACCCTCGCTGGTAATGTTTTACAGAATCCCGTTCGTGTCGTCCCGTACATCTCGGTTGGGATATTATATACGTCTATAGCGTTACATATCCTAACCTAAGGCAGGCTATCATCTCGGATGTAGTATTTTACAACATTCCTGGCGTATCGGCCCCTACTTCTCGGTGGGAACATTATATTCGTCTATAACGTAACATAACCTAACCTAACCCATCTAGCCCCTCGCTGGTAATGTTTTACAGAATCCCGTTCGTTTCGTCCCGTACGTCTCGGTAGGGACATTATATACGTCTATAACGTTATATATCCTAACCTAAGGCAGGCTATCATCTCTGATGTAGTATTTTACACCATTCCTGGCGTATCGGCCCCTAATTCTCGGTGGGAACATTATATTCGTCTATAACGTAATATAACCTAACCTAACACATCTAGCCCCTCGCTGGTAATGTTTTACTGAATCCCGTTCGTGTCGTCCCGTACGTCTCGGTAGGGGCATTATATACGTCTATAGCGTTATATATCCTAACCTAAGGCAGGCTATCATATCGGATGTAGTATTTTACAACATTCCTGGCGTATCGGCCCCTAATTCTCGGTGGGAACATTATATTCGTCTATAACGTAATATAACCTAACCTAACACATCTAGCCCCTCGCTGGTAATGTTTTACAGAATCCCGTTCCTGTCGTCCCGTACATCTCGGTTGGGATATTATATACGTCTACAGCGTTATATATCCTAACCTAAGGCAGGCTCTCATCTCGGATGTAGTATTTTACAACATTCCTGGCGTATCGGCCCTTACTTCTCGGTGGGAACATTATATAGCTCTATAACGTAATATAACCTAACCTAACACATCTAGCCCCTCGCTGGTAATGTCTTACAGAATCGCGTTCGTGTCGTTCCGTACGTCTCGATTGGGATATTATATACGACTATAGCGTTATATATCCTAACGTAAGGCAGGCCATCATGTCGGATGCAGTATTTTACCACATTCCTGGCGTATCGGCCCCTCCTTCGCGGTGGGAACATTATATACGTCTATAACGTATCACAACCTAACCTAATCCATCTAGCCCCTCGCTGGTAATGTTTAACAGAATCCCGTTCGCGCCGTCCCGTACGTCTCGGTTGGGACGTTATATACGTCTGCAGCGATATATATCCTAACCTAAGGCAGGCTATCATCTCGGATGTAGTATTTTCCAACATTCCTGGCGTATCGGCCCCTAATTTTCGGTGGGAACATTATATTCGTCTATAACGTAATATAACCTAACCTAACCCATCTAGACCCTCGCTGGTAGTGTTTTACAGAATCCCGTTCGTGTCGTCCCGTACATCTCGGTTGGGATATTATATACGTCTATAGCGTTACATATCCTAACCTAAGGCAGGCTATCATCTCGGATGTAGTATTTTACAACATTCCTGGCGTATCGGCCCCTACTTCTCGGTGGGAACATTATATTCGTCTATAACGTAACATAACCTAACCTAACCCATCTAGCCCCTCGCTGGTAATGTTTTACAGAATCCCGTTCGTTTCGTCCCGTACGTCTCGGTAGGGACATTATATACGTCTATAACGTTATATATCCTAACCTAAGGCAGGCTATCATCTCTGATGTAGTATTTTACACCATTCCTGGCGTATCGGCCTCTAATTCTCGGTGGGAACATTATATACGTCTATAGCGTATCACATCCTAACCTAACCCACTAGCCCCTCGCTGGTAATGTTTTACTGAATCCCGTTCGTTTCGTCCCGTACGTCTCGGCTGGGACATTATAATCGTCTACAGCGATATATATCCTAACGTAAGGCAGGCTAACATCTCGGATGTAGTATTTTACAACATTCCTGGCGTATCGGCGCCTAATTCTCGGTGGGAACATTATATACGTCTATAGCGTATCACATCCTAACCTAACCCACTAGCCCCTCGCTGGTAATGTTTTACTGAATCCCGTTCGTGTCGTCCCGTACGTCTCGGTAGGGACATTATATACGTCTATAGCGTTATATATCCTAACCTAAGGCAGGCTATCGTCTCGGATGTAGTATTATACAACATTCCTGGCGTATCGGCCCCTACTTCTCGGTGGGAAAATTTTATACGTCTATAGCGTATCACATCCTAACCTAACCCATCTAGACCCCCGCTGGTAATGTTTTACTGAATCCCGTTCGTGTCGTCCCGTACATCTCGGTTGGGATATTATATACGTCTATAGCGTTACATATCCTAACCTAAGGCAGGCTATCATATCGGATGTAGTATTTTACAACATTCCTGGCGTATCGGCCCCTACTTCTCGGTGGGAACATTATATTCGTCTATAACGTAACATAACCTAACCTAACCAATGTAGCCCCTCGTTGGTAATGTTTTACAGAATCCCGTTCGTGCCGTCCCGTACGTCTCGGTTGGGACGTTATATACGTCTACAGCGATATATATCCTAACCTAAGGCAGGCTATCATCTCGGATGTAGTATTTTACAACACTCCTGGCGTATCGGCCCCTACTTCTCGGTGGTAGCATTATATACGTCTATAGCGTATCACATCCTAACCTAACCCATCTAGACCCTCGCTGGTAATGTTTTACAGAATCCCGTTCGTGTCGTCCCGTACATCTCGGTTGGGATATTATATACGTCTATAGCGTTACATATCCTAACCTAAGGCAGGCCATCATGTCGGATGCAGTATTTTACCACATTCCTGGCGTATCGGCCCCTCCTTCGCGGTGGGAACATTATATACGTCTATAACGTATCACAACCTAACCTAATCCATCTAGCCCCTCGCTGGTAATGTTTAACAGAATCCCGTTCGCGCCGTCCCGTACGTCTCGGTTGGGACGTTATATACGTCTGCAGCGATATATATCCTAACCTAAGGCAGGCTATCATCTCGGATGTAGTATTTTCCAACATTCCTGGCGTATCGGCCCCTAATTTTCGGTGGGAACATTATATTCGTCTATAACGTAATATAACCTAACCTAACCCATCTAGACCCTCGCTGGTAGTGTTTTACAGAATCCCGTTCGTGTCGTCCCGTACATCTCGGTTGGGATATTATATACGTCTATAGCGTTACATATCCTAACCTAAGGCAGGCTATCATCTCGGATGTAGTATTTTAAAACATTCCTGGCGTATCGGCCCCTACTTCTCGGTGGGAACATTATATTCGTCTATAACGTAACATAACCTAACCTAACCCATGTAGCCCGTCGTTGGTAATGTTTTACAGAATCCCGTTCGTTTCGTCCCGTACGTCTCGGCTGGGACATTATAATCGTCTACAGCGATATATATCCTAACGTAAGGCAGGCTAACATCTCGGATGTGGTATTTTACAACATTCCTGGCGTATCGGCCCCTACTTCTCGGTGGGAACATTATATTCGTCTATAACGTAACATAACCTAACCTAACCCATCTAGCCTCTCGCTGGTAATGTTTTACAGAATCCCGTTCCTGTCGTCCCGTACATCTCGGTTGTGATATTATATACGTCTACAGCGTTATATATCCTAACCTAAGGCAGGCTCTCATCTCGGATGTAGTATTTTACAACATTCCCGGCGTATCGGCCCTTACTTCTCGGTGGGAACATTATATAGCTCTATAACGTAATATAACCTAACCTAACACATCTAGCCCCTCGCTGGTAATGTCTTACAGAATCGCGTTCGTGTCGTTCCGTACATCTCGGTTGGGATATTATATACGTCTATAGCGTTACATATCCTAACCTAAGGCAGGCTATCATATCGGATGTAGTATTTTACAACATTCCTGGCGTATCGGCCCCTACTTCTCGGTGGGAACATTATATTCGTCTATAACGTAACATAACCTAACCTAACCCATGTAGCCCCTCGCTGGCAATGTATTACAGAATCTCGTTCGTGACGTCCCGTACATCTCGGTTGGAATATTATATACGTCTATAGCGTTATATATCCTAACCCAAGGCAGGCTCTCATCTCGGATGTAGTATTTTACAACATTCCTGGCGTATCGGCCCCTACTTCTCGGTGGGAACATTATATACGTCTATAGCGTATCACATCCTAACCTAACCCACTAGCCCCTCGCTGGTAATGTTTTACTGAATCCCGTTCGTGTCGTCCCGTACGTCTCGGTAGGGACATTATATACGTCTATAGCGTTATATATCCTAACCTAAGGCAGGCTATCGTCTCGGATGTAGTATTATACAACATTCCTGGCGTATCGGCCCCTACTTCTCGGTGGGAAAATTTTATACGTCTATAGCGTATCACATCCTAACCTAACCCATCTAGACCCCCGCTGGTAATGTTTTACAGAATCCCGTTCGTGTCGTCCCGTACATCTCGGTTGGGATATTATATACGTCTATAGCGTTACATATCCTAACCTAAGGCAGGCTATCATATCGGATGTAGTATTTTACAACATTCCTGGCGTATCGGCCCCTACTTCTCGGTGGGAACATTATATTCGTCTATAACGTAACATAACCTAACCTAACCAATGTAGCCCCTCGTTGGTAATGTTTTACAGAATCCCGTTCGTGCCGTCCCGTACGTCTCGGTTGGGACGTTATATACGTCTACAGCGATATATATCCTAACCTAAGGCAGGCTATCATCTCGGATGTAGTATTTTACAACACTCCAGGCGTATCGGCCCCTACTTCTCGGTGGGAGCATTATATACGTCTATAGCGTATCACATCCTAACCTAACCCATCTAGACCCTCGCTGGTAATGTTTTACAGAATCCCGTTCGTGTCGTCCCGTACATCTCGGTTGGGATATTATATACGTCTATAGCGTTACATATCCTAACCTAAGGCAGGCTATCATCTCGGATGTAGTATTTTACAACATTCCTGGCGTATCGGCCCCTACTTCTCGGTGGGAACATTATATTCGTCTATAACGTAACATAACCTAACCTAACCCATCTAGCCCCTCGCTGGTAATGTTTTACAGAATCCCGTTCGTTTCGTCCCGTACGTCTCGGTAGGGACATTATATACGTCTATAACGTTATATATCCTAACCTAAGGCAGGCTATCATCTCTGATGTAGTATTTTACACCATTCCTGGCGTATCGGCCCCTAATTCTCGGTGGGAACATTATATTCGTCTATAACGTAATATAACCTAACCTAACACATCTAGCCCCTCGCTGGTAATGTTTTACTGAATCCCGTTCGTGTCGTCCCGTACGTCTCGGTAGGGGCATTATATACGTCTATAGCGTTATATATCCTAACCTAAGGCAGGCTATCATATCGGATGTAGTATTTTACAACATTCCTGGCGTATCGGCCCCTAATTCTCGGTGGGAACATTATATTCGTCTATAACGTAATATAACCTAACCTAACACATCTAGCCCCTCGCTGGTAATGTTTTACAGAATCCCGTTCCTGTCGTCCCGTACATCTCGGTTGGGATATTATATACGTCTACAGCGTTATATATCCTAACCTAAGGCAGGCTCTCATCTCGGATGTAGTATTTTACAACATTCCTGGCGTATCGGCCCTTACTTCTCGGTGGGAACATTATATAGCTCTATAACGTAATATAACCTAACCTAACACATCTAGCCCCTCGCTGGTAATGTCTTACAGAATCGCGTTCGTGTCGTTCCGTACGTCTCGATTGGGATATTATATACGACTATAGCGTTATATATCCTAACGTAAGGCAGGCCATCATGTCGGATGCAGTATTTTACCACATTCCTGGCGTATCGGCCCCTCCTTCGCGGTGGGAACATTATATACGTCTATAACGTATCACAACCTAACCTAATCCATCTAGCCCCTCGCTGGTAATGTTTAACAGAATCCCGTTCGCGCCGTCCCGTACGTCTCGGTTGGGACGTTATATACGTCTGCAGCGATATATATCCTAACCTAAGGCAGGCTATCATCTCGGATGTAGTATTTTCCAACATTCCTGGCGTATCGGCCCCTAATTTTCGGTGGGAACATTATATTCGTCTATAACGTAATATAACCTAACCTAACCCATCTAGACCCTCGCTGGTAGTGTTTTACAGAATCCCGTTCGTGTCGTCCCGTACATCTCGGTTGGGATATTATATACGTCTATAGCGTTACATATCCTAACCTAAGGCAGGCTATCATCTCGGATGTAGTATTTTACAACATTCCTGGCGTATCGGCCCCTACTTCTCGGTGGGAACATTATATTCGTCTATAACGTAACATAACCTAACCTAACCCATCTAGCCCCTCGCTGGTAATGTTTTACAGAATCCCGTTCGTTTCGTCCCGTACGTCTCGGTAGGGACATTATATACGTCTATAACGTTATATATCCTAACCTAAGGCAGGCTATCATCTCTGATGTAGTATTTTACACCATTCCTGGCGTATCGGCCTCTAATTCTCGGTGGGAACATTATATACGTCTATAGCGTATCACATCCTAACCTAACCCACTAGCCCCTCGCTGGTAATGTTTTACTGAATCCCGTTCGTTTCGTCCCGTACGTCTCGGCTGGGACATTATAATCGTCTACAGCGATATATATCCTAACGTAAGGCAGGCTAACATCTCGGATGTAGTATTTTACAACATTCCTGGCGTATCGGCGCCTAATTCTCGGTGGGAACATTATATACGTCTATAGCGTATCACATCCTAACCTAACCCACTAGCCCCTCGCTGGTAATGTTTTACTGAATCCCGTTCGTGTCGTCCCGTACGTCTCGGTAGGGACATTATATACGTCTATAGCGTTATATATCCTAACCTAAGGCAGGCTATCGTCTCGGATGTAGTATTATACAACATTCCTGGCGTATCGGCCCCTACTTCTCGGTGGGAAAATTTTATACGTCTATAGCGTATCACATCCTAACCTAACCCATCTAGACCCCCGCTGGTAATGTTTTACTGAATCCCGTTCGTGTCGTCCCGTACATCTCGGTTGGGATATTATATACGTCTATAGCGTTACATATCCTAACCTAAGGCAGGCTATCATATCGGATGTAGTATTTTACAACATTCCTGGCGTATCGGCCCCTACTTCTCGGTGGGAACATTATATTCGTCTATAACGTAACATAACCTAACCTAACCAATGTAGCCCCTCGTTGGTAATGTTTTACAGAATCCCGTTCGTGCCGTCCCGTACGTCTCGGTTGGGACGTTATATACGTCTACAGCGATATATATCCTAACCTAAGGCAGGCTATCATCTCGGATGTAGTATTTTACAACACTCCTGGCGTATCGGCCCCTACTTCTCGGTGGTAGCATTATATACGTCTATAGCGTATCACATCCTAACCTAACCCATCTAGACCCTCGCTGGTAATGTTTTACAGAATCCCGTTCGTGTCGTCCCGTACATCTCGGTTGGGATATTATATACGTCTATAGCGTTACATATCCTAACCTAAGGCAGGCCATCATGTCGGATGCAGTATTTTACCACATTCCTGGCGTATCGGCCCCTCCTTCGCGGTGGGAACATTATATACGTCTATAACGTATCACAACCTAACCTAATCCATCTAGCCCCTCGCTGGTAATGTTTAACAGAATCCCGTTCGCGCCGTCCCGTACGTCTCGGTTGGGACGTTATATACGTCTGCAGCGATATATATCCTAACCTAAGGCAGGCTATCATCTCGGATGTAGTATTTTCCAACATTCCTGGCGTATCGGCCCCTAATTTTCGGTGGGAACATTATATTCGTCTATAACGTAATATAACCTAACCTAACCCATCTAGACCCTCGCTGGTAGTGTTTTACAGAATCCCGTTCGTGTCGTCCCGTACATCTCGGTTGGGATATTATATACGTCTATAGCGTTACATATCCTAACCTAAGGCAGGCTATCATCTCGGATGTAGTATTTTAAAACATTCCTGGCGTATCGGCCCCTACTTCTCGGTGGGAACATTATATTCGTCTATAACGTAACATAACCTAACCTAACCCATGTAGCCCGTCGTTGGTAATGTTTTACAGAATCCCGTTCGTTTCGTCCCGTACGTCTCGGCTGGGACATTATAATCGTCTACAGCGATATATATCCTAACGTAAGGCAGGCTAACATCTCGGATGTAGTATTTTACAACATTCCTGGCGTATCGGCGCCTAATTCTCGGTGGGAACATTATATACGTCTATAGCGTATCACATCCTAACCTAACCCACTAGCCCCTCGCTGGTAATGTTTTACTGAATCCCGTTCGTGTCGTCCCGTACGTCTCGGTAGGGACATTATATACGTCTATAGCGTGATATATCCTAACCTAAGGCAGGCTATCGTCTCGGATGTAGTATTATACAACATTCCTGGCGTATCGGCCCCTACTTCTCGGTGGGAAAATTTTATACGTCTATAGCGTATCACATCCTAACCTAACCCATCTAGACCTCCGCTGGTAATGTTTTACAGAATCCCGTTCGTGTCGTCCCGTACATCTCGGTTGGGATATTATATACGTCTATAGCGTTACATATCCTAACCTAAGGCAGGCTATCGAATCGGATGTAGTATTTTACAACATTCCTGGCGTATCGGCCCCTACTTCTCGGTGGGAACATTATATTCGTCTATAACGTAACATAACCTAACCTAACCAATGTAGCCCCTCGTTGGTAATGTTTTACAGAATCCCGTTCGTGCCGTCCCGTACGTCTCGGTTGGGACGTTATATACGTCTACAGCGATATATATCCTAACCTAAGGCAGGCTATCATCTCGGATGTAGTATTTTACAACACTCCTGGCGTATCGGCCCCTACTTCTCGGTGGGAGCATTATATACGTCTATAGCGTATCACATCCTAACCTAACCCATCTAGACCCTCGCTGGTAATGTTTTACAGAATCCCGTTCGTGTCGTCCCGTACATCTCGGTTGGGATATTATATACGTCTATAGCGTTACATATCCTAACCTAAGGCAGGCTATCATCTCGGATGTAGTATTTTACAACATTCCTGGCGTATCGGCCCCTACTTCTCGGTGGGAACATTATATTCGTCTATAACGTAACATAACCTAACCTAACCCATCTAGCCCCTCGCTGGTAATGTTTTACAGAATCCCGTTCGTTTCGTCCCGTACGTCTGGGTAGGGACATTATATACGTCTATAACGTTATATATCCTAACCTAAGGCAGGCTATCATCTCTGATGTAGTATTTTACACCATTCCTGGCGTATCGGCCCCTAATTCTCGGTGGGAACATTATATTCGTCTATAACGTAATATAACCTAACCTAACACATCTAGCCCCTCGCTGGTAATGTTTTACTGAATCCCGTTCGTGTCGTCCCGTACATCTCGGTTGGGATATTATATACGTCTATAGCGTTACATATCCTAACCTAAGGCAGGCTATCATCTCGGATGTAGTATTTTAAAACATTCCTGGCGTATCGGCCCCTACTTCTCGGTGGGAACATTATATTCGTCTATAACGTAACATAACCTAACCTAACCCATGTAGCCCGTCGTTGGTAATGTTTCACATAATCCCGTTCGTTTCGACCCGTACGTCTCGGCTGGGACATTATAAACGTCTACAGCGATATATATCCTAACGTAAGGCAGGCTAACATCTCGGATGTAGTATTTTACAACATTCCTGGCGTATCGGCCCCTAATTCTCGGTGGGAACGTTATATTGGTCTATAACGTAATATAACCTAACCTAACACATCTAGCCCCTCGCTGGTAATGTTTTACTGAATCCCGTTCCTGTCGTCCCGTACGTCTCGGTAGGGACATTATATACGTCTATAGCGTTATATCTCCTAACCTAAGGCAGGCTATCATATCGGATGTAGTATTTCACAACATTCCTGGCGTATCGGCCCCTACTTCTCGGTGGGAGCATTATATACGTCTATAGCGTATCACATCCTAACCTAACCCACTAGACCCTCGCTGGTAATGTTTTACAGAATCCCGTTCGTTTCGTCCCGTACGTCTTCGCTGGTACATTATAAACGTCTACAGCAATATATATCCTAACGTAAGGCAGGCTAACATCTCGGATGTAGTATTTTACAACATTCCTGGCGTATCGGCCCCTACTTCTCCGTGGGAACAATATATTCGTCTATAACGTAATATAACCTAACCTAACACATCTAGCCGCTCGCTGGTAATGTTTTACTGAATCCCGTTCGTGTCGTCCCGTACGTCTCGGTAGGGACATTATATACGTCTATAACGTTATATATCCTAACCTAAGGCAGGCTATCATCTCTGATGTAATATTTTACAACATTCCTGACGTATCGGCCCCTACTTCTCAGTGGGAACATTATATAGGTCTATAACGTAATATAACCTAACCTAACACATCTAGCCCCTCGCTGGTAATGTTTTACAGAATCCCGTTCTTGACGTCCCGTACATCTCGGTTGGAATATTATATACGTCTATAGCGTTATATCTCCTAACCTAAGGCAGGCTATCATCTCGGATGTAGTATTTTACAACATTCCTGGCGTATCGGCCCCTACTTCTCGGTGGGAACATTACATACGTCTATAGGGTATCACATCCTAACCTAACCCATCTAGACCCTCGCTGGTAATGTTTTACAGAATCCCGTTCGTGTCGTCCCGTACATCTCGGTTGGGATATTATATACGTCTATAGCGTTACATATCCTAACCTAAGGCAGGCTATCGTCTCGGATGTAGTATTTTACAACATTCCTGGCGTATCGGCCCCTACTTCTCGGTTGGAACATTATATTCGTCTATAACGTAAGATATCCTAACCTACCCCATGTAGCCCCTCGTTGGTAATGTTTTACAGAATCCCGTTCGTGCCGTCCCGTACGTCTCGGTTGGGACGTTATATACGTCTACAGCTATATATATCCTAACCTAAGGCAGGCTATCATCTCGGATGTAGTATTTTCCAACATTCCTGGCGTATCGGCCCCTAATTCTCGGTGGGAACATTATATTCGTCTATAACGTAATATAACCTAACCTAACACATCTAGCCCCTCGCTGGTAATGTTTTACTGAATCCCGTTCGTGTCGTCCCGTACGCCTCGGTAGGGACATTATATACGTCTATAGCGTTACATATCCTAACGTAAGGCAGGCTATCATCTCGGATGTAGTATTTTACAACATTCCTGGCGTATCGGCCCCTACTTCTCGGTGGGAACATTATATTCGTCTATAACGTAACATAACCTAACCTAACCCATGTAGCTCCTCGTTGGTAATGTTTTACAGAATCCCGTTCGTTTCGTCACGTACGTCTCGGCTGGGACATTATAAACGTCTACAGCGATATATATCCTAACGTAAGGCAGGCTAACATCTCGGATGTAGTATTTTACACCATTCCTGGCGTATCGGCCCCTAATTCTCGGTGGGAACATTATATTCGTCTATAACGTAATATAACCTAACCTAACACATCTAGCCCCTCGCTGGTAATGTTTTACTGAATCCCGTTCGTGTCGTCCCGTACGTCTCGGTAGGGACATTATATACGTCTATAGCGTTATATATCCTAACCTAAGGCAGGCTATCATATCGGATGTAGTATTTTACAACATTCCTGGCGTATCGGCCCCTAATTCTCGGTGGGAACATTAAATTGGTCTATAACGTAATATAACCTAACCTAACACATCTAGCCCCTTGCTTGTAATGTCTTACAGAATCTCGTTCGTGACGTCCCGTACATCTCGGTTGGAATATTATATACGTCTATAGCGTTATATATCCTAACCTAAGGCAGGCTATCATCTCGGATGTAGTATTATACAACATTCCTGGCGTATCGGCCCCTACTTCTCGGTGGGAAAATTTTATACGTCTATAGCGTATCACATCCTAACCTAACCCATCTAGACCCTCGCTGGTAATGTTTTACACAATCCCGTTCGTGTCGTCCCGTACATCTCGGTTGGGATATTATATACGTCTATAGCGTTACATATCCTAACCTAAGGCAGGCTATCATATCGGATGTAGTATTTTACAACATTCCTGGCGTATCGGCCCCTACTTCTCGGTGGGAACATTATATTCGTCTATAACGTAACATAACCTAACCTAACCAATGTAGCCCCTCGTTGGTAATGTTTTACAGAATCCCGTTCGTGCCGTCCCGTACGTCTCGGTTGGGACGTTATATACGTCTACAGCGATATATATCCTAACCTAAGGCAGGCTATCATCTCGGATGTAGTATTTTACAACACTCCTGGCGTATCGGCCCCTACTTCTCGGTGGGAGCATTATATACGTCTATAGCGTATCACATCCTAACCTAACCCATCTAGACCCTCGCTGGTAATGTTTTACAGAATCCCGTTCGTGTCGTCCCGTACATCTCGGTTGGGATATTATATACGTCTATAGCGTTACATATCCTAACCTAAGGCAGGCTATCATCTCGGATGTAGTATTTTACAACATTCCTGGCGTATCGGCCCCTACTTCTCGGTGGGAACATTATATTCGTCTATAACGTAACATAACCTAACCTAACACATCTAGCCCCTCGCTGGTAATGTTTTACAGAATCCCGTTCGTGCCGTCCCGTACGTCTCGGTTGGGACGTTATATACGTCTACAGCTATATATATCCTAACCTAAGGCAGGCTATCATCTCGGATGTAGTATTTTCCAACATTCCTGGCGTATCAGCCCCTAATTCTCGGTGGGAACATTATATTCGTCTATAACGTAATATAACCTAACCTAACACATCTAGCCCCTCGCTGGTAATGTTTTACTGAATCCCGTTCGTGTCGTTCAGTACGCCTCGGTAGGGACATTATATACGTCTATAGCGTTACATATCCTAACGTAAGGCAGGCTATCATCTCGGATGTAGTATTTTACAACATTCCTGGCGTATCGGCCCCTACTTCTCGGTGGGAACATTATATTCGTCTATAACGTAACATAACCTAACCTAACCCATGTAGCCCCTCGTTGGTAATGTTTTACAGAATCCCGTTCGTTTCGTCACGTACGTCTCGGCTGGGACATTATAAACGTCTACAGCGATATATATCCTAACGTAAGGCAGGCTAACATCTCGGATGTAGTATTTTACAACATTCCTGGCGTATCGGCCCCTAATTCTCGGTGGGAACATTATATTGGTCTATAACGTAATATAACCTAACCTAACACATCTAGCCCCTCGCTGGTAATGTTTTACTGAATCCCGTTCGTGTCGTCCCGTACGTCTCGGTAGGGACATTATATACGTCTATAGCGTTATATATCCTAACCTAAGGCAGGCTATAATCTCGGATGTAGTATTTTACAACATTCCTGACGTATAGGCCCCTACTTCACGGTGGGAACATTATATTCGTCTATAACGTCATATAGCCTAATCTAACACATCTAGCCCCTCGCTGGTAATGTTTTACAGAATCCCGTTCGTGTCGTCCCGTACGTCTCGGTTGGAATATTATATACGTCTATAGCGTTATATATCCTAACCTAGGGCAGGCTATCATCTCTGATGTAGTATTTTACAACATTCCTGGCGTATCGGCCCCTACTTCTCAGTGGGAACATTATATAGGTCTATAACGTAATATAACCTAACCGAACACATCTAGACCCTCGCTGGTAATGTTTTACAGAATCCCGTGCGTGCCGTCCCGTACGTCTCGGTTGGGACGTTATATACGTCTACAGCGATACATATCCTAACCTAAGGCAGGCTATCATCTCGGATGTAGTATTTTCCAACATTCCTGACGTATCGGCCCCTACTTCTCGGTGGGAACATTATATTCGTCTATAACGTGAAATAACCTAACCTAACCCATCTAGCCCCTCGCTGGTAATGTTTTACAGAATCCCGTTCGTGTCGTCCCGTACGTCTCGGTTGGAATATTATATACGTCTATAGCGTTATATCTCCTAACCTAAGCCAGGCTATCATCTCGGATGTAGTATTTTACAACATTCCTGGCGTATCGGCCTCTACTTCTCGGTGGGAACATTATATAAGTCTATAGCGTATCACATCCTAACCTAACCCATCTAGACCCTCGCTGGTAATGTTTTACAGAATCCCGTTCGTGTCGTCCCGTACGTCTCGGTTGGGACATTATAAACGTCTGCAGCGATATATATCCTAAAGTAAGGCAGGCCAACATCTCGGTTGTAGTATTTTACAACATTCCTGACGTATCGGCCCCTACTTCTCGGTGGGATCATTATATTCGTCTATAACGTAATATAACCAAACCTAACACATCGAGGCCCTGGCTGGTAATGATTTACAGAATCTCGTTCGTGACGTCCCGTCCATCTCGGTTGGAATATTATATACGTCTATAGCGTTATATATCCTAACCTAGGGCAGGCTATCATCTCGGATGTAGTATTTTACGACATTCCTGGCGTATCGGCCGCTACTTCTCGGTGGGGACATTATATTCGTCTATAACGTGACATAACCTAACCTAACCCATCTAGCCCCTCGCTGGTAATGATTTACAGAATCCCGTTCGTGTCGTCCCGTACGTCTCGGTTTGAATATTATATACGTCTATAGCGTTATATCTCCTAACCTAAGCCAGGCTATCATCTCGGATGTAGTATTTTACAACATTCCTGGCGTATCGGCCCCTACTTCTCGGTGGGAACATTATATTCGTCTATAACGTAACATAACCTAACCTAACCCATCTAGCCCCTCGCCGGTAATGTTTTACAGAATCCCGTTCGTTTCGTCCCGTACGTCTTCGCTGGAACATTATAAACGTCTACAGCAATATATATCCTAACGTAAGGCAGGCTAACATCTCGGATGTAGTATTTTACAACATTCCTGGCGTATCGGCCCCTACTTCTCCGTGGGAACATTATATTCGTCTATAACGTAATATAACCTAATCTAACACATCTAGCCCCTCGCTGGTAATGTTTTACAGAATCCCGTTCGTGTCGTCCCGTACGTCTCGGTTGGAATATTATATACGTCTATAGCGTTATATATCCTAACTTAAGGCAGGCTATCATCTCGGATGTAGTATTTTACAACAATCCTGGCGTATCGGCCCCTACTTCTCGGTGGGAACATTATATACGTCTATAGCGTATCACATCCTAACCTAACCCACTAGACCCTCGCTGGTAATGTTTTACAGAATCCCGTTCGTGTCGTCCCGTACGTCTCGGTAGGGACATTATATACGTCTATAGCGTTATATATCCTAACCTAAGGCAGGCTATCATCTCGGATGTAGTATTTTACAACATTCCTGACGTATCGGCCCCTACTTCTCGGTGGGAGCATTATATAGGTCTATACCCTAATATAACCTAACCTAACCCCTCTAGCCCCTCGCTGGTAATGTTTTACAGAATCCCGTTCGCGACGTCCCGTACATCTCGGTTGGAATATTATATACGTCTATAGCGTTATATCTCCTAACCTAAGGCAGGCTATCATCTCGGATGTAGTATTTTACAACATTCCTGGCGTATCGGCCCCTACTTCTCGGTGGGATCATTATATTCGTCTATAACGTAATATAACCTAACCTAACACATCTAGGCCCTCGCTGGTAATGTATTACAGAATCTCGTTCGTGACGTCCCGTACATCTCGGTTGGAATATTATATACGTCTATAGCGTTATATCTCCTAACCTAAGGCAGGCTATGATCTCGGATGTAGTATTTTACAACATTCCTGGCGTATCGGCCCCTACTTCACGGTGGGAACATTATATTCGTCTATAACATCATATAGCCTAATCTAACACATCTAGCCCCTCGCTGGTAATGTTTTACAGAATCCCGTTCGTGTCGTCCCGTACGTCTCGGTTGGAATATTATATACGTCTATAGCGTTATATCTCCTAACCTAAGCCAGGCTATCGTCTCGGATGTAGTATTTTACAACATTCCTGGCGTATCGGCCCCTACTTCTCGGTGGGAACATTATATTCGTCCATAACGTAACATAACCTAACCTAACCCATCTAGCCCCTCGCCGGTAATGTTTTACAGAATCCCGTTCGTTTCGTCCCGTACGTCTTCGCTGGAACATTATAAACGTCTACAGCAATATATATCCTAACGTAAGGCAGGCTAACATCTCGGATGTAGTATTTTACAACATTCCTGGCGTATCGGCCCCTACTTCTCCGTGGGAACATTATATTCGTCTATAACGTAATATAACCTAACCTAACCCATCTAGCCCCTCGCTGGTAATGTTTTACTGAATCCCGTTCCTGTCGTCCCGTACGTCTCGGTAGGGACATTATATACGTTTATAGCGTTATATATCCTAACCTAAGGCAGGCTATCATCTCGGATGTAGTATTTTACAACATTCCTGACGTATAGGCCCCTACTTCTCGGTGGGAACATTATATTCGTCTATAACGTAATATAACCTAACCTAACACATCTAGCCCCTCGCTGGTAATGTTTTACTGAATCCCGTTCCTGTCGTCCCGTACGTCTCGGTAGGGACATTATATACGTCTATAGCGTTATATCTCCTAACCTAAGCCAGGCTATCATCTCGGATGTAGTATTTTACAACATTCCTGGCGTATCGGCCCCTACTTCTCCGTGGGAACATTATATTCGTCTATAACGTAATATAACCTAACCTAACACATCTAGCCCCTCGCTGGTAATGTTTTACTGAATCCCGTTCGTGTCGTCCCGTACGTCTCGGTAGGGACATTATATACGTCTATAGCGTTATATATCCTAACCTAAGGCAGGCTATCATCTCGGATGTAGTATTTTACAACATTCCTGACGTATAGGCCCCTACTTCACGGTGGGCACATTATATTCGTCTATAACGTCATATAGCCTAATCTAACACATCTAGCCCCTCGCTGGTAATGTTTTACAGAATCCCGTTCGTGTCGTCCCGTACGTCTCGGTTGGAATATTATATACGTCTATAGCGTTATATATCCTAACCTAGGGCAGGCTATCATCTCTGACTTAGTATTTTACAACATTCCTGGCGTATCGGCCCCTACTTCTCAGTGGGAACATTATATAGGTCTATAACGTAATATAACCTAACCGAACACATCTAGACCCTCGCTGGTAATGTTTTACAGAATGCCGTGCGTGCCGTCCCGTACGTCTCGGTTGGGACGTTATATACGTCTACAGCGATACATATCCTAACCTAAGGCAGGCTATCATCTCGGATGTAGTATTTTCCAACATTCCTGACGTATCGGCCCCTACTTCTCAGTGGGAACATTATATTCGTCTATAACGTGAAATAACCTAACCTAACCCATCTAGCCCCTCGCTGGTAATGTTTTACAGAATCCCGTTCGTGTCGTCCCGTACGTCTCGGTTGGAATATTATATACGTCTATAGCGTTATATCTCCTAACCTAAGCCAGGCTATCATCTCGGATGTAGTATTTTACAACATTCCTGGCGTATCGGCCTCTACTTCTCGGTGGGAACATTATATAAGTCTATAGCGTATCACATCCTAACCTAACCCATCTAGACCCTCGCTGGTAATGTTTTACAGAATCCCGTTCGTGCCGTCCCGTACGTCTCGGTTGGGACATTATAAACGTCTACAGCAATATATATCCTAACGTAAGGCAGGCTAACATCTCGGATGTAGTATTTTACAACATTCCTGGCGTATCGGCCCCTACTTCTCCGTGGGAACAATATATTCGTCTATAACGTAATATAACCTAACCTAACACATCTAGCCGCTCGCTGGTAATGTTTTACTGAATCCCGTTCGTGTCGTCCCGTACGTCTCGGTAGGGACATTATATACGTCTATAACGTTATATATCCTAACCTAAGGCAGGCTATCATCTCTGATGTAATATTTTACAACATTCCTGACGTATCGGCCCCTACTTCTCAGTGGGAACATTATATAGGTCTATAACGTAATATAACCTAACCTAACACATCTAGCCCCTCGCTGGTAATGTTTTACAGAATCCCGTTCGTGACGTCCCGTACATCTCGGTTGGAATATTATATACGTCTATAGCGTTATATCTCCTAACCTAAGGCAGGCTATCATCTCGGATGTAGTATTTTACAACATTCCTGGCGTATCGGCCCCTACTTCTCGGTGGGAACATTATATACGTCTATAGGGTATCACATCCTAACCTAACCCATCTAGACCCTCGCTGGTAATGTTTTACAGAATCCCGTTCGTGTCGTCCCGTACATCTCGGTTGGGATATTATATACGTCTATAGCGTTACATATCCTAACCTAAGGCAGGCTATCGTCTCGGATGTAGTATTTTACAACATTCCTGGCGTATCGGCCCCTACTTCTCGGTTGGAACATTATATTCGTCTATAACGTAAGATATCCTAACCTACCCCATGTAGCCCCTCGTTGGTAATGTTTTACAGAATCCCGTTCGTGCCGTCCCGTACGTCTCGGTTGGGACGTTATATACGTCTACAGCTATATATATCCTAACCTAAGGCAGGCTATCATCTCGGATGTAGTATTTTCCAACATTCCTGGCGTATCGGCCCCTAATTCTCGGTGGGAACATTATATTCGTCTATAACGTAATATAACCTAACCTAACACATCTAGCCCCTCGCTGGTAATGTTTTACTGAATCCCGTTCGTGTCGTCCCGTACGTCTCGGTAGGGACATTATATACGTCTATAGCGTTATATATCCTAACCTAAGGCAGGCTATCATATCGGATGTAGTATTTTACAACATTCCTGGCGTATCGGCCCCTAATTCTCGGTGGGAACATTATATTGGTCTATAACGTAATATAACCTAACCTAACACATCTAGCCCCTTGCTTGTAATGTCTTACAGAATCTCGTTCGTGACGTCCCGTACATCTCGGTTGGAATATTATATACGTCTATAGCGTTATATATCCTAACCTAAGGCAGGCTATCATCTCGGATGTAGTATTATACAACATTCCTGGCGTATCGGCCCCTACTTCTCGGTGGGAAAATTTTATACGTCTATAGCGTATCACATCCTAACCTAACCCATCTAGACCCTCGCTGGTAATGTTTTACACAATCCCGTTCGTGTCGTCCCGTACATCTCGGTTGGGATATTATATACGTCTATAGCGTTACATATCCTAACCTAAGGCAGGCTATCATATCGGATGTAGTATTTTACAACATTCCTGGCGTATCGGCCCCTACTTCTCGGTGGGAACATTATATTCGTCTATAACGTAACATAACCTAACCTAACCAATGTAGCCCCTCGTTGGTAATGTTTTACAGAATCCCGTTCGTGCCGTCCCGTACGTCTCGGTTGGGACGTTATATACGTCTACAGCGATATATATCCTAACCTAAGGCAGGCTATCATCTCGGATGTAGTATTTTACAACACTCCTGGCGTATCGGCCCCTACTTCTCGGTGGGAGCATTATATACGTCTATAGCGTATCACATCCTAACCTAACCCATCTAGACCCTCGCTGGTAATGTTTTACAGAATCCCGTTCGTGTCGTCCCGTACATCTCGGTTGGGATATTATATACGTCTATAGCGTTACATATCCTAACCTAAGGCAGGCTATCATCTCGGATGTAGTATTTTCCAACATTCCTGGCGTATCAGCCCCTAATTCTCGGTGGGAACATTATATTCGTCTATAACGTAATATAACCTAACCTAACACATCTAGCCCCTCGCTGGTAATGTTTTACTGAATCCCGTTCGTGTCGTCCCGTACGCCTCGGTAGGGACATTATATACGTCTATAGCGTTACATATCCTAACGTAAGGCAGCCTATCATCTGGGATGTAGTATTTTACAACATTCCTGGCGTATCGGCCCCTACTTCTCGGTGGGAACATTATATTCGTCTATAACGTAACATAACCTAACCTAACCCATGTAGCCCCTCGTTGGTAATGTTTTACAGAATCCCGTTCGTTTCGTCACGTACGTCTCGGTAGGGACATTATATACGTTTATAGCGTTATATATCCTAACCTAAGGCAGGCTATCATCTCGGATGTAGTATTTTACAACATTCCTGACGTATCGGCCCCTACTTCTCGGTGGGAACATTATATTCGTCTATAACGTAATATAACCTAACCTAACACATCTAGCCCCTCGCTGGTAATGTTTTACTGAATCCCGTTCCTGTCGTCCCGTACGTCTCGGTAGGGACATTATATACGTCTATAGCGTTATATCTCCTAACCTAAGCCAGGCTATCATCTCGGATGTAGTATTTTACAACATTCCTGGCGTATCGGCCCCTACTTCTCCGTGGGAACATTATATTCGTCTATAACGTAATATAACCTAACCTAACACATCTAGCCCCTCGCTGGTAATGTTTTACTGAATCCCGTTCGTGTCGTCCCGTACGTCTCGGTAGGGACATTATATACGTCTATAGCGTTATATATCCTAACCTAAGGCAGGCTATCATCTCGGATGTAGTATTTTACAACATTCCTGACGTATAGGCCCCTACTTCACGGTGGGAACATTATATTCGTCTATAACGTCATATAGCCTAATCTAACACATCTAGCCCCTCGCTGGTAATGTTTTACAGAATCCCATTCGTGTCGTCCCGTACGTCTCGGTTGGAATATTATATACGTCTATAGCGTTATATATCCTAACCTAGGGCAGGCTATCATCTCTGATGTAGTATTTTACAACATTCCTGGCGTATCGGCCCCTACTTCTCAGTGGGAACATTATATAGGTCTATAACGTAATATAACCTAACCGAACACATCTAGACTCTCGCTGGTAATGTTTTACAGAATCCCGTGCGTGCCGTCCCGTACGTCTCGGTTGGGACGTTATATACGTCTACAGCGATACATATCCTAACCTAAGGCAGGCTATCATCTCGGATGTAGTATTTTCCAACATTCCTGACGTATCGGCCCCTACTTCTCGGTGGGAACATTATATACGTCTATAGGGTATCACATCCTAACCTAACCCATCTAGACCCTCGCTGGTAATGTTTTACAGAATCCCGTTCGTGTCGTCCCGTACATCTCGGTTGGGATATTATATACGTCTATAGCGTTACATATCCTAACCTAAGGCAGGCTATCGTCTCGGATGTAGTATTTTACAACATTCCTGGCGTATCGGCCCCTACTTCTCGGTTGGAACATTATATTCGTCTATAACGTAAGATATCCTAACCTACCCCATGTAGCCCCTCGTTGGTAATGTTTTACAGAATCCCGTTCGTGCCGTCCCGTACGTCTCGGTTGGGACGTTATATACGTCTACAGCTATATATATCCTAACCTAAGGCAGGCTATCATCTCGGATGTAGTATTTTCCAACATTCCTGGCGTATCGGCCCCTAATTCTCGGTGGGAACATTATATTCGTCTATAACGTAATATAACCTAACCTAACACATCTAGCCCCTCGCTGGTAATGTTTTACTGAATCCCGTTCGTGTCGTCCCGTACGCCTCGGTAGGGACATTATATACGTCTATAGCGTTACATATCCTAACGTAAGGCAGGCTATCATCTCGGATGTAGTATTTTACAACATTCCTGGCGTATCGGCCCCTACTTCTCGGTGGGAACATTATATTCGTCTATAACGTAACATAACCTAACCTAACCCATGTAGCTCCTCGTTGGTAATGTTTTACAGAATCCCTTTCGTTTCGTCACGTACGTCTCGGCTGGGACATTATAAACGTCTACAGCGATATATATCCTAACGTAAGGCAGGCTAACATCTCGGATGTAGTATTTTACACCATTCCTGACGTATCGGCCCCTAATTCTCGGTGGGAACATTATATTCGTCTATAACGTAATATAACCTAACCTAACACATCTAGCCCCTCGCTGGTAATGTTTTACTGAATCCCGTTCGTGTCGTCCCGTACGTCTCGGTAGGGACATTATATACGTCTATAGCGTTATATATCCTAACCTAAGGCAGGCTATCATCTCGGATGTAGTATCTTACAACATTCCTGACGTATAGGCCCCTACTTCTCGGTGGGAACATTATATTCGTCTATAACGTAATATAACCTAACCTAACACATCTAGCCCCTCGCTGGTAATGTTTTACTGAATCCCGTTCCTGTCGTCCCGTACGTCTCGGTAGGGACATTATATACGTCTATAGCGTTATATCTCCTAACCTAAGCCAGGCTATCATCTCGGATGTAGTATTTTACAACATTCCTGGCGTATCGGCCCCTACTTCTCCGTGGGAACATTATATTCGTCTATAACGTAATATAACCTAACCTAACACATCTAGCCCCTCGCTGGTAATGTTTTACTGAATCCCGTTCGTGTCGTCCCGTACGTCTCGGTAGGGACATTATATACGTCTATAGCGTTATATATCCTAACCTAAGGCAGGCTATCATCTCGGATGTAGTATTTTACAACATTCCTGACGTATAGGCCCCTACTTCACGGTGGGCACATTATATTCGTCTATAACGTCATATAGCCTAATCTAACACATCTAGCCCCTCGCTGGTAATGTTTTACAGAATCCCGTTCGTGTCGTCCCGTACGTCTCGGTTGGAATATTATATACGTCTATAGCGTTATATATCCTAACCTAGGGCAGGCTATCATCTCTGATGTAGTATTTTACAACATTCCTGGCGTATCGGCCCCTACTTCTCAGTGGGAACATTATATAGGTCTATAACGTAATATAACCTAACCGAACACATCTAGACCCTCGCTGGTAATGTTTTACAGAATCCCGTGCGTGCCGTCCCGTACGCCTCGGTAGGGACATTATAAACGTCTACAGCGACGTATATCCTAACTTAAGGCAGGCTATCATCTCGGATGTAGTATTTTACAACAATCCTGGCGTATCGGCCCCTACTTCTCGGTGGGAACATTATATACGTCTATAGCGTATCACATCCTAACCTAACCCACTAGACCCTCGCTGGTAATGTTTTACAGAATCCCGTTCGTGTCGTCCCGTACGTCTCGGTAGGGACATTATATACGTCTATAGCGTTATATATCCTAACCTAAGGCAGGCTATCATCTCGGATGTAGTATTTTACAACATTCCTGACGTATCGGCCCCTACTTCTCGGTGGGAGCATTATATAGGTCTATACCCTAATATAACCTAACCTAACCCCTCTAGCCCCTCGCTGGTAATGTTTTACAGAATCCCGTTCGCGACGTCCCGTACATCTCGGTTGGAATATTATATACGTCTATAGCGTTATATCTCCTAACCTAAGGCAGGCTATCATCTCGGATGTAGTATTTTACAACATTCCTGGCGTATCGGCCCCTACTTCTCGGTGGGATCATTATATTCGTCTATAACGTAATATAACCTAACCTAACACATCTAGGCCCTCGCTGGTAATGTATTACAGAATCTCGTTCGTGACGTCCCGTACATCTCGGTTGGAATATTATATACGTCTATAGCGTTATATCTCCTAACCTAAGGCAGGCTATGATCTCGGATGTAGTATTTTACAACATTCCTGGCGTATCGGCCCCTACTTCACGGTGGGAACATTATATTCGTCTATAACATCATATAGCCTAATCTAACACATCTAGCCCCTCGCTGGTAATGTTTTACAGAATCCCGTTCGTGTCGTCCCGTACGTCTCGGTTGGAATATTATATACGTCTATAGCGTTATATCTCCTAACCTAAGCCAGGCTATCGTCTCGGATGTAGTATTTTACAACATTCCTGGCGTATCGGCCCCTACTTCTCGGTGGGAACATTATATTCGTCCATAACGTAACATAACCTAACCGAACACATCTAGACTCTCGCTGGTAATGTTTTACAGAATCCCGTGCGTGCCGTCCCGTACGTCTCGGTTGGGACGTTATATACGTCTACAGCGATACATATCCTAACCTAAGGCAGGCTATCATCTCGGATGTAGTATTTTCCAACATTCCTGACGTATCGGCCCCTACTTCTCGGTGGGAACATTATATACGTCTATAGGGTATCACATCCTAACCTAACCCATCTAGACCCTCGCTGGTAATGTTTTACAGAATCCCGTTCGTGTCGTCCCGTACATCTCGGTTGGGATATTATATACGTCTATAGCGTTACATATCCTAACCTAAGGCAGGCTATCGTCTCGGATGTAGTATTTTACAACATTCCTGGCGTATCGGCCCCTACTTCTCGGTTGGAACATTATATTCGTCTATAACGTAAGATATCCTAACCTACCCCATGTAGCCCCTCGTTGGTAATGTTTTACAGAATCCCGTTCGTGCCGTCCCGTACGTCTCGGTTGGGACGTTATATACGTCTACAGCTATATATATCCTAACCTAAGGCAGGCTATCATCTCGGATGTAGTATTTTCCAACATTCCTGGCGTATCGGCCCCTAATTCTCGGTGGGAACATTATATTCGTCTATAACGTAATATAACCTAACCTAACACATCTAGCCCCTCGCTGGTAATGTTTTACTGAATCCCGTTCGTGTCGTCCCGTACGCCTCGGTAGGGACATTATATACGTCTATAGCGTTACATATCCTAACGTAAGGCAGGCTATCATCTCGGATGTAGTATTTTACAACATTCCTGGCGTATCGGCCCCTACTTCTCGGTGGGAACATTATATTCGTCTATAACGTAACATAACCTAACCTAACCCATGTAGCTCCTCGTTGGTAATGTTTTACAGAATCCCTTTCGTTTCGTCACGTACGTCTCGGCTGGGACATTATAAACGTCTACAGCGATATATATCCTAACGTAAGGCAGGCTAACATCTCGGATGTAGTATTTTACACCATTCCTGACGTATCGGCCCCTAATTCTCGGTGGGAACATTATATTCGTCTATAACGTAATATAACCTAACCTAACACATCTAGCCCCTCGCTGGTAATGTTTTACTGAATCCCGTTCGTGTCGTCCCGTACGTCTCGGTAGGGACATTATATACGTCTATAGCGTTATATATCCTAACCTAAGGCAGGCTATCATCTCGGATGTAGTATCTTACAACATTCCTGACGTATAGGCCCCTACTTCTCGGTGGGAACATTATATTCGTCTATAACGTAATATAACCTAACCTAACACATCTAGCCCCTCGCTGGTAATGTTTTACTGAATCCCGTTCCTGTCGTCCCGTACGTCTCGGTAGGGACATTATATACGTCTATAGCGTTATATCTCCTAACCTAAGCCAGGCTATCATCTCGGATGTAGTATTTTACAACATTCCTGGCGTATCGGCCCCTACTTCTCCGTGGGAACATTATATTCGTCTATAACGTAATATAACCTAACCTAACACATCTAGCCCCTCGCTGGTAATGTTTTACTGAATCCCGTTCGTGTCGTCCCGTACGTCTCGGTAGGGACATTATATACGTCTATAGCGTTATATATCCTAACCTAAGGCAGGCTATCATCTCGGATGTAGTATTTTACAACATTCCTGACGTATAGGCCCCTACTTCACGGTGGGCACATTATATTCGTCTATAACGTCATATAGCCTAATCTAACACATCTAGCCCCTCGCTGGTAATGTTTTACAGAATCCCGTTCGTGTCGTCCCGTACGTCTCGGTTGGAATATTATATACGTCTATAGCGTTATATATCCTAACCTAGGGCAGGCTATCATCTCTGATGTAGTATTTTACAACATTCCTGGCGTATCGGCCCCTACTTCTCAGTGGGAACATTATATAGGTCTATAACGTAATATAACCTAACCGAACACATCTAGACCCTCGCTGGTAATGTTTTACAGAATCCCGTGCGTGCCGTCCCGTACGTCTCGGTTGGGACGTTATATACGTCTACAGCGATACATATCCTAACCTAAGGCAGGCTATCATCTCGGATGTAGTATTTTCCAACATTCCTGACGTATCGGCCCCTACTTCTCGGTGGGAACATTATATTCGTCTATAACGTGAAATAACCTAACCTAACCCATCTAGCCCCTCGCTGGTAATGTTTTACAGAATCCCGTTCGTGTCGTCCCGTACGTCTCGGTTGGAATATTATATACGTCTATAGCGTTATATCTCCTAACCTAAGCCAGGCTATCATCTCGGATGTAGTATTTTACAACATTCCTGGCGTATCGGCCTCTACTTCTCGGTGGGAACATTATATAAGTCTATAGCGTATCACATCCTAACCTAACCCATCTAGACCCTCGCTGGTAATGTTTTACAGAATCCCGTTCGTGTCGTCCCGTACGTCTCGGTTGGGACATTATAAACGTCTACAGCAATATATATCCTAACGTAAGGCAGGCTAACATCTCGGATGTAGTATTTTACAACATTCCTGGCGTATCGGCCCCTACTTCTCCGTGGGAACAATATATTCGTCTATAACGTAATATAACCTAACCTAACACATCTAGCCGCTCGCTGGTAATGTTTTACTGAATCCCGTTCGTGTCGTCCCGTACGTCTCGGTAGGGACATTATATACGTCTATAACGTTATATATCCTAACCTAAGGCAGGCTATCATCTCTGATGTAATATTTTACAACATTCCTGACGTATCGGCCCCTACTTCTCAGTGGGAACATTATATAGGTCTATAACGTAATATAACCTAACCTAACACATCTAGCCCCTCGCTGGTAATGTTTTACAGAATCCCGTTCGTGACGTCCCGTACATCTCGGTTGGAATATTATATACGTCTATAGCGTTATATCTCCTAACCTAAGGCAGGCTATCATCTCGGATGTAGTATTTTACAACATTCCTGGCGTATCGGCCCCTACATCTCGGTGGGAACATTATATACGTCTATAGGGTATCACATCCTAACCTAACCCATCTAGACCCTCGCTGGTAATGTTTTACAGAATCCCGTTCGTGTCGTCCCGTACATCTCGGTTGGGATATTATATACGTCTATAGCGTTACATATCCTAACCTAAGGCAGGCTATCGTCTCGGATGTAGTATTTTACAACATTCCTGGCGTATCGGCCCCTACTTCTCGGTTGGAACATTATATTCGTCTATAACGTAAGATATCCTAACCTACCCCATGTAGCCCCTCGTTGGTAATGTTTTACAGAATCCCGTTCGTGCCGTCCCGTACGTCTCGGTTGGGACGTTATATACGTCTACAGCTATATATATCCTAACCTAAGGCAGGCTATCATCTCGGATGTAGTATTTTCCAACATTCCTGGCGTATCGGCCCCTAATTCTCGGTGGGAACATTATATTCGTCTATAACGTAATATAACCTAACCTAACACATCTAGCCCCTCGCTGGTAATGTTTTACTGAATCCCGTTCGTGTCGTCCCGTACGTCTCGGTAGGGACATTATATACGTCTATAGCGTTATATATCCTAACCTAAGGCAGGCTATCATATCGGATGTAGTATTTTACAACATTCCTGGCGTATCGGCCCCTAATTCTCGGTGGGAACATTATATTGGTCTATAACGTAATATAACCTAACCTAACACATCTAGCCCCTTGCTTGTAATGTCTTACAGAATCTCGTTCGTGACGTCCCGTACATCTCGGTTGGAATATTATATACGTCTATAGCGTTATATATCCTAACCTAAGGCAGGCTATCATCTCGGATGTAGTATTATACAACATTCCTGGCGTATCGGCCCCTACTTCTCGGTGGGAAAATTTTATACGTCTATAGCGTATCACATCCTAACCTAACCCATCTAGACCCTCGCTGGTAATGTTTTACACAATCCCGTTCGTGTCGTCCCGTACATCTCGGTTGGGATATTATATACGTCTATAGCGTTACATATCCTAACCTAAGGCAGGCTATCATATCGGATGTAGTATTTTACAACATTCCTGGCGTATCGGCCCCTACTTCTCGGTGGGAACATTATATTCGTCTATAACGTAACATAACCTAACCTAACCAATGTAGCCCCTCGTTGGTAATGTTTTACAGAATCCCGTTCGTGCCGTCCCGTACGTCTCGGTTGGGACGTTATATACGTCTACAGCGATATATATCCTAACCTAAGGCAGGCTATCATCTCGGATGTAGTATTTTACAACACTCCTGGCGTATCGGCCCCTACTTCTCGGTGGGAGCATTATATACGTCTATAGCGTATCACATCCTAACCTAACCCATCTAGACCCTCGCTGGTAATGTTTTACAGAATCCCGTTCGTGTCGTCCCGTACATCTCGGTTGGGATATTATATACGTCTATAGCGTTACATATCCTAACCTAAGGCAGGCTATCATCTCGGATGTAGTATTTTCCAACATTCCTGGCGTATCAGCCCCTAATTCTCGGTGGGAACATTATATTCGTCTATAACGTAATATAACCTAACCTAACACATCTAGCCCCTCGCTGGTAATGTTTTACTGAATCCCGTTCGTGTCGTCCCGTACGCCTCGGTAGGGACATTATATACGTCTATAGCGTTACATATCCTAACGTAAGGCAGCCTATCATCTCGGATGTAGTATTTTACAACATTCCTGGCGTATCGGCCCCTACTTCTCGGTGGGAACATTATATTCGTCTATAACGTAACATAACCTAACCTAACCCATGTAGCCCCTCGTTGGTAATGTTTTACAGAATCCCGTTCGTTTCGTCACGTACGTCTCGGTAGGGACATTATATACGTTTATAGCGTTATATATCCTAACCTAAGGCAGGCTATCATCTCGGATGTAGTATTTTACAACATTCCTGACGTATCGGCCCCTACTTCTCGGTGGGAACATTATATTCGTCTATAACGTAATATAACCTAACCTAACACATTTAGCCCCTCGCTGGTAATGTTTTACTGAATCCCGTTCCTGTCGTCCCGTACGTCTCGGTAGGGACATTATATACGTCTATAGCGTTATATCTCCTAACCTAAGCCAGGCTATCATCTCGGATGTAGTATTTTACAACATTCCTGGCGTATCGGCCCCTACTTCTCCGTGGGAACATTATATTCGTCTATAACGTAATATAACCTAACCTAACACATCTAGCCCCTCGCTGGTAATGTTTTACTGAATCCCGTTCGTGTCGTCCCGTACGTCTCGGTAGGGACATTATATACGTCTATAGCGTTATATATCCTAACCTAAGGCAGGCTATCATCTCGGATGTAGTATTTTACAACATTCCTGACGTATAGGCCCCTACTTCACGGTGGGAACATTATATTCGTCTATAACGTCATATAGCCTAATCTAACACATCTAGCCCCTCGCTGGTAATGTTTTACAGAATCCCATTCGTGTCGTCCCGTACGTCTCGGTTGGAATATTATATACGTCTATAGCGTTATATATCCTAACCTAGGGCAGGCTATCATCTCTGATGTAGTATTTTACAACATTCCTGGCGTATCGGCCCCTACTTCTCAGTGGGAACATTATATAGGTCTATAACGTAATATAACCTAACCGAACACATCTAGACTCTCGCTGGTAATGTTTTACAGAATCCCGTGCGTGCCGTCCCGTACGTCTCGGTTGGGACGTTATATACGTCTACAGCGATACATATCCTAACCTAAGGCAGGCTATCATCTCGGATGTAGTATTTTCCAACATTCCTGACGTATCGGCCCCTACTTCTCGGTGGGAACATTATATACGTCTATAGGGTATCACATCCTAACCTAACCCATCTAGACCCTCGCTGGTAATGTTTTACAGAATCCCGTTCGTGTCGTCCCGTACATCTCGGTTGGGATATTATATACGTCTATAGCGTTACATATCCTAACCTAAGGCAGGCTATCGTCTCGGATGTAGTATTTTACAACATTCCTGGCGTATCGGCCCCTACTTCTCGGTTGGAACATTATATTCGTCTATAACGTAAGATATCCTAACCTACCCCATGTAGCCCCTCGTTGGTAATGTTTTACAGAATCCCGTTCGTGCCGTCCCGTACGTCTCGGTTGGGACGTTATATACGTCTACAGCTATATATATCCTAACCTAAGGCAGGCTATCATCTCGGATGTAGTATTTTCCAACATTCCTGGCGTATCGGCCCCTAATTCTCGGTGGGAACATTATATTCGTCTATAACGTAATATAACCTAACCTAACACATCTAGCCCCTCGCTGGTAATGTTTTACTGAATCCCGTTCGTGTCGTCCCGTACGCCTCGGTAGGGACATTATATACGTCTATAGCGTTACATATCCTAACGTAAGGCAGGCTATCATCTCGGATGTAGTATTTTACAACATTCCTGGCGTATCGGCCCCTACTTCTCGGTGGGAACATTATATTCGTCTATAACGTAACATAACCTAACCTAACCCATGTAGCTCCTCGTTGGTAATGTTTTACAGAATCCCTTTCGTTTCGTCACGTACGTCTCGGCTGGGACATTATAAACGTCTACAGCGATATATATCCTAACGTAAGGCAGGCTAACATCTCGGATGTAGTATTTTACACCATTCCTGGCGTATCGGCCCCTAATTCTCGGTGGGAACATTATATTCGTCTATAACGTAATATAACCTAACCTAACACATCTAGCCCCTCGCTGGTAATGTTTTACTGAATCCCGTTCGTGTCGTCCCGTACGTCTCGGTAGGGACATTATATACGTCTATAGCGTTATATATCCTAACCTAAGGCAGGCTATCATCTCGGATGTAGTATTTTACAACATTCCTGACGTATAGGCCCCTACTTCTCGGTGGGAACATTATATTCGTCTATAACGTAATATAACCTAACCTAACACATCTAGCCCCTCGCTGGTAATGTTTTACTGAATCCCGTTCCTGTCGTCCCGTACGTCTCGGTAGGGACATTATATACGTCTATAGCGTTATATCTCCTAACCTAAGCCAGGCTATCATCTCGGATGTAGTATTTTACAACATTCCTGGCGTATCGGCCCCTACTTCTCCGTGGGAACATTATATTCGTCTATAACGTAATATAACCTAACCTAACACATCTAGCCCCTCGCTGGTAATGTTTTACTGAATCCCGTTCGTGTCGTCCCGTACGTCTCGGTAGGGACATTATATACGTCTATAGCGTTATATATCCTAACCTAAGGCAGGCTATCATCTCGGATGTAGTATTTTACAACATTCCTGACGTATAGGCCCCTACTTCACGGTGGGCACATTATATTCGTCTATAACGTCATATAGCCTAATCTAACACATCTAGCCCCTCGCTGGTAATGTTTTACAGAATCCCGTTCGTGTCGTCCCGTACGTCTCGGTTGGAATATTATATACGTCTATAGCGTTATATATCCTAACCTAGGGCAGGCTATCATCTCTGATGTAGTATTTTACAACATTCCTGGCGTATCGGCCCCTACTTCTCAGTGGGAACATTATATAGGTCTATAACGTAATATAACCTAACCGAACACATCTAGACCCTCGCTGGTAATGTTTTACAGAATCCCGTGCGTGCCGTCCCGTACGTCTCGGTTGGGACGTTATATACGTCTACAGCGATACATATCCTAACCTAAGGCAGGCTATCATCTCGGATGTAGTATTTTCCAACATTCCTGACGTATCGGCCCCTACTTCTCGGTGGGAACATTATATTCGTCTATAACGTGAAATAACCTAACCTAACCCATCTAGCCCCTCGCTGGTAATGTTTTACAGAATCCCGTTCGTGTCGTCCCGTACGTCTCGGTTGGAATATTATATACGTCTATAGCGTTATATCTCCTAACCTAAGCCAGGCTATCATCTCGGATGTAGTATTTTACAACATTCCTGGCGTATCGGCCTCTACTTCTCGGTGGGAACATTATATAAGTCTATAGCGTATCACATCCTAACCTAACCCATCTAGACCCTCGCTGGTAATGTTTTACAGAATCCCGTTCGTGTCGTCCCGTACGTCTCGGTTGGGACATTATAAACGTCTACAGCAATATATATCCTAACGTAAGGCAGGCTAACATCTCGGATGTAGTATTTTACAACATTCCTGGCGTATCGGCCCCTACTTCTCCGTGGGAACAATATATTCGTCTATAACGTAATATAACCTAACCTAACACATCTAGCCGCTCGCTGGTAATGTTTTACTGAATCCCGTTCGTGTCGTCCCGTACGTCTCGGTAGGGACATTATATACGTCTATAACGTTATATATCCTAACCTAAGGCAGGCTATCATCTCTGATGTAATATTTTACAACATTCCTGACGTATCGGCCCCTACTTCTCAGTGGGAACATTATATAGGTCTATAACGTAATATAACCTAACCTAACACATCTAGCCCCTCGCTGGTAATGTTTTACAGAATCCCGTTCGTGACGTCCCGTACATCTCGGTTGGAATATTATATACGTCTATAGCGTTATATCTCCTAACCTAAGGCAGGCTATCATCTCGGATGTAGTATTTTACAACATTCCTGGCGTATCGGCCCCTACTTCTCGGTGGGAACATTATATACGTCTATAGGGTATCACATCCTAACCTAACCCATCTAGACCCTCGCTGGTAATGTTTTACAGAATCCCGTTCGTGTCGTCCCGTACATCTCGGTTGGGATATTATATACGTCTATAGCGTTACATATCCTTACCTAAGGCAGGCTATCGTCTCGGATGTAGTATTTTACAACATTCCTGGCGTATCGGCCCCTACTTCTCGGTTGGAACATTATATTCGTCTATAACGTAAGATATCCTAACCTACCCCATGTAGCCCCTCGTTGGTAATGTTTTACAGAATCCCGTTCGTGCCGTCCCGTACGTCTCGGTTGGGACGTTATATACGTCTACAGCTATATATATCCTAACCTAAGGCAGGCTATCATCTCGGATGTAGTATTTTCCAACATTCCTGGCGTATCGGCCCCTAATTCTCGGTGGGAACATTATATTCGTCTATAACGTAATATAACCTAACCTAACACATCTAGCCCCTCGCTGGTAATGTTTTACTGAATCCCGTTCGTGTCGTCCCGTACGTCTCGGTAGGGACATTATATACGTCTATAGCGTTATATATCCTAACCTAAGGCAGGCTATCATATCGGATGTAGTATTTTACAACATTCCTGGCGTATCGGCCCCTAATTCTCGGTGGGAACATTATATTGGTCTATAACGTAATATAACCTAACCTAACACATCTAGCCCCTTGCTTGTAATGTCTTACAGAATCTCGTTCGTGACGTCCCGTACATCTCGGTTGGAATATTATATACGTCTATAGCGTTATATATCCTAACCTAAGGCAGGCTATCATCTCGGATGTAGTATTATACAACATTCCTGGCGTATCGGCCCCTACTTCTCGGTGGGAAAATTTTATACGTCTATAGCGTATCACATCCTAACCTAACCCATCTAGACCCTCGCTGGTAATGTTTTACACAATCCCGTTCGTGTCGTCCCGTACATCTCGGTTGGGATATTATATACGTCTATAGCGTTACATATCCTAACCTAAGGCAGGCTATCATATCGGATGTAGTATTTTACAACATTCCTGGCGTATCGGCCCCTACTTCTCGGTGGGAACATTATATTCGTCTATAACGTAACATAACCTAACCTAACCAATGTAGCCCCTCGTTGGTAATGTTTTACAGAATCCCGTTCGTGCCGTCCCGTACGTCTCGGTTGGGACGTTATATACGTCTACAGCGATATATATCCTAACCTAAGGCAGGCTATCATCTCGGATGTAGTATTTTACAACACTCCTGGCGTATCGGCCCCTACTTCTCGGTGGGAGCATTATATACGTCTATAGCGTATCACATCCTAACCTAACCCATCTAGACCCTCGCTGGTAATGTTTTACAGAATCCCGTTCGTGTCGTCCCGTACATCTCGGTTGGGATATTATATACGTCTATAGCGTTACATATCCTAACCTAAGGCAGGCTATCATCTCGGATGTAGTATTTTCCAACATTCCTGGCGTATCAGCCCCTAATTCTCGGTGGGAACATTATATTCGTCTATAACGTAATATAACCTAACCTAACACATCTAGCCCCTCGCTGGTAATGTTTTACTGAATCCCGTTCGTGTCGTCCCGTACGTCTCGGTTGGGACGTTATATACGTCTACAGCTATATATATCCTAACCTAAGGCAGGCTATCATCTCGGATGTAGTATTTTCCAACATTCCTGGCGTATCGGCCCCTAATTCTCGGTGGGAACATTATATTCGTCTATAACGTAATATAACCTAACCTAACACATCTAGCCCCTCGCTGGTAATGTTTTACTGAATCCCGTTCGTGTCGTCCCGTACGCCTCGGTAGGGACATTATATACGTCTATAGCGTTACATATCCTAACGTAAGGCAGGCTATCATCTCGGATGTAGTATTTTACAACATTCCTGGCGTATCGGCCCCTACTTCTCGGTGGGAACATTATATTCGTCTATAACGTAACATAACCTAACCTAACCCATGTAGCTCCTCGTTGGTAATGTTTTACAGAATCCCTTTCGTTTCGTCACGTACGTCTCGGCTGGGACATTATAAACGTCTACAGCGATATATATCCTAACGTAAGGCAGGCTAACATCTCGGATGTAGTATTTTACACCATTCCTGGCGTATCGGCCCCTAATTCTCGGTGGGAACATTATATTCGTCTATAACGTAATATAACCTAACCTAACACATCTAGCCCCTCGCTGGTAATGTTTTACTGAATCCCGTTCGTGTCGTCCCGTACGTCTCGGTAGGGACATTATATACGTCTATAGCGTTATATATCCTAACCTAAGGCAGGCTATCATATCGGATGTAGTATTTTACAACATTCCTGGCGTATCGGCCCCTAATTCTCGGTGGGAACATTATATTGGTCTATAACGTAATATAACCTAACCTAACACATCTAGCCCCTTGCTTGTAATGTCTTACAGAATCTCGTTCGTGACGTCCCGTACATCTCGGTTGGAATATTATATACGTCTATAGCGTTATATATCCTAACCTAAGGCAGGCTATCATCTCGGATGTAGTATTATACAACATTCCTGGCGTATCGGCCCCTACTTCTCGGTGGGAAAATTTTATACGTCTATAGCGTATCACATCCTAACCTAACCCATCTAGACCCTCGCTGGTAATGTTTTACACAATCCCGTTCGTGTCGTCCCGTACATCTCGGTTGGGATATTATATACGTCTATAGCGTTACATATCCTAACCTAAGGCAGGCTATCATATCGGATGTAGTATTTTACAACATTCCTGGCGTATCGGCCCCTACTTCTCGGTGGGAACATTATATTCGTCTATAACGTAACATAACCTAACCTAACCAATGTAGCCCCTCGTTGGTAATGTTTTACAGAATCCCGTTCGTGCCGTCCCGTACGTCTCGGTTGGGACGTTATATACGTCTACAGCGATATATATCCTAACCTAAGGCAGGCTATCATCTCGGATGTAGTATTTTACAACACTCCTGGCGTATCGGCCCCTACTTCTCGGTGGGAGCATTATATACGTCTATAGCGTATCACATCCTAACCTAACCCATCTAGACCCTCGCTGGTAATGTTTTACAGAATCCCGTTCGTGTCGTCCCGTACATCTCGGTTGGGATATTATATACGTCTATAGCGTTACATATCCTAACCTAAGGCAGGCTATCATCTCGGATGTAGTATTTTCCAACATTCCTGGCGTATCAGCCCCTAATTCTCGGTGGGAACATTATATTCGTCTATAACGTAATATAACCTAACCTAACACATCTAGCCCCTCGCTGGTAATGTTTTACTGAATCCCGTTCGTGTCGTCCCGTACGCCTCGGTAGGGACATTATATACGTCTATAGCGTTACATATCCTAACGTAAGGCAGGCTATCATCTCGGATGTAGTATTTTACAACATTCCTGGCGTATCGGCCCCTACTTCTCGGTGGGAACATTATATTCGTCTATAACGTAACATAACCTAACCTAACCCATGTAGCCCCTCGTTGGTAATGTTTTACAGAATCCCGTTCGTTTCGTCACGTACGTCTCGGCTGGGACATTATAAACGTCTACAGCGATATATATCCTAACGTAAGGCAGGCTAACATCTCGGATGTAGTATTTTACAACATTCCTGGCGTATCGGCCCCTAATTCTCGGTGGGAACATTATATTGGTCTATAACGTAATATAACCTAACCTAACACATCTAGCCCCTCGCTGGTAATGTTTTACTGAATCCCGTTCCTGTCGTCCCGTACGTCTCGGTAGGGACATTATATACGTTTATAGCGTTATATATCCTAACCTAAGGCAGGCTATCATCTCGGATGTAGTATTTTACAACATTCCTGACGTATCGGCCCCTACTTCTCGGTGGGAACATTATATTCGTCTATAACGTAATATAACCTAACCTAACACATCTAGCCCCTCGCTGGTAATGTTTTACTGAATCCCGTTCCTGTCGTCCCGTACGTCTCGGTAGGGACATTATATACGTCTATAGCGTTATATCTCCTAACCTAAGCCAGGCTATCATCTCGGATGTAGTATTTTACAACATTCCTGGCGTATCGGCCCCTACTTCTCCGTGGGAACATTATATTCGTCTATAACGTAATATAACCTAACCTAACACATCTAGCCCCTCGCTGGTAATGTTTTACTGAATCCCGTTCGTGTCGTCCCGTACGTCTCGGTAGGGACATTATATACGTCTATAGCGTTATATATCCTAACCTAAGGCAGGCTATCATCTCGGATGTAGTATTTTACAACATTCCTGACGTATAGGCCCCTACTTCACGGTGGGAACATTATATTCGTCTATAACTTCATATAGCCTAATCTAACACATCTAGCCCCTCGCTGGTAATGTTTTACAGAATCCCATTCGTGTCGTCCCGTACGTCTCGGTTGGAATATTATATACGTCTATAGCGTTATATATCCTAACCTAGGGCAGGCTATCATCTCTGATGTAGTATTTTACAACATTCCTGGCGTATCGGCCCCTACTTCTCAGTGGGAACATTATATAGGTCTATAACGTAATATAACCTAACCGAACACATCTAGACTCTCGCTGGTAATGTTTTACAGAATCCCGTGCGTGCCGTCCCGTACGTCTCGGTTGGGACGTTATATACGTCTACAGCGATACATATCCTAACCTAAGGCAGGCTATCATCTCGGATGTAGTATTTTCCAACATTCCTGACGTATCGGCCCCTACTTCTCGGTGGGAACATTATATTCGTCTATAACGTGAAATAACCTAACCTAACCCATCTAGCCCCTCGCTGGTAATGTTTTACAGAATCCCGTGCGTGTCGTCCCGTACGTCTGGGTTGGAATATTATATACGTCTATAGCGTTATATCTCCTAACCTAAGCCAGGCTATCATCTCGGATGTAGTATTTTACAACATTCCTGGCGTATCGGCCTCTACTTCTCGGTGGGAACATTATATAAGTCTATAGCGTATCACATCCTAACCTAACCCATCTAGACCCTCGCTGGTAATGTTTTACAGAATCCCGTTCGTGTCGTCCCGTACGTCTCGGTTGGGACATTATAAACGTCTGCAGCGATATATATCCTAAAGTAAGGCAGGCCAACATCTCGGTTGTAGTATTTTACAACATTCCTGACGTATCGGCCCCTACTTCTCGGTGGGATCATTATATTCGTCTATAACGTAATATAACCTAACCTAACACATCGAGGCCCTGGCTGGTAATGATTTACAGAATCTCGTTCGTGACGTCCCGTCCATCTCGGTTGGAATATTATATACGTCTATAGCGTTATATATCCTAACCTAGGGCAGGCTATCATCTCGGATGTAGTATTTTACGACATTCCTGGCGTATCGGCCGCTACTTCTCGGTGGGGACATTATATTCGTCTATAACGTGACATAACCTAACCTAACCCATCTAGCCCCTCGCTGGTAATGATTTACAGAATCCCGTTCGTGTCGTCCCGTACGTCTCGGTTGGAATATTATATACGTCTATAGCGTTATATCTCCTAACCTAAGCCAGGCTATCATCTCGGATGTAGTATTTTACAACATTCCTGACGTATCGGCCCCTACTTCTCGGTGGGATCATTATATTCGTCTATAACGTAATATAACCTAACCTAACACATCGAGGCCCTGGCTGGTAATGATTTACAGAATCTCGTTCGTGACGTCCCGTCCATCTCGGTTGGAATATTATATACGTCTATAGCGTTATATATCCTAACCTAGGGCAGGCTATCATCTCGGATGTAGTATTTTACGACATTCCTGGCGTATCGGCCGCTACTTCTCGGTGGGGACCTTATATTCGTCTATAACGTGACATAACCTAACCTAACCCATCTAGCCCCTCGCTGGTAATGATTTACAGAATCCCGTTCGTGTCGTCCCGTACGTCTCGGTTGGAATATTATATACGTCTATAGCGTTATATCTCCTAACCTAAGCCAGGCTATCATCTCGGATGTAGTATTTTACAACATTCCTGGCGTATCGGCCCCTACTTCTCGGTGGGAACATTATATTCGTCTATAACGTAACATAACCTAACCTAACCCATCTAGCCCCTCGCCGGTAATGTTTTACAGAATCCCGTTCGTTTCGTCCCGTACGTCTTCGCTGGAACATTATAAACGTCCACAGCAATATATATCCTAACGTAAGGCAGGCTAACATCTCGGATGTAGTATTTTACAACATTCCTGGCGTATCGGCCCCTACTTCTCCGTGGGAACATTATATTCGTCTATAACGTAATATAACCTAATCTAACACATCTAGCCCCTCGCTGGTAATGCTTTACAGAATCCCGTTCGTGTCGTCCCGTACGTCTCGGTTGGAATATTATATACGTCTATAGCGTTATATATCCTAACTTAAGGCAGGCTATCATCTCGGATGTAGTATTTTACAACAATCCTGGCGTATCGGCCCCTACTTCTCGGTGGGAACATTATATACGTCTATAGCGTATCACATCCTAACCTAACCCACTAGACCCTCGCTGGTAATGTTTTACAGAATCCCGTTCGTGTCGTCCCGTACGTCTCGGTAGGGACATTATATACGTCTATAGCGTTATATATCCTAACCTAAGGCAGGCTATCATCTCGGATGTAGTATTTTACAACATTCCTGACGTATCGGCCCCTACTTCTCGGTGGGAACATTATATAGGTCTATACCGTAATATAACCTAACCTAACCCATCTAGCCCCTCGCTGGTAATGTTTTACAGAATCCCGTTCGTGACGTCCCGTACATCTCGGTTGGAATATTATATACGTCTATAGCGTTATATCTCCTAACCTAAGGCAGGCTGTCATCTCGGATGTAGTATTTTACAACATTCCTGGCGTATCGGCCCCTACTTCTCGGTGGGATCATTATATTCGTCTATAACGTAATATAACCTAACCTAACACATCTAGGCCCTCGCTGGTAATGTATTACAGAATCTCGTTCGTGACGTCCCGTACATCTCGGTTGGAATATTATATACGTCTATAGCGTTATATCTCCTAACCTAAGGCAGGCTATCATCTCGGATGTAGTATTTTACAACATTCCTGGCGTATCCGCCCCTACTTCACGGTGGGAACATTATATTCGTCGATAACATCATATAGCCTAATCTAACACATCTAGCCCCTCGCTGGTAATGTTTTACAGAATCCCGTTCGTGTCGTCCCGTACGTCTCGGTTGGAATATTATATACGTCTATAGCGTTATATCTCCTAACCTAAGCCAGGCTATCGTCTCGGATGTAGTATTTTACAACATTCCTGGCGTATCGGCCCCTACTTCTCGGTGGGAACATTATATTCGTCTATAACGTAACATAACCTAACCTAACCCATCTAGCCCCTCGCCGGTAATGTTTTACAGAATCCCGTTCGTTTCGTCCCGTACGTCTTCGCTGGAACATTATAAACGTCTACAGCAATATATATCCTAACGTAAGGCAGGCTAACATCTCGGATGTAGTATTTTACAACATTCCTGGCGTATCGGCCCCTACTTCTCCGTGGGAACATTATATTCGTCTATAACGTAATATAACCTAACCTAACACATCTAGCCCCTCGCTGGTAATGTTTTACTGAATCCCGTTCGTGTCGTCCCGTACGTCTCGGTAGGGACATTATATACGTCTATAGCGTTATATATCCTAACCTAAGGCAGGCTATCATCTCGGATGTAGTATTTTACAACATTCCTGACGTATCGGCCCCTACTTCTCGGTGGGAACATTATATAGGTCTATACCGTAATATAACCTAACCTAACCCATCTAGACCCTCGCTGGTAATGTTTTACAGAATCCCGTTCGTGTCGTCCCGTACATCTCGGTTGGGATATTATATACGTCTATAGCGTTATATATCCTAACCCAAGGCAGGCTATCATCTCGGATGTAGTATTTTACAACATTCCTGGCGTATTGGCCCCTACTTCTCGCTGGGAACATTATATACGTCTATAGCGTATCACATCCTAACCTAACCCATCTAGACCGTTGCTGGTAATGTTTTACAGAATCCCGTTCGTGTCGTCCCGTACATCTCGGTTGGGATATTATATACGTCTATAGCGTTACATATCCTAACCTAAGGCAGGCTATCATCTCGGATGTAGTATTTTACAACATTCCTGGCGTATCGGCCCCTACTTCTCGGTGGGATCATTATATTCGTCTATAACGTAATATAACCTAACTTAACACATCCAGGCCCTCGCTGGTAATGTATTACAGAATCTCGTTCGTGACGTCCCGTACATCTTGGTTGGAACATTATATACGTCTATAGCGTTATATATCCTAACCCAAGGCAGGCTATCATCTCGGATGTAGTATTTTACAACAATCCTGGCGTATCGGCCCCTACTTCTCGGTGGGAACATTATATACGTCTATAGCGTATCACATCCTAACCTAACCCACTAGACCCTCGCTGGTAATGTTTTACAGAATCCCGTTCGTGTCGTCCCGTACGTCTCGGTTGGAATATTATATACGTCTATAGCGTTATATCTCCTAACCTAAGCCAGGCTATCATCTCGGATGTAGTATTTTACAACATTCCTGGCGTATCGGCCCCTACTTCTCGGTGGGAACATTATATTCGTCTATAACGTAACATAACCTAACCTAACCCATCTAGCCCCTCGCCGGTAATGTTTTACAGAATCCCGTTCGTTTCGTCCCGTACGTCTTCGCTGGAACATTATAAACGTCCACAGCAATATATATCCTAACGTAAGGCAGGCTAACATCTCGGATGTAGTATTTTACAACATTCCTGGCGTATCGGCCCCTACTTCTCCGTGGGAACATTATATTCGTCTATAACGTAATATAACCTAATCTAACACATCTAGCCCCTCGCTGGTAATGCTTTACAGAATCCCGTTCGTGTCGTCCCGTACGTCTCGGTTGGAATATTATATACGTCTATAGCGTTATATATCCTAACTTAAGGCAGGCTATCATCTCGGATGTAGTATTTTACAACAATCCTGGCGTATCGGCCCCTACTTCTCGGTGGGAACATTATATACGTCTATAGCGTATCACATCCTAACCTAACCCACTAGACCCTCGCTGGTAATGTTTTACAGAATCCCGTTCGTGTCGTCCCGTACGTCTCGGTAGGGACATTATATACGTCTATAGCGTTATATATCCTAACCTAAGGCAGGCTATCATCTCGGATGTAGTATTTTACAACATTCCTGACGTATCGGCCCCTACTTCTCGGTGGGAACATTATATAGGTCTATACCGTAATATAACCTAACCTAACCCATCTAGCCCCTCGCTGGTAATGTTTTACAGAATCCCGTTCGTGACGTCCCGTACATCTCGGTTGGAATATTATATACGTCTATAGCGTTATATCTCCTAACCTAAGGCAGGCTATCATCTCGGATGTAGTATTTTACAACATTCCTGGCGTATCGGCCGCTACTTCACGGTGGGAACATTATATTCGTCTATAACGTCATATAGCCTAATCTAACACATCTAGCCCCTCGCTGGTAATGTTTTACAGAATCCCGTTCGTGTCGTCCCGTACGTCTCGGTTGGAATATTATATACGTCTATAGCGTTATATCTCCTAACCTAAGCCAGGCTATCATCTCGGATGTAGTATTTTACAACATTCCTGGCGTATCGGCCCCTACTTCTCGGTGGGCACATTATATTCGTCTATAACGTAACATAACCTAACCTAACCCATCTAGCCCCTCGCCGGTAATGTTTTACAGAATCCCGTTCGTTTCGTCCCGTACGTCTTCGCTGGAACATTATAAACGTCTACAGCAATATATATCCTAACGTAAGGCAGGCTAACATCTCGGATGTAGTATTTTACAACATTCCTGGCGTATCGGCCCCTACTTCTCGGTGGGAACATTATATTCGTCTATAACGTAACATAACCTAACCTAACCCATCTAGCCCCTCGCCGGTAATGTTTTACAGAATCCCGTTCGTTTCGTCCCGTACGTCTTCGCTGGCACATTATAAACGTCTACAGCAATATATATCCTAACGTAAGGCAGGCTAACATCTCGGATGTAGTATTTTACAACATTCCTGGCGTATCGGCCCCTACTTCTCCGTGGGAACATTATATTCGTCTATAACGTAATATAACCTAACCTAACACATCTAGCCCCTCGCTGGTAATGTTTTACTGAATCCCGTTCGTGTCGTCCCGTTCGTCTCGGTTGGGACATTATATACGTCTATAGCGTTATATATCCTAACCTAAGGCAGGCTATCATCTCGGATGTAGTATTTTACAACATTCCTGACGTATCGGCCCCTACTTCTCGGTGGGAACATTATATAGGTCTATACCGTAATATAACCTAACCTAACCCATCTAGCCCCTCGCTGGTAATGTTTTACTTAATCCCGTTCGTGTCGTCCCGTACGTCTCGGTAGGGACATTATATACGTCTATAGCGTTATATATCCTAACCTAAGGCAGGCTATCATCTCGGATGTAGTATTTTACAACATTCCTGACGTATCGGCCCCTACTTCTCGGTGGGAACATTATATAGGTCTATACCGTAATATAACCTAACCTAACCCATCTAGCCCCTCGCTGGTAATGTTTTACAGAATCCCGTTCGTTTCGTCCCGTATGTCTCGGTTGGGACATTATAAACGTCTACAGCGATATATATCCTAACGTAAGGCAGGCTAACATCTCGGATGTAGTATTTTACAACATTCCTGGCGTATCGGCCCCTACTTCTCGGTGGGAACATTATATTCGTCTATAACGTAACATAACCTAACCTAACCCATGTAGCCCCTCGTTGGTAATGTTTTCAGAATCCCGTTCGTGCCGTCCCGTACGTCTCGGTTTGGACGTTATATACGTCTACAGCGATATATATCCTAACTTAAGGCAGGCTATCATCTCGGATGTAGTATTTTACAACATTCCTGGCGTATCGGCCCCTACTTCTCGGTGGGAACATTATATTCGTCTATAACGTAACATAACCTAACCAAACCCATCTAGCCCCTCGCTGGTAATCTTTTACAGAATCCCGTTCGTTTCGTCCCGTACGTCTCGGTTGGGATATTATATACGTCTACAGAGATATATATCCTAACTTAAGGCAGGCTAAGATCTCGGATTTAGTATTTTACAACATTCCTGGCGTATCGGCCCCTACTTCTCGGTGGGAACATTATATTCGTCTATAACGTAACATAACCTAACCAAACCCATCTAGCCCCTCGCTGGTAATCTTTTACAGAATCCCGTTCGTTTCGTCCCGTACGTCTCGGTTGGGATATTATATACGTCTACAGAGATATATATCCTAACTTAAGGCAGGCTAAGATCTCGGATTTAGTATTTTACAACATTCCTGGCGTATCGGCCTCTACTTCTCGGTGGGAACATTATATACGTCTATTGCGTATCACATCCTAACCTAACCCATCTAGACCCTCGCTGGTAATGTTTTACAGAGTCCCGTTCGTGTCGTCCCGTACGTCTCGGTTGGGACATTATGAACGTCTACAGCGATATATATCCTAACGTAAGGCTGGCCAACATCTCGGTTGTAGTATTTTACAACATTCCTGACGTATCGGCCCCTACTTCTCGGTGGGAACATTATATAGGTCTATAACGTAATATAACCTAACCTAACACACCTAGCCCCTCGCTGGTAATGCTTTACAGAATCCCGTTCGTGTCGTCCCGTACGTTTCGGTTGGGACATTATAAACTTATACAGCGATATATATCCTAACCTAAGGCAGGCTATCATCTCGGATGTAGTATTTTACAACATTCCTGGCGTATCGGCCCCTACTTCTCGGTGGGAACATTATATTCGTCTAGAACGTAACATAACCTGACCAAACCCATCTAGCCCCTCGCTGGTAATGTTTTACAGAATCCCGTTCGTGCCGTCCCGTACGTCTCGGTTGGGACGTTATATACGTCTACAGCGATATATATCCTAACGTAAGGCAGGCTAACATATCGGATGTAGTGTTTTACAACATTCCTGGCGTATGGGCCTCTACTTCTCGGTGGGAACATTATATTCGTCTATAACGAAATATAACCTAACCTAACACATCTAGCCCCTCGCTGGTAATGTTTTACTAAATGCCGTTCGTGTCGTCCCGTACGGCTCGGTAGGGACATTATATACGTCTATAGCGTTATATATCCTAACCTAAGGCAGGCTATCATCTCGGATGTAGTATTTTATAACATTCCTGACGTATCGGCCCCTAATTCTCGGTGGGAACATTATATTCGTCTATAACGTAATATAACCTAACCTAACACATCTAGCCTCTCGCTGGTAATGTTTTACTGAATCCCGTTCGTGTCGTCACCTACGTCTCGGTTGGGACATTATATACATCTATAGCGTTATATATCCTAACTTAAGGCAGGCTATCATCTCTGATGTAGTATTTTACAACATTCCTGGCGTATCGGCCCCTACTTCTCAGTGGGAACATTATATAGGTCTATAACGTAATATAACCTAACCTAACACATCTAGCCCCTCGCTGGTAATGTTTTACAGAATCCCGTTCGTGTCGTCCCGTACGTCTCGGTTGGAATATTATATACGTCTATAGCGTTATATCTCCTAACCTAAGGCAGGCTATCATCTCGGATGTAGTATTTTACAACATTCCTGGCGTATCGGCCCCTACTTCTCGGTGGGAACATTATATAGGTCTATAACGTAATATAACCTAACCTAACACATCTAGCCCCTCGCTGGTAATGTTTTACAGAATCCCGTTCGTGCCGTCCCGTACGTTTCGGTTGGGACATTATAAACTTCTACAGCGATATATATCCTAACCTAAGGCAGGCTATCATCTCGGATGTAGTATTTTACAACATTCCTGGCGTATCGGCCCCTACTTCTCGGTGGGAACATTATATTCGTCTAGAACGTAACATAACCTGACCAAACCCATCTAGCCCCTCGCTGGTAATGTTTTACAGAATCCCGTTCGTGCCGTCCCGTACGTCTCGGTTGGGACGTTATATACGTCTACAGCGATATATATCCTAACGTAAGGCAGGCTAACATATCGGATGTAGTGTTTTACAACATTCCTGGCGTATGGGCCTCTACTTCTCGGTGGGAACATTATATTCGTCTATAACGAAATATAACCTAACCTAACACATCTAGCCCCTCGCTGGTAATGTTTTACTAAATGCCGTTCGTGTCGTCCCGTACGGCTCGGTAGGGACATTATATACGTCTATAGCGTTATATATCCTAACCTAAGGCAGGCTATCATCTCGGATGTAGTATTTTATAACATTCCTGACGTATCGGCCCCTAATTCTCGGTGGGAACATTATATTCGTCTATAACGTAATATAACCTGACCTAACACATCTAGCCCCTCGCTGGTAATGTTTTACTGAATTCCGTTCGCTTCGTCCCGTACGTCTCGGTTGGGACATTATAAACGTCTACAGCGACGTATATCCTAACGTAAGGCAGGCTAACATCTCGGATGTAGTATTTGTACAACATTCCTGGCGTATTGGCCTCTACATCTCGGTGGGAACATTATATTCGTCTATAACGTATCACAACCTAACCTAACCCATCTAGCCTCTCGCTGGTAATGTTTTACAGAATCCCGTTCCTGTCGTCCCGTACATCTCGGTTGGGATATTATATACGTCTACAGCGTTATATATCCTAACCTAAGGCAGGCTCTCATCTCGGATGTAGTATTTTACAACATTCCTGGCGTATCGGCCCCTACTTCTCGGTGGGAACATTATATTCGCCTATAACGTAACATAACCTAACCAAACCCATCTAGCCCCTCGCTGGTAATGTTTTACAGAATCCCGTTCGTGCCGTCCCGTACGTCTCGGTTGGGACGTTATATACGTCTACAGCGATATATATCCTAACCTAAGTCAGGCTATCATCTCGGATGTAGTATTTTCCAACATTCCTGGCGTATCGGCCCCTACTTCTCGGTGGGAACATTATATTCGTCTATAACGTAACATAACCTAACCTAACCCATGTAGCCCCTCGTTGGTAATGTTTTCAGAATCCCGTTCGTGCCGTCCCGTACGTCTCGGTTTGGACGTTATATACGTCTACAGCGATATATATCCTAACCTAAGGCAGGCTATCATCTCGGATGTAGTATTTTACAACATTCCTGGCGTATCGGCCCCTACTTCTCGGTGGGAACATTATATTCGTCTATAACGTAACATAACCTAACCAAACCCATCTAGCCCCTCGCTGGTAATGTTTCACAGAATCCCGTTCGTTTCGTCCCGTACGTCTCGGTTGGGATATTATATACGTCTACAGAGATATATATCCTAACTTAAGGCAGGCTAAGATCTCGGATTTAGTATTTTACAACATTCCTGGCGTATCGGGCTCTACTTCTCGGTGGGAACATTATATACGTCTATTGCGTATCACATCCTAACCTAACCCATCTAGACCCTCGCTGGTAATGTTTTACAGAGTCCTGTTCGTGTCGTCCCGTACGTCTCGGTTGGGACATTATGAACGTCTACAGCGATATATATCCTAACGTAAGGCAGGCCAACATTTCGGTTGTAGTATTTTACAACATTCCTGACGTATCGGCCCCTACTTCTCGGTGGGATCATTATATACGTCTATAACGTATCACAACCTAACCTAACCCATCTAGCCCCTCGCTGGTAATGTTTTACAGAATCCCGTTCGTTTCGACCCGTACGTCTCGGTTGGTACATTATATACGTCTACAGCGATATATATCCTAACGTAAGGCAGGCTAACATCTTGGATGCGGTGTTTTACAACAATCCTGGCGTATCGGCCGCTACTTCTCGGTGGGAACATTATATTCGTCTATAACGTAATATAGCCTAACCTAACACATCTAGCCCCTCGCTGGTAATGTTTTACAGAATCCCGTTCGTTTCGTCCCGTACGTCTCGGTTGGGACATTATAAACGTCTACAGCGATATATATCCTAACGTAAGGCAGGCTAACATCTCGGATGTAGTATTTTACAACATTCTTGGCGTATCGGCCCCTACTTCTCGGTGGGAACATTATATTCGTCTATAACGTAACATAACCTAACCTAACCCATGTAGCCCCTCGTTGGTAATGTTTTCAGAATCCCGTTCGTGCCGTCCCGTACGTCTCGGTTTGGACGTTATATACGTCTACAGCGATATATATCCTAACCTAAGGCAGGCTATCATCTCGGATGTAGTATTTTACAACATTCCTGGCGTATCGGCCCCTACTTCTCGGTGGGAACATTATATTCGTCTATAACGTAACATAACCTAACCAAACCCATCTAGCCCCTCGCTGGTAATCTTTTACAGAATCCCGTTCGTTTCGTCCCGTACGTCTCGGTTGGGATATTATATACGTCTACAGAGATATATATCCTAACTTAAGGCAGGCTAAGATCTCGGATTTAGTATTTTCCAACATTCCTGGCGTATCGGCCCCTACTTCTCGGTGGGAACATTATATTCGTCTATAACGTAACATAACCTAACCTAACCCATGTAGCCCCTCGTTGGTAATGTTTTCAGAATCCCGTTCGTGCCGTCCCGTACGTCTCGGTTTGGACGTTATATACGTCTACTGCGATATATATCCTAACCTAAGGCAGGCTATCATCTCGGATGTAGTATTTTACAACATTCCTGGCGTATCGGCCCCTACTTCTCGGTGGGAACATTATATTCGTCTATAACGTAACATAACCTAACCAAACCCATCTAGCCCCTCGCTGGTAATGTTTTACAGAATCCCGTTCGTTTCGTCCCGTACGTCTCGGTTGGGATATTATATACGTCTACAGAGATATATATCCTAACTTAAGGCAGGCTAAGATCTCGGATTTAGTATTTTACAACATTCCTGGCGTATCGGGCTCTACTTCTCGGTGGGAACATTATATACGTCTATTGCGTATCACATCCTAACCTAACCCATCTAGACCCTCGCTGGTAATGTTTTACAGAGTCCTGTTCGTGTCGTCCCGTACGTCTCGGTTGGGACATTATGAACGTCTACAGCGATATATATCCTAACGTAAGGCAGGCCAACATCTCGGTTGTAGTATTTTACAACATTCCTGACGTATCGGCCCCTACTTCTCGGTGGGATCATTATATACGTCTATAACGTATCACAACCTAACCTAACCCATCTAGCCCCTCGCTGGTAATGTTTTACAGAATCCCGTTCGTTTCGACCCGTACGTCTCGGTTGGTACATTATATACGTCTACAGCGATATATATCCTAACGTAAGGCAGGCTAACATCTTGGATGCGGTGTTTTACAACAATCCTGGCGTATCGGCCGCTACTTCTCGGTGGGAACATTATATTCGTCTATAACGTAATATAGCCTAACCTAACACATCTAGCCCCTCGCTGGTAATGTTTTACAGAATCCCGTTCGTTTCGTCCCGTACGTCTCGGTTGGGACATTATAAACGTCTACAGCGATATATATCCTAACGTAAGGCAGGCTAACATCTCGGATGTAGTATTTTACAACATTCTTGGCGTATCGGCCCCTACTTCTCGGTGGGAACATTATATTCGTCTATAACGTAACATAACCTAACCTAACCCATGTAGCCCCTCGTTGGTAATGTTTTCAGAATCCCGTTCGTGCCGTCCCGTACGTCTCGGTTTGGACGTTATATACGTCTACAGCGATATATATCCTAACCTAAGGCAGGCTATCATCTCGGATGTAGTATTTTACAACATTCCTGGCGTATCGGCCCCTACTTCTCGGTGGGAACATTATATTCGTCTATAACGTAACATAACCTAATCAAACCCATCTAGCCCCTCGCTGGTAATCTTTTACAGAATCCCGTTCGTTTCGTCCCGTACGTCTCGGTTGGGATATTATATACGTCTACAGAGATATATATCCTAACTTAAGGCAGGCTAAGATCTCGGATTTAGTATTTTACAACATTCCTGGCGTATCGGCCTCTACTTCTCGGTGGGAACATTATATACGTCTATTGCGTATCACATCCTAACCTAACCCATCTAGACCCTCGCTGGTAATGTTTTACAGAATCCCGTTCGTGCCGTCCCGTACGTCTCGGTTGGGACCTTATATACGTCTACAGCGATATATATCCTAACGTAAGGCAGGCTAACATATCGGATGTAGTGTTTTACAACATTCCTGGCGTATGGGCCTCTACTTCTCGGTGGGAACATTATATTCGTCTATAACGAAATATAACCTAACCTAACACATCTAGCCCCTCGCTGGTAATGTTTTACTAAATGCCGTTCGTGTCGTCCCGTACGGCTCGGTAGGGACATTATATACGTCTATAGCGTTATATATCCTCACCTAAGGCAGGCTATCATCTCGGATGTAGTATTTTACAACATTCCTGGCGTATCGGCCCCTACTTCTCGGTGGGAACATTATATTCGTCTAGAACGTAACATAACCTGACCAAACCCATCTAGCCCCTCGCTGGTAATGTTTTACAGAATCCCGTTCGTGCCGTCCCGTACGTCTCGGTTGGGACGTTATATACGTCTACAGCGATATATATCCTAACGTAAGGCAGGCTAACATATCGGATGTAGTGTTTTACAACATTCCTGGCGTATGGGCCTCTACTTCTCAGTGGGAACATTATATAGGTCTATAACGTAATATAACCTAACCTAACACATCTAGCCCCTCGCTGGTAATGTTTTACAGAATCCCGTTCGTGACGTCCCGTACATCTCGGTTGGAATATTATATACGTCTATAGCGTTATATCTCCTAACCTAAGGCAGGTTATCATCTCGGATGTTGTATTTTACAACATTCCTGGCGTATCGGCCCCTACTTCTCGGTGGGAACATTATATAGGTCTATAACGTAATATAACCTAACCTAACCCATGTAGCCCCTCGTTGGTAATGTTTTCAGAATCCCGTTCGTGCCGTCCCGTACGTCTCGGTTGGGACGTTATATACGTCTACAGCGATATATATCCTAACCTAAGGCAGGCTATCATCTCGGATGTAGTATTTTACAACATTCCTGGCGTATCGGCCGCTACTTCTCGGGGGGAACATTATATTCGTCTATAACGTAACATAACCTAACCAAACCCATCTAGCCGCTCGCTGGTAATGTTTTACAGAATCCCGTTCGTTTCGTCCCGTACGTCTCGGTTGGGATATTATATACGTCTACAGAGATATATATCCTAACTTAAGGCAGGCTATCATCTCGGATGTAGTATTTTACAACATTTCTGGCGTATCGGCCCCTACTTCTCGGTGGGAACATTATATTCGTCTAGAACGTAACATAACCTGACCAAACCGATCTAGCCCCTCGCTGGTAATGTTTTACAGAATCCCGTTCGTGCCGTCCCGTACGTTTCGGTTGGGACGTTATGTACGTCTATAGCGTTATATATCCTAACCTAAGGCAGGCTATCATCTCGGATGTAGTATTTTACAACATTCCTGACGTATCTGCCCCTAATTCTCGGTGGGAACATTATATTCGTCTATAACGTAATATAACCTAACCTAACACATCTAGCCTCTCGCTGGTAATGTTTTACTGAATCCCGTTCGTGTCGTCACCTACGTCTCGGTTGGGACATTATATACATCTATAGCGTTATATATCCTAACTTAAGGCAGGCTATCATCTCTGATGTAGTATTTTACAACATTCCTGGCGTATCGGCCCCTACTTCTCAGTGGGAACATTATATAGATCTATAACGTAATATAACCTAACCTAACACATCTAGCCCCTCGCTGGTAATGTTTTACTGAATCCCGTTCGTGTCGTTCCGTACGTCTCGGTAGGGACATTATATACGTCTATAGCGTTATATATCCTAACCTAAGGCAGGCTAACATCTCGGATGTAGTATTTTACAACATTCCTGGCGTATCGGCCCCTACTTCTCGGTGGGAACATTATATTCGTCTATAACGTAACATAACCTAACCAAACCCATCTAACCCCTCGCTGGTAATGTTTTACAGAATCCCGTTCGTTTCGTCCCGTACGTCTCGGTTGGGACGTTATATACGTCTACAGCGATATATATCCTAACGTAAGGCAGGCTAACATATCGGATGTAGTGTTTTACAACATTCCTGGCGTATGGGCCTCTACTTCTCGGTGGGAACATTATATTCGTCTATAACGAAATATAACCTAACCTAACACATCTAGCCCCTCGCTGGTAATGTTTTACTAAATGCCGTTCGTGTCGTCCCGTACGGCTCGGTAGGGACATTATATACGTCTATAGCGTTATATATCCTAACCTAAGGCAGGCTATCATCTCGGATGTAGTATTTTATAACATTCCTGACGTATCGGCCCCTAATTCTCCGTGGGAACATTATATTCGTCTATAACGTAATATAACCTAACCTAACACATCTAGCCCCTCGCTGGTAATGTTTTACTGAATTCCGTTCGCTTCGTCCCGTACGTCTCGGTTGGGACATTATAAACGTCTACAGCGACGTATATCCTAACGTAAGGCAGGCTAACATCTCGGATGTAGTATTTGCACAACATTCCTGGCGTATTGGCCTCTACATCTCGGTGGGAACATTATATTCGTCTATAACGTATCACAACCTAACCTAACCCATCTAGCCTCTCGCTGGTAATGTTTTACAGAATCCCGTTCCTGTCGTCCCGTACATCTCGGTTGGGATATTATATACGTCTACAGCGTTATATATCCTAACCTAAGGCAGGCTCTCATCTCGGATGTAGTATTTTACAACATTCCTGGCGTATCGGCCCCTACTTCTCGGTGGGAACATTATATTCGCCTATAACGTAACATAACCTAACCAAACCCATCTAGCCCCTCGCTGGTAATGTTTTACAGAATCCCGTTCGTGCCGTCCCGTACGTCTCGGTTGGGACGTTATATACGTCTACAGCGATATATATCCTAACCTAAGTCAGGCTATCATCTCGGATGTAGTATTTTCCAACATTCCTGGCGTATCGGCCCCTACTTCTCGGTGGGAACATTATATTCGTCTATAACGTAACATAACCTAACCTAACCCATGTAGCCCCTCGTTGGTAATGTTTTCAGAATCCCGTTCGTGCCGTCCCGTACGTCTCGGTTTGGACGTTATATACGTCTACAGCGATATATATCCTAACCTAAGGCAGGCTATCATCTCGGATGTAGTATTTTACAACATTCCTGGCGTATCGGCCCCTACTTCTCGGTGGGAACATTATATTCGTCTATAACGTAACATAACCTAACCAAACCCATCTAGCCCCTCGCTGGTAATGTTTTACAGAATCCCGTTCGTTTCGTCCCGTACGTCTCGGTTGGGATATTATATACGTCTACAGAGATATATATCCTAACTTAAGGCAGGCTAAGATCTCGGATTTAGTATTTTACAACATTCCTGGCGTATCGGGCTCTACTTCTCGGTGGGAACATTATATACGTCTATTGCGTATCACATCCTAACCTAACCCATCTAGACCCTCGCTGGTAATGTTTTACAGAGTCCTGTTCGTGTCGTCCCGTACGTCTCGGTTGGGACATTATGAACGTCTACAGCGATATATATCCTAACGTAAGGCAGGCCAACATTTCGGTTGTAGTATTTTACAACATTCCTGACGTATCGGCCCCTACTTCTCGGTGGGATCATTATATACGTCTATAACGTATCACAACCTAACCTAACCCATCTAGCCCCTCGCTGGTAATGTTTTACAGAATCCCGTTCGTTTCGACCCGTACGTCTCGGTTGGTACATTATATACGTCTACAGCGATATATATCCTAACGTAAGGCAGGCTAACATCTTGGATGCGGTGTTTTACAACAATCCTGGCGTATCGGCCGCTACTTCTCGGTGGGAACATTATATTCGTCTATAACGTAATATAGCCTAACCTAACACATCTAGCCCCTCGCTGGTAATGTTTTACAGAATCCCGTTCGTTTCGTCCCGTACGTCTCGGTTGGGACATTATAAACGTCTACAGCGATATATATCCTAACGTAAGGCAGGCTAACATCTCGGATGTAGTATTTTACAACATTCTTGGCGTATCGGCCCCTACTTCTCGGTGGGAACATTATATTCGTCTATAACGTAACATAACCTAACCTAACCCATGTAGCCCCTCGTTGGTAATGTTTTCAGAATCCCGTTCGTGCCGTCCCGTACGTCTCGGTTTGGACGTTATATACGTCTACAGCGATATATATCCTAACCTAAGGCAGGCTATCATCTCGGATGTAGTATTTTACAACATTCCTGGCGTATCGGCCCCTACTTCTCGGTGGGAACATTATATTCGTCTATAACGTAACATAACCTAACCAAACCCATCTAGCCCCTCGCTGGTAATCTTTTACAGAATCCCGTTCGTTTCGTCCCGTACGTCTCGGTTGGGATATTATATACGTCTACAGAGATATATATCCTAACTTAAGGCAGGCTAAGATCTCGGATTTAGTATTTTCCAACATTCCTGGCGTATCGGCCCCTACTTCTCGGTGGGAACATTATATTCGTCTATAACGTAACATAACCTAACCTAACCCATGTAGCCCCTCGTTGGTAATGTTTTCAGAATCCCGTTCGTGCCGTCCCGTACGTCTCGGTTTGGACGTTATATACGTCTACTGCGATATATATCCTAACCTAAGGCAGGCTATCATCTCGGATGTAGTATTTTACAACATTCCTGGCGTATCGGCCCCTACTTCTCGGTGGGAACATTATATTCGTCTATAACGTAACATAACCTAACCAAACCCATCTAGCCCCTCGCTGGTAATGTTTTACAGAATCCCGTTCGTTTCGTCCCGTACGTCTCGGTTGGGATATTATATACGTCTACAGAGATATATATCCTAACTTAAGGCAGGCTAAGATCTCGGATTTAGTATTTTACAACATTCCTGGCGTATCGGGCTCTACTTCTCGGTGGGAACATTATATACGTCTATTGCGTATCACATCCTAACCTAACCCATCTAGACCCTCGCTGGTAATGTTTTACAGAGTCCTGTTCGTGTCGTCCCGTACGTCTCGGTTGGGACATTATGAACGTCTACAGCGATATATATCCTAACGTAAGGCAGGCCAACATCTCGGTTGTAGTATTTTACAACATTCCTGACGTATCGGCCCCTACTTCTCGGTGGGATCATTATATACGTCTATAACGTATCACAACCTAACCTAACCCATCTAGCCCCTCGCTGGTAATGTTTTACAGAATCCCGTTCGTTTCGACCCGTACGTCTCGGTTGGTACATTATATACGTCTACAGCGATATATATCCTAACGTAAGGCAGGCTAACATCTTGGATGCGGTGTTTTACAACAATCCTGGCGTATCGGCCGCTACTTCTCGGTGGGAACATTATATTCGTCTATAACGTAATATAGCCTAACCTAACACATCTAGCCCCTCGCTGGTAATGTTTTACAGAATCCCGTTCGTTTCGTCCCGTACGTCTCGGTTGGGACATTATAAACGTCTACAGCGATATATATCCTAACGTAAGGCAGGCTAACATCTCGGATGTAGTATTTTACAACATTCTTGGCGTATCGGCCCCTACTTCTCGGTGGGAACATTATATTCGTCTATAACGTAACATAACCTAACCTAACCCATGTAGCCCCTCGTTGGTAATGTTTTCAGAATCCCGTTCGTGCCGTCCCGTACGTCTCGGTTTGGACGTTATATACGTCTACAGCGATATATATCCTAACCTAAGGCAGGCTATCATCTCGGATGTAGTATTTTACAACATTCCTGGCGTATCGGCCCCTACTTCTCGGTGGGAACATTATATTCGTCTATAACGTAACATAACCTAATCAAACCCATCTAGCCCCTCGCTGGTAATCTTTTACAGAATCCCGTTCGTTTCGTCCCGTACGTCTCGGTTGGGATATTATATACGTCTACAGAGATATATATCCTAACTTAAGGCAGGCTAAGATCTCGGATTTAGTATTTTACAACATTCCTGGCGTATCGGCCTCTACTTCTCGGTGGGAACATTATATACGTCTATTGCGTATCACATCCTAACCTAACCCATCTAGACCCTCGCTGGTAATGTTTTACAGAATCCCGTTCGTGCCGTCCCGTACGTCTCGGTTGGGACCTTATATACGTCTACAGCGATATATATCCTAACGTAAGGCAGGCTAACATATCGGATGTAGTGTTTTACAACATTCCTGGCGTATGGGCCTCTACTTCTCGGTGGGAACATTATATTCGTCTATAACGAAATATAACCTAACCTAACACATCTAGCCCCTCGCTGGTAATGTTTTACTAAATGCCGTTCGTGTCGTCCCGTACGGCTCGGTAGGGACATTATATACGTCTATAGCGTTATATATCCTCACCTAAGGCAGGCTATCATCTCGGATGTAGTATTTTACAACATTCCTGGCGTATCGGCCCCTACTTCTCGGTGGGAACATTATATTCGTCTAGAACGTAACATAACCTGACCAAACCCATCTAGCCCCTCGCTGGTAATGTTTTACAGAATCCCGTTCGTGCCGTCCCGTACGTCTCGGTTGGGACGTTATATACGTCTACAGCGATATATATCCTAACGTAAGGCAGGCTAACATATCGGATGTAGTGTTTTACAACATTCCTGGCGTATGGGCCTCTACTTCTCAGTGGGAACATTATATAGGTCTATAACGTAATATAACCTAACCTAACACATCTAGCCCCTCGCTGGTAATGTTTTACAGAATCCCGTTCGTGACGTCCCGTACATCTCGGTTGGAATATTATATACGTCTATAGCGTTATATCTCCTAACCTAAGGCAGGTTATCATCTCGGATGTTGTATTTTACAACATTCCTGGCGTATCGGCCCCTACTTCTCGGTGGGAACATTATATAGGTCTATAACGTAATATAACCTAACCTAACCCATGTAGCCCCTCGTTGGTAATGTTTTCAGAATCCCGTTCGTGCCGTCCCGTACGTCTCGGTTGGGACGTTATATACGTCTACAGCGATATATATCCTAACCTAAGGCAGGCTATCATCTCGGATGTAGTATTTTACAACATTCCTGGCGTATCGGCCGCTACTTCTCGGGGGGAACATTATATTCGTCTATAACGTAACATAACCTAACCAAACCCATCTAGCCCCTCGCTGGTAATGTTTTACAGAATCCCGTTCGTTTCGTCCCGTACGTCTCGGTTGGGATATTATATACGTCTACAGAGATATATATCCTAACTTAAGGCAGGCTATCATCTCGGATGTAGTATTTTACAACATTTCTGGCGTATCGGCCCCTACTTCTCGGTGGGAACATTATATTCGTCTAGAACGTAACATAACCTGACCAAACCGATCTAGCCCCTCGCTGGTAATGTTTTACAGAATCCCGTTCGTGCCGTCCCGTACGTTTCGGTTGGGACGTTATGTACGTCTATAGCGTTATATATCCTAACCTAAGGCAGGCTATCATCTCGGATGTAGTATTTTACAACATTCCTGACGTATCTGCCCCTAATTCTCGGTGGGAACATTATATTCGTCTATAACGTAATATAACCTAACCTAACACATCTAGCCTCTCGCTGGTAATGTTTTACTGAATCCCGTTCGTGTCGTCACCTACGTCTCGGTTGGGACATTATATACATCTATAGCGTTATATATCCTAACTTAAGGCAGGCTATCATCTCTGATGTAGTATTTTACAACATTCCTGGCGTATCGGCCCCTACTTCTCAGTGGGAACATTATATAGATCTATAACGTAATATAACCTAACCTAACACATCTAGCCCCTCGCTGGTAATGTTTTACTGAATCCCGTTCGTGTCGTTCCGTACGTCTCGGTAGGGACATTATATACGTCTATAGCGTTATATATCCTAACCTAAGGCAGGCTAACATCTCGGATGTAGTATTTTACAACATTCCTGGCGTATCGGCCCCTACTTCTCGGTGGGAACATTATATTCGTCTATAACGTAACATAACCTAACCAAACCCATCTAACCCCTCGCTGGTAATGTTTTACAGAATCCCGTTCGTTTCGTCCCGTACGTCTCGGTTGGGATATTATATACGTCTACAGAGATATATATCCTAACTTAAGGCAGGCTAAGATCTCGGATTTAGTATCTTACAACATTCCTGGCGTATCGGCCTCTACTTCTCGGTGGGAACATTATATACGTCTATTGCGTATCACATCCTAACCTAACCCATCTAGACCCTCGCTGGTAATGTTTTACAGAGTCCCATTCGTGTCGTCCCGTACGTCTCGGTTGGGACATTATGAACGTCTACAGCGATATATATCCTAACGTAAGGCAGGCCAACATCTCGGTTGTAGTATTTTACAACATTCCTGACGTATCGGCCCCTACTTCTCGGTGGGATCATTATATACGTCTATAACGTATCACAACCTAACCTAATCCATCTAGCCCCTCGCTGGTAATGTTTTACAGAATCCCGTTCGTGCCGTCCCGTACGTCTCGGTTGGGACGTTATATACGTCTATAGCGATATATATCCTAACCTAAGTCAGGCTATCATCTCGGATGTAGTATTTTCCAACATTCCTGGCGTATCGGCCCCTACTTCTCGGTGGGAACATTATATTCGTCTATAACGTAACATAACCTAACCTAACCCATGTAGCCCCTCGTTGGTAATGTTTTCAGAATCCCGTTCGTGCCGTCCCGTACGTCTCGGTTTGGACGTTATATACGTCTACAGCGATATATATCCTAACCTAAGGCAGGCTATCATCTCGGATGTAGTATTTTACAACATTCCTGGCGTATCGGCCGCTACTTCTCGGGGGGAACATTATATTCGTCTATAACGTAACATAACCTGACCAAACCGATCTAGCCCCTCGCTGGTAATGTTTTACAGAATCCCGTTCGTGTCGTCCCGTACGTTTCGGTTGGGACATTATAAACTTCTACAGCGATATATATCCTAACCTAAGGCAGGCTATCATCTCGGATGTAGTATTTTACAACATTTCTGGCGTATCGGCCCCTACTTCTCGGTGGGAACATTATATTCGTCTAGAACGTAACATAACCTGACCAAACCGATCTAGCCCCTCGCTGGTAATGTTTTACAGAATCCCGTTCGTGCCGTCCCGTACGTTTCGGTTGGGACGTTATGTACGTCTACAGCGATATATATCCTAACGTAAGGCAGGCTAACATATCGGATGTAGTGTTTTACAACATTCCTGGCGTATGGGCCTCTACTTCTCGGTGGGAACATTATATTCGTCTATAACGAAATATAACCTAACCTAACACATCTAGCCCCTCGCTGGTAATGTTTTACTAAATGCCGTTCGTGTCGTCCCGTACGGCTCGGTAGGGACATTATATACGTCTATAGCGTTATATATCCTAACCTAAGGCAGGCTATCATCTCGGATGTAGTATTTTACAACATTCCTGACGTATCGGCCCCTAATTCTCGGTGGGAACATTATATTCGTCTATAACGTAATATAACCTAACCTAACACATCTAGCCTCTCGCTGGTAATGTTTTACTGAATCCCGTTCGTGTCGTCACCTACGTCTCGGTTGGGACATTATATACATCTATAGCGTTATATATCCTAACTTAAGGCAGGCTATCATCTCTGATGTAGTATTTTACAACATTCCTGGCGTATCGGCCCCTACTTCTCAGTGGGAACATTATATAGATCTATAACGTAATATAACCTAACCTAACACATCTAGCCCCTCGCTGGTAATGTTTTACTGAATCCCGTTCGTGTCGTTCCGTACGTCACGGTAGGGACATTATATACGTCTATAGCGTTATATATCCTAACCTAAGGCAGGCTAACATCTCGGATGTAGTATTTTACAACATTCCTGGCGTATCGGCCCCTACTTCGCGGTGGGATCATTATATTCGTCTATAACGTAACATAACCTAACCTAACACATCTAGCCCCTCGCTGGTAATGTTTTACAGAATCCCGTTCGTTTCGACCCGTACGTCTCGATTTGGACGTTATATACGTCTACAGCGATATATATCCTAACCTAAGGCAGGCTATCATCTCGGATGTAGTATTTTACAACATTCCTGGCGTATCGGCCCCTACTTCTCGGTGGGAACATTATATTCGTCTATAACGTAACATAACCTAACCAAACCCATCTAGCCCCTCGCTGTTAATCTTTTACAGAATCCCGTTCGTTTCGTCCCGTACGTCTCGGTTGGGATATTATATACGTCTACAGAGATATATATCCTAACTTAAGGCAGGCTAAGATCTCGGATTTAGTATTTTACAACATTCCTGGCGTATCGGCCCCTACTTCTCGGTGGGAACATTATATTCGTCTATAACGTAACATAACCTAACCAAACCCATCTAGCCCCTCGCTGGTAATCTTTTACAGAATCCCGCTCGTTTCGTCCCGTACGTTTCGGTTGGGACGTTATGTACGTCTACAGCGATATATATCCTAACCTAAGTCAGGCTATCATCTCGGATGTAGTATTTTCCAACATTCCTGGCGTATCGGCGCCTACTTCTCGGTGGGAACATTATATTCGTCTATAACGTAATATAACCTAACCTAACACATCTAGGCCCTGGCTGGTAATGATTTACAGAATCCCGTTCGTGTCGTCCCGTACGTCTCGGTTGGAATATTATATACGTCTATAGCGTTATATATCCTAACCTAAGGCAGGCTATCATCTGGGATGTAGTATTTTACAACATTCCTGACGTATCGGCCCCTACTTCTCGGTGGGAACATTATATAGGTCTATAACGCAATATAACCTAACCTAACGCATCTAGCCCCTCGCTGGTAATGTTTTACAGAATCCCGTTCGTGTCGTCCCGTACGTTTCGGTTGGGACATTATAAACTTCTACAGCGATGTATATCCTAACCTAAGGCAGGCTATCATCTCGGATGTAGTATTTTACAGCATTCCTGGCGTATCGGCCCCTACTTCTCAGTGGGAACATTATATAGATCTATAACGTAATATAACCTAACCTAACACATCTAGCCCCTCGCTGGTAATGTTTTACAGAATCCCGTTCGTGCCGTCCCGTACGTCTCGGTTGGGACGTTATATACGTCTACAGCGATATATATCCTAACCTAAGGCAGGCTATCATCTCGGATGTAGTATTTTGCAACATTCCAGACGTATCGGCCCCTACTTCTCGGTGGGAACATTATATTCGTCTATAACGTAACATAACCTAACATAACCCATCTAGCCCCTCGCTGGTAATGTTTTACAGAATCCTGTTCGTTTCGTCCCGTACGTCTTGGCTGGGACATTATAAACGTCTACAGCGATATATATCCTAACGTAAGGCAGGCTAACATCTCGGATGTAGTATTTTACAACATTCCTGGCGTATCGGCCCCTACTTCTCCGTGGGAACATTATATTCGTCTATAACGTAATATAACCTAACCTAACACATCTAGCCCCTCGCTGGTAATGTTTTACTGAATCCCGTTCGTGTCGTTCCGTACGTCTCGGTAGGGACATTATATACGTCTATAGCGTTATATATCCTAACCTAAGGCAGGCTAACATCTCGGATGTAGTATTTTACAACATTCCTGGCGTATCGGCCCCTACTTCGCGGTGGGATCATTATATTCGTCTATAACGTAACATAACCTAACCTAACACATCTAGCCCCTCGCTGGTAATGTTTTACAGAATCCCGTTCGTTTCGACCCGTACGTCTCGGTTGGTACATTATATACGTCTACAGCGATATATATCCTAACGTAAGGCAGGCTAACATCTTGGATGCGGTGTTTTACAACAATCCTGGCGTATCGGCCGCTACTTCTCGGTGGGAACATTATATTCGTCTATAACGTAATATAGCCTAACCTAACACATCTAGCCCCTCGCTGGTAATGTTTTACAGAATTCCGTTCGTTTCGTCCCGTACGTCTCGGTTGGGACATTATAAACGTCTACAGCGATATATATCCTAACGTAAGGCAGGCTAACATCTCGGATGTAGTATTTTACAACATTCTTGGCGTATCGGCCCCTACTTCTCGGTGGGAACATTATATTCGTCTATAACGTAACATAACCTAACCTAACCCATGTAGCCCCTCGTTGGTAATGTTTTCAGAATCCCGTTCGTGCCGTCCCGTACGTCTCGGTTTGGACGTTATATACGTCTACAGCGATATATATCCTAACCTAAGGCAGGCTATCATCTCGGATGTAGTATTTTACAACATTCCTGGCGTATCGGCCCCTACTTCGCGGTGGGATCATTATATTCGTCTATAACGTAACATAACCTAACCAAACCCATTTAGCCCCTCGCTGTTAATCTTTTACAGAATCCCGTTCGTTTCGTCCCGTACGTCTCGGTTGGGATATTATATACGTCTACAGAGATATATATCCTAACTTAAGGCAGGCTAAGATCTCGGATTTAGTATTTTACAACATTCCTGGCGTATCGGCCCCTACTTCTCGGTGGGAACATTATATTCGTCTATAACGTAACATAACCTAACCAAACCCATCTAGCCCCTCGCTGGTAATCTTTTACAGAATCCCGCTCGTTTCGTCCCGTACGTCTCGGTTGGGATATTATATACGTCTACAGAGATATATATCCTAACTTAAGGCAGGTTAAGATCTCGGATTTAGTATTTTACAACATTCCTGGCGTATCGGCCTCTACTTCTCGGTAGGAACATTATATACGTCTATTGCGTATCACATCCTAACCTAACCCATCTAGACCCTCGCTGGTAATGTTTTACAGAGTCCCGTTCGTGTCGTCCCGTACGTCTCGGTTGGGACATTATGAACGTCTACAGCGATATATATCCTAACGTAAGGCAGGCCAACATCTCGGTTGTAGTATTTTACAACATTCCTGACGTATCGGCCCCTACTTCTCGGTGGGAACATTATATAGGTCTATAACGTAATATAACCTAACCTAACACATCTAGCCCCTCGCTGGTAATGTTTTACAGAATCCCGTTCGTGTCGTCCCGTACGTTTCGGTTGGGACATTATAAACTTCTACAGCGATATATATCCTAACCTAAGTCAGGCTATCATCTCGGATGTAGTATTTTCCAACATTCCTAGCGTATCGGCCCCTACTTCTCGGTGGGAACATTATATTCGTCTATAACGAAATATAACCTAACCTAACACATCTAGCCCCTCGCTGGTAATGTTTTACTAAATGCCGTTCGTGTCGTCCCGTACGTCTCGGTTGGGACGTTATATACGTCTACAGCGATATATATCCTAACCTAAGGCAGGCTATCATCTCGGATGTAGTATTTTGCAACATTCCAGACGTATCGGCCCCTACTTCTCGGTGGGAACATTATATTCGTCTATAACGTAACATAACCTAACATAACCCATCTAGCCCCTCGCTGGTAATGTTTTACAGAATCCTGTTCGTTTCGTCCCGTACGTCTTGGCTGGGACATTATAAACGTCTACAGCGATATATATCCTAACGTAAGGCAGGCTAACATCTCGGATGTAGTATTTTACAACATTCCTGGCGTATCGGCCCCTACTTCTCCGTGGGAACATTATATTCGTCTATAACGTAATATAACCTAACCTAACACATCTAGCCCCTCGCTGGTAATGTTTTACTGAATCCCGTTCGTGTCGTTCCGTACGTCTCGGTAGGGACATTATATACGTCTATAGCGTTATATATCCTAACCTAAGGCAGGCTAACATCTCGGATGTAGTATTTTACAACATTCCTGGCGTATCGGCCCCTACTTCGCGGTGGGATCATTATATTCGTCTATAACGTAACATAACCTAACCTAACACATCTAGCCCCTCGCTGGTAATGTTTTACAGAATCCCGTTCGTTTCGACCCGTACGTCTCGGTTGGTACATTATATACGTCTACAGCGATATATATCCTAACGTAAGGCAGGCTAACATCTTGGATGCGGTGTTTTACAACAATCCTGGCGTATCGGCCGCTACTTCTCGGTGGGAACATTATATTCGTCTATAACGTAATATAGCCTAACCTAACACATCTAGCCCCTCGCTGGTAATGTTTTACAGAATCCCGTTCGTTTTGTCCCGTACGTCTCGGTTGGGACATTATAAACGTCTACAGCGATATATATCCTAACGTAAGGCAGGCTAACATCTCGGATGTAGTATTTTACAACATTCTTGGCGTATCGGCCCCTACTTCTCGGTGGGAACATTATATTCGTCTATAACGTAACATAACCTAACCTAACCCATGTAGCCCCTCGTTGGTAATGTTTTCAGAATCCCGTTCGTGCCGTCCCGTACGTCTCGGTTTGGACGTTATATACGTCTACAGCGATATATATCCTAACCTAAGGCAGGCTATCATCTCGGATGTAGTATTTTACAACATTCCTGGCGTATCGGCCCCTACTTCTCGGTGGGAACATTATATTCGTCTATAACGTAACATAACCTAACCAAACCCATCTAGCCCCTCGCTGGTAATCTTTTACAGAATCCCGTTCGTTTCGTCCCGTACGTCTCGGTTGGGATATTATATACGTCTACAGAGATATATATCCTAACTTAAGGCAGGCTAAGATCTCGGATTTAGTATTTTACAACATTCCTGGCGTATCGGCCTCTACTTCTCGGTGGGAACATTATATACGTCTATTGCGTATCACATCCTAACCTAACCCATCTAGACCCTCGCTGGTAATGTTTTACAGAATCCCGTTCGTGCCGTCCCGTACGTCTCGGTAGGGACCTTATATACGTCTACAGCGATATATATCCTAACGTAAGGCAGGCTAACATATCGGATGTAGTGTTTTACAACATTCCTGGCGTATGGGCCTCTACTTCTCGGTGGGAACATTATATTCGTCTATAACGAAATATAACCTAACCTAACACATCTAGCCCCTCGCTGGTAATGTTTTACTAAATGCCGTTCGTGTCGTCCCGTACGGCTCGGTAGGGACATTATATACGTCTATAGCGTTATATATCCTCACCTAAGGCAGGCTATCATCTCGGATGTAGTATTTTACAACATTCCTGGCGTATCGGCCCCTACTTCTCGGTGGGAACATTATATTCGTCTAGAACGTAACATAACCTGACCAAACCCATCTAGCCCATCGCTGGTAATGTTTTACAGAATCCCGTTCGTGCCGTCCCGTACGTCTCGGTTGGGACGTTATATACGTCTACAGCGATATATATCCTAACGTAAGGCAGGCTAACATATCGGATGTAGTGTTTTACAACATTCCTGGCGTATGGGCCTCTACTTCTCAGTGGGAACATTATATAGGTCTATAACGTAATATAACCTAACCTAACACATCTAGCCCCTCGCTGGTAATGTTTTACAGAATCCCGTTCGTGTCGTCCCGTACGTCTCGGTTGGAATATTATATACGTCTATAGCGTTATATATCCTAACCTAAGGCAGGCTATCATCTGGGATGTAGTATTTTACAACATTCCTGACGTATCGGCCCCTACTTCTCGGTGGGAACATTATATAGGTCTATAACGCAATATAACCTAACCTAACGCATCTAGCCCCTCGCTGGTAATGTTTTACAGAATCCCGTTCGTGTCGTCCCGTACGTTTCGGTTGGGACATTATAAACTTCTACAGCGATATATATCCTAACCTAAGGCAGGCTATCATCTCGGATGTAGTATTTTACAACATTTCTGGCGTATCGGCCCCTACTTCTCGGTGGGAACATTATATTCGTCTAGAACGTAACATAACCTGACCAAACCGATCTAGCCCCTCGCTGGTAATGTTTTACAGAATCCCGTTCGTGCCGTCCCGTACGTTTCGGTTGGGACGTTATGTACGTCTATAGCGTTATATATCCTAACCTAAGGCAGGCTATCATCTCGGATGTAGTATTTTACAACATTCCTGACGTATCGGCCCCTAATTCTCGGTGGGAACATTATATTCGTCTATAACGTAATATAACCTAACCTAACACATCTAGCCTCTCGCTGGTAATGTTTTACTGAATCCCGTTCGTGTCGTCACCTACGTCTCGGTTGGGACATTATATACATCTATAGCGTTATATATCCTAACTTAAGGCAGGCTATCATCTCTGATGTAGTATTTTACAACATTCCTGGCGTATCGGCCCCTACTTCTCAGTGGGAACATTATATAGATCTATAACGTAATATAACCTAACCTAACACATCTAGCCCCTCGCTGGTAATGTTTTACTGAATCCCGTTCGTGTCGTTCCGTACGTCTCGGTAGGGACATTATATACGTCTATAGCGTTATATATCCTAACCTAAGGCAGGCTAACATCTCGGATGTAGTATTTTACAACATTCCTGGCGTATCGGCCCCTACTTCGCGGTGGGATCATTATATTCGTCTATAACGTAACATAACCTAACCTAACACATCTAGCCCCTCGCTGGTAATGTTTTACAGAATCCCGTTCGTTTCGACCCGTACGTCTCGGTTGGTACATTATATACGTCTACAGCGATATATATCCTAACGTAAGGCAGGCTAACATCTTGGATGCGGTGTTTTACAACAATCCTGGCGTATCGGCCGCTACTTCTCGGTGGGAACATTATATTCGTCTATAACGTAATATAGCCTAACCTAACACATCTAGCCCCTCGCTGGTAATGTTTTACAGAATCCCGTTCGTTTCGTCCCGTACGTCTCGGTTGGGACATTATAAACGTCTACAGCGATATATATCCTAACGTAAGGCAGGCTAACATCTCGGATGTAGTATTTTACAACATTCTTGGCGTATCGGCCCCTACTTCTCGGTGGGAACATTATATTCGTCTATAACGTAACATAACCTAACCTAACCCATGTAGCCCCTCGTTGGTAATGTTTTCAGAATCCCGTTCGTGCCGTCCCGTACGTCTCGGTTTGGACGTTATATACGTCTACAGCGATATATATCCTAACCTAAGGCAGGCTATCATCTCGGATGTAGTATTTTACAACATTCCTGGCGTATCGGCCCCTACTTCGCGGTGGGATCATTATATTCGTCTATAACGTAACATAACCTAACCAAACCCATTTAGCCCCTCGCTGTTAATCTTTTACAGAATCCCGTTCGTTTCGTCCCGTACGTCTCGGTTGGGATATTATATACGTCTACAGAGATATATATCCTAACTTAAGGCAGGCTAAGATCTCGGATTTAGTATTTTACAACATTCCTGGCGTATCGGCCCCTACTTCTCGGTGGGAACATTATATTCGTCTATAACGTAACATAACCTAACCAAACCCATCTAGCCCCTCGCTGGTAATCTTTTACAGAATCCCGCTCGTTTCGTCCCGTACGTCTCGGTTGGGATATTATATACGTCTACAGAGATATATATCCTAACTTAAGGCAGGTTAAGATCTCGGATTTAGTATTTTACAACATTCCTTGCGTATCGGCCTCTACTTCTCGGTAGGAACATTATATACGTCTATTGCGTATCACATCCTAACCTAACCCATCTAGACCCTCGCTGGTAATGTTTTACAGAGTCCCGTTCGTGTCGTCCCGTACGTCTCGGTTGGGACATTATGAACGTCTACAGCGATATATATCCTAACGTAAGGCAGGCCAACCTCTCGGTTGTAGTATTTTACAACATTCCTGACGTATCGGCCCCTACTTCTCGGTGGGAACATTATATAGGTCTATAACGTAATATAACCTAACCTAACACATCTAGCCCCTCGCTGGTAATGTTTTACAGAATCCCGTTCGTGTCGTCCCGTACGTTTCGGTTGGGACATTATAAACTTCTACAGCGATATATATCCTAACCTAAGTCAGGCTATCATCTCGGATGTAGTATTTTCCAACATTCCTAGCGTATCGGCCCCTACTTCTCGGTGGGAACATTATATTCGTCTATAACGAAATATAACCTAACCTAACACATCTAGCCCCTCGCTGGTAATGTTTTACTAAATGCCGTTCGTGTCGTCCCGTACGTCTCGGTTGGGACGTTATATACGTCTACAGCGATATATATCCTAACCTAAGGCAGGCTATCATCTCGGATGTAGTATTTTGCAACATTCCAGACGTATCGGCCCCTACTTCTCGGTGGGAACATTATATTCGTCTATAACGTAACATAACCTAACATAACCCATCTAGCCCCTCGCTGGTAATGTTTTACAGAATCCTGTTCGTTTCGTCCCGTACGTCTTGGCTGGGACATTATAAACGTCTACAGCGATATATATCCTAACGTAAGGCAGGCTAACATCTCGGATGTAGTATTTTACAACATTCCTGGCGTATCGGCCCCTACTTCTCCGTGGGAACATTATATTCGTCTATAACGTAATATAACCTAACCTAACACATCTAGCCCCTCGCTGGTAATGTTTTACTGAATCCCGTTCGTGTCGTTCCGTACGTCTCGGTAGGGACATTATATACGTCTATAGCGTTATATATCCTAACCTAAGGCAGGCTAACATCTCGGATGTAGTATTTTACAACATTCCTGGCGTATCGGCCCCTACTTCGCGGTGGGATCATTATATTCGTCTATAACGTAACATAACCTAACCTAACACATCTAGCCCCTCGCTGGTAATGTTTTACAGAATCCCGTTCGTTTCGACCCGTACGTCTCGGTTGGTACATTATATACGTCTACAGCGATATATATCCTAACGTAAGGCAGGCTAACATCTTGGATGCGGTGTTTTACAACAATCCTGGCGTATCGGCCGCTACTTCTCGGTGGGAACATTATATTCGTCTATAACGTAATATAGCCTAACCTAACACATCTAGCCCCTCGCTGGTAATGTTTTACAGAATCCCGTTCGTTTTGTCCCGTACGTCTCGGTTGGGACATTATAAACGTCTACAGCGATATATATCCTAACGTAAGGCAGGCTAACATCTCGGATGTAGTATTTTACAACATTCTTGGCGTATCGGCCCCTACTTCTCGGTGGGAACATTATATTCGTCTATAACGTAACATAACCTAACCTAACCCATGTAGCCCCTCGTTGGTAATGTTTTCAGAATCCCGTTCGTGCCGTCCCGTACGTCTCGGTTTGGACGTTATATACGTCTACAGCGATATATATCCTAACCTAAGGCAGGCTATCATCTCGGATGTAGTATTTTACAACATTCCTGGCGTATCGGCCCCTACTTCTCGGTGGGAACATTATATTCGTCTATAACGTAACATAACCTAACCAAACCCATCTAGCCCCTCGCTGGTAATCTTTTACAGAATCCCGTTCGTTTCGTCCCGTACGTCTCGGTTGGGATATTATATACGTCTACAGAGATATATATCCTAACTTAAGGCAGGCTAAGATCTCGGATTTAGTATTTTACAACATTCCTGGCGTATCGGCCTCTACTTCTCGGTGGGAACATTATATACGTCTATTGCGTATCACATCCTAACCTAACCCATCTAGACCCTCGCTGGTAATGTTTTACAGAATCCCGTTCGTGCCGTCCCGTACGTCTCGGTTGGGACCTTATATACGTCTACAGCGATATATATCCTAACGTAAGGCAGGCTAACATATCGGATGTAGTGTTTTACAACATTCCTGGCGTATGGGCCTCTACTTCTCGGTGGGAACATTATATTCGTCTATAACGAAATATAACCTAACCTAACACATCTAGCCCCTCGCTGGTAATGTTTTACTAAATGCCGTTCGTGTCGTCCCGTACGGCTCGGTAGGGACATTATATACGTCTATAGCGTTATATATCCTCACCTAAGGCAGGCTATCATCTCGGATGTAGTATTTTACAACATTCCTGGCGTATCGGCCCCTACTTCTCGGTGGGAACATTATATTCGTCTAGAACGTAACATAACCTGACCAAACCCATCTAGCCCCTCGCTGGTAATGTTTTACAGAATCCCGTTCGTGCCGTCCCGTACGTCTCGGTTGGGACGTTATATACGTCTACAGCGATATATATCCTAACGTAAGGCAGGCTAACATATCGGATGTAGTGTTTTACAACATTCCTGGCGTATGGGCCTCTACTTCTCAGTGGGAACATTATATAGGTCTATAACGTAATATAACCTAACCTAACACATCTAGCCCCTCGCTGGTAATGTTTTACAGAATCCCGTTCGTGACGTCCCGTACATCTCGGTTGGAATATTATATACGTCTATAGCGTTATATCTCCTAACCTAAGGCAGGTTATCATCTCGGATGTAGTATTTTACAACATTCCTGGCGTATCGGCCCCTACTTCTCGGTGGGAACATTATATAGGTCTATAACGTAATATAACCTAACCTAACCCATGTAGCCCCTCGTTGGTAATGTTTTCAGAATCCCGTTCGTGCCGTCCCGTACGTCTCGGTTGGGACGTTATATACGTCTACAGCGATATATATCCTAACCTAAGGCAGGCTATCATCTCGGATGTAGTATTTTACAACATTCCTGGCGTATCGGCCGCTACTTCTCGGGGGGAACATTATATTCGTCTATAACGTAACATAACCTAACCAAACCCATCTAGACCCTCGCTGGTAATGTTTTACAGAATCCCGTTCGTTTCGTCCCGTACGTCTCGGTTGGAATATTATATACGTCTACAGAGATATATATCCTAACTTAAGGCAGGCTAAGATCTCGGATTTAGTATTTTACAACATTCCTGGCGTATCGGCCTCTACTTCTCGGTGGGAACATTATATACGTCTATTGCGTATCACATCCTAACCTAACCCATCTAGACCCTCGCTGGTAATGTTTTACAGAGTCCCGTTCGTGTCGTCCCGTACGTCTCGGTTGGGACATTATGAACGTCTACAGCGATATATATCCTAACGTAAGGCAGGCCAACATCTCGGTTGTAGTATTTTACTACATTCCTGACGTATCGGCCCCTACTTCTCGGTGGGATCATTATATTCGTCTATAACGTAATATAACCTAACCTAACACATCTAGGCCCTGGCTGGTAATGATTTACAGAATCCCGTTCGTGTCGTCCCGTACGTCTCGGTTGGAATATTATATACGTCTATAGCGTTATATATCCTAACCTAAGGCAGGCTATCATCTGGGATGTAGTATTTTACAACATTCCTGACGTATCGGCCCCTACTTCTCGGTGGGAACATTATATAGGTCTATAACGCAATATAACCTAACCTAACGCATCTAGCCCCTCGCTGGTAATGTTTTACAGAATCCCGTTCGTGTCGTCCCGTACGTTTCGGTTGGGACATTATAAACTTCTACAGCGATATATATCCTAACCTAAGGCAGGCTATCATCTCGGATGTAGTATTTTACAACATTTCTGGCGTATCGGCCCCTACTTCTCGGTGGGAACATTATATTCGTCTAGAACGTAACATAACCTGACCAAACCGATCTAGCCCCTCGCTGGTAATGTTTTACAGAATCCCGTTCGTGCCGTCCCGTACGTTTCGGTTGGGACGTTATGTACGTCTATAGCGTTATATATCCTAACCTAAGGCAGGCTATCATCTCGGATGTAGTATTTTACAACATTCCTGACGTATCGGCCCCTAATTCTCGGTGGGAACATTATATTCGTCTATAACGTAATATAACCTAACCTAACACATCTAGCCTCTCGCTGGTAATGTTTTACTGAATCCCGTTCGTGTCGTCACCTACGTCTCGGTTGGGACATTATATACATCTATAGCGTTATATATCCTAACTTAAGGCAGGCTATCATCTCTGATGTAGTATTTTACAACATTCCTGGCGTATCGGCCCCTACTTCTCAGTGGGAACATTATATAGATCTATAACGTAATATAACCTAACCTAACACATCTAGCCCCTCGCTGGTAATGTTTTACTGAATCCCGTTCGTGTCGTTCCGTACGTCTCGGTAGGGACATTATATACGTCTATAGCGTTATATATCCTAACCTAAGGCAGGCTAACATCTCGGATGTAGTATTTTACAACATTCCTGGCGTATCGGCCCCTACTTCGCGGTGGGATCATTATATTCGTCTATAACGTAATACAACCTAACCTAACACATCTAGCCCCTCGCTGGTAATGTGTTACTGAATCCCGTTCGTGTCGTCCCGTACGTCTCGGTAGGGACATTATATACGTCTATAGCGCTATATATCCTAACCTAAGGCAGGCTATCATCTCGGATGTAGTATTTTACAACATTCCTGGCGTATCGGCCGCTACTTCTCGGGGGGAACATTATATTCGTCTATAACGTAACATAACCTAACCAAACCCATCTAGCCCCTCGCTGGTAATGTTTTACAGAATCCCGTTCGTTTCGTCCCGTACGTCTCGGTTGGGATATTATATACGTCTACAGAGATATATATCCTAACTTAAGGCAGGCTAAGATCTCGGATTTAGTATTTTACAACATTCCTGCCGTATCGGCCTCTACTTCTCGGTGGGAACATTATATACGTCTATTGCGTATCACATCCTAACCTAACCCATCTAGACCCTCGCTGGTAATGTTTTACAGAGTCCCGTTCGTGTCGTCCCGTACGTCTCGGTTGGGACATTATGAACGTCTACAGCGATATATATCCTAACGTAAGGCAGGCCAACATCTCGGTTGTAGTATTTTACTACATTCCTGACGTATCGGCCCCTACTTCTCGGTGGGATCATTATATTCGTCTATAACGTAATATAACCTAACCTAACACATCTAGGCCCTGGCTGGTAATGATTTACAGAATCCCGTTCGTGTCGTCCCGTACGTCTCGGTTGGAATATTATATACGTCTATAGCGTTATATATCCTAACCTAAGGCAGGCTATCATCTGGGATGTAGTATTTTACAACATTCCTGACGTATCGGCCCCTACTTCTCGGTGGGAACATTATATAGGTCTATAACGCAATATAACCTAACCTAACGCATCTAGCCCCTCGCTGGTAATGTTTTACAGAATCCCGTTCGTGTCGTCCCGTACGTTTCGGTTGGGACATTATAAACTTCTACAGCGATATATATCCTAACCTAAGGCAGGCTATCATCTCGGATGTAGTATTTTACAACATTTCTGGCGTATCGGCCCCTACTTCTCGGTGGGAACATTATATTCGTCTAGAACGTAACATAACCTGACCAAACCGATCTAGCCCCTCGCTGGTAATGTTTTACAGAATCCCGTTCGTGCCGTCCCGTACGTTTCGGTTGGGACGTTATGTACGTCTATAGCGTTATATATCCTAACCTAAGGCAGGCTATCATCTCGGATGTAGTATTTTACAACATTCCTGACGTATCGGCCCCTAATTCTCGGTGGGAACATTATATTCGTCTATAACGTAATATAACCTAACCTAACACATCTAGCCTCTCGCTGGTAATGTTTTACTGAATCCCGTTCGTGTCGTCACCTACGTCTCGGTTGGGACATTATATACATCTATAGCGTTATATATCCTAACTTAAGGCAGGCTATCATCTCTGATGTAGTATTTTACAACATTCCTGGCGTATCGGCCCCTACTTCTCAGTGGGAACATTATATAGATCTATAACGTAATATAACCTAACCTAACACATCTAGCCCCTCGCTGGTAATGTTTTACTGAATCCCGTTCGTGTCGTTCCGTACGTCTCGGTAGGGACATTATATACGTCTATAGCGTTATATATCCTAACCTAAGGCAGGCTAACATCTCGGATGTAGTATTTTACAACATTCCTGGCGTATCGGCCCCTACTTCGCGGTGGGATCATTATATTCGTCTATAACGTAATACAACCTAACCTAACACATCTAGCCCCTCGCTGGTAATGTTTTACTGAATCCCGTTCGTGTCGTCCCGTACGTCTCGGTAGGGACATTATATACGTCTATAGCGCTATATATCCTAACCTAAGGCAGGCTATCATCTCGGATGTAGTATTTTACAACATTCCTGACGTATCGGCCCCTACTTCTCGGTGGGAACATTATATAGGTCTATAACGTAATATAACCTAACCTAACACATCTAGCCCCTCGCTGGTAATGTTTTACTGAATCCCGTTCGTGTCGTCCCGTACGTCTCGGTAGGGACATTATATACGTCTATAGCGCTATATATCCTAACCTAAGGCAGGCTATCATCTCGGATGTAGTATTTTACAACATTCCTGACGTATCGGCCCCTACTTCTCGGTGGGAACATTATATTCGTCTATAACGTAACATAACCTAACCTAACCCATCTAGCCCCTCGCTGGTAATGTTTTACAGAATCCCGTTCGTTTCGTCCCGTACGTCTTCGCTGGTACATTATAAACGTCTACAGCAATATATATCCTAACCTAAGGCAGGCTATCATCTCGGATGTAGTATTTTCCAACATTCCTGGCGTATCGGCCCCTAATTCTCGGTGGGAACATTATATTCGTCTATAACGTAATATAACCTAACCTAACACATCTAGCCCCTCGCTGATAATGTTTTACTGAATCCCGTTCGTGTCGTCCCGTACGCCTCGGTAGGGACATTATATACGTCTATAGCGTTACATATCCTAACCTAAGGCAGGCTATCATCTCGGATGTAGTATTTTACATCATTCCTGGCGTATCGGCCCCTACTTCTCGGTGGGAACATTATATTCGTCTATAACGAAACATAACCTAACCTAACCCATCTAGCCCCTCGCTGGTAATGTTTTACAGAATACCGTTCGCTTCGTCCCGTACGTCTCGGTTGGGACATTATAAACGTCTACAGCGACGTATATCCTAACGTAAGGCAGGCTAACATCTCGGATGTAGTATTTTACAACATTCCTGGCGTATTGGCCTCTACATCTCGGTGGGAACATTATATTCGTCTATAACGTATCACAACCTAACCTAACCCATCTAGCCTCTCGCTGGTAATGTTTTACAGAATCCCGTTCCTGTCGTCCCGTACATCTCGGTTGGGATATTATATACGTCTACAGCGTTATATATCCTAACCTAAGGCAGGCTCTCATCTCGGATGTAGTATTTTACAACATTCCTGGCGTATCGGCCCCTACTTCTCGGTGGGAACATTATATTCGTCTATAACGTAACACAACCTAACCAAACCCATCTAACCCCTCGCTGGTAATGTTTTACAGAATCCCGTTCGTTTCGTCCCGTACGTCTCGGTTGGGATATTATATACGTCTACAGAGATATATATCCTAACTTAAGGCAGGCTAAGATCTCGGATTTAGTATCTTACAACATTCCTGGCGTATCGGCCTCTACTTCTCGGTGGGAACATTATATACGTCTATTGCGTATCACATCCTAACCTAACCCATCTAGACCCTCGCTGGTAATGTTTTACAGAGTCCCATTCGTGTCGTCCCGTACGTCTCGGTTGGGACATTATGAACGTCTACAGCGATATATATCCTAACGTAAGGCAGGCCAACATCTCGGTTGTAGTATTTTACAACATTCCTGACGTATCGGCCCCTACTTCTCGGTGGGATCATTATATACGTCTATAACGTATCACAACCTAACCTAATCCATCTAGCCCCTCGCTGGTAATGTTTTACAGAATCCCGTTCGTGCCGTCCCGTACGTCTCGGTTGGGACGTTATATACGTCTACAGCGATATATATCCTAACCTAAGTCAGGCTATCATCTCGGATGTAGTATTTTCCAACATTCCTGGCGTATCGGCCCCTACTTCTCGGTGGGAACATTATATTCGTCTATAACGTAACATAACCTAACCTAACCCATGTAGCCCCTCGTTGGTAATGTTTTCAGAATCCCGTTCGTGCCGTCCCGTACGTCTCGGTTTGGACGTTATATACGTCTACAGCGATATATATCCTAACCTAAGGCAGGCTATCATCTCGGATGTAGTATTTTACAACATTCCTGGCGTATCGGCCGCTACTTCTCGGGGGGAACATTATATTCGTCTATAACGTAACATAACCTAACCAAACCCATCTAGCCCCTCGCTGGTAATGTTTTACAGAATCCCGTTCGTTTCGTCCCGTACGTCTCGGTTGGGATATTATATACGTCTACAGAGATATATATCCTAACTTAAGGCAGGCTAAGATCTCGGATTTAGTATTTTACAACATTCCTGGCGTATCGGCCTCTACTTCTCGGTGGGAACATTATATACGTCTATTGCGTATCACATCCTAACCTAACCCATCTAGACCCTCGCTGGTAATGTTTTACAGAGTCCCATTCGTGTCGTCCCGTACGTCTCGGTTGGGACATTATGAACGTCTACAGCGATATATATCCTAACGTAAGGCAGGCCAACATCTCGGTTGTAGTATTTTACTACATTCCTGACGTATCGGCCCCTACTTCTCGGTGGGATCATTATATTCGTCTATAACGTAATATAACCTAACCTAACACATCTAGGCCCTGGCTGGTAATGATTTACAGAATCCCGTTCGTGTCGTCCCGTACGTCTCGGTTGGAATATTATATACGTCTATAGCGTTATATATCCTAACCTAAGGCAGGCTATCATCTGGGATGTAGTATTTTACAACATTCCTGACGTATCGGCCCCTACTTCTCGGTGAGAACATTATATAGGTCTATAACGCAATATAACCTAACCTAACGCATCTAGCCCCTCGCTGGTAATGTTTTACAGAATCCCGTTCGTGTCGTCCCGTACGTTTCGGTTGGGACATTATAAACTTCTACAGCGATATATATCCTAACCTAAGGCAGGCTATCATCTCGGATGTAGTATTTTACAACATTTCTGGCGTATCGGCCCCTACTTCTCGGTGGGAACATTATATTCGTCTAGAACGTAACATAACCTGACCAAACCGATCTAGCCCCTCGCTGGTAATGTTTTACAGAATCCCGTTCGTGTCGTCCCGTACGTTTCGGTTGGGACATTATAAACTTCTACAGCGATATATATCCTAACCTAAGGCAGGCTATCATCTCGGATGTAGTATTTTACAACATTTCTGGCGTATCGGCCCCTACTTCTCGGTGGGAACATTATATTCGTCTAGAACGTAACATAACCTGACCAAACCGATCTAGCCCCTCGCTGGTAATGTTTTACAGAATCCCGTTCGTGCCGTCCCGTACGTTTCGGTTGGGACGTTATGTACGTCTACAGCGATATATATGCTAACGTAAGGCAGGCTAACATATCGGATGTAGTGTTTTACAACATTCCTGGCGTATGGGCCTCTACTTCTCGGTGGGAACATTATATTCGTCTATAACGAAATATAACCTAACCTAACACATCTAGCCCCTCGCTGGTAATGTTTTACTAAATGCCGTTCGTGTCGTCCCGTACGGCTCGGTAGGGACATTATATACGTCTATAGCGTTATATATCCTAACCTAAGGCAGGCTATCATCTCGGATGTAGTATTTTACAACATTCCTGACGTATCGGCCCCTAATTCTCGGTGGGAACATTATATTCGTCTATAACGTAATATAACCTAACCTAACACATCTAGCCTCTCGCTGGTAATGTTTTACTGAATCCCGTTCGTGTCGTCACCTACGTCTCGGTTGGGACATTATATACATCTATAGCGTTATATATCCTAACTTAAGGCAGGCTATCATCTCTGATGTAGTATTTTACAACATTCCTGGCGTATCGGCCCCTACTTCTCAGTGGGAACATTATATAGATCTATAACGTAATATAACCTAACCTAACACATCTAGCCCCTCGCTGGTAATGTTTTACAGAATCCCGTTCGTGCCGTCCCGTACGTCTCGGTTGGGACGTTATATACGTCTACAGCGATATATATCCTAACCTAAGGCAGGCTATCATCTCGGATGTAGTATTTTGCAACATTCCAGACGTATCGGCCCCTACTTCTCGGTGGGAACATTATATTCGTCTATAACGTAACATAACCTAACATAACCCATCTAGCCCCTCGCTGGTAATGTTTTACAGAATCCTGTTCGTTTCGTCCCGTACGTCTTGGCTGGGACATTATAAACGTCTACAGCGATATATATCCTAACGTAAGGCAGGCTAACATCTCGGATGTAGTATTTTACAACATTCCTGGCGTATCGGACCCTACTTCTCCGTGGGAACATTATATTCGTCTATAACGTAATATAACCTAACCTAACACATCTAGCCCCTCGCTGGTAATGTTTTACTGAATCCCGTTCGTGTCGTTCCGTACGTCTCGGTAGGGACATTATATACGTCTATAGCGTTATATATCCTAACCTAAGGCAGGCTAACATCTCGGATGTAGTATTTTACAACATTCCTGGCGTATCGGCCCCTACTTCGCGGTGGGATCATTATATTCGTCTATAACGTAACATAACCTAACCTAACACATCTAGCCCCTCGCTGGTAATGTTTTACAGAATCCCGTTCGTTTCGACCCGTACGTCTCGGTTTGGACGTTATATACGTCTACAGCGATATATATCCTAACCTAAGGCAGGCTATCATCTCGGATGTAGTATTTTACAACATTCCTGGCGTATCGGCCCCTACTTCTCGGTGGGAACATTATATTCGTCTATAACGTAACATAACCTAACCAAACCCATCTAGCCCCTCGCTGTTAATCTTTTACAGAATCCCGTTCGTTTCGTCCCGTACGTCTCGGTTGGGATATTATATACGTCTACAGAGATATATATCCTAACTTAAGGCAGGCTAAGATCTCGGATTTAGTATTTTACAACATTCCTGGCGTATCGGCCCCTACTTCTCGGTGGGAACATTATATTCGTCTATAACGTAACATAACCTAACCAAACCCATCTAGCCCCTCGCTGGTAATCTTTTACAGAATCCCGCTCGTTTCGTCCCGTACGTCTCGGTTGGGATATTATATACGTCTACAGAGATATATATCCTAACTTAAGGCAGGTTAAGATCTCGGATTTAGTATTTTACAACATTCCTGGCGTATCGGCCTCTACTTCTCGGTGGGAACATTATATACGTCTATTGCGTATCACATCCTAACCTAACCCATCTAGACCCTCGCTGGTAATGTTTTACAGAGTCCCGTTCGTGTCGTCCCGTACGTCTCGGTTGGGACATTATGAACGTCTACAGCGATATATATCCTAACGTAAGGCAGGCCAACATCTCGGTTGTAGTATTTTACAACATTCCTGACGTATCGGCCCCTACTTCTCGGTGGGATCATTATATACGTCTATAACGTATCACAACCTAACCTAATCCATCTAGCCCCTCGCTGGTAATGTTTTACAGAATCCCGTTCGTGCCGTCCCGTACGTCTCGGTTGGGACGTTATATACGTCTACAGCGATATATATCCTAACCTAAGTCAGGCTATCATCTCGGATGTAGTATTTTCCAACATTCCTGGCGTATCGGCGCCTACTTCTCGGTGGGAACATTATATTCGTCTATAACGTAACATAACCTAACCTAACCCATGTAGCACCTCGTTGGTAATGTTTTCAGAATCCCGTTCGTGCCGTCCCGTACGTCTCGGTTTGGACGTTATATACGTCTACAGCGATATATATCCTAACCTAAGGCAGGCTATCATCTCGGATGTAGTATTTTACAACATTCCTGGCGTATCGGCCGCTACTTCTCGGGGGGAACATTATATTCGTCTATAACGTAACATAACCTAACCAAACCCATCTAGCCCCTCGCTGGTAATGTTTTACAGAATCCCGTTCGTTTCGTCCCGTACGTCTCGGTTGGGATATTATATACGTCTACAGAGATATATATCCTAACTTAAGGCAGGCTAAGATCTCGGATTTAGTATTTTACAACATTCCTGGCGTATCGGCCTCTACTTCTCGGTGGGAACATTATATACGTCTATTGCGTATCACATCCTAACCTAACCCATCTAGACCCTCGCTGGTAATGTTTTACAGAGTCCGGTTCGTGTCGTCCCGTACGTCTCGGTTGGGACATTATGAACGTCTACAGCGATATATATCCTAACGTAAGGCAGGCCAACATCTCGGTTGTAGTATTTTACTACATTCCTGACGTATCGGCCCCTACTTCTCGGTGGGATCATTATATTCGTCTATAACGTAATATAACCTAACCTAACACATCTAGGCCCTGGCTGGTAATGATTTACAGAATCCCGTTCGTGTCGTCCCGTACGTCTCGGTTGGAATATTATATACGTCTATAGCGTTATATATCCTAACCTAAGGCAGGCTATCATCTGGGATGTAGTATTTTACAACATTCCTGACGTATCGGCCCCTACTTCTCGGTGGGAACATTATATAGGTCTATAACGCAATATAACCTAACCTAACGCATCTAGCCCCTCGCTGGTAATGTTTTACAGAATCCCGTTCGTGTCGTCCCGTACGTTTCGGTTGGGACATTATAAACTTCTACAGCGATGTATATCCTAACCTAAGGCAGGCTATCATCTCGGATGTAGTATTTTACAGCATTCCTGGCGTATCGGCCCCTACTTCTCAGTGGGAACATTATATAGATCTATAACGTAATATAACCTAACCTAACACATCTAGCCCCTCGCTGGTAATGTTTTACAGAATCCCGTTCGTGCCGTCCCGTACGTCTCGGTTGGGACGTTATATACGTCTACAGCGATATATATCCTAACCTAAGGCAGGCTATCATCTCGGATGTAGTATTTTGCAACATTCCAGACGTATCGGCCCCTACTTCTCGGTGGGAACATTATATTCGTCTATAACGTAACATAACCTAACATAACCCATCTAGCCCCTCGCTGGTAATGTTTTACAGAATCCTGTTCGTTTCGTCCCGTACGTCTTGGCTGGGACATTATAAACGTCTACAGCGATATATATCCTAACGTAAGGCAGGCTAGCATCTCGGATGTAGTATTTTACAACATTCCTGGCGTATCGGCCCCTACTTCTCCGTGGGAACATTATATTCGTCTATAACGTAATATAACCTAACCTAACACATCTAGCCCCTCGCTGGTAATGTTTTACTGAATCCCGTTCGTGTCGTTCCGTACGTCTCGGTAGGGACATTATATACGTCTATAGCGTTATATATCCTAACCTAAGGCAGGCTAACATCTCGGATGTAGTATTTTACAACATTCCTGGCGTATCGGCCCCTACTTCGCGGTGGGATCATTATATTCGTCTATAACGTAACATAACCTAACCTAACACATCTAGCCCCTCGCTGGTAATGTTTTACAGAATCCCGTTCGTTTCGACCCGTACGTCTCGGTTGGTACATTATATACGTCTACAGCGATATATATCCTAACGTAAGGCAGGCTAACATCTTGGATGCGGTGTTTTACAACAATCCTGGCGTATCGGCCGCTACTTCTCGGTGGGAACATTATATTCGTCTATAACGTAATATAGCCTAACCTAACACATCTAGCCCCTCGCTGGTAATGTTTTACAGAATCCCGTTCGTTTCGTCCCGTACGTCTCGGTTGGGACATTATAAACGTCTACAGCGATATATATCCTAACGTAAGGCAGGCTAACATCTCGGATGTAGTATTTTACAACATTCTTGGCGTATCGGCCCCTACTTCTCGGTGGGAACATTATATTCGTCTATAACGTAACATAACCTAACCTAACCCATGTAGCCCCTCGTTGGTAATGTTTTCAGAATCCCGTTCGTGCCGTCCCGTACGTCTCGGTTTGGACGTTATATACGTCTACAGCGATATATATCCTAACCTAAGGCAGGCTATCATCTCGGATGTAGTATTTTACAACATTCCTGGCGTATCGGCCCCTACTTCGCGGTGGGATCATTATATTCGTCTATAACGTAACATAACCTAACCAAACCCATTTAGCCCCTCGCTGTTAATCTTTTACAGAATCCCGTTCGTTTCGTCCCGTACGTCTCGGTTGGGATATTATATACGTCTACAGAGATATATATCCTAACTTAAGGCAGGCTAAGATCTCGGATTTAGTATTTTACAACATTCCTGGCGTATCGGCCCCTACTTCTCGGTGGGAACATTATATTCGTCTATAACGTAACATAACCTAACCAAACCCATCTAGCCCCTCGCTGGTAATCTTTTACAGAATCCCGCTCGTTTCGTCCCGTACGTCTCGGTTGGGATATTATATACGTCTACAGAGATATATATCCTAACTTATGGCAGGTTAAGATCTCGGATTTAGTATTTTACAACATTCCTGGCGTATCGGCCTCTACTTCTCGGTAGGAACATTATATACGTCTATTGCGTATCACATCCTAACCTAACCCATCTAGACCCTCGCTGGTAATGTTTTACAGAGTCCCGTTCGTGTCGTCCCGTACGTCTCGGTTGGGACATTATGAACGTCTACAGCGATATATATCCTAACGTAAGGCAGGCCAACATCTCGGTTGTAGTATTTTACAACATTCCTGACGTATCGGCCCCTACTTCTCGGTGGGAACATTATATAGGTCTATAACGTAATATAACCTAACCTAACACATCTAGCCCCTCGCTGGTAATGTTTTACAGAATCCCGTTCGTGTCGTCCCGTACGTTTCGGTTGGGACATTATAAACTTCTACAGCGATATATATCCTAACCTAAGTCAGGCTATCATCTCGGATGTAGTATTTTCCAACATTCCTAGCGTATCGGCCCCTACTTCTCGGTGGGAACATTATATTCGTCTATAACGAAATATAACCTAACCTAACACATCTAGCCCCTCGCTGGTAATGTTTTACTAAATGCCGTTCGTGTCGTCCCGTACGTCTCGGTTGGGACGTTATATACGTCTACAGCGATATATATCCTAACCTAAGGCAGGCTATCATCTCGGATGTAGTATTTTGCAACATTCCAGACGTATCGGCCCCTACTTCTCGGTGGGAACATTATATTCGTCTATAACGTAACATAACCTAACATAACCCATCTAGCCCCTCGCTGGTAATGTTTTACAGAATCCTGTTCGTTTCGTCCCGTACGTCTTGGCTGGGACATTATAAACGTCTACAGCGATATATATCCTAACGTAAGGCAGGCTAACATCTCGGATGTAGTATTTTACAACATTCCTGGCGTATCGGCCCCTACTTCTCCGTGGGAACATTATATTCGTCTATAACGTAATATAACCTAACCTAACACATCTAGCCCCTCGCTGGTAATGTTTTACTGAATCCCGTTCGTGTCGTTCCGTACGTCTCGGTAGGGACATTATATACGTCTATAGCGTTATATATCCTAACCTAAGGCAGGCTAACATCTCGGATGTAGTATTTTACAACATTCCTGGCGTATCGGCCCCTACTTCGCGGTGGGATCATTATATTCGTCTATAACGTAACATAACCTAACCTAACACATCTAGCCCCTCGCTGGTAATGTTTTACAGAATCCCGTTCGTTTCGACCCGTACGTCTCGGTTGGTACATTATATACGTCTACAGCGATATATATCCTAACGTAAGGCAGGCTAACATCTTGGATGCGGTGTTTTACAACAATCCTGGCGTATCGGCCGCTACTTCTCGGTGGGAACATTATATTCGTCTATAACGTAATATAGCCTAACCTAACACATCTAGCCCCTCGCTGGTAATGTTTTACAGAATCCCGTTCGTTTCGTCCCGTACGTCTCGGTTGGGACATTATAAACGTCTACAGCGATATATATCCTAACGTAAGGCAGGCTAACATCTCGGATGTAGTATTTTACAACATTCTTGGCGTATCGGCCCCTACTTCTCGGTGGGAACATTATATTCGTCTATAACGTAACATAACCTAACCTAACCCATGTAGCCCCTCGTTGGTAATGTTTTCAGAATCCCGTTCGTGCCGTCCCGTACGTCTCGGTTGGGACGTTATATACGTCTACAGCGATATATATCCTAACCTAAGGCAGGCTATCATCTCGGATGTAGTATTTTGCAACATTCCAGACGTATCGGCCCCTACTTCTCGGTGGGAACATTATATTCGTCTATAACGTAACATAACCTAACATAACCCATCTAGCCCCTCGCTGGTAATGTTTTACAGAATCCTGTTCGTTTCGTCCCGTACGTCTTGGCTGGGACATTATAAACGTCTACAGCGATATATATCCTAACGTAAGGCAGGCTAACATCTCGGATGTAGTATTTTACAACATTCCTGGCGTATCGGCCCCTACTTCTCCGTGGGAACATTATATTCGTCTATAACGTAATATAACCTAACCTAACACATCTAGCCCCTCGCTGGTAATGTTTTACTGAATCCCGTTCGTGTCGTTCCGTACGTCTCGGTAGGGACATTATATACGTCTATAGCGTTATATATCCTAACCTAAGGCAGGCTAACATCTCGGATGTAGTATTTTACAACATTCCTGGCGTATCGGCCCCTACTTCGCGGTGGGATCATTATATTCGTCTATAACGTAACATAACCTAACCTAACACATCTAGCCCCTCGCTGGTAATGTTTTACAGAATCCCGTTCGTTTCGACCCGTACGTCTCGGTTGGTACATTATATACGTCTACAGCGATATATATCCTAACGTAAGGCAGGCTAACATCTTGGATGCGGTGTTTTACAACAATCCTGGCGTATCGGCCGCTACTTCTCGGTGGGAACATTATATTCGTCTATAACGTAATATAGCCTAACCTAACACATCTAGCCCCTCGCTGGTAATGTTTTACAGAATCCCGTTCGTTTCGTCCCGTACGTCTCGGTTGGGACATTATAAACGTCTACAGCGATATATATCCTAACGTAAGGCAGGCTAACATCTCGGATGTAGTATTTTACAACATTCTTGGCGTATCGGCCCCTACTTCTCGGTGGGAACATTATATTCGTCTATAACGTAACATAACCTAACCTAACCCATGTAGCCCCTCGTTGGTAATGTTTTCAGAATCCCGTTCGTGCCGTCCCGTACGTCTCGGTTTGGACGTTATATACGTCTACAGCGATATATATCCTAACCTAAGGCAGGCTATCATCTCGGATGTAGTATTTTACAACATTCCTGGCGTATCGGCCCCTACTTCGCGGTGGGATCATTATATTCGTCTATAACGTAACATAACCTAACCAAACCCATTTAGCCCCTCGCTGTTAATCTTTTACAGAATCCCGTTCGTTTCGTCCCGTACGTCTCGGTTGGGATATTATATACGTCTACAGAGATATATATCCTAACTTAAGGCAGGCTAAGATCTCGGATTTAGTATTTTACAACATTCCTGGCGTATCGGCCCCTACTTCTCGGTGGGAACATTATATTCGTCTATAACGTAACATAACCTAACCAAACCCATCTAGCCCCTCGCTGGTAATCTTTTACAGAATCCCGCTCGTTTCGTCCCGTACGTCTCGGTTGGGATATTATATACGTCTACAGAGATATATATCCTAACTTATGGCAGGTTAAGATCTCGGATTTAGTATTTTACAACATTCCTGGCGTATCGGCCTCTACTTCTCGGTAGGAACATTATATACGTCTATTGCGTATCACATCCTAACCTAACCCATCTAGACCCTCGCTGGTAATGTTTTACAGAGTCCCGTTCGTGTCGTCCCGTACGTCTCGGTTGGGACATTATGAACGTCTACAGCGATATATATCCTAACGTAAGGCAGGCCAACATCTCGGTTGTAGTATTTTACAACATTCCTGACGTATCGGCCCCTACTTCTCGGTGGGAACATTATATAGGTCTATAACGTAATATAACCTAACCTAACACATCTAGCCCCTCGCTGGTAATGTTTTACAGAATCCCGTTCGTGTCGTCCCGTACGTTTCGGTTGGGACATTATAAACTTCTACAGCGATATATATCCTAACCTAAGTCAGGCTATCATCTCGGATGTAGTATTTTCCAACATTCCTAGCGTATCGGCCCCTACTTCTCGGTGGGAACATTATATTCGTCTATAACGAAATATAACCTAACCTAACACATCTAGCCCCTCGCTGGTAATGTTTTACTAAATGCCGTTCGTGTCGTCCCGTACGTCTCGGTTGGGACGTTATATACGTCTACAGCGATATATATCCTAACCTAAGGCAGGCTATCATCTCGGATGTAGTATTTTGCAACATTCCAGACGTATCGGCCCCTACTTCTCGGTGGGAACATTATATTCGTCTATAACGTAACATAACCTAACATAACCCATCTAGCCCCTCGCTGGTAATGTTTTACAGAATCCTGTTCGTTTCGTCCCGTACGTCTTGGCTGGGACATTATAAACGTCTACAGCGATATATATCCTAACGTAAGGCAGGCTAACATCTCGGATGTAGTATTTTACAACATTCCTGGCGTATCGGCCCCTACTTCTCCGTGGGAACATTATATTCGTCTATAACGTAATATAACCTAACCTAACACATCTAGCCCCTCGCTGGTAATGTTTTACTGAATCCCGTTCGTGTCGTTCCGTACGTCTCGGTAGGGACATTATATACGTCTATAGCGTTATATATCCTAACCTAAGGCAGGCTAACATCTCGGATGTAGTATTTTACAACATTCCTGGCGTATCGGCCCCTACTTCGCGGTGGGATCATTATATTCGTCTATAACGTAACATAACCTAACCTAACACATCTAGCCCCTCGCTGGTAATGTTTTACAGAATCCCGTTCGTTTCGACCCGTACGTCTCGGTTGGTACATTATATACGTCTACAGCGATATATATCCTAACGTAAGGCAGGCTAACATCTTGGATGCGGTGTTTTACAACAATCCTGGCGTATCGGCCGCTACTTCTCGGTGGGAACATTATATTCGTCTATAACGTAATATAGCCTAACCTAACACATCTAGCCCCTCGCTGGTAATGTTTTACAGAATCCCGTTCGTTTCGTCCCGTACGTCTCGGTTGGGACATTATAAACGTCTACAGCGATATATATCCTAACGTAAGGCAGGCTAACATCTCGGATGTAGTATTTTACAACATTCTTGGCGTATCGGCCCCTACTTCTCGGTGGGAACATTATATTCGTCTATAACGTAACATAACCTAACCTAACCCATGTAGCCCCTCGTTGGTAATGTTTTCAGAATCCCGTTCGTGCCGTCCCGTACGTCTCGGTTTGGACGTTATATACGTCTACAGCGATATATATCCTAACCTAAGGCAGGCTATCATCTCGGATGTAGTATTTTACAACATTCCTGGCGTATCGGCCCCTACTTCGCGGTGGGATCATTATATTCGTCTATAACGTAACATAACCTAACCAAACCCATCTAGCCCCTCGCTGTTAATCTTTTACAGAATCCCGTTCGTTTCGTCCCGTACGTCTCGGTTGGGATATTATATACGTCTACAGAGATATATATCCTAACTTAAGGCAGGCTAAGATCTCGGATTTAGTATTTTACAACATTCCTGGCGTATCGGCCCCTACTTCTCGGTGGGAACATTATATTCGTCTATAACGTAACATAACCTAACCAAACCCATCTAGCCCCTCGCTGGTAATCTTTTACAGAATCCCGCTCGTTTCGTCCCGTACGTCTCGGTTGGGATATTATATACGTCTACAGAGATATATATCCTAACTTAAGGCAGGTTAAGATCTCGGATTTAGTATTTTACAACATTCCTGGCGTATCGGCCTCTACTTCTCGGTAGGAACATTATATACGTCTATTGCGTATCACATCCTAACCTAACCCATCTAGACCCTCGCTGGTAATGTTTTACAGAGTCCCGTTCGTGTCGTCCCGTACGTCTCGGTTGGGACATTATGAACGTCTACAGCGATATATATCCTAACGTAAGGCAGGCCAACATCTCGGTTGTAGTATTTTACAACATTCCTGACGTATCGGCCCCTACTTCTCGGTGGGAACATTATATAGGTCTATAACGTAATATAACCTAACCTAACACATCTAGCCCCTCGCTGGTAATGTTTTACAGAATCCCGTTCGTTTCGACCCGTACGTCTCGGTTTGTACATTATATACGTCTACAGCGATATATATCCTAACGTAAGGCAGGCTAACATCTTGGATGCGGTGTTTTACAACAATCCTGGCGTATCGGCCGCTACTTCTCGGTGGGAACATTATATTCGTCTATAACGTAATATAGCCTAACCTAACACATCTAGCCCCTCGCTGGTAATGTTTTACAGAATCCCGTTCGTTTCGTCCCGTACGTCTCGGTTGGGACATTATATACATCTATAGCGTTATATATCCTAACTTAAGGCAGGCTATCATCTCTGATGTAGTATTTTACAACATTCCTGGCGTATCGGCCCCTACTTCTCAGTGGGAACATTATATAGGTCTATAACGTAATATAACCTAACCTAACACATCTAGCCCCTCGCTGGTAATGTTTTACCGAATCCCGTTCGTGCCGTCCCGTACGTCTCGGTTGGGACGTTATATACGTCTACAGCGATACATATCCTAACCTAAGGCAGGCTATCATCTCGGATGTAGTATTTTGCAACATTCCTGACGTATCGGCCCCTACTTCTCCGTGGGAACATTATATTCGTCTATAACGTAATATAACCTAACCTAACACATCTAGCCCCTCGCTGGTAATGTTTTACTGAATCCCGTTCGTGTCGTTCCGTACGTCTCGGTAGGGACATTATATACGTCTATAGCGTTATATATCCTAACCTAAGGCAGGCTAACATCTCGGATGTAGTATTTTACAACATTCCTGGCGTATCGGCCCCTACTTCGCGGTGGGATCATTATATTCGTCTATAACGTAATATAACCTAACCTAACACATCTAGCCCCTCGCTGGTAATGTTTTACAGAATCCCGTTCGTTTCGACCCGTACGTCTCGGTTGGTACATTATATACGTCTACAGCGATATATATCCTAACGTAAGGCAGGCTAACATCTTGGATGCGGTGCTTTACAACAATCCTGGCGTATCGGCCGCTACTTCTCGGTGGGAACATTATATTCGTCTATAACGTAATATAGCCTAACCTAACACATCTAGCCCCTCGCTGGTAATGTTTTACAGAATCCCGTTCGTTTCGTCCCGTACGTCTCGGTTGGGACATTATAAACGTCTACAGCGATATATATCCTAACGTAAGGCAGGCTAACATCTCGGATGTAGTATTTTACAACAGTCTTGGCGTATCGGCCCCTACTTCTCGGTGGGAACATTATATTCGTCTATAACGTAACATAACCTAACCTAACCCATGTAGCCCCTCGTTGGTAATGTTTTCAGAATCCCGTTCGTGCCGTCCCGTACGTCTCGGTTTGGACGTTATATACGTCTACAGCGATATATATCCTAACCTAAGGCAGGCTATCATCTCGGATGTAGTATTTTACAACATTCCTGGCGTATCGGCCCCTACTTCTCGGTGGGAACATTATATTCGTCTATAACGTAACATAACCTAACCAAACCCATCTAGCCCCTCGCTGGTAATCTTTTACAGAATCCCGTTCGTTTCGTCCCGTACGTCTCGGTTGGGATATTATATACGTCTACAGAGATATATATCCTAACTTAAGGCAGGCTAAGATCTCGGATTTAGTATTTTACAACATTCCTGGCGTATCGGCCCCTACTTCTCGGTGGGAACATTATATTCGTCTATAACGTAACATAACCTAACCAAACCCATCTAGCCCCTCGCTGGTAATCTTTTACAGAATCCCGCTCGTTTCGTCCCGTACGTCTCGGTTGGGATATTATATACGTCTACAGGGATATATATCCTAACTTAAGGCAGGCTAAGATCTCGGATTTAGTATTTTACAACATTCCTGGCGTATCGGCCTCTACTTCTCGGTGGGAACATTATATACGTCTATTGCGTATCACATCCTAACCTAACCCATCTAGACCCTCGCTGGTAATGTTTTACAGAGTCCCGTTCGTGTCGTCCCGTACGTCTCGGTTGGGACATTATGAACGTCCACAGCGATATATATCCTAACGTAAGGCAGGCCAACATCTCGGTTGTAGTATTTTACAACATTCCTGACGTATCGGCCCCTACTTCTCGGTGGGAACATTATATAGGTCTATAACGTAATATAACCTAACCTAACACATCTAGCCCCTCGCTGGTAATGTTTTACAGAATCCCGTTCGTGTCGTCCCGTACGTTTCGGTTGGGACATTATAAACTTCTACAGCGATATATATCCTAACCTAAGGCAGGCTATCATCTCGGATGTAGTATTTTACAACATTCCTGGCGTATCGGCCCCTTCTTCTCGGTGGGAACATTATATTCGTCTAGAACGTAACATAACCTGTCCAAACCCATCTAGCCCCTCGCTGGTAATGTTTTACAGAATCCCGTTCGTGCCGTCCCGTACGTCTCGGTTGGGACCTTATATACGTCTACAGCGATATATATCCTAACGTAAGGCAGGCTAACATATCGGATGTAGTGTTTTACAACATTCCTGGCGTATGGGCCTCTACTTCTCGGTGGGAACATTATATTCGTCTATAACGAAATATAACCTAACCTAACACATCTAGCCCCTCGCTGGTAATGTTTTACTAAATGCCGTTCGTGTCGTCCCGTACGGCTCGGTAGGGACATTATATACGTCTATAGCGTTATATATCCTAACCTAAGGCAGGCTATCATCTCGGATGTAGTATTTTATAACATTCCTGACGTATCGGCCCCTAATTCTCGGTGGGAACATTATATTCGTCTATAACGTAATATAACCTAACCTAACACATCTAGCCTCTCGCTGGTAATGTTTTACTGAATCCCGTTCGTGTCGTCACCTACGTCTCGGTTGGGACATTATATACATCTATAGCGTTATATATCCTAACTTAAGGCAGGCTATCATCTCTGATGTAGTATTTTACAACATTCCTGGCGTATCGGCCCCTACTTCTCAGTGGGAACATTATATAGGTCTATAACGTAATATAACCTAACCTAACACATCTAGCCCCTCGCTGGTAATGTTTTACAGAATACCGTTCGCTTCGTCCCGTACGTCTCGGTTGGGACATTATAAACGTCTACAGCGACGTATATCCTAACGTAAGGCAGGCTATCATCTCGGATGTAGTATTTTGCAACATTCCTGACGTATCGGCCCCTACTTCTCCGGGGGAACATTATATTCGTCTATAACGTAATATAACCTAACCTAACACATCTAGCCCCTCGTTGGTAATGTTTTCAGAATCCCGTTCGTGCCGTCCCGTACGTCTCGGTTTGGACGTTATATACGTCTACAGCGATATATATCCTAACCTAAGGCAGGCTATCATCTCGGATGTAGTATTTTACAACATTCCTGGCGTATCGGCCCCTACTTCTCGGTGGGAACATTATATTCGTCTATAACGTAACATAACCTCACCAAACCCATCTAGCCCCTCGCTGGTAATGTTTTACAGAATCCCGTTCGTTTCGTCCCGTACGTCTCGGTTGGGATATTATATACGTCTACAGAGATATATATCCTAACATAAGGCAGGCTAAGATCTCGGATTTAGTATTTTACAACATTCCTGGCGTATCGGCCCCTACTTCTCGGTGGGAACATTATATTCGTCTATAACGTAACATAACCTAACCAAACCCATCTAGCCCCTCGCTGGTAATCTTTTACAGAATCCCGCTCGTTTCGTCCCGTACGTCTCGGTTGGGATATTATATACGTCTACAGAGATATCTATCCTAACTTAAGGCAGGCTAAGATCTCGGATTTAGTATTTTACAACATTCCTGGCGTATCGGCGTCTACTTCTCGGTGGGAACATTATATACGTCTATTGCGTATCACATCCTAACCTAACCCATCTAGACCCTCGCTGGTAATGTTTTACAGAGTCCCGTTCGTGTCGTCCCGTACGTCTCGGTTGGGACATTATGAACGTCTACAGCGATATATATCCTAACGTAAGGCAGGCCAACATCTCGGTTGTAGTATTTTACAACATTCCTGACGTATCGGCCCCTACTTCTCGGTGGGAACATTATATAGGTCTATAACTTAATATAACCTAACCTAACACATCTAGCCCCTCGCTGGTAATGTTTTACAGAATCCCGTTCGTGTCGTCCCGTACGTTTCGGTTGGGACATTATAAACTTCTACAGCGATATATATCCTAACCTAAGGCAGGCTATCATCTCGGATGTAGTATTTTACAACATTCCTGGCGTATCGGCCCCTTCTTCTCGGTGGGAACATTATATTCGTCTAGAACGTAATATAACCTAACCTAACACATCTAGCCTCTCGCTGGTAATGTTTTACTGAATCCCGTTCGTGTCGTCACCTACGTCTCGGTTGGGACATTATATACATCTATAGCGTTATATATCCTAACTTAAGGCAGGCTATCATCTCTGATGTAGTATTTTACAACATTCCTGGCGTATCGGCCCCTACTTCTCAGTGGGAACATTATATAGGTCTATAACGTAATATAACCTAACCTAACACATCTAGCCCCTCGCTGGTAATGTTTTACCGAATCCCGTTCGTGCCGTCCCGTACGTCTCGGTTGGGACGTTATATACGTCTACAGCGATACATATCCTAACCTAAGGCAGGCTATCATCTCGGATGTAGTATTTTGCAACATTCCTGACGTATCGGCCCCTACTTCTCCGTGGGAACATTATATTCGTCTATAACGTAATATAACCTAACCTAACACATCTAGCCCCTCGCTGGTAATGTTTTACTGAATCCCGTTCGTGTCGTTCCGTACGTCTCGGTAGGGACATTATATACGTCTATAGCGTTATATATCCTAACCTAAGGCAGGCTAACATCTCGGATGTAGTATTTTACAACATTCCTGGCGTATCGGCCCCTACTTCGCGGTGGGATCATTATATTCGTCTATAACGTAATATAACCTAACCTAACACATCTAGCCCCTCGCTGGTAATGTTTTACAGAATCCCGTTCGTTTCGACCCGTACGTCTCGGTTGGTACATTATATACGTCTACAGCGATATATATCCTAACGTAAGGCAGGCTAACATCTTGGATGCGGTGCTTTACAACAATCCTGGCGTATCGGCCGCTACTTCTCGGTGGGAACATTATATTCGTCTATAACGTAATATAGCCTAACCTAACACATCTAGCCCCTCGCTGGTAATGTTTTACAGAATCCCGTTCGTTTCGTCCCGTACGTCTCGGTTGGGACATTATAAACGTCTACAGCGATATATATCCTAACGTAAGGCAGGCTAACATCTCGGATGTAGTATTTTACAACATTCTTGGCGTATCGGCCCCTACTTCTCGGTGGGAACATTATATTCGTCTATAACGTAACATAACCTAACCTAACCCATGTAGCCCCTCGTTGGTAATGTTTTCAGAATCCCGTTCGTGCCGTCCCGTACGTCTCGGTTTGGACGTTATATACGTCTACAGCGATATATATCCTAACCTAAGGCAGGCTATCATCTCGGATGTAGTATTTTACAACATTCCTGGCGTATCGGCCCCTACTTCTCGGTGGGAACATTATATTCGTCTATAACGTAACATAACCTAACCAAACCCATCTAGCCCCTCGCTGGTAATCTTTTACAGAATCCCGTTCGTTTCGTCCCGTACGTCTCGGTTGGGATATTATATACGTCTACAGAGATATATATCCTAACTTAAGGCAGGCTAAGATCTCGGATTTAGTATTTTACAACATTCCTGGCGTATCGGCCCCTACTTCTCGGTGGGAACATTATATTCGTCTATAACGTAACATAACCTAACCAAACCCATCTAGCCCCTCGCTGGTAATCTTTTACAGAATCCCGCTCGTTTCGTCCCGTACGTCTCGGTTGGGATATTATATACGTCTACAGGGATATATATCCTAACTTAAGGCAGGCTAAGATCTCGGATTTAGTATTTTACAACATTCCTGGCGTATCGGCCTCTACTTCTCGGTGGGAACATTATATACGTCTATTGCGTATCACATCCTAACCTAACCCATCTAGACCCTCGCTGGTAATGTTTTACAGAGTCCCGTTCGTGTCGTCCCGTACGTCTCGGTTGGGACATTATGAACGTCCACAGCGATATATTTCCTAACGTAAGGCAGGCCAACATCTCGGTTGTAGTATTTTACAACATTCCTGACGTATCGGCCCCTACTTCTCGGTGGGAACATTATATAGGTCTATAACGTAATATAACCTAACCTAACACATCTAGCCCCTCGCTGGTAATGTTTTACAGAATCCCGTTCGTGTCGTCCCGTACGTTTCGGTTGGGACATTATAAACTTCTACAGCGATATATATCCTAACCTAAGGCAGGCTATCATCTCGGATGTAGTATTTTACAACATTCCTGGCGTATCGGCCCCTTCTTCTCGGTGGGAACATTATATTCGTCTATAACGTAATATAACCTAACCTAACACATCTAGCCCCTCGCTGGTAATGTTTTACTGAATCCCGTTCGTGTCGTTCCGTACGTCTCGGTAGGGACATTATATACGTCTATAGCGTTATATATCCTAACCTAAGGCAGGCTAACATCTCGGATGTAGTATTTTACAACATTCCTGGCGTATCGGCCCCTACTTCGCGGTGGGATCATTATATTCGTCTATAACGTAATATAACCTAACCTAACACATCTAGCCCCTCGCTGGTAATGTTTTACTGAATCCCGTTCGTGTCGTCCCGTACGTCTCGGTAGGGACATTATATACGTCTATAGCGCTATATATCCTAACCTAAGGCAGGCTATCATCTCGGATGTAGTATTTTACAACATTCCTGACGTATCGGCCCCTAATTCTCGGTGGGAACATTATATTCGTCTATAACGTAATATAACCTAACCTAACACATCTAGCCCCTCGCTGATAATGTTTTACTGAATCCCGTTCGTGCCGTCCCGTACGTCTCGGTTGGGACGTTATATACGTCTACAGCGATATATATCCTAACCTAAGTCAGGCTATCATCTCGGATGTAGTATTTTCCAACATTCCTGGCGTATCGGCGCCTACTTCTCGGTGGGAACATTATATTCGTCTATAACGTAACATAACCTAACCTAACCCATGTAGCCCCTCGTTGGTAATGTTTTCAGAATCCCGTTCGTGCCGTCCCGTACGTCTCGGTTTGGACGTTATATACGTCTACAGCGATATATATCCTAACCTAAGGCAGGCTATCATCTCGGATGTAGTATTTTACAACATTCCTGGCGTATCGGCCGCTACTTCTCGGGGGGAACATTATATTCGTCTAGAACGTAACATAACCTGACCAAACCCATCTAGCCCCTCGCTGGTAATGTTTTACAGAATCCCGTTCGTTTCGTCCCGTACGTCTCGGTTGGGATATTATATACGTCTACAGAGATATATATCCTAACTTAAGGCAGGCTAAGATCTCGGATTTAGTATTTTACAACATTCCTGGCGTATCGGCCCCTACTTCTCGGTGGGAACATTATATTCGTCTATAACGTAACATAACCTAACCAAACCCATCTAGCCCCTCGCTGGTAATCTTTTACAGAATCCCGCTCGTTTCGTCCCGTACGTCTCGGTTGGGATATTATATACGTCTACAGAGATATATATCCTAACTTAAGGCAGGTTAAGATCTCGGATTTAGTATTTTACAACATTCCTGGCGTATCGGCCTCTACTTCTCGGTGGGAACATTATATACGTCTATTGCGTATCACATCCTAACCTAACCCATCTAGACCCTCGCTGGTAATGTTTTACAGAGTCCCGTTCGTGTCGTCCCGTACGTCTCGGTTGGGACATTATGAACGTCTACAGCGATATATATCCTAACGTAAGGCAGGCCAACATCTCGGTTGTAGTATTTTACAACATTCCTGACGTATCGGCCCCTACTTCTCGGTGGGAACATTATATAGGTCTATAACGTAATATAACCTAACCTAACACATCTAGCCCCTCGCTGGTAATGTTTTACAGAATCCCGTTCGTGTCGTCCCGTACGTTTCGGTTGGGACATTATAAACTTCTACAGCGATATATATCCTAACCTAAGGCAGGCTATCATCTCGGATGTAGTATTTTACAACATTCCTGACGTATCGGCCCCTAATTTTCGGTGGGAACATTATATTCGTCTATAACGTAATATAACCTAACCTAACACATCTAGCCCCTCGCTGATAATGTTTTACTGAATCCCGTTCGTGTCGTCCCGTACGCCTCGGTAGGGACATTATATACGTCTATAGCTTTACATATCCTAACCTAAGGCAGGCTATCATCTCGGATGTAGTATTTTACATCATTCCTGGCGTATCGGCCCCTACTTCTCGGTGGGAACATTATATTCGTCTATAACGAAACATAACCTAACCTAACCCATCTAGCCCCTCGCTGGTAATGTTTTACAGAATACCGTTCGCTTCGTCCCGTACGTCTCGGTTGGGACATTATAAACGTCTACAGCGACGTATATCCTAACGTAAGGCAGGCTAACATCTCGGATGTAGTATTTTACAACATTCCTGGCGTATTGGCCTCTACATCTCGGTGGGAACATTATATTCGTCTATAACGTATCACAACCTAACCTAACCCATCTAGCCTCTCGCTGGTAATGTTTTACAGAATCCCGTTCCTGTCGTCCCGTACATCTCGGTTGGGATATTATATACGTCTACAGCGTTATATATCCTAACCTAAGGCAGGCTCTCATCTCGGATGTAGTATTTTACAACATTCCTGGCGTATCGGCCCCTACTTCTCGGTGGGAACATTATATTCGTCTATAACGTAACATAACCTAACCAAACCCATCTAGCCCCTCGCTGGTAATGTTTTACAGAATCCCGTTCGTTTCGTCCCGTACGTCTCGGTTGGGATATTATATACGTCTACAGAGATATATATCCTAACTTAAGGCAGGCTAAGATCTCGGATTTAGTATTTTACAACATTCCTGGCGTATCGGCCTCTACTTCTCGGTGGGAACATTATATACGTCTATTGCGTATCACATCCTAACCTAAGACATCTAGACCCTCGCTGGTAATGTTTTACAGAGTCCCATTCGTGTCGTCCCGTACGTCTCGGTTGGGACATTATGAACGTCTACAGCGATATATATCCTAACGTAAGGCAGGCCAACATCTCGGTTGTAGTATTTTACAACATTCCTGACGTATCGGCCCCTACTTCTCGGTGGGATCATTATATACGTCTATAACGTATCACAACCTAACCTAACCCATCTAGCCCCTCGCTGGTAATGTTTTACAGAATCCCGTTCGTTTCCCCCCGTACGTCTCGGTTGGTACATTATATACGTTTACAGCGATATATATCCTAACGTAAGGCAGGCTAACATCTTGGATGCGGTGTTTTACAACAATCCTGGCATATCGGCCGCTACTTCTCGGTGGGAACATTATATTCGTCTATAACGTAATATAGCCTAACCTAACACATCTAGCCCCTCGCTGGTAATGTTTTACAGAGTCCCGTTCGTGTCGTCCCGTACGTCTCGGTTGGGACATTATGAACGTCTACAGCGATATATATCCTAACGTAAGGCAGGCCAACATCTCGGTTGTAGTATTTTACAACATTCCTGACGTATCGGCCCCTACTTCTCGGTGGGAACATTATATAGGTCTATAACGTAATATAACCTAACCTAACACATCTAGCCCCTCGCTGGTAATGTTTTACAGAATCCCGTTCGTGTCGTCCCGTACGTTTCGGTTGGGACATTATAAACTTCTACAGCGATATATATCCTAACCTAAGGCAGGCTATCATCTCGGATGTAGTATTTTACAACATTCCTGGCGTATCGGCCCCTTCTTCTCGGTGGGAACATTATATTCGTCTAGAACGTAACATAACCTGACCAAACCCATCTAGCCCCTCGCTGGTAATGCTTTACAGAATCCCGTTCGTGCCGTCCCGTACGTCTCGGTTGGGACCTTATATACGTCTACAGCGATATATATCCTAACGTAAGGCAGGCTAACATATCGGATGTAGTGTTTTACAACATTCCTGGCGTATGGGCCTCTACTTCTCGGTGGGAACATTATATTCGTCTATAACGAAATATAACCTAACCTAACACATCTAGCCCCTCGCTGGTAATGTTTTACTAAATGCCGTTCGTGTCGTCCCGTACGGCTCGGTAGGGACATTATATACGTCTATAGCGTTATATATCCTAACCTAAGGCAGGCTATCATCTCGGATGTAGTATTTTATAACATTCCTGACGTATCGGCCCCTAATTCTCGGTGGGAACATTATATAGGTCTATAACGTAATATAACCTAACCTAACACATCTAGCCCCTCGCTGGTAATGTTTTACAGAATCCCGTTCGTGCCGTCCCGTACGTCTCGGTTGGGACGTTATATACGTCTACAGCGATATATATCCTAACGTAAGGCAGGCCAACATCTCGGTTGTAGTATTTTACAACATTCCTGACGTATCGGCCCCTACTTCTCGGTGGGATCATTATATACGTCTATAACGTATCACAACCTAACCTAACCCATCTAGCCCCTCGCTGGTAATGTTTTACAGAATCCCGTTCGTTTCCCCCCGTACGTCTCGGTTGGTACATTATATACGTTTACAGCGATATATATCCTAACGTAAGGCAGGCTAACATCTTGGATGCGGTGTTTTACAACAATCCTGGCATATCGGCCGCTACTTCTCGGTGGGAACATTATATTCGTCTATAACGTAATATAGCCTAACCTAACACATCTAGCCCCTCGCTGGTAATGTTTTACAGAGTCCCGTTCGTGTCGTCCCGTACGTCTCGGTTGGGACATTATGAACGTCTACAGCGATATATATCCTAACGTAAGGCAGGCCAACATCTCGGTTGTAGTATTTTACAACATTCCTGACGTATCGGCCCCTACTTCTCGGTGGGAACATTATATAGGTCTATAACGTAATATAACCTAACCTAACACATCAAGCCCCTCGCTGGTAATGTTTTACAGAATCCCGTTCGTGTCGTCCCGTACGTTTCGGTTGGGACATTATAAACTTCTACAGCGATATATATCCTAACCTAAGGCAGGCTATCATCTCGGATGTAGTATTTTACAACATTCCTGGCGTATCGGCCCCTTCTTCTCGGTGGGAACATTATATTCGTCTAGAACGTAACATAACCTGACCAAACCCATCTAGCCCCTCGCTGGTAATGTTTTACAGAATCCCGTTCGTGCCGTCCCGTACGTCTCGGTTGGGACCTTATATACGTCTACAGCGATATATATCCTAACGTAAGGCAGGCTAACATATCGGATGTAGTGTTTTACAACATTCCTGGCGTATGGGCCTCTACTTCTCGGTGGGAACATTATATTCGTCTATAACGAAATATAACCTAACCTAACACATCTAGCCCCTCGCTGGTAATGTTTTACTAAATGCCGTTCGTGTCGTCCCGTACGGCTCGTTAGGGACATTATATACGTCTATAGCGTTATATATCCTAACCTAAGGCAGGCTATCATCTCGGATGTAGTATTTTATAACATTCCTGACGTATCGGCCCCTAATTCTCGGTGGGAACATTATATAGGTCTATAACGTAATATAACCTAACCTAACACATCTAGCCCCTCGCTGGTAATGTTTTACAGAATCCCGTTCGTGCCGTCCCGTACGTCTCGGTTGGGGCGTTATATACGTCTACAGCGATATATATCCTAACCTAAGGCAGGCTATCATCTCGGATGTAGTATTTTACAACATTCCTGGCGTATCGGCCCCTACTTCTCGGTGGGAACATTATATTCGTCTATAACGTAACATAACCTAACCAAACCCATCTAGCCCCTCGCTGGTAATCTTTTACAGAATCCCGTTCGTTTCGTCCCGTACGTCTCGGTTGGGATATTATATACGTCTACAGAGATATATATCCTAACTTAAGGCAGGCTAAGATCTCGGATTTAGTATTTTACAACATTCCTGGCGTATCGGCCTCTACTTCTCGGTGGGAACATTATATACGTCTATTGCGTATCACATCCTAACCTAACCCATCTAGACCCTCGCTGGTAATGTTTTACAGAGTCCCATTCGTGTCGTCCCGTACGTCTCGGTTGGGACATTATGAACGTCTACAGCGATATATATCCTAACGTAAGGCAGGCCAACATCTCGGTTGTAGTATTTTACAACATTCCTGACGTATCGGCCCCTACTTCTCGGTGGGATCATTATATACGTCTATAACGTATCACAACCTAACCTAATCCATCTAGCCCCTCGCTGGTAATGTTTTACAGAATCCCGTTCGTGCCGTCCCGTACGTCTCGGTTGGGACGTTATATACGTCTACAGCGATATATATCCTAACCTAAGTCAGGCTATCATCTCGGATGTAGTATTTTCCAACATTCCTGGCGTATCGGCGCCTACTTCTCGGTGGGAACATTATATTCGTCTATAACGTAACATAACCTAACCTAACCCATGTAGCCCCTCGTTGGTAATGTTTTCAGAATCCCGTTCGTGCCGTCCCGTACGTCTCGGTTTGGACGTTATATACGTCTACAGCGATATATATCCTAACCTAAGGCAGGCTATCATCTCGGATGTAGTATTTTACAACATTCCTGGCGTATCGGCCGCTACTTCTCGGGGGGAACATTATATTCGTCTAGAACGTAACATAACCTGACCAAACCCATCTAGCCCCTCGCTGGTAATGTTTTACAGAATCCCGTTCGTGCCGTCCCGTACGTCTCGGTTGGGACCTTATATACGTCTACAGCGATATATATCCTAACGTAAGGCAGGCTAACATATCGGATGTAGTGTTTTACAACATTCCTGGCGTATGGGCCTCTACTTCTCGGTGGGAACATTATATTCGTCTATAACGAAATATAACCTAACCTAACACATCTAGCCCCTCGCTGGTAATGTTTTACTAAATGCCGTTCGTGTCGTCCCGTACGGCTCGGTAGGGACATTATATACGTCTATAGCGTTATATATCCTAACCTAAGGCAGGCTATCATCTCGGATGTAGTATTTTACAACATTCCTGGCGTATGGGCCTCTACTTCTCAGTGGGAACATTATATAGGTCTATAACGTAATATAACCTAACCTAACACATCTAGCCCCTCGCTGGTAATGTTTTACAGAATCCCGTTCGTGACGTCCCGTACATCTCGGTTGGAATATTATATACGTCTATAGCGTTATATCTCCTAACCTAAGGCAGGCTATCATCTCGGATGTAGTATTTTACAACATTCCTGGCGTATCGGCCCCTACTTCTCGGTGGGAACATTATATAGGTCTATAACGTAATATAACCTAACCTAACACATCTAGCCCCTCGCTGGTAATGTTTTACAGAATCCCGTTCGTGCCGTCCCGTACGTCTCGGTTGGGACGTTATATACGTCTACAGCGATATATATCCTAACCTAAGGCAGGCTATCATCTCGGATGTAGTATTTTGCAACATTCCTGACGTATCGGCCCCTACTTCTCGGTGGGAACATTATATTCGTCTATAACGTAACATAACATAACATAACCCATCTAGCCCCTCGCTGGTAATGTTTTACAGAATCCTGTTCGTTTCGTCCCGTACGTCTTGGCTGGGACATTATAAACGTCTACAGCGATATATATCCTAACGTAAGGCAGGCTAACATCTCGGATGTAGTATTTTACAACATTCCTGGCGTATCGTCCCCTACTTCTCCGTGGGAACATTATATTCGTCTATAACGTAATATAACCTAACCTAACACATCTAGCCCCTCGCTGGTAATGTTTTACTGAATCCCGTTCGTGTCGTTCCGTACGTCTCGGTAGGGACATTATATGCGTCTATAGCGTTATATATCCTAACCTAAGGCAGGCTATCATCTCGGATGTAGTATTTTACATCATTCCTGGCGTATCGGCCCCTACTTCTCGGTGGGAACATTATATTCGTCTATAACGAAACATAACCTAACCTAACCCATCTAGCCCCTCGCTGGTAATGTTTTACAGAATACCGTTCGCTTCGTCCCGTACGTCTCGGTTGGGACATTATAAACGTCTACAGCGACGTATATCCTAACGTAAGGCAGGCTAACATCTCGGATGTAGTATTTTACAACATTCCTGGCGTATTGGCCTCTACATCTCGGTGGGAACATTATATTCGTCTATAACGTATCACAACCTAGCCTAACCCATCTAGCCTCTCGCTGGTAATGTTTTACAGAATCCCGTTCCTGTCGTCCCGTACGTCTCGGTTGGGACGTTATATACGTCTACAGCGATATATATCCTAACCTAAGGCAGGCTATCATCTCGGATGTAGTATTTTGCAACATTCCTGACGTATCGGCCCCTACTTCTCGGTGGGAACATTATATTCGTCTATAACGTAACATAACATAACATAACCCATCTAGCCCCTCGCTGGTAATGTTTTACAGAATCCTGTTCGTTTCGTCCCGTACGTCTTGGCTGGGACATTATAAACGTCTACAGCGATATATATCCTAACGTAAGGCAGGCTAACATCTCGGATGTAGTATTTTACAACATTCCTGGCGTATCGTCCCCTACTTCTCCGTGGGAACATTATATTCGTCTATAACGTAATATAACCTAACCTAACACATCTAGCCCCTCGCTGGTAATGTTTTACTGAATCCCGTTCGTGTCGTTCCGTACGTCTCGGTAGGGACATTATATGCGTCTATAGCGTTATATATCCTAACCTAAGGCAGGCTATCATCTCGGATGTAGTATTTTACATCATTCCTGGCGTATCGGCCCCTACTTCTCGGTGGGAACATTATATTCGTCTATAACGAAACATAACCTAACCTAACCCATCTAGCCCCTCGCTGGTAATGTTTTACAGAATACCGTTCGCTTCGTCCCGTACGTCTCGGTTGGGACATTATAAACGTCTACAGCGACGTATATCCTAACGTAAGGCAGGCTAACATCTCGGATGTAGTATTTTACAACATTCCTGGCGTATTGGCCTCTACATCTCGGTGGGAACATTATATTCGTCTATAACGTATCACAACCTAGCCTAACCCATCTAGCCTCTCGCTGGTAATGTTTTACAGAATCCCGTTCCTGTCGTCCCGTACATCTCGGTTGGGATATTATATACGTCTACAGCGTTATATATCCTAACCTAAGGCAGGCTCTCATCTCGGATGTAGTATTTTACAACATTCCTGGCGTATCGGCCCCTACTTCTCGGTGGGAACATTATATTCGTCTATAACGTAACATAACCTAACCAAACCCTTCTAACCCCTCGCTGGTAATGTTTTACAGAATCCCGTTCGTTTCGTCCCGTACGTCTCGGTTGGGATATTATATACGTCTACAGAGATATATATCCTAACTTAAGGCAGGCTAAGATCTCGGATTTAGTATTTTACAACATTCCTGGCGTATCGGCCTCTACTTCTCGGTGGGAACATTATATACGTCTATTGCGTATCACATCCTAACCTAACCCATCTAGACCCTCGCTGGTAATGTTTTACAGAGTCCCATTCGTGTCGTCCCGTACGTCTCGGTTGGGACATTATGAACGTCTACAGCGATATATATCCTAACGTAAGGCAGGCCAACATCTCGGTTGTAGTATTTTACAACATTCCTGACGTATCGGCCCCTATTTCTCGGTGGGATCATTATATACGTCTATAACGTATCACAACCTAACCTAATCCATCTAGCCCCTCGCTGGTAATGTTTTACAGAATCCCGTTCGTGCCGTCCCGTACGTCTCGGTTGGGACGTTATATACGTCTACAGCGATATATATCGTAACCTAAGTCAGGCTATCATCTCGGATGTAGTATTTTCCAACATTCCTGGCGTATCGGCGCCTACTTCTCGGTGGGAACATTATATTCGTCTATAACGTAACATAACCTAACCTAACCCATGTAGCCCCTCGTTGGTAATGTTTTCAGAATCCCGTTCGTGCCGTCCCGTACGTCTCGGTTTGGACGTTATATACGTCTACAGCGATATATATCCTAACCTAAGGCAGGCTATCATCTCGGATGTAGTATTTTACAACATTCCTGGCGTATCGGCCGCTACTTCTCGGGGGGAACATTATATTCGTCTATAACGTAACATAACCTAACCAAACCCATCTAGCCCCTCGCTGGTAATGTTTTACAGAATCCCGTTCGTTTCGTCCCGTACGTCTCGGTTGGGATATTATATACGTCTACAGAGATATATATCCTAATTTAAGGCAGGCTAAGATCTCGGATTTAGTATTTTACAACATTCCTGGCGTATCGGCCTCTACTTCTCGGTGGGAACATTATATACGTCTATTGCGTATCACATCCTAACCTAACCCATCTAGACCCTCGCTGGTAATGTTTTACAGAGTCCCGTTCGTGTCGTCCCGTACGTCTCGGTTGGGACATTATGAACGTCTACAGCGATATATATCCTAACGTAAGGCAGGCTAACATCTCGGATGTAGTATTTTACAACATTCCTGGCGTATCGTCCCCTACTTCTCCGTGGGAACATTATATTCGTCTATAACGTAATATAACCTAACCTAACACATCTAGCCCCTCGCTGGTAATGTTTTACTGAATCCCGTTCGTGTCGTCCCGTACGTCTCGGTAGGGACATTATGTACGTCTATAGCGCTATATATCCTAACCTAAGGCAGGCTATCATCTCGGATGTAGTATTTTCCAACATTCCTGGCGTATCGGCCCCTAATTCTCGGTGGGAACATTATATTCGTCTATAACGTAATATAACCTAACCTAACACATCTAGCCCCTCGCTGATAATGTTTTACTGAATCCCGTTCGTGTCGTCCCGTACGCCTCGGTAGGGACATTATATACGTCTATAGCGTTACATATCCTAACCTAAGGCAGGCTATCATCTCGGATGTAGTATTTTACATCATTCCTGGCGTATCGGCCCCTACTTCTCGGTGGGAACATTATATTCGTCTATAACGAAACATAACCTAACCTAACCCATCTAGCCCCTCGCTGGTAATGTTTTACAGAATACCGTTCGCTTCGTCCCGTACGTCTCGGTTGGGACATTATAAACGTCTACAGCGACGTATATCCTAACGTAAGGCAGGCTAACATCTCGGATGTAGTATTTTACAACATTCCTGGCGTATTGGCCTCTACATCTCGGTGGGAACATTATATTCGTCTATAACGTATCACAACCTAACCTAACCCATCTAGCCTCTCGCTGGTAATGTTTTACAGAATCCCGTTCCTGTCGTCCCGTACATCTCGGTTGGGATATTATATACGTCTACAGCGTTATATATCCTAACCTAAGGCAGGCTCTCATCTCGGATGTAGTATTTTACAACATTCCTGGCGTATCGGCCCCTACTTCTCGGTGGGAACATTATATTCGTCTATAACGTAACATAACCTAACCAAACCCATCTAACCCCTCGCTGGTAATGTTTTACAGAATCCCGTTCGTTTCGTCCCGTACGTCTCGGTTGGGATATTATATACGTCTACAGAGATATATATCCTAACTTAAGGCAGGCTAAGATCTCGGATTTAGTATTTTACAACATTCCTGGCGTATCGGCCTCTACTTCTCGGTGGGAACATTATATACGTCTATTGCGTATCACATCCTAACCTAACCCATCTAGACCCTCGCTGGTAATGTTTTACAGAGTCCCATTCGTGTCGTCCCGTACGTCTCGGTTGGGACATTATGAACGTCTACAGCGATATATATCCTAACGTAAGGCAGGCCAACATCTCGGTTGTAGTATTTTACAACATTCCTGACGTATCGGCCCCTACTTCTCGGTGGGATCATTATATACGTCTATAACGTATCACAACCTAACCTAATCCATCTAGCCCCTCGCTGGTAATGTTTTACAGAATCCCGTTCGTGCCGTCCCGTACGTCTCGGTTGGGACGTTATATACGTCTACAGCGATATATATCCTAACCTAAGTCAGGCTATCATCTCGGATGTAGTATTTTCCAACATTCCTGGCGTATCGGCCCCTACTTCTCGGTGGGAACATTATATTCGTCTATAACGTAACATAACCTAACCAAACCCATCTAGCCCCTCGCTGGTAATCTTTTACAGAATCCCGTTCGTTTCGTCTCGTACGTCTCGGTTGGGATATTATATACGTCTACAGAGATATATATCCTAACTTAAGGCAGGCTAAGGTCTCGGATTTAGTATTTTACAACATTCCTGGCGTATCGGCCTCTACTTCTCGGTGGGAACATTATATACGTCTATTGCGTATCACATCCTAACCTAACCCATCTAGACCCTCGCTGGTAATCTTTTACAGAGTCCCGTTCGTGTCGTCCCGTACGTCTCTGTTTGGACATTATGAACGTCTACTGCGATATATATCCTAACGTAAGGCAGGCCAACATCTCGGTTGTAGTATTTTACAACATTCCTGACGTATCGGCCCCTACTTCTCGGTGGGATCATTATATTCGTCTATAACGTAATATAACCTAACCTAACACATCTAGGCCCTGGCTGGTAATGATTTACAGAATCCCGTTCGTGTCGTCCCGTACGTCTCGGTTGGAATATTATATATGTCTATAGCGTTATATATCCTAACCTAAGGCAGGCTATCATCTCGGATGTAGTATTTTACAACATTCCTGACGTATCGGCCCCTACTTCTCGGTGGGAACATTATATAGGTCTATAACGTAATATAACCTAACCTAACACATCTAGCCCCTCGCTGGTAATGTTTTACAGAATCCCGTTCGTGTCGTCCCGTACGTTTCGATTGGGACATTATAAACTTCTACAGCGATATATATCCTAACCTAAGGCAGGCTATCATCTCGGATGTAGTATTTTACAACATTCCTGGCGTATCGGCCCCTACTTCTCGGTGGGAACATTATATTCGTCTAGAACGTAACATAACCTGACCAAACCCATCTAGCCCCTCGCTGGTAATGTTTTACAGAATCCCGTTCGTGCCGTCCCGTACGTCTCGGTTGGGACGTTATATACGTCTACAGCGATATATATCCTAACGTAAGGCAGGCTAACATATCGGATGTAGTATTTTACAACATTCCTGGCGTATCGGCCCCTACTTCTCGGTGGGAACATTATATAGGTCTATAACGTAATATAACCTAACCTAACACATCTAGCCCCTCGCTGGTAATGTTTTACAGAATCCCGTTCGTGCCGTCCCGTACGTCTCGGTTGGGACGTTATATACGTCTACAGCGATATATATCCTAACGTAAGGCAGGCTAACATCTCGGATGTAGTATTTTACAACATTCCTGGCGTATCGTCCCCTACTTCTCCGTGGGAACATTATATTCGTCTATAACGTAATATAACCTAACCTAACACATCTAGCCCCTCGCTGGTAATGTTTTACTGAATCCCGTTCGTGTCGTTCCGTACGTCTCGGTAGGGACATTATATACGTCTATAGCGTTATATATCCTAACCTAAGGCAGGCTATCATCTCGGATGTAGTATTTTACATCATTCCTGGCGTATCGGCCCCTACTTCTCGGTGGGAACATTATATTCGTCTATAACGAAACATAACCTAACCTAACCCATCTAGCCCCTCGCTGGTAATGTTTTACAGAATACCGTTCGCTTCGTCCCGTACGTCTCGGTTGGGACATTATAAACGTCTACAGCGACGTATATCCTAACGTAAGGCAGGCTAACATCTCGGATGTAGTATTTTACAACATTCCTGGCGTATTGGCCTCTACATCTCGGTGGGAACATTATATTCGTCTATAACGTATCACAACCTAACCTAACCCATCTAGCCTCTCGGTGGTAATGTTTTACAGAATCCCGTTCCTGTCGTCCCGTACATCTCAGTTGGGATATTATATACGTCTACAGCGTTATATATCCTAACCTAAGGCAGGCTCTCATCTCGGATGTAGTATTTTACAACATTCCTGGCGTATCGGCCCCTACTTCTCGGTGGGAACATTATATTCGTCTATAACGTAACATAACCTAACCAAACCCATCTAACCCCTCGCTGGTAATGTTTTACAGAATCCCGTTCGTTTCGTCCCGTACGTCTCGGTTGGGATATTATATACGTCTACAGAGATATATATCCTAACTTAAGGCAGGCTAAGATCTCGGATTTAGTATTTTACAACATTCCTGGCGTATCGGCCTCTACTTCTCGGTGGGAACATTATATACGTCTATTGCGTATCACATCCTAACCTAACCCATCTAGACCCTCGCTGGTAATGTTTTACAGAGTCCCATTCGTGTCGTCCCGTACGTCTCGGTTGGGACATTATGAACGTCTACAGCGATATATATCCTAACGTAAGGCAGGCCAACATCTCGGTTGTAGTATTTTACAACATTCCTGACGTATCGGCCCCTACTTCTCGGTGGGATCATTATATACGTCTATAACGTATCACAACCTAACCTAATCCATCTAGCCCCTCGCTGGTAATGTTTTACAGAATCCCGTTCGTGCCGTCCCGTACGTCTCGGTTGGGACGTTATATACGTCTACAGCGATATATATCCTAACCTAAGTCAGGCTATCATCTCGGATGTAGTATTTTCCAACATTCCTGGCGTATCGGCGCCTACTTCTCGGTGGGAACATTATATTCGTCTATAACGTAACATAACCTAACCTAACCCATGTAGCCCCTCGTTGGTAATGTTTTCAGAATCCCGTTCGTGCCGTCCCGTACGTCTCGGTTTGGACGTTATATACGTCTACAGCGATATATATCCTAACCTAAGGCAGGCTATCATCTCGGATGTAGTATTTTACAACATTCCTGGCGTATCGGCCGCTACTTCTCGGGGGGAACATTATATTCGTCTATAACGTAACATAACCTAACCTAACACATCTAGGCCCTGGCTGGTAATGATTTACAGAATCCCGTTCGTGTCGTCCCGTACGTCTCGGTTGGAATATTATATACGTCTATAGCGTTATATATCCTAACCTAAGGCAGGCTATCATCTGGGATGTAGTATTTTACAACATTCCTGACGTATCGGCCCCTACTTCTCGGTGGGAACATTATATAGGTCTATAACGTAATATAACCTAACCTAACGCATCTAGCCCCTCGCTGGTAATGTTTTACAGAATCCCGTTCGTGTCGTCCCGTACGTTTCGGTTGGGACATTATAAACTTCTACAGCGATATATATCCTAACCTAAGGCAGGCTATCATCTCGGATGTAGTATTTTACAACATTTCTGGCGTATCGGCCCCTACTTCTCGGTGGGAACATTATATTCGTCTAGAACGTAACATAACCTACCCAAACCGATCTAGCCCCTCGCTGGTAATGTTTTACAGAATCCCGTTCGTGCCGTCCCGTACGTTTCGGTTGGGACGTTATATACGTCTACAGCGATATATATCCTAACGTAAGGCAGGCTAACATATCGGATGTAGTGTTTTACAACATTCCTGACGTATCGGCCCCTAATTCTCGGTGGGAACATTATATTCGTCTATAACGTAATATAACCTAACCTAACACATCTAGCCTCTCGCTGGTAATGTTTTACTGAATCCCGTTCGTGTCGTCACCTACGTCTCGGTTGGGACATTATATACATCTATAGCGTTATATATCCTAACTTAAGGCAGGCTATCATCTCTGATGTAGTATTTTACAACATTCCTGGCGTATCGGCCCCTACTTCTCAGTGGGAACATTATATAGATCTATAACGTAATATAACCTAACCTAACACATCTAGCCCCTCGCTGGTAATGTTTTACAGAATCCCGTTCGTGCCGTCCCGTACGTCTCGGTTGGGACGTTATATACGTCTACAGCGATATATATCCTAACCTAAGGCAGGCTATCATCTCGGATGTAGTATTTTGCAACATTCCAGACGTATCGGCCCCTACTTCTCGGTGGGAACATTATATTCGTCTATAACGTAACATAACATAACATAACCCATCTAGCCCCTCGCTGGTAATGTTTTACAGAATCCTGTTCGTTTCGTCCCGTACGTCTTGGCTGGGACATTATAAACGTCTACAGCGATATATATCCTAACGTAAGGCAGGCTATCATCTCGGATGTAGTATTTTCCAACATTCCTGGCGTATCGGCCCCTAATTCTCGGTGGGAACATTATATTCGTCTATAACGTAATATAACCTAACCTAACACATCTAGCCCCTCGCTGATAATGTTTTACTGAATCCCGTTCGTGTCGTCCCGTACGCCTCGGTAGGGACATTATATACGTCTATAGCGTTACATATCCTAACCTAAGGCAGGCTATCATCTCGGATGTAGTATTTTACATCATTCCTGGCGTATCGGCCCCTACTTCTCGGTGGGAACATTATATTCGTCTATAACGAAACATAACCTAACCTAACCCATCTAGCCCCTCGCTGGTAATGTTTTACAGAATACCGTTCGCTTCGTCCCGTACGTCTCGGTTGGGACATTATAAACGTCTACAGCGACGTATATCCTAACGTAAGGCAGGCTAACATCTCGGATGTAGTATTTTACAACAATCCTGGCGTATTGGCCTCTACATCTCGGTGGGAACATTATATTCGTCTATAACGTATCACAACCTAACCTAACCCATCTAGCCTCTCGCTGGTAATGTTTTACAGAATCCCGTTCCTGTCGTCCCGTACATCTCGGTTGGGATATTATATACGTCTACAGCGTTATATATCCTAACCTAAGGCAGGCTCTCATCTTGGATGTAGTATTTTACAACATTCCTGGCGTATCGGCCCCTACTTCTCGGTGGGAACATTATATTCGTCTATAACGTAACATAACCTAACCAAACCCATCTAACCCCTCGCTGGTAATGTTTTACAGAATCCCGTTCGCTTCGTCCCGTACGTCTCGGTTGGGATATTATATACGTCTACAGAGATATATATCCTAACTTAAGGCAGACTAAGATCTCGGATTTAGTATTTTACAACATTCCTGGCGTATCGGCCTCTACTTCTCCGTGGGAACATTATATACGTCTATTGCGTATCACATCCTAACCTAACCCATCTAGACCCTCGCTGGTAATGTTTTACAGAGTCCCATTCGTGTCGTCCCGTACGTCTCGGTTGGGACATTATGAACGTCTACAGCGATATATATCCTAACGTAAGGCAGGCCAACATCTCGGTTGTAGTATTTTACAACATTCCTGACGTATCGGCCCCTACTTCTCGGTGGGATCATTATATACGTCTATAACGTATCACAACCTAACCTAATCCATCTAGCCCCTCGCTGGTAATGTTTTACAGAATCCCGTTCGTGCCGTCCCGTACGTCTCGGTTGGGACGTTATATACGTCTACAGCGATATATATCCTAACCTAAGTCAGGCTATCATCTCGGATGTAGTATTTTCCAACATTCCTGGCGTATCGGCGCCTACTTCTCGGTGGGAACATTATATTCGTCTATAACGTAACATAACCTAACCTAACCCATGTAGCCCCTCGTTGGTAATGTTTTCAGAATCCCGTTCGTGCCGTCCCGTACGTCTCGGTTTGGACGTTATATACGTCTACAGCGATATATATCCTAACCTAAGGCAGGCTATCATCTCGGATGTAGTATTTTACAACATTCCTGGCGTATCGGCCGCTACTTCTCGGGGGGAACATTATATTCGTCTATAACGTAACATAACCTAACCAAACCCATCTAGCCCCTCGCTGGTAATGTTTTACAGAATCCCGTTCGTTTCGTCCCGTACGTCTCGGTTGGGATATTATATACGTCTACAGAGATATATATCCTAACTTAAGGCAGGCTAAGATCTCGGATTTAGTATTTTACAACATTCCTGGCGTATCGGCCTCTACTTCTCGGTGGGAACATTATATACGTCTATTGCGTATCACATCCTAACCTAACCCATCTAGACCCTCGCTGGTAATGTTTTACAGAGTCCCGTTCGTGTCGTCCCGTACGTCTCGGTTGGGACATTATGAACGTCTACAGCGATATATATCCTAACGTAAGGCAGGCCAACATCTCGGTTGAAGTATTTTACTACATTCCTGACGTATCGGCCCCTACTTCTCGGTGGGATCATTATATTCGTCTATAACGTAATATAACCTAACCTAACACATCTAGGCCCTGGCTGGTAATGATTTACAGAATCCCGTTCGTGTCGTCCCGTACGTCTCGGTTGGAATATTATATACATCTATAGCGTTATATATCCTAACTTAAGGCAGGCTATCATCTCTGATGTAGTATTTTACAACATTCCTGGCGTATCGGCCCCTACTTCTCAGTGGGAACATTATATAGATCTATAACGTAATATAACCTAACCTAACACATCTAGCCCCTCGCTGGTAATGTTTTACAGAATCCCGTTCGTGCCGTCCCGTACGTCTCGGTTGGGACGTTATATACGTCTACAGCGATATATATCCTAACCTAAGGCAGGCTATCATCTCGGATGTAGTATTTTGCAACATTCCAGACGTATCGGCCCCTACTTCTCGGTGGGAACATTATATTCGTCTATAACGTAACATAACATAACATAACCCATCTAGACCCTCGCTGGTAATGTTTTACAGAATCCTGTTCGTTTCGTCCCGTACGTCTTGGCTGGGACATTATAAACGTCTACAGCGATATATATCCTAACGTAAGGCAGGCTAACATCTCGGATGTAGTATTTTACAACATTCCTAGCGTATCGTCCCCTACTTCTCCGTGGGAACATTATATTCGTCTATAACGTAATATAACCTAACCTAACACATCTAGCCCCTCGCTGGTAATGTTTTACTGAATCCCGTTCGTGTCGTTCCGTACGTCTCGGTAGGGACATTATATACCTCTATAGCGTTATATATCCTAACCTAAGGCAGGCTAACATCTCGGATGTAGTATTTTACAACATTCCTGGCGTATCGGCCCCTACTTCGCGGTGGGATCATTATATTCGTCTATAACGTAATATAACCTAACCTAACACATCTAGCCCCTCGCTGGTAATGTTTTACTGAATCCCGTTCGTGTCGTCCCGTACGTCTCGGTAGGGACATTATATACGTCTATAGCGCTATATATCCTAACCTAAGGCAGGCTATCATCTCGGATGTAGTATTTTACAACATTCCTGACGTATCGGCCCCTACTTCTCGGTGGGAACATTATATAGGTCTATAACGTAATATAACCTAACCTAACACATCTAGCCCCTCGCTGGTAATGTTTTACTGAATCCCGTTCGTGTCGTCCCGTACGTCTCGGTAGGGACATTATATACGTCTATAGCGCTATATATCCTAACCTAAGGCAGGCTATCATCTCGGATGTAGTATTTTACAACATTCCTGACGTATCGGCCCCTACTTCTCGGTGGGAACATTATATTCGTCTATAACGTAACATAACCTAACCTAACCCATCTAGCCCCTCGCTGGTAATGTTTTACAGAATCCCGTTCGTTTCGTCCCGTACGTCTTCGCTGGTACATTATAAACGTCTACAGCAATATATATCCTAACCTAAGGCAGGCTATCATCTCGGATGTAGTATTTTCCAACATTCCTGGCGTATCGGCCCCTAATTCTCGGTGGGAACATTATATTCGTCTATAACGTAATATAACCTAACCTAACACATCTAGGCCCTGGCTGGTAATGATTTACAGAATCCCGTTCGTGTCGTCCCGTACGTCTCGGTTGGAATATTATATACGTCTATAGCGTTATATATCCTAACCTAAGGCAGGCTATCATCTGGGATGTAGTATTTTACAACATTCCTGACGTATCGGCCCCTACTTCTCGGTGGGAACATTATATAGGTCTATAACGTAATATAACCTAACCTAACGCATCTAGCCCCTCGCTGGTAATGTTTTACAGAATCCCGTTCGTGTCGACCCGTACGTTTCGGTTGGGACATTATAAACTTCTACAGCGATATATATCCTAACCTAAGGCAGGCTATCATCTCGGATGTAGTATTTTACAACATTTCTGGCGTATCGGCCCCTACTTCTCGGTGGGAACATTATATTCGTCTAGAACGTAACATAACCTGACCAAACCGATCTAGCCCCTCGCTGGTAATGTTTTACAGAATCCCGTTCGTGCCGTCCCGTACGTTTCGGTTGGGACGTTATATACGTCTACAGCGATATATATCCTAACGTAAGGCAGGCTAACATATCGGATGTAGTGTTTTACAACATTCCTGGCGTATGGGCCTCTACTTCTCGGTGGGAACATTATATTCGTCTATAACGAAATATAACCTAACCTAACACATCTAGCCCCTCGCTGGTAATGTTTTACTAAATGCCGTTCGTGTCGTCCCGTACGGCTCGGTAGGGACATTATATACGTCTATAGCGTTATATATCCTAACCTAAGGCAGGCTATCATCTCGGATGTAGTATTTTACAACATTCCTGGCGTATCGGCCCCTCATTCTCGGTGGGAACATTATATTCGTCTATAACGTAATATAACCTAACCTAACACATCTAGCCCCTCGCTGGTAATGTTTTACTGAATCCCGTTCGTGTCGTTCCGTACGTCTCGGTAGGGACATTATATACGTCTATAGCGTTATATATCCTAACCTAAGGCAGGCTAACATCTCGGATGTAGTATTTTACAACATTCCTGGCGTATCGGCCCCTACTTCGCGGTGGGATCATTATATTCGTCTATAACGTAACATAACCTAACCTAACACATCTAGCCCCTCGCTGGTAATGTTTTACTGAATCCCGCTCGTGTCGTCCCGTACGTCTCGGTAGGGACATTATATACGTCTATAGCGCTATATATCCTAACCTAAGGCAGGCTATCATCTCGGATGTAGTATTTTACAACATTCCTGACGTATCGGCCCCTACTTCTCGGTGGGAACATTATATAGGTCTATAACGTAATATAACCTAACCTAACACATCTAGCCCCTCGGTGGTAATGTTTTACTGAATCCCGTTCGTGTCGTCCCGTACGTCTCGGTAGGGACATTATATACGTCTATAGCGCTATATATCCTAACCTAAGGCAGGCTATCATCTCGGATGTAGTATTTTACAACATTCCTGACGTATCGGCCCCTACTTCTCGGCGGGAACATTATATTCGTCTATAACGTAATATAACCTAACCTAAGACATCTAGCCCCTCGCTGGTAATGTTTTACAGAATCGCGTTCGTGTCGTTCCGTACGTCTCGATTGGGATATTATATGCGACTATAGCGTTATATATGCTAACCTAAGGCAGGCCATCATCTCGGATGCAGTATTTTACAACATGCCTGGCGTATCGGCCCCTACTTCACGGTGAGAACATTATATACGTCTATAACGTATCACAACCTAACCTAATCCATCTACCCCCTTGCTGGTAATGTTTTACAGAATCCCGTTCGTGCCGTCCCGTATGTCTCGGTTGGGACGTTATATACGTCTACAGCTATATATATCCTAACCTAAGGCAGGCTATCATCTCGGATGTAGTATTTTCCAACATTCCTGGCGTATCGGCCCCTAATTCTCGGTGGGAACATTATATTCGTCTATAACGTAATATAACCTAACCTAACACATCTAGCCCCTCGCTGATAATGTTTTACTGAATCCCGTTCGTGTCGTCCCGTACGCCTCGGTAGGGACATTATATACGTCTATAGCGTTACATATCCTAACCTAAGGCAGGCTATCATCTCGGATGTAGTATTTTACATCATTCCTGGCGTATCGGCACCTACTTCTCGGTGGGAACATTATATTCGTCTATAACGAAACATAACCTAACCTAACCCATCTAGCCCCTCGCTGGTAATGTTTTACAGAATACCGTTCGCTTCGTCCCGTACGTCTCGGTTGGGACATTATAAACGTCTACAGCGACGTATATCCTAACGTAAGGCAGGCTAACATCTCGGATGTAGTATTTTACAACATTCCTGGCGTATTGGCCTCTACATCTCGGTGGGAACATTATATTCGTCTATAACGTATCACAACCTAACCTAACCCATCTAGCCTCTCGGTGGTAATGTTTTACAGAATCCCGTTCCTGTCGTCCCGTACATCTCAGTTGGGATATTATATACGTCTACAGCGTTATATATCCTAACCTAAGGCAGGCTCTCATCTCGGATGTAGTATTTTACAACATTCCTGGCGTATCGGCCCCTACTTCTCGGTGGGAACATTATCTTCGTCTATAACGTAACATAACCTAACCAAACCCATCTAACACCTCGCTGGTAATGTTTTACAGAATCCCGTTCGTTTCGTCCCGTACGTCTCGGTTGGGATATTATATACGTCTACAGAGATATATATCCTAACTTAAGGCAGGCTAAGATCTCGGATTTAGTATTTCACAACATTCCTGGCGTATCGGCCTCTACTTCTCGGTGGGAACATTATATACGTCTATTGCGTATCACATCCTAACCTAACCCATCTAGACCCTCGCTGGTAATGTTTTACAGAGTCCCATTCGTGTCGTCCCGTACGTCTCGGTTGGGACATTATGAACGTCTACAGCGATATATATCCTAACGTAAGGCAGGCCAACATCTCGGTTGTAGTATTTTACAACATTCCTGACGTATCGGCCCCTACTTCTCGGTGGGATCATTATATACGTCTATAACTCATCACAACCTAACCTAATCCATCTAGCCCCTCGCTGGTAATGTTTTACAGAATCCCGTTCGTGCCGTCCCGTACGTCTCGGTTGGGACGTTATATACGTCTACAGCGATATATATCCTAACCTAAGTCAGGCTATCATCTCGGATGTAGTATTTTCCAACATTCCTGGCGTATCGGCGCCTACTTCTCGGTGGGAACATTATATTCGTCTATAACGTAACATAACCTAACCTAACCCATGTAGCCCCTCGTTGGTAATGTTTTCAGAATCCCGTTCGTGCCGTCCCGTACGTCTCGGTTTGGACGTTATATACGTCTACAGCGATATATATCCTAACCTAAGGCAGGCTATCATCTCGGATGTAGTATTTTACAACATTCCTGGCGTATCGGCCCCTAATTCTCGGTGGGAACATTATATTCGTCTATAACGTAATATAACCTAACCTAACACATCTAGCCTCTCGCTGGTAATGTTTTACTGAATCCCGTTCGTGTCGTCACCTACGTCTCGGTTGGGACATTATATACATCTATAGCGTTATATATCCTAACTTAAGGCAGGCTATCATCTCTGATGTAGTATTTTACAACATTCCTGGCGTATCGGCCCCTACTGCTCAGTGGGAACATTATATAGATCTATAACGTAATATAACCTAACCTAACACATCTAGCCCCTCGCTGGTAATGTTTTACAGAATCCCGTTCGTGCCGTCCCGTACGTCTCGGTTGGGACGTTATATACGTCTACAGCGATATATATCCTAACCTAAGGCAGGCTATCATCTCGGATGTAGTATTTTGCAACATTCCAGACGTATCGGCCCCTACTTCTCGGTGGGAACATTATATTCGTCTATAACGTAACATAACATAACATAACCCATCTAGACCCTCGCTGGTAATGTTTTACAGAATCCTGTTCGTTTCGTCCCGTACGTCTTGGCTGGGACATTATAAACGTCTACAGCGATATATATCCTAACCTAAGGCAGGCTAACATCTCGGATGTAGTATTTTACAACATTCCTGGCGTATCGGCCCCTACTTCGCGGTGGGATCATTATATTCGTCTATAACGTAATATAACCTAACCTAACACATCTAGCCCCTCGCTGGTAATGTTTTACTGAATCCCGTTCGTGTCGTCCCGTACGTCTCGGTAGGGACATTATATACGTCTATAGCGCTATATATCCTAACCTAAGGCAGGCTATCATCTCGGATGTAGTATTTTACAACATTCCTGACGTATCGGCCCCTACTTCTCGGTGGGAACATTATATAGGTCTATAACGTAATATAACCTAACCTAACACATCTAGCCCCTCGCTGGTAATGTTTTACTGAATCCCGTTCGTGTCGTCCCGTACGTCTCGGTAGGGACATTATATACGTCTATAGCGCTATATATCCTAACCTAAGGCAGGCTATCATCTCGGATGTAGTATTTTACAACATTCCTGACGTATCGGCCCCTACTTCTCGGTGGGAATATTATATTCGTCTATAACGTAACATAACCTAACCTAACCCATCTAGCCCCTCGCTGGTAATGTTTTACAGAATCCCGTTCGTTTCGTCCCGTACGTCTTCGCTGGTACATTATAAACGTCTACAGCAATATATATCCTAACCTAAGGCAGGCTATCATCTCGGATGTAGTATTTTCCAACATTCCTGGCGTATCGGCCCCTAATTCTCGGTGGGAACATTATATTCGTCTATAACGTAATATAACCTAACCTAACACATCTAGGCCCTGGCTGGTAATGATTTACAGAATCCCGTTCGTGTCGTCCCGTACGTCTCGGTTGGAATATTATATACGTCTATAGCGTTATATATCCTAACCTAAGGCAGGCTATCATCTGGGATGTAGTATTTTACAACATTCCTGACGTATCGGCCCCTACTTCTCGGTGGGAACATTATATAGGTCTATAACGTAATATAACCTAACCTAACGCATCTAGCCCCTCGCTGGTAATGTTTTACAGAATCCCGTTCGTGTCGACCCGTACGTTTCGGTTGGGACATTATAAACTTCTACAGCGATATATATCCTAACCTAAGGCAGGCTATCATCTCGGATGTAGTATTTTACAACATTTCTGGCGTATCGGCCCCTACTTCTCGGTGGGAACATTATATTCGTCTAGAACGTAACATAACCTGACCAAACCGATCTAGCCCCTCGCTGGTAATGTTTTACAGAATCCCGTTCGTGCCGTCCCGTACGTTTCGGTTGGGACGTTATATACGTCTACAGCGATATATATCCTAACGTAAGGCAGGCTAACATATCGGATGTAGTGTTTTACAACATTCCTGGCGTATGGGCCTCTACTTCTCGGTGGGAACATTATATTCGTCTATAACGAAATATAACCTAACCTAACACATCTAGCCCCTCGCTGGTAATGTTTTACTAAATGCCGTTCGTGTCGTCCCGTACGGCTCGGTAGGGACATTATATACGTCTATAGCGTTATATATCCTAACCTAAGGCAGGCTATCATCTCGGATGTAGTATTTTACAACATTCCTGGCGTATCGGCCCCTCATTCTCGGTGGGAACATTATATTCGTCTATAACGTAATATAACCTAACCTAACACATCTAGCCCCTCGCTGGTAATGTTTTACTGAATCCCGTTCGTGTCGTTCCGTACGTCTCGGTAGGGACATTATATACGTCTATAGCGTTATATATCCTAACCTAAGGCAGGCTAACATCTCGGATGTAGTATTTTACAACATTCCTGGCGTATCGGCCCCTACTTCGCGGTGGGATCATTATATTCGTCTATAACGTAACATAACCTAACCTAACACATCTAGGCCCTCGCTGGTAATGTTTTACTGAATCCCGTTCGTGTCGTCCCGTACGTCTCGGTAGGGACATTATATACGTCTATAGCGCTATATATCCTAACCTAAGGCAGGCTATCATCTCGGATGTAGTATTTTACAACATTCCTGACGTATCGGCCCCTACTTCTCGGTGGGAACATTATATAGGTCTATAACGTAATATAACCTAACCTAACACATCTAGCCCCTCGGTGGTAATGTTTTACTGAATCCCGTTCGTGTCGTCCCGTACGTCTCGGTAGGGACATTATATACGTCTATAGCGCTATATATCCTAACCTAAGGCAGGCTATCATCTCGGATGTAGTATTTTACAACATTCCTGACGTATCGGCCCCTACTTCTCGGTGGGAACATTATATTCGTCTATAACGTAATATAACCTAACCTAAGACATCTAGCCCCTCGCTGGTAATGTTTTACAGAATCGCGTTCGTGTCGTTCCGTACGTCTCGATTGGGATATTATATGCGACTATAGCGTTATATATGCTAACCTAAGGCAGGCCATCATCTCGGATGCAGTATTTTACAACATGCCTGGCGTATCGGCCCCTACTTCACGGTGAGAACATTATATACGTCTATAACGTATCACAACCTAACCTAATCCATCTACCCCCTTGCTGGTAATGTTTTACAGAATCCCGTTCGTGCCGTCCCGTATGTCTCGGTTGGGACGTTATATACGTCTACAGCTATATATATCCTAACCTAAGGCAGGCTATCATCTCGGATGTAGTATTTTCCAACATTCCTGGCGTATCGGCCCCTAATTCTCGGTGGGAACATTATATTCGTCTATAACGTAATATAACCTAACCTAACACATCTAGCCCCTCGCTGATAATGTTTTACTGAATCCCGTTCGTGTCGTCCCGTACGCCTCGGTAGGGACATTATATACGTCTATAGCGTTACATATCCTAACCTAAGGCAGGCTATCATCTCGGATGTAGTATTTTACATCATTCCTGGCGTATCGGCCCCTACTTCTCGGTGGGAACATTATATTCGTCTATAACGAAACATAACCTAACCTAACCCATCTAGCCCCTCGCTGGTAATGTTTTACAGAATACCGTTCGCTTCGTCCCGTACGTCTCGGTTGGGACATTATAAACGTCTACAGCGACGTATATCCTAACGTAAGGCAGGCTAACATCTCGGATGTAGTATTTTACAACATTCCTGGCGTATTGGCCTCTACATCTCGGTGGGAACATTATATTCGTCTATAACGTATCACAACCTAACCTAACCCATCTAGCCTCTCGGTGGTAATGTTTTACAGAATCCCGTTCCTGTCGTCCCGTACATCTCAGTTGGGATATTATATACGTCTACAGCGTTATATATCCTAACCTAAGGCAGGCTCTCATCTCGGATGTAGTATTTTACAACATTCCTGGCGTATCGGCCCCTACTTCTCGGTGGGAACATTATCTTCGTCTATAACGTAACATAACCTAACCAAACCCATCTAACCCCTCGCTGGTAATGTTTTACAGAATCCCGTTCGTTTCGTCCCGTACGTCTCGGTTGGGATATTATATACGTCTACAGAGATATATATCCTAACTTAAGGCAGGCTACGATCTCGGATTTAGTATTTTACAACATTCCTGGCGTATCGGCCTCTACTTCTCGGTGGGAACATTATATACGTCTATTGCGTATCACATCCTAACCTAACCCATCTAGACCCTCGCTGGTAATGTTTTACAGAGTCCCATTCGTGTCGTCCCGTACGTCTCGGTTGGGACATTATGAACGTCTACAGCGATATATATCCTAACGTAAGGCAGGCCAACATCTCGGTTGTAGTATTTTACAACATTCCTGACGTATCGGCCCCTACTTCTCGGTGGGATCATTATATACGTCTATAACGTATCACAACCTAACCTAATCCATCTAGCCCCTCGCTGGTAATGTTTTACAGAATCCCGTTCGTGCCGTCCCGTACGTCTCGGTTGGGACGTTATATACGTCTACAGCGATATATATCCTAACCTAAGTCAGGCTATCATCTCGGATGTAGTATTTTCCAACATTCCTGGCGTATCGGCGCCTACTTCTCGGTGGGAACATTATATTCGTCTATAACGTAACATAACCTAACCTAACCCATGTAGCCCCTCGTTGGTAATGTTTTCAGAATCCCGTTCGTGCCGTCCCGTACGTCTCGGTTTGGACGTTATATACGTCTACAGCGATATATATCCTAACGTAAGGCAGGCTAACATATCGGATGTAGTGTTTTACAACATTCCTGGCGTATGGGCCTCTACTTCTCGGTGGGAAAATTATATTCGTCTATAACGAAATATAACCTAACCTAACACATCTAGCCCCTCGCTGGTAATGTTTTACTAAATGCCGTTCGTGTCGTCCCGTACGGCTCGGTAGGGACATTATATACGTCTATAGCGTTATATATCCTAACCTAAGGCAGGCTATCATCTCGGATGTAGTATTTTACAACATTCCTGGCGTATCGGCCCCTCATTCTCGGTGGGAACATTATATTCGTCTATAACGTAATATAACCTAACCTAACACATCTAGCCCCTCGCTGGTAATGTTTTACTGAATCCCGTTCGTGTCGTTCCGTACGTCTCGGTAGGGACATTATATACGTCTATAGCGTTATATATCCTAACCTAAGGCAGGCTAACATCTCGGATGTAGTATTTTACAACATTCCTGGCGTATCGGCCCCTACTTCGCGGTGGGATCATGATATTCGTCTATAACGTAACATAACCTAACCTAACACATCTAGCCCCTCGCTGGTAATGTTTTACTGAATCCCGTTCGTGTCGTCCCGTACGTCTCGGTAGGGACATTATATACGTCTATAGCGCTATATATCCTAACCTAAGGCAGGCTATCATCTCGGATGTAGTATTTTACAACATTCCTGACGTATCGGCCCCTACTTCTCGGTGGGAACATTATATAGGTCTATAACGTAATATAACCTAACCTAACACATCTAGCCCCTCGGTGGTAATGTTTTACTGAATCCCGTTCGTGTCGTCCCGTACGTCTCGGTAGGGACATTATATACGTCTATAGCGCTATATATCCTAACCTAAGGCAGGCTATCATCTCGGATGTAGTATTTTACAACATTCCTGACGTATCGGCCCCTACTTCTCGGTGGGAACATTATATTCGTCTATAACGTAATATAACCTAACCTAAGACATCTAGCCCCTCGCTGGTAATGTTTTACAGAATCGCGTTCGTGTCGTTCCGTACGTCTCGATTGGGATATTATATGCGACTATAGCGTTATATATGCTAACCTAAGGCAGGCCATCATCTCGGATGCAGTATTTTACAACATGCCTGGCGTATCGGCCCCTACTTCACGGTGAGAACATTATATACGTCTATAACGTATCACAACCTAACCTAATCCATCTACCCCCTTGCTGGTAATGTTTTACAGAATCCCGTTCGTGCCGTCCCGTATGTCTCGGTTGGGACGTTATATACGTCTACAGCTATATATATCCTAACCTAAGGCAGGCTATCATCTCGGATGTAGTATTTTCCAACATTCCAGGCGTATCGGCCCCTAATTCTCGGTGGGAACATTATATTCGTCTATAACGTAATATAACCTAACCTAACACATCTAGCCCCTCGCTGATAATGTTTTACTGAATCCCGTTCGTGTCGTCCCGTACGCCTCGGTAGGGACATTATATACGTCTATAGCGTTACATATCCTAACCTAAGGCAGGCTATCATCTCGGATGTAGTATTTTACATCATTCCTGGCGTATCGGCCCCTACTTCTCGGTGGGAACATTATATTCGTCTATAACGAAACATAACCTAACCTAACCCATCTAGCCCCTCGCTGGTAATGTTTTACAGAATACCGTTCGCTTCGTCCCGTACGTCTCGGTTGGGACATTATAAACGTCTACAGCGACGTATATCCTAACGTAAGGCAGGCTAACATCTCGGATGTAGTATTTTACAACATTCCTGGCGTATTGGCCTCTACATCTCGGTGGGAACATTATATTCGTCTATAACGTATCACAACCTAACCTAACCCATCTAGCCTCTCGGTGGTAATGTTTTACAGAATCCCGTTCCTGTCGTCCCGTACATCTCAGTTGGGATATTATATACGTCTACAGCGTTATATATCCTAACCTAAGGCAGGCTCTCATCTCGGATGTAGTATTTTACAACATTCCTGGCGTATCGGCCCCAACTTCTCGGTGGGAACATTATATTCGTCTATAACGTAACATAACCTAACCAAACCCATCTAACCCCTCGCTGGTAATGTTTTACAGAATCCCGTTCGTTTCGTCCCGTACGTCTCGGTTGGGATATTATATACGTCTACAGAGATATATATCCTAACTTAAGGCAGGCTAAGATCTCGGATTTAGTATTTTACAACATTCCTGGCGTATCGGCCTCTACTTCTCGGTGGGAACATTATATACGTCTATTGCGTATCACATCCTAACCTAACCCATCTAGACCCTCGCTGGTAATGTTTTACAGAGTCCCATTCGTGTCGTCCCGTACGTCTCGGTTGGGACATTATGAACGTCTACAGCGATATATATCCTAACGTAAGGCAGGCCAACATCTCGGTTGTAGTATTTTACAACATTCCTGACGTATCGGCCCCTACTTCTCGGTGGGATCATTATATACGTCTATAACGTATCACAACCTAACCTAATCCATCTAGCCCCTCGCTGGTAATGTTTTACAGAATCCCGTTCGTGCCGTCCCGTACGTCTCGGTTGGGACGGTATATACGTCTACAGCGATATATATCCCAACCTAAGTCAGGCTATCATCTCGGATGTAGTATTTTCCAACATTCCTGGCGTATCGGCGCCTACTTCTCGGTGGGAACATTATATTCGTCTATAACGTAACATAACCTAACCTAACCCATGTAGCCCCTCGTTGGTAATGTTTTCAGAATCCCGTTCGTGCCGTCCCGTACGTCTCGGTTTGGACGTTATATACGTCTACAGCGATATATATCCTAACCTAAGGCAGGCTATCATCTCGGATGTAGTATTTTACAACATTCCTGACGTATCGGCCCCTACTTCTCGGTGGGAACATTATATAGGTCTATAACGTAATATAACCTAACCTAACACATCTAGCCCCTCGCTGGTAATGTTTTACTGAATCCCGTTCGTGTCGTCCCGTACGTCTCGGTAGGGACATTATATACGTCTATAGCGCTATATATCCTAACCTAAGGCAGGCTATCATCTCGGATGTAGTATTTTACAACATTCCTGACGTATCGGCCCCTACTTCTCGGTGGGAACATTATATTCGTCTATAACGTAACATAACCTAACCTAACCCATCTAGCCCCTCGCTGGTAATGTTTTACAGAATCCCGTTCGTTTCGTCCCGTACGTCTTCGCTGGTACATTATAAACGTCTACAGCAATATATATCCTAACCTAAGGCAGGCTATCATCTCGGATGTAGTATTTTCCAACATTCCTGGCGTATCGGCCCCTAATTCTCGGTGGGAACATTATATTCGTCTATAACGTAATATAACCTAACCTAACACATCTAGGCCCTGGCTGGTAATGATTTACAGAATCCCGTTCGTGTCGTCCCGTACGTCTCGGTTGGAATATTATATACGTCTATAGCGTTATATATCCTAACCTAAGGCAGGCTATCATCTGGGATGTAGTATTTTACAACATTCCTGACGTATCGGCCCCTACTTCTCGGTGGGAACATTATATAGGTCTATAACGTAATATAACCTAACCTAACGCATCTAGCCCCTCGCTGGTAATGTTTTACAGAATCCCGTTCGTGTCGACCCGTACGTTTCGGTTGGGACATCATAAACTTCTACAGCGATATATATCCTAACCTAAGGCAGGCTATCATCTCGGATGTAGTATTTTACAACATTTCTGGCGTATCGGCCCCTACTTCTCGGTGGGAACATTATATTCGTCTAGAACGTAACATAACCTGACCAAACCGATCTAGCCCCTCGCTGGTAATGTTTTACAGAATCCCGTTCGTGCCGTCCCGTACGTTTCGGTTGGGACGTTATATACGTCTACAGCGATATATATCCTAACGTAAGGCAGGCTAACATATCGGATGTAGTGTTTTACAACATTCCTGGCGTATGGGCCTCTACTTCTCGGTGGGAACATTATATTCGTCTATAACGTAACATAACCTAACCTAACACATCTAGCCCCTCGCTGGTAATGTTTTACTGAATCCCGTTCGTGTCGTCCCGTACGTCTCGGTAGGGACATTATATACGTCTATAGCGCTATATATCCTAACCTAAGGCAGGCTATCATCTCGGATGTAGTATTTTACAACATTCCTGACGTATCGGCCCCTACTTCTCGGTGGGAACATTATATAGGTCTATAACGTAATATAACCTAACCTAACACATCTAGCCCCCCGGTGGTAATGTTTTACTGAATCCCGTTCGTGTCGTCCCGTACGTCTCGGTAGGGACATTATATACGTCTATAGCGCTATATATCCTAACCTAAGGCAGGCTATCATCTCGGATGTAGTATTTTACAACATTCCTGACGTATCGGCCCCTACTTCTCGGTGGGAACATTATATTCGTCTATAACGTAATATAACCTAACCTAAGACATCTAGCCCCTCGCTGGTAATGTTTTACAGAATCGCGTTCGTGTCGTTCCGTACGTCTCGATTGGGATATTATATGCGACTATAGCGTTATATATGCTAACCTAAGGCAGGCCATCATCTCGGATGCAGTATTTTACAACATGCCTGGCGTATCGGCCCCTACTTCACGGTGAGAACATTATATACGTCTATAACGTATCACAACCTAACCTAATCCATCTACCCCCTTGCTGGTAATGTTTTACAGAATACCGTTCGCTTCGTCCCGTACGTCTCGGTTGGGACATTATAAACGTCTACAGCGACGTATATCCTAACGTAAGGCAGGCTAACATCTCGGATGTAGTATTTTACAACATTCCTGGCGTATTGGCCTCTACATCTCGGTGGGAACATTATATTCGTCTATAACGTATCACAACCTAACCTAACCCATCTAGCCTCTCGGTGGTAATGTTTTACAGAATCCCGTTCCTGTCGTCCCGTACATCTCAGTTGGGATATTATATACGTCTACAGCGTTATATATCCTAACCTAAGGCAGGCTCTCATCTCGGATGTAGTATTTTACAACATTCCTGGCGTATCGGCCCCTACTTCTCGGTGGGAACATTATATTCGTCTATAACGTAACATAACCTAACCTAACCCATGTAGCCCCTCGTTGGTAATGTTTTCAGAATCCCGTTCGTGCCGTCCCGTACGTCTCGGTTTGGACGTTATATACGTCTACAGCGATATATATCCTAACCTAAGGCAGGCTATCATCTCGGATGTAGTATTTTACAACATTCCTGGCGTATCGGCCGCTACTTCTCGGGGGGAACATTATATTCGTCTATAACGTAACATAACCTAACCAAACCCATCTAGCCCCTCGCTGGTAATGTTTTACAGAATCCCGTTCGTTTCGTCCCGTACGTCTCGGTTGGGATATTATATACGTCTACAGAGATATATATCCTAACTTAAGGCAGGCTATCATCTGGGATGTAGTATTTTACAACATTCCTGACGTATCGGCCCCTACTTCTCGGTGGGAACATTATATAGGTCTATAACGTAATATAACCTAACCTAACGCATCTAGCCCCTCGCTGGTAATGTTTTACAGAATCCCGTTCGTGTCGTCCCGTACGTTTCGGTTGGGACATTATAAACTTCTACAGCGATATATATCCTAACCTAAGGCAGGCTATCATCTCGGATGTAGTATTTTACATCATTCCTGGCGTATCGGCCCCTACTTCTCGGTGGGAACATTATATTCGTCTATAACGAAACATAACTTAACCTAACCCATCTAGCCCCTCGCTGGTAATGTTTTACAGAATCCCGTTCGTTTCGTCCCGTACGTCTTCGCTGGTACATTATAAACGTCTACAGCAATATATATCCTAACGTAAGGCAGGCTAACATCTCGGATGTAGTATTTTACAACATTCCTGGCGTATCGGCCCCTACTTCTCCGTGGGAACATTATATTCGTCTATAACGTAATATAACCTAACCTAACACATCTAGCCCCTCGCTGGTAATGTTTTACTGAATCCCGTTCGTGTCGTCCCGTACGTCTCGGTAGGGACATTATATACGTCTATAACGTTATATATCCTAACCTAAGGCAGGCTATCATCTCTGATGTAGTATTTTACAACATTCCTGACGTATCGGCCCCTACTTCTCAGTGGGAACATTATATAGGTCTATAACGTAATATAACCTAACCTAACACATCTAGCCCCTCGCTGGTAATGTTTTACAGAATCCCGTTCGTGACGTCCCGTACATCTCGGTTGGAATATTATATACGTCTATAGCGTTATATCTCCTAACCTAAGGCAGGCTAGCATCTTGGATGTAGTATTTTACAACATTCTTGGCGTATCGGCCGCTACTTCTCGGTGGGAACATTATATACGTCTATAGGGTATCACATCCTAACCTAACCCATCTAGACCCTCGCTGGTAATGTTTTACAGAATCCCGTTCGTGTCGTCCCGTACATCTCGGTTAGAATATTATATACGTCTATAGCGTTACATATCCTAACCTAAGGCAGGCTATCATCTCGGATGTAGTATTTTACAACATTCCTGACGAATCGGCCCCTACTTCTCGGTGGGAACATTATATAGGTCTATAACGTAATATAACCTAACCTAACACATCTAGCCCCTCGCTGGTAATGTTTTACAGAATCCCGTTCGTGTCGTCCCGTACGTTTCGGTTGGGACATTATATACGTCTATAGCGTTATATCTCCTAACCTAAGGCAGGCTATCATCTCGGATGTAGTATTTTACAACATTCCTGGCGTATCGGCCCCTACTTCTCGGTGGGAACATTATATAGGTCTATAACGTAATATAACCTAACCTAACACATCTAGCCCCTCGCTGGTAATGTTTTACTGAATCCCGTTCGTGTCGTCCCGTACGTCTCGGTAGGGACATTATATACGTCTATAGCGTTATATATCCTAACCTAAGGCAGGCTATCATCTCTGATGTAGTATTTTACAACATTCCTGGCGTATCGGCCCCTACTTCTCAGTGGGAACATTATATAGGTCTATAACGTAATATAACCTAACCGAACACATCTAGCCCCTCGCTGGTAATGTTTTACAGAATCCCGTTCGTGCCGTCCCGTACGTCTCGGTTGGGACGTTATATACGTCTACAGCGATATATATCCTAACCTAAGGCAGGCTATCATCTCGGATGTAGTATTTTGCAACATTCCAGACGTATCGGCCCCTACTTCTCGGTGGGAACATTATATTCGTCTATAACGTAACATAACCTAACATAACCCATCTAGCCCCTCGCTGGTAATGTTTTACAGAATCCTGTTCGTTTCGTCCCGTACGTCTTGGCTGGGACATTATAAACGTCTACAGCGATATATATCCTAACGTAAGGCAGGCTAACATCTCGGATGTAGTATTTTACAACATTCCTGGCGTATCGGCCCCTACTTCTCCGTGGGAACATTATATTCGTCTATAACGTAATATAACCTAACCTAACACATCTAGCCCCTCGCTGGTAATGTTTTACTGAATCCCGTTCGTGTCGTTCCGTACGTCTCGGTAGGGACATTATATACGTCTATAGCGTTATATATCCTAACCTAAGGCAGGCTAACATCTCGGATGTAGTATTTTACAACATTCCTGGCGTATCGGCCCCTACTTCGCGGTGGGATCATTATATTCGTCTATAACGTAACATAACCTAACCTCACACATCTAGCCCCTCGCTGGTAATGTTTTACTGAATCCCGTTCGTGTCGTCCCGTACGTCTCGGTAGGGACATTATATACGTCTATAGCGCTATATATCCTAACCTAAGGCAGGCTATCATCTCGGATGTAGCATTTTACAACATTCCTGACGTATCGGCCCCTACTTCTCGGTGGGAACATTATATAGGTCTATAACGTAATATAACCTAACCTAACACATCTAGCCCCTCGCTGGTAATGTTTTACTGAATCCCGTTCGTGTCGTCCCGTACGTCTCGGTAGGGACATTATATACGTCTATAGCGCTATATATCCTAACCTAAGGCAGGCTATCATCTCGGATGTAGTATTTTACAACATTCCTGACGTATCGGCCCCTACTTCTCGGTGGGAACATTATATAGGTCTATAACGTAATATAACCTAACCTAACACATCTAGCCCCTCGCTGGTAATGTTTTACTGAATCCCGTTCGTGTCGTCCCGTACGTCTCGGTAGGGACATTATATACGTCTACAGCGCTATATATCCTAACCTAAGGCAGGCTATCATCTCGGATGTAGTATTTTACAACATTCCTGAAGTATCGGCCCCTACTTCTCGGTGGGAACATTATATTCGTCTATAACGTAATATAACCTAACCTAAGACATCTAGCCCCTCGCTGGTAATGTTTTACAGAATCGCGTTCGTGTCGTTCCGTACGTCTCGATTGGGATATTATATGCGACTATAGCGTTATATATGCTAACCTAAGGCAGGCCATCATCTCGGATGCAGTATTTTACAACATGCCTGGCGTATCGGCCCCTACTTCACGGTGAGAACATTATATACGTCTATAACGTATCACAACCTAACCTAATCCATCTACCCCCTTGCTGGTAATGTTTTACGGAATCCCGTTCGTGCCGTCCCGTACGTCTCGGTTGGGACGTTATATACGTCTACAGCTATATATATCCTAACCTAAGGCAGGCTATCATCTCGGATGTAGTATTTTCCAACATTCCTGGCGTATCGGCCCCTAATTCTCGGTGGGAACATTATATTCGTCTATAACGTAATATAACCTAACCTAACACATCTAGCCCCTCGCTGATAATGTTTTACTGAATCCCGTTCGTGTCGTCCCGTACGCCTCGGTAGGGACATTATATACGTCTATAGCGTTACATATCCTAACCTAAGGCAGGCTATCATCTCGGATGTAGTATTTTACATCATTCCTGGCGTATCGGCCCCTACTTCTCGGTGGGAACATTATATTCGTCTATAACGAAAAATAACCTAACCTAACCCATCTAGCCCCTCGCTGGTAATGTTTTACAGAATACCGTTCGCTTCGTCCCGTACGTCTCGGTTGGGTCATTATAAACGTCTACAGCGACGTATATCCTAACGTAAGGCAGGCTAACATCTCGGATGTAGTATTTTACAACATTCCTGGCGTATTGGCCTCTACATCTCGGTGGGAACATTATATTCGTCTATAACGTATCACAACCTAACCTAACTCATCTAGCCTCTCGGTGGTAATGTTTTACAGAATCCCGTTCCTGTCGTCCCGTACATCTCGGTTTGGATATTATATACGTCTACAGCGTTATATATCCTAACCTAAGGCAGGCTCTCATCTCGGATGCAGTATTTTACAACATTCCTGGCGTATCGGCCCTTACTTCTCGGTGGGAACATTATATAGCTCTATAACGTAATATAACCTAACCTAACACATCTAGCCCCTCGCTGGTAATGTCTTACAGAATCGCGTTCGTGTCGTTCCGTACGTCTCGATTGGGATATTATATACGACTATAGCGTTATATATCCTAACGTAAGGCAGGCCATCATGTTGGATGCAGTATTTTACCACATTCCTGGCGTATCGGCCCCTCCTTCGCGGTGGGAACATTATATACGTCTATAACGTATCACAACTTAACCTAATCCATCTAGCCCCTCGCTGGTAATGTTTTACAGAATCCCGTTCTCGCCGTCCCGTACGTCTCGGTTGGGACGTTATATACGTCTACAGCGATATATATCCTAACCTAAGGCAGGCTATCATCTCGGATGTAGTATTTTCCAATATTCCTGGCGTATCGGCCCCTAATTTTCGGTGGGAACATTATATTCGTCTATAACGTAATATAACCTAACCTAACCCTTCTAGACCCTCGCTGGTAGTGTTTTACAGAATCCCGTTCGTGTCGTCCCGTACATAACCGGTTGGGATATTATATACGTCTATAGCGTTACATATCCTAACCTAAGGCAGGCTATCATCTCGGATGTAGTATTATACAACATTCCTGGCGTATCGGCCCCTACTTCTCGGTGGGAAAATTATATACGTCTATAGCGTATCACATCCTAACCTAACCCCTCTAGACCCTCGCTGGTAATGTTTTACAGAATCCCGTTCGTGTCGTCCCGTACATCTCGGTTGGGATATTATATACGTCTATAGCGTTACATATCCTAACCTAAGGCAGGCTATCCTATCGGATGTAGTATTTTACAACATTCCTGGCGTATCGGCCCCTACTTCTCGGTGGGAACATTATATTCGTCTATAACGTAACATAACCTAACCTAACCCATGTAGCCCCTCGTTGGTAATGTTTTACAGAATCCCGTTCGTGCCGTCCCGTACGTCTCGGTTGGGACGTTATATACGTCTACAGCGATATATATCCTAACCTAAGGCAGGCTATCATCTCGGATGTAGTATTTTACAACACTCCTGGCGTATCGGCCCCTACTTCTCGGTGGGAACATTATATACGTCTATAGCGTATCACATCCTAACCTAACCCACTAGACCCTCGCTGGTAATGTTTTACAAAATCCCGTTCGTGTCGTCCCGTACATCTCGGTTGGGATATTATATACGTCTATAGCGTTACATATGCTAACCTAAGGCAGGCTATCATCTCGGATGTAGTATTTTACAACATTCCTGGCGTATCGGCCCCTACTTCTCGGTGGGAACATTATATTCGTCTATAACGTAACATAACTTAACCTAACCCATCTAGCCCCTCGCTGGTAATGTTTTACAGAATCCCGTTCGTTTCGTCCCGTACGTCTTCGCTGGTACATTATAAACGTCTACAGCAATATATATCCTAACGTAAGGCAGGCTAACATCTCGGATGTAGTATTTTACAACATTCCTGGCGTATCGGCCCCTACTTCTCCGTGGGAACATTATATTCGTCTATAACGTAATATAACCTAACCTAACACATCTAGCCCCTCGCTGGTAATGTTTTACTGAATCCCGTTCGTGTCGTCCCGTACGTCTCGGTAGGGACATTATATACGTCTATAATGTTATATATCCTAACCTAAGGCAGGCTATCATCTCTGATGTAGTATTTTACAACATTCTTGACGTATCGGCCCCTAATTCTCGGTGGAAACATTATATTCGTCTATAACGTAATATAACCTAACCTAACACATCTAGCCCCTCGCTGATAATGTTTTACTGAATCCCGTTCGTGTCGTCCCGTACGCCTCGGTAGGGACATTATATACGTCTATAGCGTTACATATTCTAACCTAAGGCAGGCTATCATCTCGGATGTAGTATTTTACAACATTCCTGGCGTATCGGCCCCTACTTCTCGGTGGGAACATTATATTCGTCTATAACGAAACATAACCTAACCTAACCCATCTAGCCCCTCGCTGGTAATGTTTTACAGAATACCGTTCGCTTCGTCCCGTACGTCTCGGTTGGGACATTATAAACGTCTACAGCGACGTATATCCTAACGTAAGGCAGGCTAACATCTCGGATGTAGTATTTTACAACATTCCTGGCGTATTGGCCTCTACATCTCGGTGGGAACATTATATTCGTCTATAACGTATCACAACCTAACCTAACCCATCTAGCCTCTCGGTGGTAATGTTTTACAGAATCCCGTTCCTGTCGTCCCGTACATCTCGGTTGGGATATTATATACGTCTACAGCGTTATATATCCTAACCTAAGGCAGGCTCTCATCTCGGATGTAGTATTTTACAACATTCCTGGCGTATCGGCCCTTACTTCTCGGTGGGAACATTATATAGCTCTATAACGTAATATAACCTAACCTAACACATCTAGCCCCTCGCTGGTAATGTCTTACAGAATCGCGTTCGTGTCGTTCCGTACGTCTCGATTGGGATATTATATACGACTATAGCGTTATATATCCTAACGTAAGGCAGGCCATCATGTTGGATGCAGTATTTTACCACATTCCTGGCGTATCGGCCCCTCCTTCGCGGTGGGAACATTATATACGTCTATAACGTATCACAACCTAACCTAATCCATCTAGCCCCTCGCTGGTAATGTTTTACAGAATCCCGTTCGCGCCGTCCCGTACGTCTCGGTTGGGACGTTATATACGTCTACAGCGTTACATATCCTAACCTAAGGCAGGCTATCATCTCGGATGTAGTATTATACAACATTCCTGGCGTATCGGCCCCTACTTCCCGGTGGGAAAATTATATACGTCTATAGCGTATCACATCCTAACCTAACCCATCTAGACCCTCGCTGGTAATGTTTTACAGAATCCCGTTCGTGTCGTCCCGTACATCTCGGTTGGGATATTATATACGTCTATAGCGTTACATATCCTAACCTAAGGCAGGCTATCATATCGGATGTAGTATTTTACAACATTCCTGGCGTATCGGCCCCTACTTCTCGGTGGGAACATTATATTCGTCTATAACGTAACATAACCTAACCTAACCCATGTAGCCCCTCGTTGGTAATGTTTTACAGAATCCCGTTCGTGCCGTCCCGTACGTCTCGGTTGGGACGTTATATACGTCTACAGCGATATATATCCTAACCTAAGGCAGGCCAACATCTCGGTTGTAGTATTTTACAACATTCCTGACGTATCGGCCCCTACTTCTCGGTGGGATCATTATATTCGTCTATAACGTAATATAACCTAACCTAACACATCTAGGCCCTGGCTGGTAATTATTTACAGAATCTCGTTCGTGACGTCCCGTCCATCTCGGTTGGAATATTATATACGTCTATAGCGTTATATATCCTAACCTAGGGCAGGCTATCATCTCGGATGTAGTATTTTACGACATTCCTGGCGTATCGGCCGCTACTTCTCGGTGGGGACATTATATTCGTCTATAACGTGACATAACCTAACCTAACCCATCTAGCCCCTCGCTGGTAATGATTTACAGAATCCCGTTCGTGTCGTCCCGTACGTCTCGGTTGGAATATTATATACGTCTATAGCGTTATATCCCCTAACCTAAGGCAGGCTATCATCTCGGATGTAGTATTTTACAACATTCCTGGCGTATCGGCCCCTACTTCTCGGTGGGAACATTATATTCGTCTATAACGTGAAATAACCTAACCTAACCCATCTAGCCCCTCGCTGGTAATGTTTTACAGAATCCCGTTCGTGTCGTCCCGTACGTCTCGGTTGGAATATTATATAAGTCTATAGCGTTATATCTCCTAACCTAAGCCAGGCTATCATCTCGGATGTAGTATTTTACAACATTCCTATCGTATCGGCCCCTACTTCTCGGTGGGAACATTATATAGGTCTATAACGTAATATAACCTAACCTAACACATCTAGCCTCTCGCTGGTAATGTTTTACTGAATCCCGTTCGTGTCGTCCCCTACGTCTCGGTTGGGACATTATATACATCTATAGCGTTATATATCCTAACTTAAGACAGGCTATCATCTCGGATGTAGTATTTTACAACAATCCTGGCGTATCGGCCCCTACTTCTCGGTGGGAACATTATATACGTCTATAGCGTATCACATCCTAACCTAACCCACTAGACCCTCGCTGGTAATGTTTTACAGAATCCCGTTCGTGTCGTCCCGTACGTCTCGGTAGGGACAGTATATACGTCTATAGCGTTATATATCCTAACCTAAGGCAGGCTATCATCTCGGATGTAGTATTTTACAACATTCCTGACGTATCGGCCCCTACTTCTCGGTGGGAACATTATATAGGTCTATACCGTAATATAACCTAACCTAACCCATCTAGCCCCTCGCTGGTAATGTTTTACAGAATCCCGTTCGTGACGTCCCGTACATCTCGGTTGGAATATTATATACGTCTATAGCGTTATATCTCCTAACCTAAGGCAGGCTATCATCTCGGATGTAGTATTTTACAACATTCCTGGCGTATCGGCCCCTACTTCTCGGTGGGATCATTATATTCGTCTATAACGTAATATAACCTAACCTAACACATCTAGGCCCTCGCTGGTAATGTATTACAGAATCTCGTTCGTGACGTCCCGTACATCTCGGTTGGAATATTATATACGTCTATAGCGTTATATCTCCTAACCTAAGGCAGGCTATCATCTCGGATGTAGTATTTTGCAACATTCCTGGCGTATCGGCCCCTACTTCACGGTGGGAACATTATATTCGTCTATAACATCATATAGCCTAATCTAACACACCTAGCCCCTCGCTGGTAATGTTTTACAGAATCCCGTTCGTGTCGTCCCGTACGTCTCGGTTGGAATATTATATACGTCTATAGCGTTATATCTCCTATCCTAAGCCAGGCTATCATCTCGGATGTAGTATTTTACAACATTCCTGGCGTATCGGCCCCTACTTCTCGGTGGGAACATTATATTCGTCTATAACGTAACATAACCTAACCTAACCCATCTAGCCCCTCGCCGGTAATGTTTTACAGAATCCCGTTCGTTTCGTCCCGTACGTCTTCGCTGGAACATTATAAACGTCTACAGCAATATATATCCTAACGTAAGGCAGGCTAACATCTCGGATGTAGTATTTTACAACATTCCTGGCGTATCGGCCCCTACTTCTCCGTGGGAACATTATATTGGTCTATAACGTAATATAACCTAACCTAACCCATCTAGACCCTCGCTGGTAATGTTTTACAGAATCCCGTTCGTGTCGTCCCGTACATCTCGGTTGGGATATTATATACGTCTATAGCGTTATATATCCTAACCCAAGACAGGCTATCATCTCGGATGTAGTATTTTACAACATTCCTGGCGTATCGGCCCCTACTTCTCGCTGGGAACATTATATACGTCTATAGCGTATCACATCCTAACCTAACCCATCTAGACCCTCGCTGGTAATGTTTTACAGAATCCCGTTCGTGTCGTCCCGTACATCTCGGTTGGGATATTATATAGGTCTATAGCGTTACATATCCTAACCTAAGGCAGGCTATCATCTCGGATGTAGTATTTTACAACATTCCTGATGTATCGGCCCCTACTTCTCGGTGGGAACATTATATAGGTCTATACCGTAATATAACCGAACCTAACCCATCTAGCCCCTCGCTGGTAATGTTTTACTGAATCCCGTTCGTGTCGTCCCGTACGTCTCGGTAGGGACATTATATACGTCTATAGCGTTATATATCCTAAGCTAAGGCAGGCTATCATCTCGGATGTAGTATTTTACAACATTCCTGTCGTATCGGCCCCTACTTCTCGGTGGGAACATTATATAGGTCTATAACGTAATATAACCTAACATAACACATCTAGCCTCTCGCTGGTAATGTTTTACTGAATCCCGTTCGTGTCGTCCCCTACGTCTCGGTTGGGACATTATATACATCTATAGCGTTATATATCCTAACTTAAGGCAGGCTATCATCTCGGATGTAGTATTTTACAACAATCCTGGCGTATCGGCCCCTACTTCTCGGTGGGAACATTATATACGTCTATAGCGTATCACATCCTAACCTAACCCACTAGACCCTCGCTGGTAATGTTTTACAGAATCCCGTTCGTGTCGTCCCGTACGTCTCGGTAGGGACATTATATACGTCTATAGCGTTATATATCCTAACCTAAGGCAGGCTATCATCTCGGATGTAGTATTTTACAACATTCCTGACGTATCGGCCCCTACTTCTCGGTGGGAACATTATATAGGTCTATACCGTAATATAACCTAACCTAACCCATCTAGCCCCTCGCTGGTAATGTTTTACAGAATCCCGTTCGTGACGTCCCGTACATCTCGGTTGGAATATTATATACGTCTATAGCGTTATATCTCCTAACCTAAGGCAGGCTATCATCTCGGATGTAGTATTTTACAACATTCCTGGCGTATCGGCCCCTACTTCACGGTGGGAACATTATATTCGTCTATAACGTCATATAGCCTAATCTAACACATCTAGCCCCTCGCTGGTAATGTTTTACAGAATCCCGTTCGTGTCGTCCCGTACGTCTCGGTTGGAATATTATATACGTCTATAGCGTTATATCTCCTAACCTAAGCCAGGCTATCATCTCGGATGTAGTATTTTACAACATTCCTGGCGTATCGGCCCCTACTTCTCGGTGGGAACATTATATTCGTCTATAACGTAACATAACCTAACCTAACCCATCTAGGCCCTCGCCGGTAATGTTTTACAGAATCCCGTTCGTTTCGTCCCGTACGTCTTCGCTGGAACATTATAAACGTCTACAGCAATATATATCCTAACGTAAGGCAGGCTAACATCTCGGATGTAGTATTTTACAACATTCCTGGCGTATCGGCCCCTACTTCTCGGTGGGAACATTATATAGGTCTATACCGTAATATAACCTAACCTAACCCATCTAGCCCCTCGCTGGTAATGTTTTACAGAATCCCGTTCGTGACGTCCCGTACATCTCGGTTGGAATATTATATACGTCTATAGCGTTATATCTCCTAACCTAAGCCAGGCTATCATCTCGGATGTAGTATTTTACAACATTCCTGGCGTATCGGCCCCTACTTCACGGTGGGAACATTATATTCGTCTATAGCGTATCACATCCTAACCTAACCCATCTAGACCCTCGCTGGTAATGTTTTACAGAATCCCGTTCGTGTCGTCCCGTACATCTCGGTTGGGATATTATATAGGTCTATAGCGTTACATATCCTAACCTAAGGCAGGCTATCATCTCGGATGTAGTATTTTACAACATTCCTGGCGTATCGGCCCCTACTTCTCGGTGGGATCATTATATTCGTCTATAACGTAATATAACCTAACCTAACACATCCAGGCCCTCGCTGGTAATGTATTACAGAATCTCGTTCGTGACGTCCCGTACATCTCGGTTGGAACATTATATACGTCTATAGCGTTATATATCCTAACCCAAGGCAGGCTATCATCTCGGATGTAGTATTTTACAACATTCCTGGCGTATCGGCCCCTACTTCTCGGTGGGAACATTATATACGTCTATAGCGTATCACATCCTAACCTAACCCACTAGACCCTCGCTGGTAATGTTTTACAGAATCCCGTTCGTGTCGTCCCGTACATCTCGGTTGGGATATTATATAGGTCTATAGCGTTACATATCCTAACCTAAGGCAGGCTATCATCTCGGATGTAGTATTTTACAACATTCCTGACGTATCGGCCCCTACTTCTCGGTGGGAACATTATATAGGTCTATACCGTAATATAACCGAACCTAACCCATCTAGGCCCTCGCTGGTAATGTTTTACTGAATCCCGTTCGTGTCGTCCCGTACGTCTCGGTAGGGACATTATATACGTCTATAGCGTTATATATCCTAAGCTAAGGCAGGCTATCATCTCGGATGTAGTATTTTACAACATTCCTGTCGTATCGGCCCCTACTTCTCGGTGGGAACATTATATAGGTCTATAACGTAATATAACCTAACCTAACACATCTAGCCTCTCGCTGGTAATGTTTTACTGAATCCCGTTCGTGTCGTCCCCTACGTCTCGGTTGGGACATTATATACATCTATAGCGTTATATATCCTAACTTAAGGCAGGCTATCATCTCGGATGTAGTATTTTACAACAATCCTGGCGTATCGGCCCCTACTTCTCGGTGGGAACATTATATACGTCTATAGCGTATCACATCCTAACCTAACCCACTAGACCCTCGCCGGTAATGTTTTACAGAATCCCGTTCGTGTCGTCCCGTACGTCTCGGTAGGGACATTATATACGTCTATAGCGTTATATATCCTAACCTAAGGCAGGCTATCATCTCGGATGTAGTATTTTACAACATTCCTGACGTATCGGCCCCTACTTCTCGGTGGGAACATTATATAGGTCTATACCGTAATATAACCTAACCTAACCCATCTAGCCCCTCGCTGGTAATGTTTTACAGAATCCCGTTCGTGACGTCCCGTACATCTCGGTTGGAATACTATATACGTCTATAGCGTTATATCTCCTAACCTAAGGCAGGCTATCATCTCGGATGTAGTATTTTACAACATTCCTGGCGTATCGGCCCCTACATCACGGTGGGAACATTATATTCGTCTATAACGTCATATAGCCTAATCTAACACATCTAGCCCCTCGCTGGTAATGTTTTGCAGAATCCCGTTCGTGTCGTCCCGTACGTCTCGGTTGGAATATTATATACGTCTATAGCGTTATAACTCCTAACCTAAGCCAGGCTATCATCTCGGATGTAGTATTTTACAACATTCCTGGCGTATCGGCCCCTACTTCTCGGTGGGAACATTATATTCGTCTATAACGTAACATAACCTAACCTAACCCATCTAGCCCCTCGCCGGTAATGTTTTACAGAATCCCGTTCGTTTCGTCCCGTACGTCTTCGCTGGAACATTATAAACGTCTACAGCAATATATATCCTAACGTAAGGCAGGCTAACGTCTCGGATGTAGTATTTTACAACATTCCTGGCGTATCGGCCCCTACTTCTCGGTGGGAACATTATATTCGTCTATAACGTAACATAACCTAACCTAACCCATCTAGCCCCTCGCCGGTAATGTTTTACAGAATCCCGTTCGTTTCGTCCCGTACGTCTTCGCTGGAACATTATAAACGTCTACAGCAATATATATCCTAACCTAAGGCAGGCTGTCATCTCGGATGTAGTATTTTACAACATTCCTGACGTATCGGCCCCTACTTCTCGGTGGGAACATTATATAGGTCTATACCGTAATATAACCTAACCTAACCCATCTAGCCCCTCGCTGGTAATGTTTTACTTAATCCCGTTCGTGTCGTCCCGTACGTCTCGGTAGGGACATTATATACGTCTATAGCGTTATATATCCTAACCTAAGGCAGGCTATCATCTCGGATGTAGTATTTTACAACATTCCTGACATATCGGCCCCTACTTCTCGGTGGGAACATTATATAGGTCTATACCGTAATATTACCTAACCTAACCCGTCTAGCCCCTCGCTGGTAATGTTTTACAGAATCCCGTTCGTGACGTCCCGTACATCTCGGTTGGAATATTATATACGTCTATAGCGTTATATCTCCTAACCTAAGCCAGGCTATCATCTCGGATGTAGTATTTTACAACATTCCTGGCGTATCGGCCCCTACTTCACGGTGGGAACATTATATTCGTCTATAACATCATATAGCCTAATCTAACACATCCAGCCCCTCGCTGGTAATGTTTTACAGAATCCCGTTCGTGTCGTCCCGTACGTCTCGGTTGGAATATTATATACGTCTATAGCGTTATATCTCCTAACCTAAGCCAGGCTATCATCTCGGATGTAGTATTTTACAACATTCCTGGCGTATCGGCCGCTACTTCTCGGTGGGGACATTATATTCGTCTATAACGTGACATAACCTAACCTAACCCATCTAGCCCCTCGCTGGTAATGATTTACAGAATCCCGTTCGTGTCGTCCCGTACGTCTCGGTTGGAATATTATATACGTCTATAGCGTTATATCTCCTAACCTAAGGCAGGCTATCATCTCGGATGTAGTATTTTACAACATTCCTGGCGTATCGGCCCCTACTTCTCGGTGGGAACATTATATTCGTCTATAACGTGAAATAACCTAACCTAACCCATCTAGCCCCTCGCTGGTAATGTTTTACAGAATCCCGTTCGTGTCGACCCGTACGTCTCGGTTGGAATATTATATACGTCTATAGCGTTGTATCTCCTAACCTAAGCCAGGCTATCATCTCGGATGTAGTATTTTACAACATTCCTGGCGTATCGGCCCCTACTTCTCGGTGGGAACATTATATTCGTCTATAACGTAACATAACCTAACCTAACCCATCTAGCCCCTCGCCGGTAATGTTTTACAGAATCCCGTTCGTTTCGTCCCGTACGTCTTCGCTGGAACATTATAAACGTCTACAGCAATATATATCCTAACCTAAGGCAGGCTATCATCTCGGATGTTGTATTTTACAACATTCCTGACGTATCGGCCCCTACTTCTCGGTGGGAACATTATATAGGTCTATACCGTAATATAACCTAACCTAACCCATCTAGCCCCTCGCTGGTAATGTTTTACTTAATCCCGTTCGTGTCGTCCCGTACGTCTCGGTAGGGACATTATATACGTCTATAGCGTTATATATCCTAACCTAAGGCAGGCTATCATCTCGGATGTAGTATTTTACAACATTCCTGACATATCGGCCCCTACTTCTCGGTGGGAACATTATATAGGTCTATACCGTAATATTACCTAACCTAACCCGTCTAGCCCCTCGCTGGTAATGTTTTACAGAATCCCGTTCGTGACGTCCCGTACATCTCGGTTGGAATATTATATACGTCTATAGCGTTATATCTCCTAACCTAAGCCAGGCTATCATCTCGGATGTAGTATTTTACAACATTCCTGGCGTATCGGCCCCTACTTCACGGTGGGAACATTATATTCGTCTATAACATCATATAGCCTAATCTAACACATCCAGCCCCTCGCTGGTAATGTTTTACAGAATCCCGTTCGTGTCGTCCCGTACGTCTCGGTTGGAATATTATATACGTCTATAGCGTTATATCTCCTAACCTAAGCCAGGCTATCATCTCGGATGTAGTATTTTACAACATTCCTGGCGTATCGGCCGCTACTTCTCGGTGGGGACATTATATTCGTCTATAACGTGACATAACCTAACCTAACCCATCTAGCCCCTCGCTGGTAATGATTTACAGAATCCCGTTCGTGTCGTCCCGTACGTCTCGGTTGGAATATTATATACGTCTATAGCGTTATATCTCCTAACCTAAGGCAGGCTATCATCTCGGATGTAGTATTTTACAACATTCCTGGCGTATCGGCCCCTACTTCTCGGTGGGAACATTATATTCGTCTATAACGTGAAATAACCTAACCTAACCCATCTAGCCCCTCGCTGGTAATGTTTTACAGAATCCCGTTCGTGTCGACCCGTACGTCTCGGTTGGAATATTATATACGTCTATAGCGTTGTATCTCCTAACCTAAGCCAGGCTATCATCTCGGATGTAGTATTTTACAACATTCCTGGCGTATCGGCCCCTACTTCTCGGTGGGAACATTATATTCGTCTATAACGTAACATAACCTAACCTAACCCATCTAGCCCCTCACCGGTAATGTTTTACAGAATCCCGTTCGTTCGTCCCGTACGTCTTCGCTGGAATATTATAAACGTCTACAGCAATATATATCCTAACGTAAGGCAGGCTAACATCTCGGATGTAGTATTTTACAACATTCCTGGCGTATCGGCCCCTACTTCTCCGTGGGAACATTATATTCGTCTATAACGTAATATAACCTAACCTAACACATCTAGCCCCTCGCTGGTAATGTTTTACTGAATCCCGTTCGTGTCGTCCCGTACGTCTCGGTAGGGACATTATATACGTCTATAGCGTTATATATCCTAACCTAAGGCAGGCTATCATCTCGGATGTAGTATTTTACAACATTCCTGACGTATCGGCCCCTACTTCTCGGTGGGAACATTATATAGGTCTATACCGTAATATAACCTAACCTAACCCATCTAGCCCCTCGCTGGTAATGTTTTACTTAATCCCGTTCGTGTCGTCCCGTACGTCTCGGTAGGGACATTATATACGTCTATAGCGTTATATATCCTAACCTAAGGCAGGCTATCATCTCGGATGTAGTATTTTACAACATTCCTGTCGTATCGGCCCCTACTTCTCGGTGGGAACATTATATAGGTCTATAACGTAATATAACCTAACCTAACACATCTAGCCTCTCGCTGGTAATGTTTTACTGAATCCCGTTCGTGTCGTCCCCTACGTCTCGGTTGGGACATTATATACATCTATAGCGTTATATATCCTAACTTAAGGCAGGCTATCATCTCGGATGTAGTATTTTACAACAATCCTGGCGTATCGGCCCCTACTTCTCGGTGGGAACATTATATACGTCTATAGCGTATCTCATCCTAACATAACCCACTAGACCCTCGTTGGTAATGTTTTACAGAATCCCGTTCGTGTCGTCCCGTACGTCTCGGTAGGGACATTATATACGTCTATAGCGTTATATATCCTAACCTAAGGCAGGCTATCATCTCGGATGTAGTATTTTACAACATTCCTGACGTATCGGCCCCTACTTCTCGGTGGGAACATTATATAGGTCTATACCGTAATATAACCTAACCTAACCCATCTAGCCCCTCGCTGGTAATGTTTTACAGAATCCCGTTCGTGACGTCCCGTACATCTCGGTTGGAATATTATATACATCTATAGCGTTATATCTCCTAACCTAAGGCAGGCTATCATCTCGGATGTAGTATTTTACAACATTCCTGGCGTATCGGCTCCTACTTCTCGGTGGGATCATTATATTCGTCTATAACGTAATATAACCTAACCTAACACATCTAGGCCCTCGCTGGCAATGTATTACAGAATCTCGTTCGTGACGTCCCGTACATCTCGGTTGGAATATTATATACGTCTATAGCGTTATATCTCCTAACCTAAGGCAGGCTATCATCTCGGATGTAGTATTTTACAACATTCCTGGCGTATCGGCTCCTACTTCACGGTGGGAACATTATATTCGTCTATAACATCATATAGCCTAATCTAACACATCTAGCCCTTCGCTGGTAATGTTTTACAGAATCCCGTTCGTGTCGTCCCGTACGTCTCGGTTGGAATATTATATACGTCTATAGCGTTATATCTCCTAACCTAAGCCAGGCTATCATCTCGGATGTAGTATTTTACAACATTCCTGGCGTATCGGCCCCTACTTCTCGGTGGGAACATTATATACGTCTATAGCGTATCACATCCTAACCTAACCCACTAGACCCTCGCTGGTAATGTTTTACAGAATCCCGTTCGTGTCGTCCCGTACATCTCGGTTGGGATATTATATAGGTCTATAGCGTTACATATCCTAACCTAAGGCAGGCTATCATCTCGGATGTAGTATTTTACAACATTCCTGACGTATCGGCCCCTACTTCTCGGTGGGAACATTATATAGGTCTATACCGTAATATAACCGAACCTAACCCATCTAGGCCCTCGCTGGTAATGTTTTACTGAATCCCGTTCGTGTCGTCCCGTACGTCTCGGTAGGGACATTATATACGTCTATAGCGTTATATATCCTAAGCTAAGGCAGGCTATCATCTCGGATGTTGTATTTTACAACATTCCTGTCGTATCGGCCCCTACTTCTCGGTGGGAACATTATATAGGTCTATAACGTAATATAACCTAGCCTAACACATCTAGCCTCTCGCTGGTAATGTTTTACTGAATCCCGTTCGTGTCGTCCCCTACGTCTCGGTTGGGACATTATATACATCTATAGCGTTATATATCCTAACTTAAGGCAGGCTATCATCTCGGATGTAGTATTTTACAACAATCCTGGCGTATCGGCCCCTACTTCTCGGTGGGAACATTATATTCGTCTATACCGTAATATAACCTAACCTAACCCATCTAGCCCCTCGCTGGTAATGTTTTACAGAATCCCGTTCGTGACGTCCCGTACATCTCGGTTGGAATATTATATATGTCTATAGCGTTATATCTCCTAACCTAAGGCAGGCTATCATCTCGGATGTAGTATTTTACAACATTCCTGGCGTATCGGCCCCTACTTCTCGGTGGGAACATTATATTCGTCTATAACGTGAAATAACCTAACCTAACCCATCTAGCCCCTCGCTGGTAATGTTTTACAGAATCCCGTTCGTGTCGACCCGTACGTCTCGGTTGGAATATTATATACGTCTATAGCGTTGTATCTCCTAACCTAAGCCAGGCTATCATCTCGGATGTAGTATTTTACAACATTCCTGGCGTATCGGCCCCTACTTCTCGGTGGGAACATTATATTCGTCTATAGCGTAACATAACCTAACCTAACCCATCTAGCCCCTCACCGGTAATGTTTTACAGAATCCCGTTCGTTCGTCCCGTACGTCTTCGCTGGAATATTATAAACGTCTACAGCAATATATATCCTAACGTAAGGCAGGCTAACATCTCGGATGTAGTATCTTACAACATTCCTGGCGTATCGGCCCCTACTTCTCCGTGGGAACATTATATTCGTCTATAACGTAATATAACCTATCCTAACACATCTAGCCCCTCGCTGGTAATGTTTTACTGAATCCCGTTCGTGTCGTCCCGTACGTCTCGGTAGGGACATTATATACGTCTATAGCGTTATACATCCTAACCTAAGGCAGGCTATCATCTCGGATGTAGTATTTTACAACATTCCTGACGTATCGGCCCCTACTTCTCGGTGGGAACATTATATAGGTCTATACCGTAATATAACCTAACCTAACCCATCTAGCCCCTCGCTGGTAATGTTTTACTTAATCCCGTTCGTGTCGTCCCGTACGTCTCGGTAGGGACATTATATACGTCTATAGCGTTATATATCCTAACCTAAGGCAGGCTATCATCTCGGATGTAGTATTTTACAACATTCCTGTCGTATCGGCCCCTACTTCTCGGTGGGAACATTATATAGGTCTATAACGTAATATAACCTAACCTAACACATCTAGCCTCTCGCTGGTAATGTTTTACTGAATCCCGTTCGTGTCGTCCCCTACGTCTCGGTTGGGACATTATATACATCTATAGCGTTATATATCCTAACTTAAGGCAGGCTATCATCTCGGATGTAGTATTTTACAACAATCCTGGCGTATCGGCCCCTACTTCTCGGTGGGAACATTATATACGTCTATAGCGTATCTCATCCTAACATAACCCACTAGACCCTCGCTGGTAATGTTTTACAGAATCCCGTTCGTGTCGTCCCGTACGTCTCGGTAGGGACATTATATACGTCTATAGCGTTATATATCCTAACCTAAGGCAGGCTATCATCTCGGATGTAGTATTTTACAACATTCCTGACGTATCGGCTCCTACTTCTCGGTGGGAACATTATATAGGTCTATACCGTAATATAACCTAACCTAACCCATCTAGCCCCTCGCTGGTAATGTTTTACAGAATCCCGTTCGTGACGTCCCGTACATCTCGGTTGGAATATTATATACGTCTATAGCGTTATATCTCCTAACCTAAGGCAGGCTATCATCTCGGATGTAGTATTTTACAACATTCCTGGCGTATCGGCCCCTACTTCTCGGTGGGATCATTATATTCGTCTATAACGTAATATAACCTAACCTAACACATCTAGGCCCTCGCTGGTAATGTATTACAGAATCTCGTTCGTGACGTCCCGTACATCTCGGTTGGAATATTATATACGTCTATAGCGTTATATCTCCTAACCTAAGGCAGGCTATCATCTCGGATGTAGTATTTTACAACATTCCTGGCGTATCGGCTCCTACTTCACGGTGGGAACATTATATTCGTCTATAACATCATATAGCCTAATCTAACACATCTAGCCCCTCGCTGGTAATGTTTTACAGAATCCCGTTCGTGTCGTCCCGTACGTCTCGGTTGGAATATTATATACGTCTATAGCGTTATATCTCCTAACCTAAGCCAGGCTATCATCTCGGATGTAGTATTTTACAACATTCCTGGCGTATCGGCCGCTACTTCTCGGTGGGGACATTATATTCGTCTATAACGTGACATAACCTAACCTAACCCATCTAGCCCCTCGCTGGTAATGATTTACAGAATCCCGTTCGTGTCGTCCCGTACGTCTCGGTTGGAATATTATATACGTCTATAGCGTTATATCTCCTAACCTAAGGCAGGCTATCATCTCGGATGTAGTATTTTACAACATTCCTGGCGTATCGGCCCCTACTTCTCGGTGGGAACATTATATTCGTCTATAACGTGAAATAACCTAACCTAACCCATCTAGCCCCTCGCTGGTAATGTTTTACAGAATCCCGTTCGTGTCGACCCGTACGTCTCGGTTGGAATATTATATACGTCTATAGCGTTGTATCTCCTAACCTAAGCCAGGCTATCATCTCGGATGTAGTATTTTACAACATTCCTGGCGTATCGGCCCCTACTTCTCGGTGGGAACATTATATTCGTCTATAACGTAACATAACCTAACCTAACCCATCTAGCCCCTCACCGGTAATGTTTTACAGAATCCCGTTCGTTCGTCCCGTACGTCTTCGCTGGAATATTATAAACGTCTACAGCAATATATATCCTAACGTAAGGCAGGCTAACATCTCGGATGTAGTATTTTACAACATTCCTGGCGTATCGGCCCCTACTTCTCCGTGGGAACATTATATTCGTCTATAACGTAATATAACCTAACCTAACACATCTAGCCCCTCGCTGGTAATGTTTTACTGAATCCCGTTCGTGTCGTCCCGTACGTCTCGGTAGGGACATTATATACGTCTATAGCGTTATATATCCTAACCTAAGGCAGGCTATCATCTCGGATGTAGTATTTTACAACATTCCTGACGTATCGGCCCCTACTTCTCGGTGGGAACATTATATAGGTCTATACCGTAATATAACCTAACCTAACCCATCTAGCCCCTCGCTGGTAATGTTTTACTTAATCCCGTTCGTGTCGTCCCGTACGTCTCGGTAGGGACATTATATACGTCTATAGCGTTATATATCCTAACCTAAGGCAGGCTATCATCTCGGATGTAGTATTTTACAACATTCCTGTCGTATCGGCCCCTACTTCTCGGTGGGAACATTATATAGGTCTATAACGTAATATAACCTAACCTAACACATCTAGCCTCTCGCTGGTAATGTTTTACTGAATCCCGTTCGTGTCGTCCCCTACGTCTCGGTTGGGACATTATATACATCTATAGCGTTATATATCCTAACTTAAGGCAGGCTATCATCTCGGATGTAGTATTTTACAACAATCCTGGCGTATCGGCCCCTACTTCTCGGTGGGAACATTATATACGTCTATAGCGTATCTCATCCTAACATAACCCACTAGACCCTCGTTGGTAATGTTTTACAGAATCCCGTTCGTGTCGTCCCGTACGTCTCGGTAGGGACATTATATACGTCTATAGCGTTATATATCCTAACCTAAGGCAGGCTATCATCTCGGATGTAGTATTTTACAACATTCCTGACGTATCGGCCCCTACTTCTCGGTGGGAACATTATATAGGTCTATACCGTAATATAACCTAACCTAACCCATCTAGCCCCTCGCTGGTAATGTTTTACAGAATCCCGTTCGTGACGTCCCGTACATCTCGGTTGGAATATTATATACATCTATAGCGTTATATCTCCTAACCTAAGGCAGGCTATCATCTCGGATGTAGTATTTTACAACATTCCTGGCGTATCGGCTCCTACTTCTCGGTGGGATCATTATATTCGTCTATAACGTAATATAACCTAACCTAACACATCTAGGCCCTCGCTGGTAATGTATTACAGAATCTCGTTCGTGACGTCCCGTACATCTCGGTTGGAATATTATATACGTCTATAGCGTTATATCTCCTAACCTAAGGCAGGCTATCATCTCGGATGTAGTATTTTACAACATTCCTGGCGTATCGGCTCCTACTTCACGGTGGGAACATTATATTCGTCTATAACATCATATAGCCTAATCTAACACATCTAGCCCTCCGCTGGTAATGTTTTACAGAATCCCGTTCGTGTCGTCCCGTACGTCTCGGTTGGAATATTATATACGTCTATAGCGTTATATCTCCTAACCTAAGCCAGGCTATCATCTCGGATGTAGTATTTTACAACATTCCTGGCGTATCGGCCCCTACTTCTCGGTGGGAACATTATATACGTCTATAGCGTATCACATCCTAACCTAACCCACTAGACCCTCGCTGGTAATGTTTTACAGAATCCCGTTCGTGTCGTCCCGTACATCTCGGTTGGGATATTATATAGGTCTATAGCGTTACATATCCTAACCTAAGGCAGGCTATCATCTCGGATGTAGTATTTTACAACATTCCTGACGTATCGGCCCCTACTTCTCGGTGGGAACATTATATAGGTCTATACCGTAATATAACCGAACCTAACCCATCTAGGCCCTCGCTGGTAATGTTTTACTGAATCCCGTTCGTGTCGTCCCGTACGTCTCGGTAGGGACATTATATACGTCTATAGCGTTATATATCCTAAGCTAAGGCAGGCTATCATCTCGGATGTAGTATTTTACAACATTCCTGTCGTATCGGCCCCTACTTCTCGGTGGGAACATTATATAGGTCTATAACGTAATATAACCTAACCTAACACATCTAGCCTCTCGCTGGTAATGTTTTACTGAATCCCGTTCGTGTCGTCCCCTACGTCTCGGTTGGGACATTATATACATCTATAGCGTTATATATCCTAACTTAAGGCAGGCTATCATCTCGGATGTAGTATTTTACAACAATCCTGGCGTATCGGCCCCTACTTCTCGGTGGGAACATTATATACGTCTATAGCGTATCTCATCCTAACATAACCCACTAGACCCTCGCTGGTAATGTTTTACAGAATCCCGTTCGTGTCGTCCCGTACATCTCGGTTGGGATATTATATAGGTCTATAGCGTTACATATCCTAACCTAAGGCAGGCTATCATCTCGGATGTAGTATTTTACAACATTCCTGACGTATCGGCCCCTACTTCTCGGTGGGAACATTATATAGGTGTATACCGTAATATAACCGAACCTAACCCATCTAGGCCCTCGCTGGTAATGTTTTACTGAATCCCGGTCGTGTCGTCCCGTACGTCTCGGTAGGGACATTATATACGTCTATAGCGTTATATATCCTAACCTAAGGCAGGCTATCATCTCGGATGTAGTATTTTACAACATTCCTGACGTATCGGCCCCTACTTCTCGGTGGGAACATTATATAGGTCTATACCGTAATATAACCTAACCTAACCCATCTAGCCCCTCGCTGGTAATGTTTTACAGAATCCCGTTCGTGACGTTCCGTACATCTCGGTTGGAATATTATATACGTCTATAGCGTTATATCTCCTAACCTAAGCCAGGCTATCATCTCGGATGTAGTATTTTACAACATTCCTGGCGTATCGGCCCCTACTTCTCGGTGGGATCATTATATTCGTCTATACCGTAATATAACCTAACCTAACCCATCTAGCCCCTCGCTGGTAATGTTTTACTTAATCCCGTTCGTGTCGTCCCGTACGTCTCGGTAGGGACATTATATACGTCTATAGCGTTATATATCCTAACCTAAGGCAGGCTATCATCTCGGATGTAGTATTTTACAACATTCCTGTCGTATCGGCCCCTACTTCTCGGTGGGAACATTATATAGGTCTATAACGTAATATAACCTAACCTAACACATCTAGCCTCTCGCTGGTAATGTTTTACTGAATCCCGTTCGTGTCGTCCCCTACGTCTCGGTTGGGACATTATATACATCTATAGCGTTATATATCCTAACTTAAGGCAGGCTATCATCTCGGATGTAGTATTTTACAACAATCCTGGCGTATCGGCCCCTACTTCTCGGTGGGAACATTATATACGTCTATAGCGTATCTCATCCTAACATAACCCACTAGACCCTCGCTGGTAATGTTTTACAGAATCCCGTTCGTGTCGTCCCGTACGTCTCGGTTGGGACATTATATACGTCTATAGCGTTATATATCCTAACCTAAGGCAGGCTATCATCTCGGATGTAGTATTTTACAACATTCCTGACGTATCGGCCCCTACTTCTCGGTGGGAACATTATATAGGTCTATACTGTAATATAACCTAACCTAACCCATCTAGCCCCTCGCTGGTAATGTTTTACAGAATCCCGTTCGTGACGTCCCGTACATCTCGGTTGGAATATTATATACGTCTATAGCGTTATATCTCCTAACCTAAGGCAGGCTATCATCTCGGATGTAGTATTTTACAACATTCCTGGCGTATCGGCCCCTACTTCTCGGTGGGATCATTATATTCGTCTATAACGTAATATAACCTAACCTAACACATCTAGGCCCTCGCTGGTAATGTATTACAGAATCTCGTTCGTGACGTCCCGTACGTCTCGGTAGGGACATTATATACGTCTATAGCGTTATATATCCTAACCTAAGGCAGGCTATCATCTCGGATGTAGTATTTTACAACATTCCTGTCGTATCGGCCCCTACTTCTCGGTGGGAACATTATATAGGTCTATAACGTAATATAACCTAACCTAACACATCTAGCCTCTCGCTGGTAATGTTTTACTGAATCCCGTTCGTGTCGTCCCCTACGTCTCGGTTGGGACATTATATACATCTATAGCGTTATATATCCTAACTTAAGGCAGGCTATCATCTCGGATGTAGTATTTTACAACAATCCTGGCGTATCGGCCCCTACTTCTCGGTGGGAACATTATATACGTCTATAGCGTATCTCATCCTAACATAACCCACTAGACCCTCGTTGGTAATGTTTTACAGAATCCCGTTCGTGTCGTCCCGTACGTCTCGGTAGGGACATTATATACGTCTATAGCGTTATATATCCTAACCTAAGGCAGGCTATCATCTCGGATGTAGTATTTTACAACATTCCTGACGTATCGGCCCCTACTTCTCGGTGGGAACATTATATAGGTCTATACCGTAATATAACCTAACCTAACCCATCTAGCCCCTCGCTGGTAATGTTTTACAGAATCCCGTTCGTGACGTCCCGTACATCTCGGTTGGAATATTATATACATCTATAGCGTTATATCTCCTAACCTAAGGCAGGCTATCATCTCGGATGTAGTATTTTACAACATTCCTGGCGTATCGGCTCCTACTTCTCGGTGGGATCATTATATTCGTCTATAACGTAATATAACCTAACCTAACACATCTAGGCCCTCGCTGGTAATGTATTACAGAATCTCGTTCGTGACGTCCCGTACATCTCGGTTGGAATATTATATACGTCTATAGCGTTATATCTCCTAACCTAAGGCAGGCTATCATCTCGGATGTAGTATTTTATAACATTCCTGGCGTATCGGCTCCTACTTCACGGTGGGAACATTATATTCGTCTATAACATCATATAGCCTAATCTAACACATCTAGCCCTTCGCTGGTAATGTTTTACAGAATCCCGTTCGTGTCGTCCCGTACGTCTCGGTTGGAATATTATATACGTCTATAGCGTTATATCTCCTAACCTAAGCCAGGCTATCATCTCGGATGTAGTATTTTACAACATTCCTGGCGTATCGGCCCCTACTTCTCGGTGGGAACATTATATACGTCTATAGCGTATCACATCCTAACCTAACCCACTAGACCCTCGCTGGTAATGTTTTACAGAATCCCGTTCGTGTCGTCCCGTACATCTCGGTTGGGATATTATATAGGTCTATAGCGTTACATATCCTAACCTAAGGCAGGCTATCATCTCGGATGTAGTATTTTACAACATTCCTGACGTATCGGCCCCTACTTCTCGGTGGGAACATTATATAGGTCTATACCGTAATATAACCGAACCTAACCCATCTAGGCCCTCGCTGGTAATGTTTTACTGAATCCCGTTCGTGTCGTCCCGTACGTCTCGGTAGGGACATTATATACGTCTATAGCGTTATATATCCTAAGCTAAGGCAGGCTATCATCTCGGATGTAGTATTTTACAACATTCCTGTCGTATCGGCCCCTACTTCTCGGTGGGAACATTATATAGGTCTATAACGTAATATAACCTAACCTAACACATCTAGCCTCTCGCTGGTAATGTTTTACTGAATCCCGTTCGTGTCGTCCCCTACGTCTCGGTTGGGACATTATATACATCTATAGCGTTATATATCCTAACTTAAGGCAGGCTATCATCTCGGATGTAGTATTTTACAACAATCCTGGCGTATCGGCCCCTATTTCTCGGTGGGAACATTATATACGTCTATAGCGTATCTCATCCTAACATAACCCACTAGACCCTCGCTGGTAATGTTTTACAGAATCCCGTTCGTGTCGTCCCGTACATCTCGGTTGGGATATTATATAGGTCTATAGCGTTACATATCCTAACCTAAGGCAGGCTATCATCTCGGATGTAGTATTTTACAACATTCCTGACGTATCGGCCCCTACTTCTCGGTGGGAACATTATATAGGTGTATACCGTAATATAACCGAACCTAACCCATCTAGGCCCTCGCTGGTAATGTTTTACTGAATCCCGGTCGTGTCGTCCCGTACGTCTCGGTAGGGACATTATATACGTCTATAGCGTTATATATCCTAACCTAAGGCAGGCTATCATCTCGGATGTAGTATTTTACAACATTCCTGACGTATCGGCCCCTACTTCTCGGTGGGAACATTATATAGGTCTATACCGTAATATAACCTAACCTAACCCATCTAGCCCCTCGCTGGTAATGTTTTACAGAATCCCGTTCGTGACGTTCCGTACATCTCGGTTGGAATATTATATACGTCTATAGCGTTATATCTCCTAACCTAAGCCAGGCTATCATCTCGGATGTAGTATTTTACAACATTCCTGGCGTATCGGCCCCTACTTCTCGGTGGGATCATTATATTCGTCTATACCGTAATATAACCTAACCTAACCCATCTAGCCCCTCGCTGGTAATGTTTTACTTAATCCCGTTCGTGTCGTCCCGTACGTCTCGGTAGGGACATTATATACGTCTATAGCGTTATATATCCTAACCTAAGGCAGGCTATCATCTCGGATGTAGTATTTTACAACATTCCTGTCGTATCGGCCCCTACTTCTCGGTGGGAACATTATATAGGTCTATAACGTAATATAACCTAACCTAACACATCTAGCCTCTCGCTGGTAATGTTTTACTGAATCCCGTTCGTGTCGTCCCCTACGTCTCGGTTGGGACATTATATACATCTATAGCGTTATATATCCTAACTTAAGGCAGGCTATCATCTCGGATGTAGTATTTTACAACAATCCTGGCGTATCGGCCCCTACTTCTCGGTGGGAACATTATATACGTCTATAGCGTATCTCATCCTAACATAACCCACTAGACCCTCGCTGGTAATGTTTTACAGAATCCCGTTCGTGTCGTCCCGTACGTCTCGGTTGGGACATTATATACGTCTATAGCGTTATATATCCTAACCTAAGGCAGGCTATCATCTCGGATGTAGTATTTTACAACATTCCTGACGTATCGGCCCCTACTTCTCGGTGGGAACATTATATAGGTCTATACCGTAATATAACCTAACCTAACCCATCTAGCCCCTCGCTGGTAATGTTTTACAGAATCCCGTTCGTGACGTCCCGTACATCTCGGTTGGAATATTATATACGTCTATAGCGTTATATCTCCTAACCTAAGGCAGGCTATCATCTCGGATGTAGTATTTTACAACATTCCTGGCGTATCGGCCCCTACTTCTCGGTGGGATCATTATATTCGTCTATAACGTAATATAACCTAACCTAACACATCTAGGCCCTCGCTGGTAATGTATTACAGAATCTCGTTCGTGACGTCCCGTACATCTCGGTTGGAATATTATATACGTCTATAGCGTTATATCTCCTAACCTAAGGCAGGCTATCATCTCGGATGTAGTATTTTACAACATTCCTGGCGTATCGGCTCCTACTTCACGGTGGGAACATTATATTCGTCTATAACATCATATAGCCTAATCTAACACATCTAGCCCCTCGCTGGTAATGTTTTACAGAATCCCGTTCGTGTCGTCCCGTACGTCTCGGTTGGAATATTATATACGTCTATAGCGTTATATCTCCTAACCTAAGCCAGGCTATCATCTCGGATGTAGTATTTTACAACATTCCTGGCGTATCGGCCGCTACTTCTCGGTGGGGACATTATATTCGTCTATAACGTGACATAACCTAACCTAACCCATCTAGCCCCTCGCTGGTAATGATTTACAGAATCCCGTTCGTGTCGTCCCGTACGTCTCGGTTGGAATATTATATACGTCTATAGCGTTATATCTCCTAACCTAAGGCAGGCTATCATCTCGGATGTAGTATTTTACAACATTCCTGGCGTATCGGCCCCTACTTCTCGGTGGGAACATTATATTCGTCTATAACGTGAAATAACCTAACCTAACCCATCTAGCCCCTCGCTGGTAATGTTTTACAGAATCCCGTTCGTGTCGACCCGTACGTCTCGGTTGGAATATTATATACGTCTATAGCGTTGTATCTCCTAACCTAAGCCAGGCTATCATCTCGGATGTAGTATTTTACAACATTCCTGGCGTATCGGCCCCTACTTCTCGGTGGGAACATTATATTCGTCTATAACGTAACATAACCTAACCTAACCCATCTAGCCCCTCACCGGTAATGTTTTACAGAATCCCGTTCGTTCGTCCCGTACGTCTTCGCTGGAATATTATAAACGTCTACAGCAATATATATCCTAACGTAAGGCAGGCTAACATCTCGGATGTAGTATTTTACAACATTCCTGGCGTATCGGCCCCTACTTCTCCGTGGGAACATTATATTCGTCTATAACGTAATATAACCTAACCTAACACATCTAGCCCCTCGCTGGTAATGTTTTACTGAATCCCGTTCGTGTCGTCCCGTACGTCTCGGTAGGGACATTATATACGTCTATAGCGTTATATATCCTAACCTAAGGCAGGCTATCATCTCGGTTGTAGTATTTTACAACATTCCTGACGTATCGGCCCCTACTTCTCGGTGGGAACATTATATAGGTCTATACCGTAATATAACCTAACCTAACCCATCTAGCCCCTCGCTGGTAATGTTTTACTTAATCCCGTTCGTGTCGTCCCGTACGTCTCGGTAGGGACATTATATACGTCTATAGCGTTATATATCCTAACCTAAGGCAGGCTAACATCTCGGATGTAGTATTTTACAACATTCCTGGCGTATCGGCCCCTACTTCTCCGTGGGAACATTATATTCGTCTATAACGTAATATAACCTAACCTAACACATCTAGCCTCTCGCTGGTAATGTTTTACTGAATCCCGTTCGTGTCGTCCCCTACGTCTCGGTTGGGACATTATATACATCTATAGCGTTATATATCCTAACTTAAGGCAGGCTATCATCTCGGATGTAGTATTTTACAACAATCCTGGCGTATCGGCCCCTACTTCTCGGTGGGAACATTATATACGTCTATAGCGTATCTCATCCTAACATAACCCACTAGACCCTCGTTGGTAATGTTTTACAGAATCCCGTTCGTGTCGTCCCGTACGTCTCGGTAGGGACATTATATACGTCTATAGCGTTATATATCCTAACCTAAGGCAGGCTATCATCTCGGATGTAGTATTTTACAACATTCCTGACGTATCGGCCCCTACTTCTCGGTGGGAACATTATATAGGTCTATACCGTAATATAACCTAACCTAACCCATCTAGCCCCTCGCTGGTAATGTTTTACAGAATCCCGTTCGTGACGTCCCGTACATCTCGGTTGGAATATTATATACATCTATAGCGTTATATCTCCTAACCTAAGGCAGGCTATCATCTCGGATGTAGTATTTTACAACATTCCTGGCGTATCGGCTCCTACTTCTCGGTGGGATCATTATATTCGTCTATAACGTAATATAACCTAACCTAACACATCTAGGCCCTCGCTGGTAATGTATTACAGAATCTCGTTCGTGACGTCCCGTACATCTCGGTTGGAATATTATATACGTCTATAGCGTTATATCTCCTAACCTAAGGCAGGCTATCATCTCGGATGTAGTATTTTACAACATTCCTGGCGTATCGGCTCCTACTTCACGGTGGGAACATTATATTCGTCTATAACATCATATAGCCTAATCTAACACATCTAGCCCTTCGCTGGTAATGTTTTACAGAATCCCGTTCGTGTCGTCCCGTACGTCTCGGTTGGAATATTATATACGTCTATAGCGTTATATCTCCTAACCTAAGCCAGGCTATCATCTCGGATGTAGTATTTTACAACATTCCTGGCGTATCGGCCCCTACTTCTCGGTGGGAACATTATATACGTCTATAGCGTATCACATCCTAACCTAACCCACTAGACCCTCGCTGGTAATGTTTTACAGAATCCCGTTCGTGTCGTCCCGTACATCTCGGTTGGGATATTATATAGGTCTATAGCGTTACATATCCTAACCTAAGGCAGGCTATCATCTCGGATGTAGTATTTTACAACATTCCTGACGTATCGGCCCCTACTTCTCGGTGGGAACATTATATAGGTCTATACCGTAATATAACCGAACCTAACCCATCTAGGCCCTCGCTGGTAATGTTTTACTGAATCCCGTTCGTGTCGTCCCGTACGTCTCGGTAGGGACATTATATACGTCTATAGCGTTATATATCCTAAGCTAAGGCAGGCTATCATCTCGGATGTAGTATTTTACAACATTCCTGTCGTATCGGCCCCTACTTCTCGGTGGGAACATTATATAGGTCTATAACGTAATATAACCTAACCTAACACATCTAGCCTCTCGCTGGTAATGTTTTACTGAATCCCGTTCGTGTCGTCCCCTACGTCTCGGTTGGGACATTATATACATCTATAGCGTTATATATCCTAACTTAAGGCAGGCTATCATCTCGGATGTAGTATTTTACAACAATCCTGGCGTATCGGCCCCTACTTCTCGGTGGGAACATTATATACGTCTATAGCGTATCTCATCCTAACATAACCCACTAGACCCTCGCTGGTAATGTTTTACAGAATCCCGTTCGTGTCGTCCCGTACATCTCGGTTGGGATATTATATAGGTCTATAGCGTTACATATCCTAACCTAAGGCAGGCTATCATCTCGGATGTAGTATTTTACAACATTCCTGACGTATCGGCCCCTACTTCTCGGTGGGAACATTATATAGGTGTATACCGTAATATAACCGAACCTAACCCATCTAGGCCCTCGCTGGTAATGTTTTACTGAATCCCGGTCGTGTCGTCCCGTACGTCTCGGTAGGGACATTATATACGTCTATAGCGTTATATATCCTAACCTAAGGCAGGCTATCATCTCGGATGTAGTATTTTACAACATTCCTGACGTATCGGCCCCTACTTCTCGGTGGGAACATTATATAGGTCTATACCGTAATATAACCTAACCTAACCCATCTAGCCCCTCGCTGGTAATGTTTTACAGAATCCCGTTCGTGACGTTCCGTACATCTCGGTTGGAATATTATATACGTCTATAGCGTTATATCTCCTAACCTAAGCCAGGCTATCATCTCGGATGTAGTATTTTACAACATTCCTGGCGTATCGGCCCCTACTTCTCGGTGGGATCATTATATTCGTCTATACCGTAATATAACCTAACCTAACCCATCTAGCCCCTCGCTGGTAATGTTTTACTTAATCCAGTTCGTGTCGTCCCGTACGTCTCGGTAGGGACATTATACACGTCTATAGCGTTATATATCCTAACCTAAGGCAGGCTATCATCTCGGATGTAGTATTTTACAACATTCCTGTCGTATCGGCCCCTACTTCTCGGTGGGAACATTATATAGGTCTATAACGTAATATAACCTAACCTAACACATCTAGCCTCTCGCTGGTAATGTTTTACTGAATCCCGTTCGTGTCGTCCCCTACGTCTCGGTTGGGACATTATATACATCTATAGCGTTATATATCCTAACTTAAGGCAGGCTATCATCTCGGATGTAGTATTTTACAACAATCCTGGCGTATCGGCCCCTACTTCTCGGTGGGAACATTATATACGTCTATAGCGTATCTCATCCTAACATAACCCACTAGACCCTCGCTGGTAATGTTTTACAGAATCCCGTTCGTGTCGTCCCGTACGTCTCGGTTGGGACATTATATACGTCTATAGCGTTATATATCCTAACCTAAGGCAGGCTATCATCTCGGATGTAGTATTTTACAACATTCCTGACGTATCGGCCCCTACTTCTCGGTGGGAACATTATATAGGTCTATACCGTAATATAACCTAACCTAACCCATCTAGCCCCTCGCTGGTAATGTTTTACAGAATCCCGTTCGTGACGTCCCGTACATCTCGGTTGGAATATTATATACGTCTATAGCGTTATATCTCCTAACCTAAGGCAGGCTATCATCTCGGATGTAGTATTTTACAACATTCCTGGCGTATCGGCCCCTACTTCTCGGTGGGATCATTATATTCGTCTATAACGTAATATAACCTAACCTAACACATCTAGGCCCTCGCTGGTAATGTATTACAGAATCTCGTTCGTGACGTCCCGTACATCTCGGTTGGAATATTATATACGTCTATAGCGTTATATCTCCTAACCTAAGCCAGGCTATCATCTCGGATGTAGTATTTTACAACATTCCTGGCGTATCGGCCCCTACTTCTCGGTGGGATCATTATATTCGTCTATACCGTAATATAACCTAACCTAACCCATCTAGCCCCTCGCTGGTAATGTTTTACTTAATCCCGTTCGTGTCGTCCCGTACGTCTCGGTAGGGACATTATATACGTCTATAGCGTTATATATCCTAACCTAAGGCAGGCTATCATCTCGGATGTAGTATTTTACAACATTCCTGGCGTATCGGCCCCTACTTCTCGGTGGGAACATTATATTCGTCTATAACGTGAAATAACCTAACCTAACCCATCTAGCCCCTCGCTGGTAATGTTTTACAGAATCCCGTTCGTGTCGACCCGTACGTCTCGGTTGGAATATTATATACGTCTATAGCGTTGTATCTCCTAACCTAAGCCAGGCTATCATCTCGGATGTAGTATTTTACAACATTCCTGGCGTATCGGCCCCTACTTCTCGGTGGGAACATTATATTCGTCTATAACGTAACATAACCTAACCTAACCCATCTAGCCCCTCACCGGTAATGTTTTACAGAATCCCGTTCGTTCGTCCCGTACGTCTTCGCTGGAATATTATAAACGTCTACAGCAATATATATCCTAACGTAAGGCAGGCTAACATCTCGGATGTAGTATTTTACAACATTCCTGGCGTATCGGCCCCTACTTCTCCGTGGGAACATTATATTCGTCTATAACGTAATATAACCTAACCTAACACATCTAGCCCCTCGCTGGTAATGTTTTACTGAATCCCGTTCGTGTCGTCCCGTACGTCTCGGTAGGGACATTATATACGTCTATAGCGTTATATATCCTAACCTAAGGCAGGCTATCATCTCGGATGTAGTATTTTACAACATTCCTGACGTATCGGCCCCTACTTCTCGGTGGGAACATTATATAGGTCTATACCGTAATATAACCTAACCTAACCCATCTAGCCCCTCGCTGGTAATGTTTTACTTAATCCCGTTCGTGTCGTCCCGTACGTCTCGGTAGGGACATTATATACGTCTATAGCGTTATATATCCTAACCTAAGGCAGGCTAACATCTCGGATGTAGTATTTTACAACATTCCTGGCGTATCGGCCCCTACTTCTCCGTGGGAACATTATATTCGTCTATAACGTAATATAACCTAACCTAACACATCTAGCCTCTCGCTGGTAATGTTTTACTGAATCCCGTTCGTGTCGTCCCCTACGTCTCGGTTGGGACATTATATACATCTATAGCGTTATATATCCTAACTTAAGGCAGGCTATCATCTCGGATGTAGTATTTTACAACAATCCTGGCGTATCGGCCCCTACTTCTCGGTGGGAACATTATATACGTCTATAGCGTATCTCATCCTAACATAACCCACTAGACCCTCGCTGGTAATGTTTTACAGTATCCCGTTCGTGTCGTCCCGTACGTCTCGGTTGGGACATTATATACGTCTATAGCGTTATATATCCTAACCTAAGGCAGGCTATCATCTCGGATGTAGTATTTTACAACATTCCTGACGTATCGGCCCCTACTTCTCGGTGGGAACATTATATAGGTCTATACCGTAATATAACCTAACCTAACCCATCTAGCCCCTCGCTGGTAATGTTTTACAGAATCCCGTTCGTGACGTCCCGTACATCTCGGTTGGAATATTATATACGTCTATAGCGTTATATCTCCTAACCTAAGGCAGGCTATCATCTCGGATGTAGTATTTTACAACATTCCTGGCGTATCGGCCCCTACTTCTCGGTGGGATCATTATATTCGTCTATAACGTAATATAACCTAACCTAACACATCTAGGCCCTCGCTGGTAATGTATTACAGAATCTCGTTCGTGACGTCCCGTACATCTCGGTTGGAATATTATATACGTCTATAGCGTTATATCTCCTAACCTAAGCCAGGCTATCATCTCGGATGTAGTATTTTACAACATTCCTGGCGTATCGGCCCCTACTTCTCGGTGGGATCATTATATTCGTCTATACCGTAATATAACCTAACCTAACCCATCTAGCCCCTCGCTGGTAATGTTTTACTTAATCCCGTTCGTGTCGTCCCGTACGTCTCGGTAGGGACATTATATACGTCTATAGCGTTATATATCCTAACCTAAGGCAGGCTATCATCTCGGATGTAGTATTTTACAACATTCCTGTCGTATCGGCCCCTACTTCTCGGTGGGAACATTATATAGGTCTATAACGTAATATAACCTAACCTAACACATCTAGCCTCTCGCTGGTAATGTTTTACTGAATCCCGTTCGTGTCGTCCCCTACGTCTCGGTTGGGACATTATATACATCTATAGCGTTATATATCCTAACTTAAGGCAGGCTATCATCTCGGATGTAGTATTTTACAACAATCCTGGCGTATCGGCCCCTACTTCTCGGTGGGAACATTATATACGTCTATAGCGTATCTCATCCTAACATAACCCACTAGACCCTCGCTGGTAATGTTTTACAGAATCCCGTTCGTGTCGTCCCGTACGTCTCGGTTGGGACATTATATACGTCTATAGCGTTATATATCCTAACCTAAGGCAGGCTATCATCTCGGATGTAGTATTTTACAACATTCCTGACGTATCGGCCCCTACTTCTCGGTGGGAACATTATATAGGTCTATACCGTAATATAACCTAACCTAACCCATCTAGCCCCTCGCTGGTAATGTTTTACAGAATCCCGTTCGTGACGTCCCGTACATCTCGGTTGGAATATTATATACGTCTATAGCGTTATATCTCCTAACCTAAGGCAGGCTATCATCTCGGATGTAGTATTTTACAACATTCCTGGCGTATCGGCCCCTACTTCTCGGTGGGATCATTATATTCGTCTATAACGTAATATAACCTAACCTAACACATCTAGGCCCTCGCTGGTAATGTATTACAGAATCTCGTTCGTGACGTCCCGTACATCTCGGTTGGAATATTATATACGTCTATAGCGTTATATCTCCTAACCTAAGGCAGGCTATCATCTCGGATGTAGTATTTTACAACATTCCTGGCGTATCGGCTCCTACTTCACGGTGGGAACATTATATTCGTCTATAACATCATATAGCCTAATCTAACACATCTAGCCCCTCGCTGGTAATGTTTTACAGAATCCCGTTCGTGTCGTCCCGTACGTCTCGGTTGGAATATTATATACGTCTATAGCGTTATATCTCCTAACCTAAGCCAGGCTATCATCTCGGATGTAGTATTTTACAACATTCCTGGCGTATCGGCCCCTACTTCTCGGTGGGAACATTATATTCGTCTATAACGTAACATAACCTAACCTAACCCATCTAGCCCCTCGCCGGTAATGTTTTACAGAATCCCGTTCGTTTCGTCCCGTACGTCTTCGCTGGAACATTATAAACGTCTACAGCAATATATATCCTAACGTAAGGCAGGCTAACATCTCGGATGTAGTATTTTACAACATTCCTGGCGTATCGGCCCCTACTTCTCCGTGGGAACATTATATTGGTCTATAACGTAATATAACCTAACCTAACACATCTAGCCCCTCGCTGGTAATGTTTTACTGAATCCCGTTCGTGTCGTCCCGTACGTCTCGGTAGGGACATTATATACGTCTATAGCGTTATATATCCTAACCTAAGGCAGGCTATCATCTCGGATGTAGTATTTTACAACATTCCTGACGTATCGGCCCCTACTTCTCGGTGGGAACATTATATAGGTCTATACCGTAATATAACCTAACCTAACCCATCTAGACCCTCGCTGGTAATGTTTTACAGAATCCCGTTCGTGTCGTCCCGTACATCTCGGTTGGGATATTATATACGTCTATAGCGTTATATATCCTAACCCAAGGCAGGCTATCATCTCGGATGTAGTATTTTACAACATTCCTGGCGTATCGGCCCCTACTTCTCGCTGGGAACATTATATACGTCTATAGCGTATCACATCCTAACCTAACCCATCTAGACCCTCGCTGGTAATGTTTTACAGAATCCCGTTCGTGACGTTCCGTACATCTCGGTTGGAATATTATATACGTCTATAGCGTTATATCTCCTAACCTAAGCCAGGCTATCATCTCGGATGTAGTATTTTACAACATTCCTGGCGTATCGGCCCCTACTTCTCGGTGGGATCATTATATTCGTCTATACCGTAATATAACCTAACCTAACCCATCTAGCCCCTCGCTGGTAATGTTTTACTTAATCCCGTTCGTGTCGTCCCGTACGTCTCGGTAGGGACATTATATACGTCTATAGCGTTATATATCCTAACCTAAGGCAGGCTATCATCTCGGATGTAGTATTTTACAACATTCCTGTCGTATCGGCCCCTACTTCTCGGTGGGAACATTATATAGGTCTATAACGTAATATAACCTAACCTAACACATCTAGCCTCTCGCTGGTAATGTTTTACTGAATCCCGTTCGTGTCGTCCCCTACGTCTCGGTTGGGACATTATATACATCTATAGCGTTATATATCCTAACTTAAGGCAGGCTATCATCTCGGATGTAGTATTTTACAACAATCCTGGCGTATCGGCCCCTACTTCTCGGTGGGAACATTATATACGTCTATAGCGTATCTCATCCTAACATAACCCACTAGACCCTCGCTGGTAATGTTTTACAGAATCCCGTTCGTGTCGTCCCGTACGTCTCGGTTGGGACATTATATACGTCTATAGCGTTATATATCCTAACCTAACGCAGGCTATCATCTCGGATGTAGTATTTTACAACATTCCTGATGTATCGGCCCCTACTTCTCGGTGGGAACATTATATAGGTCTATACCGTAATATAACCTAACCTAACCCATCTAGCCCCTCGCTGGTAATGTTTTACAGAATCCCGTTCGTGACGTCCCGTACATCTCGGTTGGAATATTATATACGTCTATAGCGTTATATCTCCTAACCTAAGGCAGGCTATCATCTCGGATGTAGTATTTTACAACATTCCTGGCGTATCGGCCCCTACTTCTCGGTGGGATCATTATATTCGTCTATAACGTAATATAACCTAACCTAACACATCTAGGCCCTCGCTGGTAATGTATTACAGAATCTCGTTCGTGACGTCCCGTACATCTCGGTTGGAATATTATATACGTCTATAGCGTTATATCTCCTAACCTAAGGCAGGCTATCATCTCGGATGTAGTATTTTACAACATTCCTGGCGTATCGGCTCCTACTTCACGGTGGGAACATTATATTCGTCTATAACATCATATAGCCTAATCTAACACATCTAGCCCCTCGCTGGTAATGTTTTACAGAATCCCGTTCGTGTCGTCCCGTACGTCTCGGTTGGAATATTATATACGTCTATAGCGTTATATCTCCTAACCTAAGCCAGGCTATCATCTCGGATGTAGTATTTTACAACATTCCTGGCGTATCGGCCCCTACTTCTCGGTGGGAACATTATATTCGTCTATAACGTAACATAACCTAACCTAACCCATCTAGCCCCTCGCCGGTAATGTTTTACAGAATCCCGTTCGTTTCGTCCCGTACGTCTTCGCTGCAACATTATAAACGTCTACAGCAATATATATCCTAACGTAAGGCAGGCTAACATCTCGGATGTAGTATTTTACAACATTCCTGGCGTATCGGCCCCTACTTCTCCGTGGGAACATTATATTGGTCTATAACGTAATATAACCTAACCTAACACATCTAGCCCCTCGCTGGTAATGTTTTACTGAATCCCGTTCGTGTCGTCCCGTACGTCTCGGTAGGGACATTATATACGTCTATAGCGTTATATATCCTAACCTAAGGCAGGCTATCATCTCGGATGTAGTATTTTACAACATTCCTGACGTATCGGCCCCTACTTCTCGGTGGGAACATTATATAGGTCTATACCGTAATATAACCTAACCTAACCCATCTAGACCCTCGCTGGTAATGTTTTACAGAATCCCGTTCGTGTCGTCCCGTACATCTCGGTTGGGATATTATATACGTCTATAGCGTTATATATCCTAACCCAAGGCAGGCTATCATCTCGGATGTAGTATTTTACAACATTCCTGGCGTATCGGCCCCTACTTCTCGCTGGGAACATTATATACGTCTATAGCGTATCACATCCTAACCTAACCCATCTAGACCCTCGCTGGTAATGTTTTACAGAATCCCGTTCGTGACGTTCCGTACATCTCGGTTGGAATATTATATACGTCTATAGCGTTATATCTCCTAACCTAAGCCAGGCTATCATCTCGGATGTAGTATTTTACAACATTCCTGGCGTATCGGCCCCTACTTCTCGGTGGGATCATTATATTCGTCTATACCGTAATATAACCTAACCTAACCCATCTAGCCCCTCGCTGGTAATGTTTTACTTAATCCCGTTCGTGTCGTCCCGTACGTCTCGGTAGGGACATTATATACGTCTATAGCGTTATATATCCTAACCTAAGGCAGGCTATCATCTCGGATGTAGTATTTTACAACATTCCTGTCGTATCGGCCCCTACTTCTCGGTGGGAACATTATATAGGTCTATAACGTAATATAACCTAACCTAACACATCTAGCCTCTCGCTGGTAATGTTTTACTGAATCCCGTTCGTGTCGTCCCCTACGTCTCGGTTGGGACATTATATACATCTATAGCGTTATATATCCTAACTTAAGGCAGGCTATCATCTCGGATGTAGTATTTTACAACAATCCTGGCGTATCGGCCCCTACTTCTCGGTGGGAACATTATATACGTCTATAGCGTATCTCATCCTAACATAACCCACTAGACCCTCGCTGGTAATGTTTTACAGAATCCCGTTCGTGTCGTCCCGTACGTCTCGGTTGGGACATTATATACGTCTATAGCGTTATATATCCTAACCTAACGCAGGCTATCATCTCGGATGTAGTATTTTACAACATTCCTGACGTATCGGCCCCTACTTCTCGGTGGGAACATTATATAGGTCTATACCGTAATATAACCTAACCTAACCCATCTAGCCCCTCGCTGGTAATGTTTTACAGAATCCCGTTCGTGACGTCCCGTACATCTCGGTTGGAATATTATATACGTCTATAGCGTTATATCTCCTAACCTGAGGCAGGCTATCATCTCGGATGTAGTATTTTACAACATTCCTGGCGTGTCGGCCCCTACTTCTCGGTGGGATCATTATATTCGTCTATAACGTAATATAACCTAACCTAACACATCTAGGCCCTCGCTGGTAATGTATTACAGAATCTCGTTCGTGACGTCCCGTACATCTCGGTTGGAATATTATATACGTCTATAGCGTTATATCTCCTAACCTAAGGCAGGCTATCATCTCGGATGTAGTATTTTACAACATTCCTGGCGTATCGGCTCCTACTTCACGGTGGGAACATTATATTCGTCTATAACATCATATAGCCTAATCTAACACATCTAGCCCCTCGCTGGTAATGTTTTACAGAATCCCGTTCGTGTCGTCCCGTACGTCTCGGTTGGAATATTATATACGTCTATAGCGTTATATCTCCTAACCTAAGCCAGGCTATCATCTCGGATGTAGTATTTTACAACATTCCTGGCGTATCGGCCCCTACTTCTCGGTGGGAACATTATATTCGTCTATAACGTAACATAACCTAACCTAACCCATCTAGCCCCTCGCCGGTAATGTTTTACAGAATCCCGTTCGTTTCGTCCCGTACGTCTTCGCTGCAACATTATAAACGTCTACAGCAATATATATCCTAACGTAAGGCAGGCTAACATCTCGGATGTAGTATTTTACAACATTCCTGGCGTATCGGCCCCTACTTCTCCGTGGGAACATTATATTGGTCTATAACGTAATATAACCTAACCTAACACATCTAGCCCCTCGCTGGTAATGTTTTACTGAATCCCGTTCGTGTCGTCCCGTACGTCTCGGTAGGGACATTATATACGTCTATAGCGTTATATATCCTAACCTAAGGCAGGCTATCATCTCGGATGTAGTATTTTACAACATTCCTGACGTATCGGCCCCTACTTCTCGGTGGGAACATTATATAGGTCTATACCGTAATATAACCTAACCTAACCCATCTAGACCCTCGCTGGTAATGTTTTACAGAATCCCGTTCGTGTCGTCCCGTACATCTCGGTTGGGATATTATATACGTCTATAGCGTTATATATCCTAACCCAAGGCAGGCTATCATCTCGGATGTAGTATTTTACAACATTCCTGGCGTATCGGCCCCTACTTCTCGCTGGGAACATTATATACGTCTATAGCGTATCACATCCTAACCTAACCCATCTAGACCCTCGCTGGTAATGTTTTACAGAATCCCGTTCGTGTCGTCCCGTACATCTCGGTTGGGATATTATATACGTCTATAGCGTTACATATCCTAACCTAAGGCAGGCTATCATCTCGGATGTAGTATTTTACAACATTCCTGGCGTATCGGCCCCTACTTCTCGGTGGGATCATTATATTCGTCTATAACGTAATATAACCTAACCTAACACATCCAGGCCCTCGCTGGTAATGTATTACAGAATCTCGTTCGTGACGTCCCGTACATCTCGGTTGGAACATTATATACGTCTATAGCGTTATATATCCTAACCCAAGGCAGGCTATCATCTCGGATGTAGTATTTTACAACATTCCTGGCGTATCGGCCCCTACTTCTCGGTGGGAACATTATATACGTCTATAGCGTATCACATCCTAACCTAACCCACTAGACCCTCGCTGGTAATGTTTTACAGAATCCCGTTCGTGTCGTCCCGTACATCTCGGTTGGGATATTATATAGGTCTATAGCGTTACATATCCTAACCTAAGGCAGGCTATCATCTCGGATGTAGTATTTTACAACATTCCTGACGTATCGGCCCCTACTTCTCGGTGGGAACATTATATAGGTCTATACCGTAATATAACCGAACCTAACCCATCTAGCCCCTCGCTGGTAATGTTTTACTGAATCCCGTTCGTGTCGTCCCGTACGTCTCGGTAGGGACATTATATACGTCTATAGCGTTATATATCCTAAGCTAAGGCAGGCTATCATCTCGGATGTAGTATTTTACAACATTCCTGTCGTATCGGCCCCTACTTCTCGGTGGGAACATTATATAGGTCTATAACGTAATATAACCTAACCTAACACATCTAGCCTCTCGCTGGTAATGTTTTACTGAATCCCGTTCGTGTCGTCCCCTACGTCTCGGTTGGGACATTATATACATCTATAGCGTTATATATCCTAACTTAAGGCAGGCTATCATCTTGGATGTAGTATTTTACAACAATCCTGGCGTATCGGCCCCTACTTCTTGGTGGGAACATTTTATACGTCTGTAGCGTATCACATCCTAACCTAACCCACTAGACCCTCGCTGGTAATGTTTTACAGAATCCCGTTCGTGTCGTCCCGTACGTCTCGGTAGGGACATTATATACGTCTATAGCGTTATATATCCTAACCTAAGGCAGGCTATCATCTCGGATGTAGTATTTTACAACATTCCTGACGTATCGGCCCCTACTTCTCGGTGGGAACATTATATAGGTCTATACCGTAATATAACCTAACCTAACCCATCTAGCCCCTCGCTGGTAATGTTTTACAGAATCCCGTTCGTGACGTCCCGTACATCTCGGTTGGAATATTATATACGTCTATAGCGTTATATCTCCTAACCTAAGCCAGGCTATCATCTCGGATGTAGTATTTTACAACATTCCTGGCGTATCGGCCCCTACTTCACGGTGGGAACATTATATTCGTCTATAACGTCCTATAGCCTAATCTAACACATCTAGCCCCTCGCTGGTAATGTTTTACAGAATCCCGTTCGTGTCGACCCGTACGTCTCGGTTGGAATATTATATACGTCTATAGCGTTGTAACTCCTAACCTAAGCCAGGCTATCATCTCGGATGTAGTATTTTACAACATTCCTGGCGTATCGGCCCCTACTTCTCGGTGGGAACATTATATACGTCTATAGCGTATCACATCCTAACCTAACCCACTAGACCCTCGCTGGTAATGTTTTACAGAATCCCGTTCGTGTCGTCCCGTACATCTCGGTTGGGATATTATATAGGTCTATAGCGTTACATATCCTAACCTAAGGCAGGCTATCATCTCGGATGTAGTATTTTACAACATTCCTGACGTATCGGCCCCTACTTCTCGGTGGGAACATTATATAGGTCTATACCGTAATATAACCGAACCTAACCCATCTAGGCCCTCGCTGGTAATGTTTTACAGAATCCCGTTAGTGACGTCCCGTACATCTCGGTTGGAATATTATATACGTCTATAGCGTTATATCTCCTAACCTAAGCCAGGCTATCATCTCGGATGTAGTATTTTACTACATTCCTGGCGTATCGGCCCCTACTTCACGGTGGGAACATTAAATTCGTCTATAACATCATATAGCCTAATCTAACACATCTAGCCCCTCGCTGGTAATGTTTTACAGAATCCCGTTCGTGTCGTCCCGTACGTCTCGGTTGGAATATTATATACGTCTATAGCGTTATATCTCCTAACCTAAGCCAGGCTATCATCTCGGATGTAGTATTTTACAACATTCCTGGCATATCGGCCGCTACTTCTCGGTGGGGACATTATATTCGTCTATAACGTGACATAACCTAACCTAACCCATCTAGACCCTCGCCGGTAATGTTTTACAGAATCCCGTTCGTTTCGTCCCGTACGTCTTCGCTGGAATATTATAAACGTCTACAGCAATATATATCCTAACGTAAGGCAGGCTAACATCTCGGATGTAGTATTTTACAACATTCCTGGCGTATCGGCCCCTACTTCTCCGTGGGAACATTATATTCGTCTATAACGTAATATAACCTAACCTAACACATCCAGCCCCTCGCTGGTAATGTTTTACTGAATCCCGTTCGTGTCGTCCCGTACGTCTCGGTAGGGACATTATATACGTCTATAGCGTTATATATCCTAACCTAAGGCAGGCTATCATCTCGGATGTAGTATTTTACAACATTCCTGGCGTATCGGCCCCTACTTCTCGGTGGGAACATTATATTCGACTATAACGTGAAATAACCTAACCTAACCCATCTAGCCCCTCGCTGGTAATGTTTTACAGAATCCCGTTCGTGTCGTCCCGTACGTCTCGGTTGGAATATTATATACGTCTATAGCGTTGTATCTCCTAACCTAAGCCAGGCTATCATCTCGGATGTAGTATTTTACAACATTCCTGGCGTATCGGCCCCTACTTCTCGGTGGGAACATTATATTCGTCTATAACGTAACATAACCTAACCTAACCCATCTAGCCCCTCGCTGGTAATGTTTTACAGAATCCCGTTCGTGTCGTCCCGTACGTCTCGGTTGGAATATTATATACGTCTATAGCGTTATATCTCCTAACCTAAGCCAGGCTATCATCTCGAATGTAGTATTTTACAACATTCCTGGCGTATCGGCCCCTACTTCTCGGTGGGAACATTATATTCGTCTATAACGTAACATAACCTAACCTAACCCATCTAGCCCCACGCCGGTAATGTTTTACAGAATCCCGTTCGTTTCGTCCCGTACGTCTTCGCTGGAACATTATAAACGTCTACAGCAATATATATCCTAACGTAAGGCAGGCTAACATCTCGGATGTAGTATTTTACAACATTCCTGGCGTATCGGCCCCTACTTCTCCGTGGGAACATTATATTGGTCTATAACGTAATATAACCTAACCTAACACATCTAGCCCCTCGCTGGTAATGTTTTACTGAATCCCGTTCGTGTCGTCCCGTACGTCTCGGTAGGGACATTATATACGTCTATAGCGTTATATATCCTAACCTAAGGCAGGCTATCATCTCGGATGTAGTATTTTACAACATTCCTGACGTATCGGCCCCTACTTCTCGGTGGGAACATTATATAGGTCTATACCGTAATATAACCTAACCTAACCCATCTAGACCCTCGCTGGTAATGTTTTACAGAATCCCGTTCGTGTCGTCCCGTACATCTCGGTTGGGATATTATATACGTCTATAGCGTTATATATCCTAACCCAAGGCAGGCTATCATCTCGGATGTAGTATTTTACAACATTCCTGGCGTATCGGCCCCTACTTCTCGCTGGGAACATTATATACGTCTATAGCGTATCACATCCTAACCTAACCCATCTAGACCCTCGCTGGTAATGTTTTACAGAATCCCGTTCGTGTCGTCCCGTACATCTCGGTTGGGATATTATATACGTCTATAGCGTTACATATCCTAACCTAAGGCAGGCTATCATCTCGGATGTAGTATTTTACAACATTCCTGGCGTATCGGCCCCTACTTCTCGGTCGGATCATTATATTCGTCTATAACGTAATATAACCTAACCTAACACATCCAGGCCCTCGCTGGTAATGTATTACAGAATCTCGTTCGTGACGTCCCGTACATCTCGGTTGGAACATTATATACGTCTATAGCGTTATATATCCTAACCCAAGGCAGGCTATCATCTCGGATGTAGTATTTTACAACATTCCTGGCGTATCGGCCCCTACTTCTCGGTGGGAACATTATATAGGTCTATACCGTAATATAACCGAACCTAACCCATGTAGGCCCTCGCTGGTAATGTTTTACTGAATCCCGTTCGTGTCGTCCCGTACGTCTCGGTAGGGACATTATATACGTCTATAGCGTTATATATCCTAAGCTAAGGCAGGCTATCATCTCGGATGTAGTATTTTACAACATTCCTGGCGTATCGGCCCCTACTTCTCGGTGGGAACATTATATACGTCTATAGCGTATCACATCCTAACCTAACCCACTAGACCCTCGCTGGTAATGTTTCACAGAATCCCGTTCGTGTCGTCCCGTACATCTCGGTTGGGATATTATATAGGTCTATAGCGTTACATATCCTAACCTAAGGCAGGCTATCATCTCGGATGTAGTATTTTACAACATTCCTGACGTATCGGCCCCTACTTCTCGGTGGGAACATTATATAGGTCTATACCGTAATATAACCGAACCTAACCCATCTAGCCCCTCGCTGGTAATGTTTTACTGAATCCCGTTCGTGTCGTCCCGTACGTCTCGGTAGGGACATTATATACGTCTATAGCGTTATATATCCTAAGCTAAGGCAGGCTATCATCTCGGATGTAGTATTTTACAACATTCCTGTCGTATCGCCCCTACTTCTCGGTGGGAACATTATATAGGTCTATAACGTAATATAACCTAACCTAACACATCTAGCCTCTCGCTGGTAATGTTTTACTGAATCCCGTTCGTGTCGTCCCCTACGTCTCGGTTGGGACATTATATACATCTATAGCGTTATATATCCTAACTTAAGGCAGGCTATCATCTCGGATGTAGTATTTTACAACAATCCTGGCGTATCGGCCCCTACTTCTCGGTGGGAACATTATATACGTCTCTAGCGTATCACATCCTAACCTAACCCACTAGACCCTCGCTGGTAATGTTTTACAGAATCCCGTTCGTGTCGTCCCGTACGTCTCGGTAGGGACATTATATACGTCTATAGCGTTATATATCCTAACCTAAGGCAGGCTATCATCTCGGATGTAGTATTTTACAACATTCCTGACGTATCGGCCCCTACTTCTCGGTGGGAACATTATATAGGTCTATACCGTAATATAACCTAACCTAACCCATCTAGCCCCTCGCTGGTAATGTTTTACAGAATCCCGTTCGTGTCGTCCCGTACGTCTCGGTTGGAATATTATATACGTCTATAGCGTTGTAACTCCTAACCTAAGCCAGGCTATCATCTCGGATGTAGTATTTTACAACATTCCTGGCGTATCGGCCCCTACTTCTCGGTGGGATCATTATATTCGTCTATAACGTAATATAACCTAACCTAACACATCCAGGCCCTCGCTGGTAATGTATTACAGAATCTCGTTCGTGACGTCCCGTACATCTCGGTTGGAACATTATATACGTCTATAGCGTTATATATCCTAACCCAAGGCAGGCTATCATCTCGGATGTAGTATTTTACAACATTCCTGGCGTATCGGCCCCTACTTCTGGGTGGGAACATTATATACGTCTATAGCGTATCACATCCTAACCTAACCCGCTAGACCCTCGCTGGTAATGTTTTACAGAATCCCGTTCGTGTCGTCCCGTACATCTCGGTTGGGATATTATATAGGTCTATAGCGTTACATATCCTAACCTAAGGCAGGCTATCATCTCGGATGTAGTATTTTACAACATTCCTGACGTATCGGCCCCTACTTCTCGGTGGGAACATTATATAGGTCTATACCGTAATATAACCGAACCTAACCCATCTAGGCCCTCGCTGGTAATGTTTTACTGAATCCCGTTCGTGTCGTCCCGTACGTCTCGGTAGGGACATTATATACGTCTATAGCGTTATATATCCTAAGCTAAGGCAGGCTATCATCTCGGATGTAGTATTTTACAACATTCCTGTCGTATCGGCCCCTACTTCTCGGTGGGAACGTTATATAGGTCTATAACGTAATATAACCTAACCTAACACATCTAGCCTCTCGCTGGTAATGTTTTACTGAATCCCGTTCGTGTCGTCCCCTACGTCTCGGTTGGGACATTATATACATCTATAGCGTTGTATATCCTAACTTAAGGCAGGCTATCATCTCGGATGTAGTATTTTACAACAATCCTGGCGTATCGGCCCCTACTTCTCGGTGGGAACATTATATACGTCTATAGCGTATCACATCCTAACCTAACCCACTAGACCCTCGCTGGTAATGTTTTACAGAATCCCGTTCGTGTCGTCCCGTACGTCTCGGTAGGGACATTATATACGTCTATAGCGTTATATATCCTAACCTAAGGCAGGCTATCATCTCGGATGTAGTATTTTACAACATTCCTGACGTATCGGCCCCTACTTCTCGGTAGGAACATTATATAGGTCTATACCGTAATATAACCTAACCTAACCCATCTAGCCCCTCGCTGGTAATGTTTTACAGAATCCCGTTCGTGGCGTCCCGTACATCTCGGTTGGAATATTATATACGTCTATAGCGTTATATCTCCTAACCTAAGGCAGGCTATCATCTCGGATGTAGTATTTTACAACATTCCTGGCGTATCGGCCCCTACTTCACGGTGGGAACATTATATTCGTCTATAACGTCATATAGCCTAATCTAACACATCTAGCCCCTCGCTGGTAATGTTTTACAGAATCCCGTTCGTGTCGTCCCGTACGTCTCGGTTGGAATATTATATACGTCTATAGCGTTGTAACTCCTAACCTAAGCCAGGCTATCATCTTGGATGTAGTATTTTACAACATTCCTGGCGTATCGGCCCCTACTTCTCGGTGGGAACATTATATTCGTCTATAACGTAACATAACCTAACCTAACCCATCTAGCCCCTCGCCGGTAATGTTTTACAGAATCCCGTTCGTTTCGTCCCGTACGTCTTCGCTGGAACATTATAAACGTCTACAGCAATATATATCCTAACGTAAGGCAGGCTAACATCTCGGATGTAGTATTTTACAACATTCCTGGCGTATCGGCCCCTACTTCTCGGTGGGAACAATATATTCGTCTATAACGTAACATAACCTAACCTAACCCATCTAGCCCCTCGCCGGTAATGTTTTACAGAATCCCGTTCGTTTCGTCCCGTACGTCTTCGCTGGAACATTATAAACGTCTACAGCAATATATATCCTAACCTAAGGCAGGCTATCATCTCGGATGTAGTATTTTACAACATTCCTGACGTATTGGCCCCTACTTCTCGGTGGGAACATTATATAGGTCTATACCGTAATATAACCTAACCTAACCCATCTAGCCCCTCGCTGGTAATGTTTTACTTAATCCCGTTCGTGTCGTCCCGTACGTCTCGGTAGGGACATTATATACGTCTATAGCGTTATATATCCTAACCTAAGGCAGGCTATCATCTCGGATGTAGTATTTTACAACATTCCTGACGTATCGGCCCCTACTTCTCGGTGGGAACATTATATAGGTCTATACCGTAATATAACCTAACCTAACCCATCTAGCCCCTCGCTGGTAATGTTTTACAGAATCCCGTTCGTGACGTCCCGTACATCTCGGTTGGAATATTATATACGTCTATAGCGTTATATCTCCTAACCTAAGCCAGGCTATCATCTCGGATGTAGTATTTTACAACATTCCTGGCGTATCGGCCCCTACTTCACGGTGGGAACATTATATTCGTCTATAGCGTATCACATCCTAACCTAACCCATCTAGACCCTCGCTGGTAATGTTTTACAGAATCCCGTTCGTGTCGTCCCGTACATCTCGGTTGGGATATTATATACGTCTATAGCGTTACATATCCTAACCTAAGGCAGGCTATCATCTCGGATGTAGTATTTTACAACATTCCTGGCGTATCGGCCCCTACTTCTCGGTGGGATCATTATATTCGTCTATAACGTAATATAACCTAACCTAACACATCCAGGCCCTCGCTGGTAATGTATTACAGAATCTCGTTCGTGACGTCCCGTACATCTCGGTTGGAACATTATATACGTCTATAGCGTTATATATCCTAACCCAAGGCAGGCTATCATCTCGGATGTAGTATTTTACAACATTCCTGGCGTATCGGCCCCTACTTCTGGGTGGGAACATTATATACGTCTATAGCGTATCACATCCTAACCTAACCCGCTAGACCCTCGCTGGTAATGTTTTACAGAATCCCGTTCGTGTCGTCCCGTACATCTCGGTTGGGATATTATATAGGTCTATAGCGTTACATATCCTAACCTAAGGCAGGCTATCATCTCGGATGTAGTATTTTACAACATTCCTGACGTATCGGCCCCTACTTCTCGGTGGGAACATTATATAGGTCTATACCGTAATATAACCGAACCTAACCCATCTAGGCCCTCGCTGGTAATGTTTTACTGAATCCCGTTCGTGTCGTCCCGTACGTCTCGGTAGGGACATTATATACGTCTATAGCGTTATATATCCTAAGCTAAGGCAGGCTATCATCTCGGATGTAGTATTTTACAACATTCCTGTCGTATCGGCCCCTACTTCTCGGTGGGAACGTTATATAGGTCTATAACGTAATATAACCTAACCTAACACATCTAGCCTCTCGCTGGTAATGTTTTACTGAATCCCGTTCGTGTCGTCCCCTACGTCTCGGTTGGGACATTATATACATCTATAGCGTTGTATATCCTAACTTAAGGCAGGCTATCATCTCGGATGTAGTATTTTACAACAATCCTGGCGTATCGGCCCCTACTTCTCGGTGGGAACATTATATACGTCTATAGCGTATCACATCCTAACCTAACCCACTAGACCCTCGCTGGTAATGTTTTACAGAATCCCGTTCGTGTCGTCCCGTACGTCTCGGTAGGGACATTATATACGTCTATAGCGTTATATATCCTAACCTAAGGCAGGCTATCATCTCGGATGTAGTATTTTACAACATTCCTGACGTATCGGCCCCTACTTCTCGGTGGGAACATTATATAGGTCTATACCGTAATATAACCTAACCTAACCCATCTAGCCCCTCGCTGGTAATGTTTTACAGAATCCCGTTCGTGGCGTCCCGTACATCTCGGTTGGAATATTATATACGTCTATAGCGTTATATCTCCTAACCTAAGGCAGGCTATCATCTCGGATGTAGTATTTTACAACATTCCTGGCGTATCGGCCCCTACTTCACGGTGGGAACATTATATTCGTCTATAACGTCATATAGCCTAATCTAACACATCTAGCCCCTCGCTGGTAATGTTTTACAGAATCCCGTTCGTGTCGTCCCGTACGTCTCGGTTGGAATATTATATACGTCTATAGCGTTGTAACTCCTAACCTAAGCCAGGCTATCATCTCGGATGTAGTATTTTACAACATTCCTGGCGTATCGGCCCCTACTTCTCGGTGGGAACATTATATTCGTCTATAACGTAACATAACCTAACCTAACCCATCTAGCCCCTCGCCGGTAATGTTTTACAGAATCCCGTTCGTTTCGTCCCGTACGTCTTCGCTGGAACATTATAAACGTCTACAGCAATATATATCCTAACGTAAGGCAGGCTAACATCTCGGATGTAGTATTTTACAACATTCCTGGCGTATCGGCCCCTACTTCTCGGTGGGAACATTATATTCGTCTATAACGTAACATAACCTAACCTAACCCATCTAGCCCCTCGCCGGTAATGTTTTACAGAATCCCGTTCGTTTCGTCCCGTACGTCTTCGCTGGAACATTATAAACGTCTACAGCAATATATATCCTAACCTAAGGCAGGCTATCATCTCGGATGTAGTATTTTACAACATTCCTGACGTATTGGCCCCTACTTCTCGGTGGGAACATTATATAGGTCTATACCGTAATATAACCTAACCTAACCCATCTAGCCCCTCGCTGGTAATGTTTTACTTAATCCCGTTCGTGTCGTCCCGTACGTCTCGGTAGGGACATTATATACGTCTATAGCGTTATATATCCTAACCTAAGGCAGGCTATCATCTCGGATGTAGTATTTTACAACATTCCTGACGTATCGGCCCCTACTTCTCGGTGGGAACATTATATAGGTCTATACCGTAATATAACCTAACCTAACCCATCTAGCCCCTCGCTGGTAATGTTTTACTTAATCCCGTTCGTGTCGTCCCGTACGTCTCGGTAGGGACATTATATACGTCTATAGCGTTATATATCCTAAGCTAAGGCAGGCTATCATCTCGGATGTAGTATTTTACAACATTCCTGTCGTATCGGCCCCTACTTCTCGGTGGGAACATTATATAGGTCTATAACGTAATATAACCTAACCTAACCCATCTAGCCCCTCGCCGGTAATGTTTTACAGAATCCCGTTCGTTTCGTCCCGTACGTCTTCGCTGGAACATTATAAACGTCTACAGCAATATATATCCTAACGTAAGGCAGGATAACATCTCGGATGTAGTATTTTACAACATTCCTGGCGTATCGGCCCCTACTTCTCGGTGGGAACATTATATTCGTCTATAACGTAACATAACCTAACCTAACCCATCTAGCCCCTCGCCGGTAATGTTTTACAGAATCCCGTTCGTTTCGTCCCGTACGTCTTCGCTGGAACATTATAAACGTCTACAGCAATATATATCCTAACCTAAGGCAGGCTATCATCTCGGATGTAGTATTTTACAACATTCCTGACGTATCGGCCCCTACTTCTCGGTGGGAACATTATATAGGTCTATACCGTAATATAACCTAACCTAACCCATCTAGCCCCTCGCTGGTAATGTTTTACTTAATCCCGTTCGTGTCGTCCCGTACGTCTCGGTAGGGACATTATATACGTCTATAGCGTTATATATCCTAACCTAAGGCAGGCTATCATCTCGGATGTAGTATTTTACAACATTCCTGACGTATCGGCCCCTACTTCTCGGTGGGAACATATTATAGGTCTATACCGTAATATAACCTAACCTAACCCATCTAGCCCCTCGCTGGTAATGTTTTACAGAATCCCGTTCGTGACGTCCCGTACATCTCGGTTGGAATATTATATACGTCTATAGCGTTATATCTCCTAACCTAAGCCAGGCTATCATCTCGGATGTAGTATTTTACAACATTCCTGGCGTATCGGCCCCTACTTCACGGTGGGAACATTATATTCGTCTATAACATCATATAGCCTAATCTAACACATCTAGCCCCTCGCTGGTAATGTTTTACAGAATCCCGTTCGTGTCGTCCCGTACGTCTCGGTTGGAATATTATATACGTCTATAGCGTTATATCTCCTAACCTAAGCCAGGCTATCATCTCGGATGTAGTATTTTACAACATTCCTGGCGTATCGGCCCCTACTTCTCGGTGGGATCATTATATTCGTCTATACCGTAATATAACCTAACCTAACCCATCTAGCCCCTCGCTGGTAATGTTTTACTTAATCCCGTTCGTGTCGTCCCGTACGTCTCGGTAGGGACATTATACACGTCTATAGCGTTATATATCCTAACCTAAGGCAGGCTATCATCTCGGATGTAGTATTTTACAACATTCCTGTCGTATCGGCCCCTACTTCTCGGTGGGAACATTATATAGGTCTATAACGTAATATAACCTAACCTAACACATCTAGCCTCTCGCTGGTAATGTTTTACTGAATCCCGTTCGTGTCGTCCCCTACGTCTCGGTTGGGACATTATATACATCTATAGCGTTATATATCCTAACTTAAGGCAGGCTATCATCTCGGATGTAGTATTTTACAACAATCCTGGCGTATCGGCCCCTACTTCTCGGTGGGAACATTATATACGTCTATAGCGTATCTCATCCTAACATAACCCACTAGACCCTCGCTGGTAATGTTTTACAGAATCCCGTTCGTGTCGTCCCGTACGTCTCGGTTGGGACATTATATACGTCTATAGCGTTATATATCCTAACCTAAGGCAGGCTATCATCTCGGATGTAGTATTTTACAACATTCCTGACGTATCGGCCCCTACTTCTCGGTGGGAACATTATATAGGTCTATACCGTAATATAACCTAACCTAACCCATCTAGCCCCTCGCTGGTAATGTTTTACAGAATCCCGTTCGTGACGTCCCGTACATCTCGGTTGGAATATTATATACGTCTATAGCGTTATATCTCCTAACCTAAGGCAGGCTATCATCTCGGATGTAGTATTTTACAACATTCCTGGCGTATCGGCCCCTACTTCTCGGTGGGATCATTATATTCGTCTATAACGTAATATAACCTAACCTAACACATCTAGGCCCTCGCTGGTAATGTATTACAGAATCTCGTTCGTGACGTCCCGTACATCTCGGTTGGAATATTATATACGTCTATAGCGTTATATCTCCTAACCTAAGGCAGGCTATCATCTCGGATGTAGTATTTTACAACATTCCTGGCGTATCGGCTCCTACTTCACGGTGGGAACATTATATTCGTCTATAACATCATATAGCCTAATCTAACACATCTAGCCCCTCGCTGGTAATGTTTTACAGAATCCCGTTCGTGTCGTCCCGTACGTCTCGGTTGGAATATTATATACGTCTATAGCGTTATATCTCCTAACCTAAGCCAGGCTATCATCTCGGATGTAGTATTTTACAACATTCCTGGCGTATCGGCCCCTACTTCTCGGTGGGAACATTATATTCGTCTATAACGTAACATAACCTAACCTAACCCATCTAGCCCCTCGCCGGTAATGTTTTACAGAATCCCGTTCGTTTCGTCCCGTACGTCTTCGCTGGAACATTATAAACGTCTACAGCAATATATATCCTAACGTAAGGCAGGCTAACATCTCGGATGTAGTATTTTACAACATTCCTGGCGTATCGGCCCCTACTTCTCCGTGGGAACATTATATTGGTCTATAACGTAATATAACCTAACCTAACACATCTAGCCCCTCGCTGGTAATGTTTTACTGAATCCCGTTCGTGTCGTCCCGTACGTCTCGGTAGGGACATTATATACGTCTATAGCGTTATATATCCTAACCTAAGGCAGGCTATCATCTCGGATGTAGTATTTTACAACATTCCTGACGTATCGGCCCCTACTTCTCGGTGGGAACATTATATAGGTCTATACCGTAATATAACCTAACCTAACCCATCTAGACCCTCGCTGGTAATGTTTTACAGAATCCCGTTCGTGTCGTCCCGTACATCTCGGTTGGGATATTATATACGTCTATAGCGTTATATATCCTAACCCAAGGCAGGCTATCATCTCGGATGTAGTATTTTACAACATTCCTGGCGTATCGGCCCCTACTTCTCGCTGGGAACATTATATACGTCTATAGCGTATCACATCCTAACCTAACCCATCTAGACCATCGCTGGTAATGTTTTACAGAATCCCGTTCGTGACGTTCCGTACATCTCGGTTGGAATATTATATACGTCTATAGCGTTATATCTCCTAACCTAAGCCAGGCTATCATCTCGGATGTAGTATTTTACAACATTCCTGGCGTATCGGCCCCTACTTCTCGGTGGGATCATTATATTCGTCTATACCGTAATATAACCTAACCTAACCCATCTAGCCCCTCGCTGGTAATGTTTTACTTAATCCCGTTCGTGTCGTCCCGTACGTCTCGGTAGGGACATTATATACGTCTATAGCGTTATATATCCTAACCTAAGGCAGGCTATCATCTCGGATGTAGTATTTTACAACATTCCTGTCGTATCGGCCCCTACTTCTCGGTGGGAACATTATATAGGTCTATAACGTAATATAACCTAACCTAACACATCTAGCCTCTCGCTGGTAATGTTTTACTGAATCCCGTTCGTGTCGTCCCCTACGTCTCGGTTGGGACATTATATACATCTATAGCGTTATATATCCTAACTTAAGGCAGGCTATCATCTCGGATGTAGTATTTTACAACAATCCTGGCGTATCGGCCCCTACTTCTCGGTGGGAACATTATATACGTCTATAGCGTATCTCATCCTAACATAACCCACTAGACCCTCGCTGGTAATGTTTTACAGAATCCCGTTCGTGTCGTCCCGTACGTCTCGGTTGGGACATTATATACGTCTATAGCGTTATATATCCTAACCTAACGCAGGCTATCATCTCGGATGTAGTATTTTACAACATTCCTGACGTATCGGCCCCTACTTCTCGGTGGGAACATTATATAGGTCTATACCGTAATATAACCTAACCTAACCCATCTAGCCCCTCGCTGGTAATGTTTTACAGAATCCCGTTCGTGACGTCCCGTACATCTCGGTTGGAATATTATATACGTCTATAGCGTTATATCTCCTAACCTAAGGCAGGCTATCATCTCGGATGTAGTATTTTACAACATTCCTGGCGTATCGGCCCCTACTTCTCGGTGGGATCATTATATTCGTCTATAACGTAATATAACCTAACCTAACACATCTAGGCCCTCGCTGGTAATGTATTACAGAATCTCGTTCGTGACGTCCCGTACATCTCGGTTGGAATATTATATACGTCTATAGCGTTATATCTCCTAACCTAAGGCAGGCTATCATCTCGGATGTAGTATTTTACAACATTCCTGGCGTATCGGCTCCTACTTCACGGTGGGAACATTATATTCGTCTATAACATCATATAGCCTAATCTAACACATCTAGCCCCTCGCTGGTAATGTTTTACAGAATCCCGTTCGTGTCGTCCCGTACGTCTCGGTTGGAATATTATATACGTCTATAGCGTTATATCTCCTAACCTAAGCCAGGCTATCATCTCGGATGTAGTATTTTACAACATTCCTGGCGTATCGGCCCCTACTTCTCGGTGGGAACATTATATTCGTCTATAACGTAACATAACCTAACCTAACCCATCTAGCCCCTCGCCGGTAATGTTTTACAGAATCCCGTTCGTTTCGTCCCGTACGTCTTCGCTGCAACATTATAAACGTCTACAGCAATATATATCCTAACGTAAGGCAGGCTAACATCTCGGATGTAGTATTTTACAACATTCCTGGCGTATCGGCCCCTACTTCTCCGTGGGAACATTATATTGGTCTATAACGTAATATAACCTAACCTAACACATCTAGCCCCTCGCTGGTAATGTTTTACTGAATCCCGTTCGTGTCGTCCCGTACGTCTCGGTAGGGACATTATATACGTCTATAGCGTTATATATCCTAACCTAAGGCAGGCTATCATCTCGGATGTAGTATTTTACAACATTCCTGACGTATCGGCCCCTACTTCTCGGTGGGAACATTATATAGGTCTATACCGTAATATAACCTAACCTAACCCATCTAGACCCTCGCTGGTAATGTTTTACAGAATCCCGTTCGTGTCGTCCCGTACATCTCGGTTGGGATATTATATACGTCTATAGCGTTATATATCCTAACCCAAGGCAGGCTATCATCTCGGATGTAGTATTTTACAACATTCCTGGCGTATCGGCCCCTACTTCTCGCTGGGAACATTATATACGTCTATAGCGTATCACATCCTAACCTAACCCATCTAGACCCTCGCTGGTAATGTTTTACAGAATCCCGTTCGTGTCGTCCCGTACATCTCGGTTGGGATATTATATACGTCTATAGCGTTACATATCCTAACCTAAGGCAGGCTATCATCTCGGATGTAGTATTTTACAACATTCCTGGCGTATCGGCCCCTACTTCTCGGTGGGATCATTATATTCGTCTATAACGTAATATAACCTAACCTAACACATCCAGGCCCTCGCTGGTAATGTATTACAGAATCTCGTTCGTGACGTCCCGTACATCTCGGTTGGAACATTATATACGTCTATAGCGTTATATATCCTAACCCAAGGCAGGCTATCATCTCGGATGTAGTATTTTACAACATTCCTGGCGTATCGGCCCCTACTTCTCGGTGGGAACATTATATACGTCTATAGCGTATCACATCCTAACCTAACCCACTAGACCCTCGCTGGTAATGTTTTACAGAATCCCGTTCGTGTCGTCCCGTACATCTCGGTTGGGATATTATATAGGTCTATAGCGTTACATATCCTAACCTAAGGCAGGCTATCATCTCGGATGTAGTATTTTACAACATTCCTGACGTATCGGCCCCTACTTCTCGGTGGGAACATTATATAGGTCTATACCGTAATATAACCGAACCTAACCCATCTAGCCCCTCGCTGGTAATGTTTTACTGAATCCCGTTCGTGTCGTCCCGTACGTCTCGGTAGGGACATTATATACGTCTATAGCGTTATATATCCTAAGCTAAGGCAGGCTATCATCTCGGATGTAGTATTTTACAACATTCCTGTCGTATCGGCCCCTACTTCTCGGTGGGAACATTATATAGGTCTATAACGTAATATAACCTAACCTAACACATCTAGCCTCTCGCTGGTAATGTTTTACTGAATCCCGTTCGTGTCGTCCCCTACGTCTCGGTTGGGACATTATATACATCTATAGCGTTATATATCCTAACTTAAGGCAGGCTATCATCTTGGACGTAGTATTTTACAACAATCCTGGCGTATCGGCCCCTACTTCTCGGTGGGAACATTTTATACGTCTGTAGCGTATCACATCCTAACCTAACCCACTAGACCCTCGCTGGTAATGTTTTACAGAATCCCGTTCGTGTCGTCCCGTACGTCTCGGTAGGGACATTATATACGTCTATAGCGTTATATATCCTAACCTAAGGCAGGCTATCATCTCGGATGTAGTATTTTACAACATTCCTGACGTATCGGCCCCTACTTCTCGGTGGGAACATTATATAGGTCTATACCGTAATATAACCTAACCTAACCCATCTAGCCCCTCGCTGGTAATGTTTTACAGAATCCCGTTCGTGACGTCCCGTACATCTCGGTTGGAATATTATATACGTCTATAGCGTTATATCTCCTAACCTAAGCCAGGCTATCATCTCGGATGTAGTATTTTACAACATTCCTGGCGTATCGGCCCCTACTTCACGGTGGGAACATTATATTCGTCTATAACGTCCTATAGCCTAATCTAACACATCTAGCCCCTCGCTGGTAATGTTTTACAGAATCCCGTTCGTGTCGACCCGTACGTCTCGGTTGGAATATTATATACGTCTATAGCGTTGTAACTCCTAACCTAAGCCAGGCTATCATCTCGGATGTAGTATTTTACAACATTCCTGGCGTATCGGCCCCTACTTCTCGGTGGGAACATTATATACGTCTATAGCGTATCACATCCTAACCTAACCCACTAGACCCTCGCTGGTAATGTTTTACAGAATCCCGTTCGTGTCGTCCCGTACATCTCGGTTGGGATATTATATAGGTCTATAGCGTTACATATCCTAACCTAAGGCAGGCTATCATCTCGGATGTAGTATTTTACAACATTCCTGACGTATCGGCCCCTACTTCTCGGTGGGAACATTATATAGGTCTATACCGTAATATAACCGAACCTAACCCATCTAGGCCCTCGCTGGTAATGTTTTACAGAATCCCGTTAGTGACGTCCCGTACATCTCGGTTGGAATATTATATACGTCTATAGCGTTATATCTCCTAACCTAAGCCAGGCTATCATCTCGGATGTAGTATTTTACTACATTCCTGGCGTATCGGCCCCTACTTCACGGTGGGAACATTATATTCGTCTATAACATCATATAGCCTAATCTAACACATCTAGCCCCTCGCTGGTAATGTTTTACAGAATCCCGTTCGTGTCGTCCCGTACGTCTCGGTTGGAATATTATATACGTCTATAGCGTTATATCTCCTAACCTAAGCCAGGCTATCATCTCGGATGTAGTATTTTACAACATTCCTGGCATATCGGCCGCTACTTCTCGGTGGGGACATTATATTCGTCTATAACGTGACATAACCTAACCTAACCCATCTAGCCCCTCGCTGGTAATGATTTACAGAATCCCGTTCGTGTCGTCCCGTACGTCTCGGTTGGAATATTATATACGTCTATAGCGTTATATCTCCTAACCTAAGGCAGGCTATCATCTCGGATGTAGTATTTTACAACATTCCTGGCGTATCGGCCCCTACTTCTCGGTGGGAACATTATATTCGTCTATAACGTGAAATAACCTAACCTAACCCATCTAGCCCCTCGCTGGTAATGTTTTACAGAATCCCGTTCGTGTCGTCCCGTACGTCTCGGTTGGAATATTATATACGTCTATAGCGTTGTATCTCCTAACCTAAGCCAGGCTATCATCTCGGATGTAGTATTTTACAACATTCCTGGCGTATCGGCCCCTACTTCTCGGTGGGAACATTATATTCGTCTATAACGTAACATAACCTAACCTAACCCATCTAGACCCTCGCCGGTAATGTTTTACAGAATCCCGTTCGTTTCGTCCCGTACGTCTTCGCTGGAATATTATAAACGTCTACAGCAATATATATCCTAACGTAAGGCAGGCTAACATCTCGGATGTAGTATTTTACAACATTCCTGGCGTATCGGCCCCTACTTCTCCGTGGGAACATTATATTCGTCTATAACGTAATATAACCTAACCTAACACATCCAGCCCCTCGCTGGTAATGTTTTACTGAATCCCGTTCGTGTCGTCCCGTACGTCTCGGTAGGGACATTATATACGTCTATAGCGTTATATATCCTAACCTAAGGCAGGCTATCATCTCGGATGTAGTATTTTACAACATTCCTGGCGTATCGGCCCCTACTTCTCGGTGGGAACATTATATTCGACTATAACGTGAAATAACCTAACCTAACCCATCTAGCCCCTCGCTGGTAATGTTTTACAGAATCCCGTTCGTGTCGTCCCGTACGTCTCGGTTGGAATATTATATACGTCTATAGCGTTGTATCTCCTAACCTAAGCCAGGCTATCATCTCGGATGTAGTATTTTACAACATTCCTGGCGTATCGGCCCCTACTTCTCGGTGGGAACATTATATTCGTCTATAACGTAACATAACCTAACCTAACCCATCTAGCCCCTCGCTGGTAATGTTTTACAGAATCCCGTTCGTGTCGTCCCGTACGTCTCGGTTGGAATATTATATACGTCTATAGCGTTATATCTCCTAACCTAAGCCAGGCTATCATCTCGAATGTAGTATTTTACAACATTCCTGGCGTATCGGCCCCTACTTCTAGGTGGGAACATTATATTCGTCTATAACGTAACATAACCTAACCTAACCCATCTAGCCCCACGCCGGTAATGTTTTACAGAATCCCGTTCGTTTCGTCCCGTACGTCTTCGCTGGAACATTATAAACGTCTACAGCAATATATATCCTAACGTAAGGCAGGCTAACATCTCGGATGTAGTATTTTACAACATTCCTGGCGTATCGGCCCCTACTTCTCCGTGGGAACATTATATTGGTCTATAACGTAATATAACCTAACCTAACACATCTAGCCCCTCGCTGGTAATGTTTTACTGAATCCCGTTCGTGTCGTCCCGTACGTCTCGGTAGGGACATTATATACGTCTATAGCGTTATATATCCTAACCTAAGGCAGGCTATCATCTCGGATGTAGTATTTTACAACATTCCTGACGTATCGGCCCCTACTTCTCGGTGGGAACATTATATAGGTCTATACCGTAATATAACCTAACCTAACCCATCTAGACCCTCGCTGGTAATGTTTTACAGAATCCCGTTCGTGTCGTCCCGTACATCTCGGTTGGGATATTATATACGTCTATAGCGTTATATATCCTAACCCAAGGCAGGCTATCATCTCGGATGTAGTATTTTACAACATTCCTGGCGTATCGGCCCCTACTTCTCGCTGGGAACATTATATACGTCTATAGCGTATCACATCCTAACCTAACCCATCTAGACCCTCGCTGGTAATGTTTTACAGAATCCCGTTCGTGTCGTCCCGTACATCTCGGTTGGGATATTATATACGTCTATAGCGTTACATATCCTAACCTAAGGCAGGCTATCATCTCGGATGTAGTATTTTACAACATTCCTGGCGTATCGGCCCCTACTTCTCGGTCGGATCATTATATTCGTCTATAACGTAATATAACCTAACCTAACACATCCAGGCCCTCGCTGGTAATGTATTACAGAATCTCGTTCGTGACGTCCCGTACATCTCGGTTGGAACATTATATACGTCTATAGCGTTATATATCCTAACCCAAGGCAGGCTATCATCTCGGATGTAGTATTTTACAACATTCCTGGCGTATCGGCCCCTACTTCTCGGTGGGAACATTATATAGGTCTATACCGTAATATAACCGAACCTAACCCATCTAGGCCCTCGCTGGTAATGTTTTACTGAATCCCGTTCGTGTCGTCCCGTACGTCTCGGTAGGGACATTATATACGTCTATAGCGTTATATATCCTAAGCTAAGGCAGGCTATCATCTCGGATGTAGTATTTTACAACATTCCTGGCGTATCGGCCCCTACTTCTCGGTGGGAACATTATATACGTCTATAGCGTATCACATCCTAACCTAACCCACTAGACCCTCGCTGGTAATGTTTCACAGAATCCCGTTCGTGTCGTCCCGTACATCTCGGTTGGGATATTATATAGGTCTATAGCGTTACATATCCTAACCTAAGGCAGGCTATCATCTCGGATGTAGTATTTTACAACATTCCTGACGTATCGGCCCCTACTTCTCGGTGGGAACATTATATAGGTCTATACCGTAATATAACCGAACCTAACCCATCTAGCCCCTCGCTGGTAATGTTTTACTGAATCCCGTTCGTGTCGTCCCGTACGTCTCGGTAGGGACATTATATACGTCTATAGCGTTATATATCCTAAGCTAAGGCAGGCTATCATCTCGGATGTAGTATTTTACAACATTCCTGTCGTATCGCCCCTACTTCTCGGTGGGAACATTATATAGGTCTATAACGTAATATAACCTAACCTAACACATCTAGCCTCTCGCTGGTAATGTTTTACTGAATCCCGTTCGTGTCGTCCCCTACGTCTCGGTTGGGACATTATATACATCTATAGCGTTATATATCCTAACTTAAGGCAGGCTATCATCTCGGATGTAGTATTTTACAACAATCCTGGCGTATCGGCCCCTACTTCTCGGTGGGAACATTATATACGTCTCTAGCGTATCACATCCTAACCTAACCCACTAGACCCTCGCTGGTAATGTTTTACAGAATCCCGTTCGTGTCGTCCCGTACGTCTCGGTAGGGACATTATATACGTCTATAGCGTTATATATCCTAACCTAAGGCAGGCTATCATCTCGGATGTAGTATTTTACAACATTCCTGACGTATCGGCCCCTACTTCTCGGTGGGAACATTATATAGGTCTATACCGTAATATAACCTAACCTAACCCATCTAGCCCCTCGCTGGTAATGTTTTACAGAATCCCGTTCGTGTCGTCCCGTACGTCTCGGTTGGAATATTATATACGTCTATAGCGTTGTAACTCCTAACCTAAGCCAGGCTATCATCTCGGATGTAGTATTTTACAACATTCCTGGCGTATCGGCCCCTACTTCTCGGTGGGATCATTATATTCGTCTATAACGTAATATAACCTAACCTAACACATCCAGGCCCTCGCTGGTAATGTATTACAGAATCTCGTTCGTGACGTCCCGTACATCTCGGTTGGAACATTATATACGTCTATAGCGTTATATATCCTAACCCAAGGCAGGCTATCATCTCGGATGTAGTATTTTACAACATTCCTGGCGTATCGGCCCCTACTTCTGGGTGGGAACATTATATACGTCTATAGCGTATCACATCCTAACCTAACCCGCTAGACCCTCGCTGGTAATGTTTTACAGAATCCCGTTCGTGTCGTCCCGTACATCTCGGTTGGGATATTATATAGGTCTATAGCGTTACATATCCTAACCTAAGGCAGGCTATCATCTCGGATGTAGTATTTTACAACATTCCTGACGTATCGGCCCCTACTTCTCGGTGGGAACATTATATAGGTCTATACCGTAATATAACCGAACCTAACCCATCTAGGCCCTCGCTGGTAATGTTTTACTGAATCCCGTTCGTGTCGTCCCGTACGTCTCGGTAGGGACATTATATACGTCTATAGCGTTATATATCCTAAGCTAAGGCAGGCTATCATCTCGGATGTAGTATTTTACAACATTCCTGTCGTATCGGCCCCTACTTCTCGGTGGGAACGTTATATAGGTCTATAACGTAATATAACCTAACCTAACACATCTAGCCTCTCGCTGGTAATGTTTTACTGAATCCCGTTCGTGTCGTCCCCTACGTCTCGGTTGGGACATTATATACATCTATAGCGTTGTATATCCTAACTTAAGGCAGGCTATCATCTCGGATGTAGTATTTTACAACAATCCTGGCGTATCGGCCCCTACTTCTCGGTGGGAACATTATATACGTCTATAGCGTATCGCATCCTAACCTAACCCACTAGACCCTCGCTGGTAATGTTTTACAGAATCCCGTTCGTGTCGTCCCGTACGTCTCGGTAGGGACATTATATACGTCTATAGCGTTATATATCCTAACCTAAGGCAGGCTATCATCTCGGATGTAGTATTTTACAACATTCCTGACGTATCGGCCCCTACTTCTCGGTGGGAACATTATATAGGTCTATACCGTAATATAACCTAACCTAACCCATCTAGCCCCTCGCTGGTAATGTTTTACAGAATCCCGTTCGTGGCGTCCCGTACATCTCGGTTGGAATATTATATACGTCTATAGCGTTATATCTCCTAACCTAAGGCAGGCTATCATCTCGGATGTAGTATTTTACAACATTCCTGGCGTATCGGCCCCTACTTCACGGTGGGAACATTATATTCGTCTATAACGTCATATAGCCTAATCTAACACATCTAGCCCCTCGCTGGTAATGTTTTACAGAATCCCGTTCGTGTCGTCCCGTACGTCTCGGTTGGAATATTATATACGTCTATAGCGTTGTAACTCCTAACCTAAGCCAGGCTATCATCTCGGATGTAGTATTTTACAACATTCCTGGCGTATCGGCCCCTACTTCTCGGTGGGAACATTATATTCGTCTATAACGTAACATAACCTAACCTAACCCATCTAGCCCCTCGCCGGTAATGTTTTACAGAATCCCGTTCGTTTCGTCCCGTACGTCTTCGCTGGAACATTATAAACGTCTACAGCAATATATATCCTAACGTAAGGCAGGCTAACATCTCGGATGTAGTATTTTACAACATTCCTGGCGTATCGGCCCCTACTTCTCGGTGGGAACAATATATTCGTCTATAACGTAACATAACCTAACCTAACCCATCTAGCCCCTCGCCGGTAATGTTTTACAGAATCCCGTTCGTTTCGTCCCGTACGTCTTCGCTGGAACATTATAAACGTCTACAGCAATATATATCCTAACCTAAGGCAGGCTATCATCTCGGATGTAGTATTTTACAACATTCCTGACGTATTGGCCCCTACTTCTCGGTGGGAACATTATATAGGTCTATACCGTAATATAACCTAACCTAACCCATCTAGCCCCTCGCTGGTAATGTTTTACTTAATCCCGTTCGTGTCGTCCCGTACGTCTCGGTAGGGACATTATATACGTCTATAGCGTTATATATCCTAACCTAAGGCAGGCTATCATCTCGGATGTAGTATTTTACAACATTCCTGACGTATCGGCCCCTACTTCTCGGTGGGAACATTATATAGGTCTATACCGTAATATAACCTAACCTAACCCATCTAGCCCCTCGCTGGTAATGTTTTACAGAATCCCGTTCGTGACGTCCCGTACATCTCGGTTGGAATATTATATACGTCTATAGCGTTATATCTCCTAACCTAAGCCAGGCTATCATCTCGGATGTAGTATTTTACAACATTCCTGGCGTATCGGCCCCTACTTCACGGTGGGAACATTATATTCGTCTATAGCGTATCACATCCTAACCTAACCCATCTAGACCCTCGCTGGTAATGTTTTACAGAATCCCGTTCGTGTCGTCCCGTACATCTCGGTTGGGATATTATATACGTCTATAGCGTTACATATCCTAACCTAAGGCAGGCTATCATCTCGGATGTAGTATTTTACAACATTCCTGGCGTATCGGCCCCTACTTCTCGGTGGGATCATTATATTCGTCTATAACGTAATATAACCTAACCTAACACATCCAGGCCCTCGCTGGTAATGTATTACAGAATCTCGTTCGTGACGTCCCGTACATCTCGGTTGGAACATTATATACGTCTATAGCGTTATATATCCTAACCCAAGGCAGGCTATCATCTCGGATGTAGTATTTTACAACATTCCTGGCGTATCGGCCCCTACTTCTGGGTGGGAACATTATATACGTCTATAGCGTATCACATCCTAACCTAACCCGCTAGACCCTCGCTGGTAATGTTTTACAGAATCCCGTTCGTGTCGTCCCGTACATCTCGGTTGGGATATTATATAGGTCTATAGCGTTACATATCCTAACCTAAGGCAGGCTATCATCTCGGATGTAGTATTTTACAACATTCCTGACGTATCGGCCCCTACTTCTCGGTGGGAACATTATATAGGTCTATACCGTAATATAACCGAACCTAACCCATCTAGGCCCTCGCTGGTAATGTTTTACTGAATCCCGTTCGTGTCGTCCCGTACGTCTCGGTAGGGACATTATATACGTCTATAGCGTTATATATCCTAAGCTAAGGCAGGCTATCATCTCGGATGTAGTATTTTACAACATTCCTGTCGTATCGGCACCTACTTCTCGGTGGGAACGTTATATAGGTCTATAACGTAATATAACCTAACCTAACACATCTAGCCTCTCGCTGGTAATGTTTTACTGAATCCCGTTCGTGTCGTCCCCTACGTCTCGGTTGGGACATTATATACATCTATAGCGTTGTATATCCTAACTTAAGGCAGGCTATCATCTCGGATGTAGTATTTTACAACAATCCTGGCGTATCGGCCCCTACTTCTCGGTGGGAACATTATATACGTCTATAGCGTATCACATCCTAACCTAACCCACTAGACCCTCGCTGGTAATGTTTTACAGAATCCCGTTCGTGTCGTCCCGTACGTCTCGGTAGGGACATTATATACGTCTATAGCGTTATATATCCTAACCTAAGGCAGGCTATCATCTCGGATGTAGTATTTTACAACATTCCTGACGTATCGGCCCCTACTTCTCGGTGGGAACATTATATAGGTCTATACCGTAATATAACCTAACCTAACCCATCTAGCCCCTCGCTGGTAATGTTTTACAGAATCCCGTTCGTGGCGTCCCGTACATCTCGGTTGGAATATTATATACGTCTATAGCGTTATATCTCCTAACCTAAGGCAGGCTATCATCTCGGATGTAGTATTTTACAACATTCCTGGCGTATCGGCCCCTACTTCACGGTGGGAACATTATATTCGTCTATAACGTCATATAGCCTAATCTAACACATCTAGCCCCTCGCTGGTAATGTTTTACAGAATCCCGTTCGTGTCGTCCCGTACGTCTCGGTTGGAATATTATATACGTCTATAGCGTTGTAACTCCTAACCTAAGCCAGGCTATCATCTCGGATGTAGTATTTTACAACATTCCTGGCGTATCGGCCCCTACTTCTCGGTGGGAACATTATATTCGTCTATAACGTAACATAACCTAACCTAACCCATCTAGCCCCTCGCCGGTAATGTTTTACAGAATCCCGTTCGTTTCGTCCCGTACGTCTTCGCTGGAACATTATAAACGTCTACAGCAATATATATCCTAACGTAAGGCAGGCTAACATCTCGGATGTAGTATTTTACAACATTCCTGGCGTATCGGCCCCTACTTCTCGGTGGGAACAATATATTCGTCTATAACGTAACATAACCTAACCTAACCCATCTAGCCCCTCGCCGGTAATGTTTTACAGAATCCCGTTCGTTTCGTCCCGTACGTCTTCGCTGGAACATTATAAACGTCTACAGCAATATATATCCTAACCTAAGGCAGGCTATCATCTCGGATGTAGTATTTTACAACATTCCTGACGTATTGGCCCCTACTTCTCGGTGGGAACATTATATAGGTCTATACCGTAATATAACCTAACCTAACCCATCTAGCCCCTCGCTGGTAATGTTTTACTTAATCCCGTTCGTGTCGTCCCGTACGTCTCGGTAGGGACATTATATACGTCTATAGCGTTATATATCCTAACCTAAGGCAGGCTATCATCTCGGATGTAGTATTTTACAACATTCCTGACGTATCGGCCCCTACTTCTCGGTGGGAACATTATATAGGTCTATACCGTAATATAACCTAACCTAACCCATCTAGCCCCTCGCTGGTAATGTTTTACAGAATCCCGTTCGTGACGTCCCGTACATCTCGGTTGGAATATTATATACGTCTATAGCGTTATATCTCCTAACCTAAGCCAGGCTATCATCTCGGATGTAGTATTTTACAACATTCCTGGCGTATCGGCCCCTACTTCACGGTGGGAACATTATATTCGTCTATAGCGTATCACATCCTAACCTAACCCATCTAGACCCTCGCTGGTAATGTTTTACAGAATCCCGTTCGTGTCGTCCCGTACATCTCGGTTGGGATATTATATACGTCTATAGCGTTACATATCCTAACCTAAGGCAGGCTATCATCTCGGATGTAGTATTTTACAACATTCCTGGCGTATCGGCCCCTACTTCTCGGTGGGATCATTATATTCGTCTATAACGTAATATAACCTAACCTAACACATCCAGGCCCTCGCTGGTAATGTATTACAGAATCTCGTTCGTGACGTCCCGTACATCTCGGTTGGAACATTATATACGTCTATAGCGTTATATATCCTAACCCAAGGCAGGCTATCATCTCGGATGTAGTATTTTACAACATTCCTGGCGTATCGGCCCCTACTTCTGGGTGGGAACATTATATACGTCTATAGCGTATCACATCCTAACCTAACCCGCTAGACCCTCGCTGGTAATGTTTTACAGAATCCCGTTCGTGTCGTCCCGTACATCTCGGTTGGGATATTATATAGGTCTATAGCGTTACATATCCTAACCTAAGGCAGGCTATCATCTCGGATGTAGTATTTTACAACATTCCTGACGTATCGGCCCCTACTTCTCGGTGGGAACATTATATAGGTCTATACCGTAATATAACCGAACCTAACCCATCTAGGCCCTCGCTGGTAATGTTTTACTGAATCCCGTTCGTGTCGTCCCGTACGTCTCGGTAGGGACATTATATACGTCTATAGCGTTATATATCCTAAGCTAAGGCAGGCTATCATCTCGGATGTAGTATTTTACAACATTCCTGTCGTATCGGCCCCTACTTCTCGGTGGGAACGTTATATAGGTCTATAACGTAATATAACCTAACCTAACACATCTAGCCTCTCGCTGGTAATGTTTTACTGAATCCCGTTCGTGTCGTCCCCTACGTCTCGGTTGGGACATTATATACATCTATAGCGTTGTATATCCTAACTTAAGGCAGGCTATCATCTCGGATGTAGTATTTTACAACAATCCTGGCGTATCGGCCCCTACTTCTCGGTGGGAACATTATATACGTCTATAGCGTATCACATCCTAACCTAACCCACTAGACCCTCGCTGGTAATGTTTTACAGAATCCCGTTCGTGTCGTCCCGTACGTCTCGGTAGGGACATTATATACGTCTATAGCGTTATATATCCTAACCTAAGGCAGGCTATCATCTCGGATGTAGTATTTTACAACATTCCTGACGTATCGGCCCCTACTTCTCGGTGGGAACATTATATAGGTCTATACCGTAATATAACCTAACCTAACCCATCTAGCCCCTCGCTGGTAATGTTTTACAGAATCCCGTTCGTGGCGTCCCGTACATCTCGGTTGGAATATTATATACGTCTATAGCGTTATATCTCCTAACCTAAGGCAGGCTATCATCTCGGATGTAGTATTTTACAACATTCCTGGCGTATCGGCCCCTACTTCACGGTGGGAACATTATATTCGTCTATAACGTCATATAGCCTAATCTAACACATCTAGCCCCTCGCTGGTAATGTTTTACAGAATCCCGTTCGTGTCGTCCCGTACGTCTCGGTTGGAATATTATATACGTCTATAGCGTTGTAACTCCTAACCTAAGCCAGGCTATCATCTCGGATGTAGTATTTTACAACATTCCTGGCGTATCGGCCCCTACTTCTCGGTGGGAACATTATATTCGTCTATAACGTAACATAACCTAACCTAACCCATCTAGCCCCTCGCCGGTAATGTTTTACAGAATCCCGTTCGTTTCGTCCCGTACGTCTTCGCTGGAACATTATAAACGTCTACAGCAATATATATCCTAACGTAAGGCAGGCTAACATCTCGGATGTAGTATTTTACAACATTCCTGGCGTATCGGCCCCTACTTCTCGGTGGGAACATTATATTCGTCTATAACGTAACATAACCTAACCTAACCCATCTAGCCCCTCGCCGGTAATGTTTTACAGAATCCCGTTCGTTTCGTCCCGTACGTCTTCGCTGGAACATTATAAACGTCTACAGCAATATATATCCTAACCTAAGGCAGGCTATCATCTCGGATGTAGTATTTTACAACATTCCTGACGTATTGGCCCCTACTTCTCGGTGGGAACATTATATAGGTCTATACCGTAATATAACCTAACCTAACCCATCTAGCCCCTCGCTGGTAATGTTTTACTTAATCCCGTTCGTGTCGTCCCGTACGTCTCGGTAGGGACATTATATACGTCTATAGCGTTATATATCCTAACCTAAGGCAGGCTATCATCTCGGATGTAGTATTTTACAACATTCCTGACGTATCGGCCCCTACTTCTCGGTGGGAACATTATATAGGTCTATACCGTAATATAACCTAACCTAACCCATCTAGCCCCTCGCTGGTAATGTTTTACTTAATCCCGTTCGTGTCGTCCCGTACGTCTCGGTAGGGACATTATATACGTCTATAGCGTTATATATCCTAAGCTAAGGCAGGCTATCATCTCGGATGTAGTATTTTACAACATTCCTGTCGTATCGGCCCCTACTTCTCGGTGGGAACATTATATAGGTCTATAACGTAATATAACCTAACCTAACCCATCTAGCCCCTCGCCGGTAATGTTTTACAGAATCCCGTTCGTTTCGTCCCGTACGTCTTCGCTGGAACATTATAAACGTCTACAGCAATATATATCCTAACGTAAGGCAGGATAACATCTCGGATGTAGTATTTTACAACATTCCTGGCGTATCGGCCCCTACTTCTCGGTGGGAACATTATATTCGTCTATAACGTAACATAACCTAACCTAACCCATCTAGCCCCTCGCCGGTAATGTTTTACAGAATCCCGTTCGTTTCGTCCCGTACGTCTTCGCTGGAACATTATAAACGTCTACAGCAATATATATCCTAACCTAAGGCAGGCTATCATCTCGGATGTAGTATTTTACAACATTCCTGACGTATCGGCCCCTACTTCTCGGTGGGAACATTATATAGGTCTATACCGTAATATAACCTAACCTAACCCATCTAGCCCCTCGCTGGTAATGTTTTACTTAATCCCGTTCGTGTCGTCCCGTACGTCTCGGTAGGGACATTATATACGTCTATAGCGTTATATATCCTAACCTAAGGCAGGCTATCATCTCGGATGTAGTATTTTACAACATTCCTGACGTATCGGCCCCTACTTCTCGGTGGGAACATATTATAGGTCTATACCGTAATATAACCTAACCTAACCCATCTAGCCCCTCGCTGGTAATGTTTTACAGAATCCCGTTCGTGACGTCCCGTACATCTCGGTTGGAATATTATATACGTCTATAGCGTTATATCTCCTAACCTAAGCCAGGCTATCATCTCGGATGTAGTATTTTACAACATTCCTGGCGTATCGGCCCCTACTTCACGGTGGGAACATTATATTCGTCTATAACATCATATAGCCTAATCTAACACATCTAGCCCCTCGCTGGTAATGTTTTACAGAATCCCGTTCGTGTCGTCCCGTACGTCTCGGTTGGAATATTATATACGTCTATAGCGTTGTATCTCCTAACCTAAGCCAGGCTATCATCTCGGATGTAGTATTTTACAACATTCCTGGCGTATCGGCCCCTACTTCTCGGTGGGAACATTATATTCGTCTATAACGTAACATAACCTAACCTAACCCATCTAGCCCCTCGCCGGTAATGTTTTACAGAATCCCGTTCGTTTCGTCCCGTACGTCTTCGCTGGAATATTATAAACGTCTACAGCAATATATATCCTAACGTAAGGCAGGCTAACATCTCGGATGTAGTATTTTACAACATTCCTGGCGTATCGGCCCCTACTTCTCCGTGGGAACATTATATTCGTCTATAACGTAATATAACCTAACCTAACACATCTAGCCCCTCGCTGGTAATGTTTTACTGAATCCCGTTCGTGTCGTCCCGTACGTCTCGGTAGGGACATTATATACGTCTATAGCGTTATATATCCTAACCTAAGGCAGGCTATCATCTCGGATGTAGTATTTTACAACATTCCTGGCGTATCGGCCCCTACTTCTAGGTGGGATCATTATATTCGTCTATAACGTAATATAACCTAACCTAACACATCTAGGCCCTCGCTGGTAATGTATTACAGAATCTCGTTCGTGACGTCCCGTACATCTCGGTTGGAATATTATATACGTCTATAGCGTTATATCTCCTAACCTAAGGCAGGCTATCATCTCGGATGTAGTATTTTACAACATTCCTGGCGTATCGGCTCCTACTTCACGGTGGGAACATTATATTCGTCTATAACATCATATAGCCTAATCTAACACATCTAGCCCCTCGGTGCTAATGTTTTACAGAATCCCGTTCGTGTCGTCCCGTACGTCTCGGTTGGAATATTATATACGTCTATAGCGTTATATCTCCTAACCTAAGCCAGGCTATCATCTCGGATGTAGTATTTTACAACATTCCTGGCGTATCGGCCCCTACTTCTCGGTGGGAACATTATATTCGTCTATAACGTAACATAACCTAACCTAACCCATCTAGCCCCACGCCGGTAATGTTTTACAGAATCCCGTTCGTTTCGTCCCGTACGTCTTCGCTGGAACATTATAAACGTCTACAGCAATATATATCCTAACGTAAGGCAGGCTAACATCTCGGATGTAGTATTTTACAACATTCCTGGCGTATCGGCCCCTACTTCTCCGTGGGAACATTATATTGGTCTATAACGTAATATAACCTAACCTAACACATCTAGCCCCTCGCTGGTAATGTTTTACTGAATCCCGTTCGTGTCGTCCCGTACGTCTCGGTAGGGACATTATATACGTCTATAGCGTTATATATCCTAACCTAAGACAGGCTATCATCTCGGATGTAGTATTTTACAACATTCCTGACGTATCGGCCCCTACTTCTCGGTGGGAACATTATATAGGTCTATACCGTAATATAACCTAACCTAACCCATCTAGACCCTCGCTGGTAATGTTTTACAGAATCCCGTTCGTGTCGTCCCGTACATCTCGGTTGGGATATTATATACGTCTATAGCGTTATATATCCTAACCCAAGGCAGGCTATCATCTCGGATGTAGTATTTTACAACATTCCTGGCGTATCGGCCCCTACTTCTCGCTGGGAACATTATATACGTCTATAGCGTATCACATCCTAACCTAACCCATCTAGACCCTCGCTGGTAATGTTTTACAGAATCCCGTTCGTGTCGTCCCGTACATCTCGGTTGGGATATTATATACGTCTGTAGCGTTACATATCCTAACCTAAGGCAGGCTATCATCTCGGATGTAGTATTTTACAACATTCCTGGCGTATCGGCCCCTACTTCTCGGTGGGATCATTATATTCGTCTATAACGTAATATAACCTAACCTAACACATCCAGGCCCTCGCTGGTAATGTATTACAGAATCTCGTTCGTGACGTCCCGTACATCTCGGTTCGAACATTATATACGTCTATAGCGTTATATATCCTAACCCAAGGCAGGCTATCATCTCGGATGTAGTATTTTACAACATTCCTGGCGTATCGGCCCCTACTTCTCGGTGGGAACATTATATAGATCTATACCGTAATATAACCGAACCTAACCCATCTAGGCCCTCGCTGGTAATGTTTTACTGAATCCCGTTCGTGTCGTCCCGTACGTCTCGGTAGGGACATTATATACGTCTATAGCGTTATATATCCTAAGCTAAGGCAGGCTATCATCTCGGATGTAGTATTTTACAACATTCCTGGCGTATCGGCCCCTACTTCTCGGTGGGAACATTATATACGTCTATAGCGTATCACATCCTAACCTAACCCACTAGACCCTCGCTGGTAATGTTTTACAGAATCCCGTTCGTGTCGTCCCGTACATCTCGGTTGGGATATTATATAGGTCTATAGCGTTACATATCCTAACCCAAGGCAGGCTATCATCTCGGATGTAGTATTTTACAACATTCCTGACGTATCGGCCCCTACTTCTCGGTGGGAACATTATATAGGTCTATACCGTAATATAACCGAACCTAACCCATCTAGCCCCTCGCTGGTAATGTTTTACTGAATCCCGTTCGTGTCGTCCCGTACGTCTCGGTAGGGACATTATATACGTCTATAGCGTTATATATCCTAAGCTAAGGCAGGCTATCATCTCGGATGTAGTATTTTACAACATTCCTGTCGTATCGGCCCCTACTTCTCGGTGGGAACATTATATAGGTCTATAACGTAATATAACCTAACCTAACACATCTAGCCTCTCGCTGGTAATGTTTTACTGAATCCCGTTCGTGTCGTCCCGTACGTCTCGGTAGGGACATTATATACGTCTATAGCGTTATATCTCCTAACCTAAGCCAGGCTATCATCTCGGATGTAGTATTTTACAACATTCCTGGCGTATCGGCCCCTACTTCACGGTGGGAACATTATATTCGTCTATAACATCATATAGCCTAATCTAACACATCTAGCCCCTCGCTGGTAATGTTTTACAGAATCCCGTTCGTGTCGTCCCGTGCGTCTCGGTTGGAATATTATATACGTCTATAGCGTTATATCTCCTAACCTAAGCCAGGCTATCATCTCGGATGTAGTATTTTACAACATTCCTGGCGTATCGGCCGCTACTTCTCGGTGGGGACATTATATTCGTCTATAACGTGACATAACCTAACCTAACCCATCTAGCCCCTCGCTGGTAATGATTTACAGAATCCCGTTCGTGTCGTCCCGTACGTCTCGGTTGGAATATTATATACGTCTATAGCGTTATATCTCCTAACCTAAGGCAGGCTATCATCTCGGATGTAGTATTTTGCAACATTCCTGGCGTATCGGCCCCTACTTCTCGGTGGGAACATTATATTCGTCTATAACGTGAAATAACCTAACCTAACCCATCTAGCCCCTCGCTGGTAATGTTTTACAGAATCCCGTTCGTGTCGTCCCGTACGTCTCGGTTGGAATATTATATACGTCTATAGCGTTGTATCTCCTAACCTAAGCCAGGCTATCATCTCGGATGTAGTATTTTACAACATTCCTGGCGTATCGGCCCCTACTTCTCGGTGGGAACATTATATTCGTCTATAACGTAACATAACCTAACCTAACCCATCTAGCCCCTCGCCGGTAATGTTTTACAGAATCCCGTTCGTTTCGTCCCGTACGTCTTCGCTGGAATATTATAAACGTCTACAGCAATATATATCCTAACGTAAGGCAGGCTAACATCTCGGATGTAGTATTTTACAACATTCCTGGCGTATCGGCCCCTACTTCTCCGTGGGAACATTATATTCGTCTATAACGTAATATAACCTAACCTAACACATCTAGCCCCTCGCTGGTAATGTTTTACTGAATCCCGTTCGTGTCGTCCCGTACGTCTCGGTAGGGACATTATATACGTCTATAGCGTTATATATCCTAACCTAAGGCAGGCTATCATCTCGGATGTAGTATTTTACAACATTCCTGGCGTATCGGCCCCTACTTCTAGGTGGGATCATTATATTCGTCTATAACGTAATATAACCTAACCTAACACATCTAGGCCCTCGCTGGTAATGTATTACAGAATCTCGTTCGTGACGTCCCGTACATCTCGGTTGGAATATTATATACGTCTATAGCGTTATATCTCCTAACCTAAGGCAGGCTATCATCTCGGATGTAGTATTTTACAACATTCCTGGCGTATCGGCTCCTACTTCACGGTGGGAACATTATATTCGTCTATAACATCATATAGCCTAATCTAACACATCTAGCCCCTCGGTGCTAATGTTTTACAGAATCCCGTTCGTGTCGTCCCGTACGTCTCGGTTGGAATATTATATACGTCTATAGCGTTATATCTCCTAACCTAAGCCAGGCTATCATCTCGGATGTAGTATTTTACAACATTCCTGGCGTATCGGCCCCTACTTCTCGGTGGGAACATTATATTCGTCTATAACGTAACATAACCTAACCTAACCCATCTAGCCCCACGCCGGTAATGTTTTACAGAATCCCGTTCGTTTCGTCCCGTACGTCTTCGCTGGAACATTATAAACGTCTACAGCAATATATATCCTAACGTAAGGCAGGCTAACATCTCGGATGTAGTATTTTACAACATTCCTGGCGTATCGGCCCCTACTTCTCCGTGGGAACATTATATTGGTCTATAACGTAATATAACCTAACCTAACACATCTAGCCCCTCGCTGGTAATGTTTTACTGAATCCCGTTCGTGTCGTCCCGTACGTCTCGGTAGGGACATTATATACGTCTATAGCGTTATATATCCTAACCTAAGACAGGCTATCATCTCGGATGTAGTATTTTACAACATTCCTGACGTATCGGCCCCTACTTCTCGGTGGGAACATTATATAGGTCTATACCGTAATATAACCTAACCTAACCCATCTAGACCCTCGCTGGTAATGTTTTACAGAATCCCGTTCGTGTCGTCCCGTACATCTCGGTTGGGATATTATATACGTCTATAGCGTTATATATCCTAACCCAAGGCAGGCTATCATCTCGGATGTAGTATTTTACAACATTCCTGGCGTATCGGCCCCTACTTCTCGCTGGGAACATTATATACGTCTATAGCGTATCACATCCTAACCTAACCCATCTAGACCCTCGCTGGTAATGTTTTACAGAATCCCGTTCGTGTCGTCCCGTACATCTCGGTTGGGATATTATATACGTCTGTAGCGTTACATATCCTAACCTAAGGCAGGCTATCATCTCGGATGTAGTATTTTACAACATTCCTGGCGTATCGGCCCCTACTTCTCGGTGGGATCATTATATTCGTCTATAACGTAATATAACCTAACCTAACACATCCAGGCCCTCGCTGGTAATGTATTACAGAATCTCGTTCGTGACGTCCCGTACATCTCGGTTCGAACATTATATACGTCTATAGCGTTATATATCCTAACCCAAGGCAGGCTATCATCTCGGATGTAGTATTTTACAACATTCCTGGCGTATCGGCCCCTACTTCTCGGTGGGAACATTATATAGATCTATACCGTAATATAACCGAACCTAACCCATCTAGGCCCTCGCTGGTAATGTTTTACTGAATCCCGTTCGTGTCGTCCCGTACGTCTCGGTAGGGACATTATATACGTCTATAGCGTTATATATCCTAAGCTAAGGCAGGCTATCATCTCGGATGTAGTATTTTACAACATTCCTGGCGTATCGGCCCCTACTTCTCGGTGGGAACATTATATACGTCTATAGCGTATCACATCCTAACCTAACCCACTAGACCCTCGCTGGTAATGTTTTACAGAATCCCGTTCGTGTCGTCCCGTACATCTCGGTTGGGATATTATATAGGTCTATAGCGTTACATATCCTAACCTAAGGCAGGCTATCATCTCGGATGTAGTATTTTACAACATTCCTGACGTATCGGCCCCTACTTCTCGGTGGGAACATTATATAGGTCTATACCGTAATATAACCGAACCTAACCCATCTAGCCCCTCGCTGGTAATGTTTTACTGAATCCCGTTCGTGTCGTCCCGTACGTCTCGGTAGGGACATTATATACGTCTATAGCGTTATATATCCTAAGCTAAGGCAGGCTATCATCTCGGATGTAGTATTTTACAACATTCCTGTCGTATCGGCCCCTACTTCTCGGTGGGAACATTATATAGGTCTATAACGTAATATAACCTAACCTAACACATCTAGCCTCTCGCTGGTAATGTTTTACTGAATCCCGTTCGTGTCGTCCCGTACGTCTCGGTAGGGACATTATATACGTCTATAGCGTTATATCTCCTAACCTAAGCCAGGCTATCATCTCGGATGTAGTATTTTACAACATTCCTGGCGTATCGGCCCCTACTTCACGGTGGGAACATTATATTCGTCTATAACATCATATAGCCTAATCTAACACATCTAGCCCCTCGCTGGTAATGTTTTACAGAATCCCGTTCGTGTCGTCCCGTGCGTCTCGGTTGGAATATTATATACGTCTATAGCGTTATATCTCCTAACCTAAGCCAGGCTATCATCTCGGATGTAGTATTTTACAACATTCCTGGCGTATCGGCCGCTACTTCTCGGTGGGGACATTATATTCGTCTATAACGTGACATAACCTAACCTAACCCATCTAGCCCCTCGCTGGTAATGATTTACAGAATCCCGTTCGTGTCGTCCCGTACGTCTCGGTTGGAATATTATATACGTCTATAGCGTTATATCTCCTAACCTAAGGCAGGCTATCATCTCGGATGTAGTATTTTGCAACATTCCTGGCGTATCGGCCCCTACTTCTCGGTGGGAACATTATATTCGTCTATAACGTGAAATAACCTAACCTAACCCATCTAGCCCCTCGCTGGTAATGTTTTACAGAATCCCGTTCGTGTCGTCCCGTACGTCTCGGTTGGAATATTATATACGTCTATAGCGTTGTATCTCCTAACCTAAGCCAGGCTATCATCTCGGATGTAGTATTTTACAACATTCCTGGCGTATCGGCCCCTACTTCTCGGTGGGAACATTATATTCGTCTATAACGTAACATAACCTAACCTAACCCATCTAGCCCCTCGCCGGTAATGTTTTACAGAATCCCGTTCGTTTCGTCCCGTACGTCTTCGCTGGAATATTATAAACGTCTACAGCAATATATATCCTAACGTAAGGCAGGCTAACATCTCGGATGTAGTATTTTACAACATTCCTGGCGTATCGGCCCCTACTTCTCCGTGGGAACATTATATTCGTCTATAACGTAATATAACCTAACCTAACACATCTAGCCCCTCGCTGGTAATGTTTTACAGAATCCCGTTCGTGTCGTCCCGTAGGTCTCGGTTGGAATATTATATACGTCTATAGCGTTATATCTCCTAACCTAAGCCAGGCTATCATCTCGGATGTAGTATTTTACAACATTCCTGGCGTATCGGCCCCTACTTCTCGGTGGGAACATTATATTCGTCTATAACGTAACATAACCTAACCTAACCCATCTAGCCCCACGCCGGTAATGTTTTACAGAATCCCGTTCGTTTCGTCCCGTACGTCTTCGCTGGAACATTATAAACGTCTACAGCAATATATATCCTAACGTAAGGCAGGCTAACATCTCGGATGTAGTATTTTACAACATTCCTGGTGTATCGGCCCCTACTTCTCCGTGGGAACATTATATTGGTCTATAACGTAATATAACCTATCCTAACACATCTAGCCCCTCGCTGGTAATGTTTTACTGAATCCCGTTCGTGTCGTCCCGTACGTCTCGGTAGGGACATTATATACGTCTATAGCGTTATATATCCTAACCTAAGGCAGGCTATCATCTCGGATGTAGTATTTTACAACATTCCTGACGTATCGGCCCCTACTTCTCGGTGGGAACATTATATAGGTCTATACCGTAATATAACCGAACCTAACCCATCTAGCCCCTCGCTGGTAATGTGTTACTGAATCCCGTTCGTGTCGTCCCGTACGTCTCGGTAGGGACATTATATACGTCTATAGCGTTATATATCCTAAGCTAAGGCAGGCTATCATCTCGGATGTAGTATTTTACAACATTCCTGTCGTATCGGCCCCTACTTCTCGGTGGGAACATTATATAGGTCTATAACGTAATATAACCTAACCTAACACATCTAGCCTCTCGCTGGTAATGTTTTACTGAATCCCGTTCGTGTCGTCCCCTACGTCTCGGTTGGGACATTATATACATCTATAGCGTTATATATCCTAACTTAAGGCAGGCTATCATCTTGGATGTAGTATTTTACAACAATCCTGGCGTATCGGCCCCTACTTCTCGGTGGGAACATTATATACGTCTGTAGCGTATCACATCCTAACCTAACCCACTAGACCCTCGCTGGTAATGTTTTACAGAATCCCGTTCGTGTCGTCCCGTACGTCTCGGTAGGGACATTATATACGTCTATAGCGTTATATCTCCTAACCTAAGCCAGGCTATCATCTCGGATGTAGTATTTTACAACATTCCTGGCGTATCGGCCCCTACTTCTCGGTGGGATCATTATATTCGTCTATAACGTAATATAACCTAACCTAACACATCCAGGCTCTCGCTGGTAATGTATTACAGAATCTCGTTCGTGACGTCCCGTACAACTCGGTTGGGATATTATATAGGTCTATAGCGTTACATATCCTAACCTAAGGCAGGCTATCATCTCGGATGTAGTATTTTACAACATTCCTGACGTATCGGCCCCTACTTCACGGTGGGAACATTATATAGGTCTATACCGTAATATAACCGAACCTAACCCATCTAGGCCCTCGCTGGTAATGTTTTACTGAATCCCGTTCGTGTCGTCCCGTACGTCTCGGTAGGGACATTATATACGTCTATAGCGTTATATATCCTAAGCTAAGGCAGGCTATCATCTCGGATGAAGTATTTTACAACATTCCTGTCGTATCGGCGCCTACTTCTCGGTGGGAACATTATATAGGTCTATAACGTAATATAACCTAACCTAACACATCTAGCCTCTCGCTGGTAATGTTTTACTGAATCCCGTTCGTGTCGTCCCCTACGTCTCGGTTGGGACATTATATACATCTATAGCGTTATATATCCTAACTTAAGGCAGGCTATCATCTCGGATGTAGTATTTTACAACAATCCTGGCGTATCGGCCCCTACTTCTCTGTGGGAACATTATATACGTCTATAGCGTATCACATCCTAACCTAACCCACTAGACCCTCGCTGGTAATGTTTTACAGAATCCCGTTCGTGTCGTCCCGTACGTCTCGGTAGGGACATTATATACGTCTATAGCGTTATATATCCTAACCTAAGGCAGGCTATCATCTCGGATGTAGTATTTTACAGCATTCCTGACGTATCGGCCCCTACTTCTCGGTGGGAACATTATATAGGTCTATACCGTAATATAACCTAACCTAACCCATCTAGCCCCTCGCTGGTAATGTTTTACAGAATCCCGTTCGTGACGTCCCGTACATCTCGGTTGGAATATTATATACGTCTATAGCGTTATATCTCCTAACCTAAGGCAGGCTATCATCTCGGATGTAGTATTTTACAACATTCCTGGCGTATCGGCCCCTACTTCACGGTGGGAACATTATATTCGTCTATAACGTCATATAGCCTAATCTAACACATCTAGCCCCTCGCTGGTAATGTTTTACAGAATCCCGTTCGTGTCGTCCCGTACGTCTCGGTTGGAATATTATATACGTCTATAGCGTTGTAACTCCTAACCTAAGCCAGGCTATCATCTCGGATGTAGTATTTTACAACATTCCTGGCGTATCGGCCCCTACTTCTCGGTGGGAACATTATATTCGTCTATAACGTAACATAACCTAACCTAACCCATCTAGCCCCACGCCGGTAATGTTTTACAGAATCCCGTTCGTTTCGTCCCGTACGTCTTCGCTGGAACATTATAAACGTCTACAGCAATATATATCCTAACGTAAGGCAGGCTAACATCTCGGATGTAGTATTTTACAACATTCCTGGTGTATCGGCCCCTACTTCTCCGTGGGAACATTATATTGGTCTATAACGTAATATAACCTAACCTAACACATCTAGCCTCTCGCTGGTAATGTTTTACTGAATCCCGTTCGTGTCGTCCCGTACGTCTCGGTAGGGACATTATATACGTCTATAGCGTTATATATCCTAACCTAAGGCAGGCTATCATCTCGGATGTAGTATTTTACAACATTCCTGACGTATCGGCCCCTACTTCTCGGTGGGAACATTATATAGGTCTATACCGTAATATAACCTAACCTAACCCATCTAGACCCTCGCTGGTAATGTTTTACAGAATCCCGTTCGTGTCGTACCGTACATCTCGGTTGGGATATTATATACGTCTATAGCGTTATATATCCTAACCCAAGGCAGGCTATCATCTCGGATGTAGTATTTTACAACATTCCTGGCGTATCGGCCCCTACTTCTCGCTGGGAGCATTATATACGTCTATAGCGTATCACATCCTAACCTAACCCATCTAGACCCTCGCTGGTAATGTTTTACAGAATCCCGTTCGTGTCGTCCCGTACATCTCGGTTGGGATATTATATACGTCTATAGCGTTACATATCCTAACCTAAGGCAGGCTATCATCTCGGATGTAGTATTTTACAACAATCCTCGTGTATCGTACCCTACTTCTCGGTGGGAACATTATATACGTCTGTAGCGTATCACATCCTAACCTAACCCACTAGACCCTCGCTGGTAATGTTTTACAGAATCCCGTTCGTGTCGTCCCGTACGTCTCGGTAGGGACATTATATACGTCTATAGCGTTATATATCCTAACCTAAGGCAGGCTATCATCTCGGATGTAGTATTTTACAACATTCCTGACGTATCGGCCCCTACTTCTCGGTGGGAACATTATATAGGTCTATACCGTAATATAACCTAACCTAACCCATCTAGCCCCTCGCTGGTAATGTTTTACAGAATCCCGTTCGTGACGTCCCGTACATCTTGGTTGGAATATTATATACGTCTATAGCGTTATATCTCCTAACCTAAGGCAGGCTATCATCTCGGATGTAGTATTTTACAACATTCCTGGCGTATCGGCCCCTACTTCACGGTGGGATCATTATATTCGTCTATAACGTCATATAGCCTAATCGAACACATCTAGCCCCTCGCTGGTAATGTTTTACAGAATCCCGTTCGTGTCGTCCCGTACGTCTCGGTTGGAATATTATATACGTCTATAGCGTTATATCTCCTAACCTAAGCCAGGCTATCATCTCGGATGTAGTATTTTACAACATTTCTGGCGTATCGGCCCCTACTTCTCGGTGGGAACATTATATTCGTCTATAACGTAACATAACCTAACCTAACCCATCTAGTCCCTCGCCGGTAATGTTTTACAGAATCCCGTTCGTTTCGTCCCGTACGTCTTCGCTGGAACATTATAAACGTCTACAGCAATATATATCCTAACGTAAGGCAGGCTAACATCTCGGATGTAGTATTTTACAACATTCCTGGCGTATCGGCCCCTACTTCTCGGTGGGAACATTATATTCGTCTATAACGTAACATAACCTAACCTAACCCATCTAGCCCCTCGCCGGTAATGTTTTACAGAATCCCGTTCGTTTCGTCCCGTACGTCTTCGCTGGAACATTATAAACGTCTACAGCAATATATATCCTAACGTAAGGCAGGCTAACATCTCGGATGTAGTATTTTACAACATTCCTGGCGTATCGGCCCCTACTTCTCCGTGGGAACATTATATTCGTCTATAACGTAATATAACCTAACCTAACACATCTAGCCCCTCGCTGGTAATGTTTTACTGAATCCCGTTCGTGTCGTCCCGTACGTCTCGGTAGGGACATTATATACGTCTATAGCGTTATATATCCTAACCTAAGGCAGGCTATCATCTCGGATGTAGTATTTTACAACATGCCTGACGTATCGGCCCCTACTTCTCGGTGGGAACATTATATAGGTCAATACCGTAATATAACCTAACCTAACCCATCTAGCCCCTCGCTGGTAATGTTTTACAGAATCCCGTTCGTGACGTCCCGTACATCTCGGTTGGAATATTATATACGTCTATAGCGTTATATCTCCTAACCTAAGCCAGGCTATCATCTCGGATGTAGTATTTTACAACATTCCTGGCGTATCGGCCCCTACTTCACGGTGGGAACATTATATTCGTCTATAGCGTATCACATCCTAACCTAACCCATCTAGACCCGCGCTGGTAATGTTTTACAGAATCCCGTTCGTGACGTCCCGTACATCTCGGTTGGAATATTATATACGTCTATAGCGTTATATCTCCTAACCTAAGCCAGGCTATCATCTCGGATGTAGTATTTTACAACATTCCTGGCGTATCGGCCCCTACTTCTCGGTGGGATCATTATATTCGTCTATAACGTAATATAACCTAACCTAACACATCCAGGCTCTCGCTGGTAATGTATTACAGAATCTCGTTCGTGACGTCCCGTACAACTCGGTTGGGATATTATATAGGTCTATAGCGTTACATATCCTAACCTAAGGCAGGCTATCATCTCGGATGTAGTATTTTACAACATTCCTGACGTATCGGCCCCTACTTCACGGTGGGAACATTATATAGGTCTATACCGTAATATAACCGAACCTAACCCATCTAGGCCCTCGCTGGTAATGTTTTACTGAATCCCGTTCGTGTCGTCCCGTACGTCTCGGTAGGGACATTATATACGTCTATAGCGTTATATATCCTAAGCTAAGGCAGGCTATCATCTCGGATGAAGTATTTTACAACATTCCTGTCGTATCGGCGCCTACTTCTCGGTGGGAACATTATATAGGTCTATAACGTAATATAACCTAACCTAACACATCTAGCCTCTCGCTGGTAATGTTTTACTGAATCCCGTTCGTGTCGTCCCCTACGTCTCGGTTGGGACATTATATACATCTATAGCGTTATATATCCTAACTTAAGGCAGGCTATCATCTCGGATGTAGTATTTTACAACAATCCTGGCGTATCGGCCCCTACTTCTCTGTGGGAACATTATATACGTCTATAGCGTATCACATCCTAACCTAACTCACTAGACCCTCGCTGGTAATGTTTTACAGAATCCCGTTCGTGTCGTCCCGTACGTCTCGGTAGGGACATTATATACGTCTATAGCGTTATATATCCTAACCTAAGGCAGGCTAACATCTCGGTTGTAGTATTTTACAACACTCCTGACGTATCGGCCCCTACTTCTCGGTGGGAACATTATATAGGTCTATACCGTAATATAACCTAACCTAACCCATCTAGCCCCTCGCTGGTAATGTTTTACAGAATCCCGTTCGTGACGTCCCGTACATCTCGGTTGGAATATTATATACGTCTATAGCGTTATATCTCCTAACCTAAGGCAGGCTATCATCTCGGATGTAGTATTTTACAACATTCCTGGCGTATCGGCCCCTACTTCACGGTGGGAACATTATATTCGTCTATAACGTCATATAGCCTAATCTAACACATCTAGCCCCTCGCTGGTAATGTTTTACAGAATCCCGTTCGTGTCGTCCCGTACGTCTCGGTTGGAATATTATATACGTCTATAGCGTTGTAACTCCTAACCTAAGCCAGGCTATCATCTCGGATGTAGTATTTTACAACATTCCTGGCGTATCGGCCCCTACTTCTCGGTGGGAACATTATATTCGTCTATAACGTAACATAACCTAACCTAACCCATCTAGCCCCACGCCGGTAATGTTTTACAGAATCCCGTTCGTTTCGTCCCGTACGTCTTCGCTGGAACATTATAAACGTCTACAGCAATATATATCCTAACGTAAGGCAGGCTAACATCTCGGATGTAGTATTTTACAACATTCCTGGTGTATCGGCCCCTACTTCTCCGTGGGAACATTATATTGGTCTATAACGTAATATAACCTAACCTAACACATCTAGCCCCTCGCTGGTAATGTTTTACTGAATCCCGTTCGTGTCGTCCCGTACGTCTCGGTAGGGACATTATATACGTCTATAGCGTTATATATCCTAACCTAAGGCAGGCTATCATCTCGGATGTAGTATTTTACAACATTCCTGACGTATCGGCCCCTACTTCTCGGTGGGAACATTATATAGGTCTATACCGTAATATAACCTAACCTAACCCATCTAGACCCTCGCTGGTAATGTTTTACAGAATCCCGTTCGTGTCGTACCGTACATCTCGGTTGGGATATTATATACGTCTATAGCGTTATATATCCTAACCCAAGGCAGGCTATCATCTCGGATGTAGTATTTTACAACATTCCTGGCGTATCGGCCCCTACTTCTCGCTGGGAACATTATATACGTCTATAGCGTATCACATCCTAACCTAACCCATCTAGACCCTCGCTGGTAATGTTTTACAGAATCCCGTTCGTGTCGTCCCGTACATCTCGGTTGGGATATTATATACGTCTATAGCGTTACATATCCTAACCTAAGGCAGGCTATCATCTCGGATGTAGTATTTTACAACAATCCTCGTGTATCGTACCCTACTTCTCGGTGGGAACATTATATACGTCTGTAGCGTATCACATCCTAACCTAACCCACTAGACCCTCGCTGGTAATGTTTTACAGAATCCCGTTCGTGTCGTCCCGTACGTCTCGGTAGGGACATTATATACGTCTATAGCGTTATATATCCTAACCTAAGGCAGGCTATCATCTCGGATGTAGTATTTTACAACATTCCTGACGTATCGGCCCCTACTTCTCGGTGGGAACATTATATAGGTCTATACCGTAATATAACCTAACCTAACCCATCTAGCCCCTCGCTGGTAATGTTTTACAGAATCCCGTTCGTGACGTCCCGTACATCTCGGTTGGAATATTATATACGTCTATAGCGTTATATCTCCTAACCTAAGGCAGGCTATCATCTCGGATGTAGTATTTTACAACATTCCTGGCGTATCGGCCCCTACTTCACGGTGGGATCATTATATTCGTCTATAACGTCATATAGCCTAATCGAACACATCTAGCCCCTCGCTGGTAATGTTTTACAGAATCCCGTTCGTGTCGTCCCGTACGTCTCGGTTGGAATATTATATACGTCTATAGCGTTATATCTCCTAACCTAAGCCAGGCTATCATCTCGGATGTAGTATTTTACAACATTTCTGGCGTATCGGCCCCTACTTCTCGGTGGGAACATTATATTCGTCTATAACGTAACATAACCTAACCTAACCCATCTAGTCCCTCGCCGGTAATGTTTTACAGAATCCCGTTCGTTTCGTCCCGTACGTCTTCGCTGGAACATTATAAACGTCTACAGCAATATATATCCTAACGTAAGGCAGGCTAACATCTCGGATGTAGTATTTTACAACATTCCTGGCGTATCGGCCCCTACTTCTCGGTGGGAACATTATATTCGTCTATAACGTAACATAACCTAACCTAACTCATCTAGCCCCTCGCCGGTAATGTTTTACAGAATCCCGTTCGTTTCGTCCCGTACGTCTTCGCTGGAACATTATAAACGTCTACAGCAATATATATCCTAACGTAAGGCAGGCTAACATCTCGGATGTAGTATTTTACAACATTCCTGGCGTATCGGCCCCTACTTCTCCGTGGGAACATTATATTCGTCTATAACGTAATATAACCTAACCTAACACATCTAGCCCCTCGCTGGTAATGTTTTACTGAATCCCGTTCGTGTCGTCCCGTACGTCTCGGTAGGGACATTATATACGTCTATAGCGTTATATATACTAACCTAAGGCAGGCTATCATCTCGGATGTAGTATTTTACAACATGCCTGACGTATCGGCCCCTACTTCTCGGTGGGAACATTATATAGGTCAATACCGTAATATAACCCAACCTAACCCATCTAGCCCCTCGCTGGTAATGTTTTACTTAATCCCGTTCGTGTCGTCCCGTACGTCTCGGTAGGGACATTATATACGTCTATAGCGTTATATATCCTAACCTAAGGCAGGCTATCATCTCGGATGTAGTATTTTACAACATTCCTGTCGTATCGGCCCCTACTTCTCGGTGGGAACATTATATAGGTCTATAACGTAATATAACCTAACCTAACACATCTAGCCTCTCGCTGGTAATGTTTTACTGAATCCCGTTCGTGTCGTCCCCTACGTCTCGGTTGGGACATTATATACATCTATAGCGTTATATATCCTAACTTAAGGCAGGCTATCATCTCGGATGTAGTATTTTACAACAATCCTGGCGTATCGGCCCCTACTTCTCGGTGGGAACATTATATACGTCTATAGCGTATCACATCCTAACATAACCCACTAGACCCTCGCTGGTAATGTTTTACAGAATCCCGTTCGTGACGTCCCGTACATCTCGGTTGGAATATTATATACGTCTATAGCGTTATATCTCCTAACCTAAGGCAGGCTATCATCTCGGATGTAGTATTTTACAACATTCCTGACGTATCGGCCCCTACTTCTCGGTGGGAACATTATATAGGTCTATACCGTAATATAACCTAACCTAACCCATCTAGACCCTCGCTGGTAATGTTTTACAGAATCCCGTTCGTGTCGTCCCGTACATCTCGGTTGGGATATTATATACGTCTATAGCGTTATATATCCTAACCCAAGGCAGGCTATCATCTCGGATGTAGTATTTTACAACATTCCTGGCGTATCGGCCCCTACTTCTCGCTGGGAACATTATATACGTCTATAGCGTATCACATCCTAACCTAACCCATCTAGACCCTCGCTGGTAATGTTTTACGGAATCCCGTTCGTGTCGTCCCGTACATCTCGGTTGGGATATTATATACGTCTATAGCGTTACATATCCTAACCTAAGGCAGGCTATCATCTCGGATGTAGTATTTTACAACATTCCTGGCGTATCGGCCCCTACTTCTCGGTGGGATCATTATATTCGTCTATAACGTAATATAACCTAACCTAACACATCCAGGCTCTCGCTGGTAATGTATTACAGAATCTCGTTCGTGACGTCCCGTACATCTCGGTTGGAACATTATATACGTCTATAGCGTCATATATCCTAACCCAAGGCAGGCTATCATCTCGGATGTAGTATTTTACAACATTCCTGGCGTATCGGCCGCTACTTCTCGGTGGGAACATTATATACGTCTATAGCGTATCACATCCTAACCTAACCCACTAGACCCTCGCTGGTAATGTTTTACAGAATTCCGTTCGTGTCGTCCCGTACATCTCGGTTGGGATATTATATAGGTCTATAGCGTTACATATCCTAACCTAAGGCAGGCTATCATCTCGGATGTAGTATTTTACAACATTCCTGACGTATCGGCCCCTACTTCTCGGTGGGAACATTATATAGGTCTATACCGTAATATAACCGAACCTAACCCATCTAGCCCCTCGCTGGTAATGTTTTACTGAATCCCGTTCGTGTCGTCCCGTACGTCTCGGTAGGGACATTATATACGTCTATAGCGTTATATATCCTAAGCTAAGGCAGGCCATCATCTCGGATGTAGTATTTTACAACATTCCTGTCGTATCGGCCCCTACTTCTCGGTGGGAACATTATATAGGTCTATAACGTAATATAACCTAACCTAACACATCTAGCCTCTCGCTGGTAATGTTTTACTGAATCCCGTTCGTGTCGTCCCCTACGTCTCGGTTGGGACATTATATACATCTATAGCGTTATATATCCTAACTTAAGGCAGGCTATCATCTCGGATGTAGTATTTTACAACATTCCTGGCGTATCGGCCGCTACTTCTCGGTGGGAACATTATATACGTCTATAGCGTATCACATCCTAACCTAACCCACTAGACCCTCGCTGGTAATGTTTTACAGAATTCCGTTCGTGTCGTCCCGTACATCTCGGTTGGGATATTATATAGGTCTATAGCGTTACATATCCTAACCTAAGGCAGGCTATCATCTCGGATGTAGTATTTTACAACATTCCTGTCGTATCGGCCCCTACTTCTCGGTGGGAACATTATATAGGTCTATAACGTAATATAACCTAACCTAACACATCTAGCCTCTCGCTGGTAATGTTTTACTGAATCCCGTTCGTGTCGTCCCCTACGTCTCGGTTGGGACATTATATACATCTATAGCGTTATATATCCTAACTTAAGGCAGGCTATCATCTCGGATGTAGTATTTTACAACAATCCTCGTGTATCGTACCCTACTTCTCGGTGGGAACATTATATACGTCTGTAGCGTATCACATCCTAACCTAACCCACTAGACCCTCGCTGGTAATGTTTTACAGAATCCCGTTCGTGTCGTCCCGTACGTCTCGGTAGGGACATTATATACGTCTATAGCGTTATATATCCTAACCTAAGGCAGGCTATCATCTCGGATGTAGTATTTTACAACATTCCTGACGTATCGGCCCCTACTTCTCGGTGGGAACATTATATAGGTCTATACCGTAATATAACCTAACCTAACCCATCTAGCCCCTCGCTGGTAATGTTTTACAGAATCCCGTTCGTGTCGTCCCGTACGTCTCGGTTGGAATATTATATACGTCTATAGCGTTATATCTCCTAACCTAAGCCAGGCTATCATCTCGGATGTAGTATTTTACAACATTTCTGGCGTATCGGCCCCTACTTCTCGGTGGGAACATTATATTCGTCTATAACGTAACATAACCTAACCTAACCCATCTAGTCCCTCGCCGGTAATGTTTTACAGAATCCCGTTCGTTTCGTCCCGTACGTCTTCGCTGGAACATTATAAACGTCTACAGCAATATATATCCTAACGTAAGGCAGGCTAACATCTCGGATGTAGTATTTTACAACATTCCTGGCGTATCGGCCCCTACTTCTCGGTGGGAACATTATATTCGTCTATAACGTAACATAACCTAACCTAACCCATCTAGCCCCTCGCCGGTAATGTTTTACAGAATCCCGTTCGTTTCGTCCCGTACGTCTTCGCTGGAACATTATAAACGTCTACAGCAATATATATCCTAACGTAAGGCAGGCTAACATCTCGGATGTAGTATTTTACAACATTCCTGGCGTATCGGCCCCTACTTCTCCGTGGGAACATAATATTCGTCTATAACGTAATATAACCTAACCTAACACATCTAGCCTCTCGCTGGTAATGTCTTACTGAATCCCGTTCGTGTCGTCCCCTACGTCTCGGTTGGGACATTATATACATCTATAGCGTTATATATCCTAACTTAAGGCAGGCTATCATCTCTGATGTAGTATTTTACAACATTCCTGGCGTATCGGCCCCTACTTCTCAGTGGGAACATTATATAGGTCTATAACGTAATATAACCTAACATAACACATCTAGCCTCTCGCGGGTAATGTTTTACTGAATCCCGTTCGTGTCGTCCCCTACGTCTCGGTTGGGACATTATATACATCTATAGCGTTATATATCCTAACTTAAGGCAGGCTATCATCTCTGATGTAGTATTTTACAACATTCCTGGCGTATCGGCCCCTACTTCTCAGTGGGAACATTATATAGGTCTATAACGTAATATAACCTAACCTAACACATCTAGCCTCTCGCTGGTAATGTTTTACTGAATCCCGTTCGTGTCGTCCCGTACGTCTTCGCTGGAATATTATAAACGTCTACAGCAATATATATCCTAACGTAAGGCAGGCTAACATCTCGGATGTAGTATTTTACAACATTCCTGGCGTATCGGCCCCTACTTCTCCGTGGGAACATTATATTCGTCTATAACGTAATATAACCTAACCTAACACATCTAGCCCCTCGCTGGTAATGTTTTACTGAATCCCGTTCGTGTCGTCCCGTACGTCTCGGTAGGGACATTATATACGTCTATAGCGTTATATATCCTAACCTAAGGCAGGCTATCATCTCGGATGTAGTATTTTACAACATTCCTGACGTATCGGCCCCTACTTCTCGGTGGGAACATTATATAGGTCTATACCGTAATATAACCTAACCTAACCCATCTAGACCCTCGCTGGTAATGTTTTACAGAATCCCGTTCGTGTCGTCCCGTACATCTCGGTTGGGATATTATATACGTCTATAGCGTTATATATCCTAACCCAAGGCAGGCTATCATCTCGGATGTAGTATTTTACAACATTCCTGGCGTATTGGCCCCTACTTCTCGCTGGGAACATTATATACGTCTATAGCGTATCACATCCTAACCTAACCCATCTAGACCCTTGCTGGTAATGTTTTACAGAATCCCGTTCGTGTCGTCCCGTACATCTCGGTTGGGATATTATATACGTCTATAGCGTTACATATCCTAACCTAAGGCAGGCTATCATCTCGGATGTAGTATTTTACAACATTCCTGGCGTATCGGCCCCTACTTCTCGGTGGGATCATTATATTCGTCTATAACGTAATATAACCTAACCTAACACATCTAGGCCCTCGCTGGTAATGTATTACAGAATCTCGTTCGTGACGTCCCGTACATCTAGTTTGGAATATTATATACGTCTATAGCGTTATATATCCTAACCCAAGGCAGGCTATCATCTCGGATGTAGTATTTTACAACATTCCTGGCGTATCGGCCCCTACTTCTCGGTGGGAACATTATATACGTCTATAGCGTATCACATCCCAACCTAACCCACTAGACCCTCGCTGGTAATGTTTTACAGAATCCCGTTCGTGTCGTCCCGTACATCTCGGTTGGGATATTATATAGGTCTATAGCGTTACATATCCTAACCTAAGGCAGGCTATCATCTCGGATGTAGTATTTTACAACATTCCTGACGTATCGGCCCCTACTTCTCGGTGGGAACATTATATAGGTCTATACCGTAGTATAACCGAACCTAACCCATCTAGCCCCTCGCTGGTAATGTTTTACAGAATCCCGTTCGTGACGTCCCGTACATCTCGGTTGGAATATTATATACGTCTATAGCGTTATGTCTCCTAACCTAAGGCAGGCTATCATCTCGGATGTAGTATTTTACAACATTCCTGGCGTATCGGCCCCTACTTCACGGTGGGAACATTATATTCGTCTATAACGTCATATAGCCTAATCTAACACATCTAGCCCCTCGCTGGTAATGTTTTACAGAATCCCGTTCGTGTCGTCCCGTACGTCTCGGTTGGAATATTATATACGTCTATAGCGTTATATCTCCTAACCTAAGCCAGGCTATCATCTCGGATGTAGTATTTTACAACATTCCTGGCGTATCGGCCCCTACTTCTCGGTGGGAACATTATATTCGTCTATAACGTAACATAACCTAACCTAACCCATCTAGCCCCTCGCCGGTAATGTTTTACAGAATCCCGTTCGTTTCGTCCCGTACGTCTTCGCTGGAACATTATAAACGTCTACAGCAATATATATCCTAACGTAAGGCAGGCTAACATCTCGGATGTAGTATTTTACAACATTCCTGGCGTATCGGCCCCTACTTCTCGGTGGGAACATTATATTCGTCTATAACGTAACATAACCTAACCTAACCCATCTAGCCCCTCGCCGGTAATGTTTTACAGAATCCCGTTCGTTTCGTCCCGTACGTCTTCGCTGGAACATTATAAACGTCTACAGCAATATATATCCTAACGTAAGGCAGGCTAACATCTCGGATGTAGTATTTTACAACATTCCTGGCCTATCGGCCCCTACTTCTCGGTGGGAACATTATATTCGTCTATAACGTAACATAACCTAACCTAACCCATCTAGCCCCTCGCCGGTAATGTTTTACAGAATCCCGTTCGTTTCGTCCCGTACGTCTTCGCTGGAACATTATAAACGTCTACGGCAATATATATCCTAACGTAAGGCAGGCTAACATCTCGGATGTAGTATTTTACAACATTCCTGGCGTATCGGCCCCTTCTTCTCCGTGGGAACATAATATTCGTCTATAACGTAATATAACCTAACCTAACACATCTAGCCTCTCGCTGGTAATGTTTTACTGAATCCCGTACGTGTCGTCCCCTACGTCTCCGTTGGGACATTATATACATCTATAGCGTTATATATCCTAACTTAAGGCAGGCTATCATCTCTGATGTAGTATTTTACAACATTCCTGGCGTATCGGCCCCTACTTCTCAGTGGGAACATTATATAGGTCTATAACGTAATATAACCTAACCGAACACATCTAGCCCCTCGCTGGTAATGTTTTACAGAATCCCGTGCGTGCCGTCCCGTACGTCTCGGTTGGGACGTTATATACGTCTACAGCGATATATATCCTAACCTAAGGCAGGCTATCATCTCGGATGTAGTATTTTCCAACATTCCTGACGTATCGGCCCCTACTTCTCGGTGGGAACATTATATTCGTCTATAACGTGAAATAACCTAACCTAACCCATCTAGCCCCTCGCTGGTAATGTTTTACAGAATCCCGTTCGTGTCGTCCCGTACGTCTCGGTTGGAATATTATATACGTCCATAGCGTTATATCTCCTAACCTAAGCCAGGCTATCATCTCGGATGTAGTATTTTACAACATTCCTGGCGTATCGGCCTCTACTTCTCGGTGGGAACATTATATTCGTCTATAACGTGACATAACCTAACCTAACCCATCTAGCCCCTCGCCGGTAATGTTTTACAGAATCCCGTTCGTTTCGTCCCGTACGTCTTCGCTGGAACATTATAAACGTCTACAGCAATATATATCCTAACGTAAGGCAGGCTAACATCTCGGATGTAGTATTTTACAACATTCCTGGCGTATCGGCCCCTACTTCTCGGTGGGAACATTATATTCGTCTATAACGTAACATAACCTAACCTAACCCATCTAGCCCCTCGCCGGTAATGTTTTACTGAATCCCGTTCGTGTCGTCCCGTACGTCTCGGTAGGGACATTATATACGTCTGTAGCGTTATATATCCTAACCTAAGGCAGGCTATCATCTCGGATGTAGTATTTTACAACATTCCTGTCGTATCGGCCCCTACTTCTCGGTGGGAACATTATATAGGTCTATACCGTAATATAACCTAACCTAACCCATCTAGCCCCTCGCTGGTAATGTTTTACTGAATCCCGTTCGTGTCGTCCCGTACGTCTCGGTAGGGACATTATATACGTCTATAGCGTTATATATCCTAACCTAAGGCAGGCTATCATCTCGGATGTAGTATTTTACAACAATCCTGACGTATCGGACCCTACTTCTCGGTGGGAACATTATATACGTCTATAGCGTATCACATCCTAACCTAACCCACTAGACCCTCGCTGGTAATGTTTTACAGTATCCCGTTCGTGTCGTCCCGTACGTCTCGGTAGGGACATTATATACGTCTATAGCGTTATATATCCTAACCTAAGGCAGGCTATCATCTCGGATGTAGTATTTTACAACATTCCTGACGTATCGGCCCCTACTTCTCGGTGGGAACATTATATAGGTCTATACCGTAATATAACCTAACCTAACCCATCTAGCCCCTCGCTGGTAATGTTTTACTGAATCCCGTTCGTGTCGTCCCGTACGTCTCGGTAGGGACATTATATACGTCTATAGCGTTATATATCCTAACCTAAGGCAGGCTATCATCTCGGATGTAGTATTTTACAACAATCCTGACGTATCGGCCCCTACTTCTCGGTGGGAACATTATATTCGTCTATAACGTAACATAACCTAACCTAACCCATCTAGCCCCTCGCCGGTAATGTTTTACAGAATCCCGTTCGTTTCGTCCCGTACGTCTTCGCTGGAACATTATAAACGTCTACAGCAATATATATCCTAACGTAAGGCAGGCTAACATCTCGGATGTAGTATTTTACAACATTCCTGGCGTATCGGCCCCTACTTCTCGGTGGGAACATTATATTCGTCTATAACGTAACATAACCTAACCTAACCCATCTAGCCCCTCGCCGGTAATGTTTTACAGAATCCCGTTCGTTTCGTCCCGTACGTCTTCGCTGGAACATTATAAACGTCTACGGCAATATATATCCTAACGTAAGGCAGGCTAACATCTCGGATGTAGTATTTTACAACATTCCTGACGTATCGGCCCCTTCTTCTCCGTGGGAACATAATATTCGTCTATAACGTAATATAACCTAACCTAACACATCTAGCCTCTCGCTGGTAATGTTTTACTGAATCCCGTACGTGTCGTCCCCTACGTCTCGGTTGGGACATTATATACATCTATAGCGTTATATATCCTAACTTAAGGCAGGCTATCATCTCTGATGTAGTATTTTACAACATTCCTGGCGTATCGGCCCCTACTTCTCAGTGGGAACATTATATAGGTCTATAACGTAATATAACCTAACCGAACACATCTAGCCCCTCGCTGGTAATGTTTTACAGAATCCCGTGCGTGCCGTCCCGTACGTCTCGGTTGGGACGTTATATACGTCTACAGCGATATATATCCTAACCTAAGGCAGGCTATTATCTCGGATGTAGTATTTTCCAACATTCCTGACGTATCGGCCCCTACTTCTCGGTGGGAACATTATATTCGTCTATAACGTGAAATAAACTAACCTAACCCATCTAGCCCCTCGCTGGTAATGTTTTACAGAATCCCGTTCGTGACGTCCCGTACATCTCGGTTGGAATATTATATACGTCTATAGCGTTATATCTCCTAACCTAATGCAGGCTATCATCTCGGATGTAGTATTTTACAACATTCCTGGCGTATCGGCCCCTACTTCACGGTGGGAACATTATATTCGCCTATAACGTCATATAGCCTAATCTAACACATCTAGCCCCTCGCTGGTAATGTTTTACAGAATCCCGTTCGTGTCGTCCCGTACGTCTCGGTTGGAATATTATATAAGTCTATAGCGTTATATCTCCTAACCTAAGGCAGGCTATCATCTCGGATGTAGTATTTTACAACATTCCTGGCGTATCGGCCCCTACTTCACGGTGGGAACATTATATTCGTCTATAACGTCATATAGCCTAATCTAACACATCTAGCCCCTCGCTGGTAATGTTTTACAGAATCCCGTTCGTGTCGTCCCGTACGTCTCGGTTGGAATATTATATACGTCTATAGCGTTATATCTCCTAACCTAAGCCAGGCTATCATCTCGGATGTAGTATTTTACAACATTCCTGGCGTATCGGCCCCTACTTCTCGGTGGGAACATTATATTCGTCTATAACGTAATATAACCTAACCTAACACATCTAGCCCCTCGCTGGTAATGTTTTACTGAATCCCGTTCGTGTCGTCCCGTACGTCTCGGTTGGAATATTATATACGTCCATAGCGTTATATATCCTAACCTAGGGCAGGCTATCATCTCGGATGTAGTATTTTACGACATTCCTGGCGTATCGGCCGCTACTTCTCGGTGGGGACATTATATACGTCTATAACGCATCACAACCTAACCTAATCCATCTAGCCCCTCGCTGGTAATGTTTTACAGAATCCCGTTCGTGCCGTCCCGTACGTCTCGGTTGGGACGTTATATACGTCTACAGCGATATATATCCTAACCTAAGTCAGGCTATCATCTCGGATGTAGTATTTTCCAACATTCCTGACGTATCGGCCCCTACTTCTCGGTGGGAACATTATATTCGTCTATAACGTGACATAACCTAACCTAACCCATCTAGCCCCTCGCCGGTAATGTTTTACAGAATCCCGTTCGTTTCGTCCCGTACGTCTTCGCTGGAACATTATAAACGTCTACAGCAATATATATCCTAACGTAAGGCAGGCTAACATCTCGGATGTAGTATTTTACAACACTCCTGGCGTATCGGCCCCTACTTCTCGGTGGGAACATTATATTCGTCTATAACGTAACATAACCTAACCTAACCCATCTAGCCCCTCGCCGGTAATGTTTTACTGAATCCCGTTCGTGTCGTCCCGTACGTCTCGGTAGGGACATTATATACGTCTGTAGCGTTATATATCCTAACCTAAGGCAGGCTATCATCTCGGATGTAGTATTTTACAACATTCCTGACGTATCGGCCCCTACTTCTCGGTGGGAACATTATATTCGTCTATAACGTGAAATAACCTAACCTAACCCATCTAGCCCCTCGCTGGTAATGTTTTACAGAATCCCGTTCGTGACGTCCCGTACATCTCGGTTGGAATATTATATACGTCTATAGCGTTATATCTCCTAACCTAATGCAGGCTATCATCTCGGATGTAGTATTTTACAACATTCCTGGCGTATCGGCCCCTACTTCACGGTGGGAACATTATATTCGTCTATAACGTCATATAGCCTAATCTAACACATCTAGCCCCTCGCTGGTAATGTTTTACAGAATCCCGTTCGTGTCGTCCCGTACGTCTCGGTTGGAATATTATATAAGTCTATAGCGTTATATCTCCTAACCTAAGGCAGGCTATCATCTCGGATGTAGTATTTTACAACATTCCTGGCGTATCGGCCCCTACTTCACGGTGGGAACATTATATTCGTCTATAACGTCATATAGCCTAATCTAACACATCTAGCCCATCGCTGGTAATGTTTTACAGAATCCCGTTCGTGTCGTCCCGTACGTCTCGGTTGGAATATTATATACGTCTATAGCGTTATATCTCCTAACCTAAGCCAGGCTATCATCTCGGATGTAGTATTTTACAACATTCCTGGCGTATCGGCCCCTACTTCTCGGTGGGAACATTATATTCGTCTATAACGTAATATAACCTAGCCTAACACATCTAGCCCCTCGCTGGTAATGTTTTACTGAATCCCGTTCGTGTCGTCCCGTACGTCTCGGTAGGGACATTATATACGTCTATAGCGTTATATATCCTAACCTAAGGCAGGCTATCATCTCGGATGTAGTATTTTACAACATTCCTGACGTATCGGCCCCTACTTCTCGGTGGGAACATTATATAGGTCTATACCGTAATATAACCTAACCTAACCCATCTAGCCCCTCGCTGGTAATGTTTTACTGAATCCCGTTCGTGTCGTCCCGTACGTCTCGGTAGGGACATTATATACGTCTATAGCGTTATATATCCTAACCTAAGGCAGGCTATCATCTCGGATGTAGTATTTTACAACAATCCTGACGTATCGGCCCTTACTTCTCGGTGGGAACATTATATACGTCTATAGCGTATCACATCCTAACCTAACCCACTAGACCCTCGCTGGTAATGTTTTACAGAATCCCGTTCGTGACGTCCCGTACATCTCGGTTGGAATATTATATACGTCTATAGCGTTATATCTCCTAACCTAAGGCAGGCTATCATCTCGGATGTAGTATTTTACAACATTCCTGGCGTGTCGGCCCCTACTTCACGGTGGGAACATTATATTCGTCTATAACGTCATATAGCCTAATCTAACACATCTAGCCACTCGCTGGTAATGTTTTACAGAATCCCGTTCGTGTCGTCCCGTACGTCTCGGTTGGAATATTATATACGTCTATAGCGTTATATCTCCTAACCTAAGCCAGGCTATCATCTCGGATGTAGTATTTTACAACATTCCTGGCGTATCGGCCCCTACTTCTCGGTGGGAACATTATATAGGTCTATAACGTAATATAACCTAACCTAACACATCTAGCCTCTCGCTGGTAATGTTTTACTGAATCCCGTTCGTGTCGTCCCCTACGTCTCGGTTGGGACATTATATACATCTATAGCGTTATATATCCTAACTTAAGGCAGGCTATCATCTCGGATGTAGTATTTTCCAACATTCCTGACGTATCGGCCCCTACTTCTCGGTGGGAACATTATATTCGTCTATAACGTGAAATAACCTATCCTAACCCATCTAGCCCCTCGATGGTAATGTTTTACAGAATCCCGTTCGTGTCGTCCCGTACGTCTCGGTTGGAATATTATATACGTCTATAGCGTTATATCTCCTAACCTAAGCCAGGCTATCATCTCGGATGTAGTATTTTACAACATTCCTGGCGTATCGGCCTCTACTTCTCGGTGGGAACATTATATAAGTCTATAGCGTATCACATCCTAACCTAACCCATCTAGACCCTCACTGGTAATGTTTTACAGAATCCCGTTCGTGTCGTCCCGTACGTCTCGGTTGGGACATTATAAACGTCTGCAGCGATATATATCCTAAAGTAAGGCAGGCCAACATCTCGGTTGTAGTATTTTACAACATGCCTGACGTATCGGCCCCTACTTCTCGGTGGGATCATTATATTCGTCTATAACGTAATATAACCTAACCTAACACATCTAGGCCCTGGCTGGTAATGATTTACAGAATCTCGTTCGTGACGTCCCGTCCATCTCGGTTGGAATATTATATACGTCTATAGCGTTATATATCCTAACCTAGGGCAGGCTATCATCTCGGATGTAGCATTTTACGACATTCCTGGCGTATCGGCCGCTACTTCTCGGTGGGGACATTATATACGTCTATAACGTATCACAACCTAACCTCATCCATCTAGCCCCTCGCTGGTAATGTTTTACAGAATCCCGTTCGTGCCGTCCCGTACGTCCCGGTTGGGACGTTATATACGTCTACAGCGATATATATCCTAACCTAAGTCAGGCTATCATCTCGGATGTAGTATTTTCCAACATTCCTGACGTATCGGCCCCTACTTCTCGGTGGGAACATTATATTCGTCTATAACGTGACATAACCTAACCTAACCCATCTAGCCCCTCGCTGGTAATGATTTACAGAATCCCGTTCGTGTCGTCCCGTACGTCTCGGTTGGAATATTATATACGTCTATAGCGTTATACCTCCTAACCTAAGGCAGGCTATCATCTCGGATGTAGTATTTTACAACCTGGCGTATCGGCCCCTACTTCTCGGTGGGAACATTATATACGTCTATAGCGTATCACATCATAACCTAACCCATCTAGCCCATCGCTGGTAATGTTTTACAGAATCCCGTTCGTTTCGACCCGTACGTCTCGGTCGGTACATTATATACGTCTACAGCGATATATATCCTAACGTAAGGCAGGCTAACATCTTGGATGCGGTGTTTTACAACAATCCTGGCGTATCGGCCGCTACTTCTCGGTGGGAACATTATATTCGTCTATAACGTAATATAGCCTAACCTAACACATCTAGCCCCTCGCTGGTAATGTTTTACAGAATCCCGTTCGTTTCGTCCCGTACGTCTCGGTTGGGACATTATAAACGTCTACAGCGATATATATCCTAACGTAAGGCAGGCTAACATCTCGGATGTAGTATTTTACAACATTCCAGGCGTATCGGCCCCTACTTCTCGGTGGGAACATTATATTCGTCTATAACGTAACATAACCTAACCTAACCCATCTAGCCCCTCGCTGGTAATGTTTTACAGAATCCCGTTCGTTTCGTCCCGTACGTCTTGGCTGGGACATTATATACATCTATAGCGTTATATATCCTAACCTAAGGCAGGCTATCATCTCTGATATAGTATTTTACAACATGCCTGGCGTATCGGCCCCTACTTCTCGGTGGGAACATTATATTCGTCTATAACGTCATATAGCCTAACCTAACACATCTAGCCCCTCGCTGGTAATGTTTTACAGAATCCCGTTCGTTTCGTCCCGTACGTCTCGGTTGGGACATTATAAACGTCTACAGCGATATATATCCTAACGTAAGGCAGGCTAACATCTCGGATGTATTGTTTTACAACATTCCTGGCGTATCGGCCTCTACTTCTCGGTGGGAACATTATATTCGTCTATAACGTCATATAGCCTAACCTAACACATCTAGCCCCTCGCTGTTAATGTTTTACAGAATCCCGTTCGTGCCGTCCCGTACGTCTCGGTTTGGACGTTATATACGTCTACAGCGATATATATCCTAACCTAAAGCAGGCTATCATCTCGGATGTAGTATTTTACAACATTCCTGGCGTATCGGCCCCTACTTCTCGGTGGGAACATCATATTCGTCTATAACGTAACATAACCTAACCTAACACATCTAGGCCCTGGCTGGTAATGATTTACAGAATCTCGTTCGTGACGTCCCGTCCATCTCGGTTGGAATATTATATACGTCCATAGCGTTATATATCCTAACCTAGGGCAGGCTATCATCTCGGATGTAGTATTTTACGACATTCCTGGCGTATCGGCCGCTACTTCTCGGTGGGGACATTATATACGTCTATAACGCATCACAACCTAACCTAATCCATCTAGCCCCTCGCTGGTAATGTTTTACAGAATCCCGTTCGTGCCGTCCCGTACGTCTCGGTTGGGACGTTATATACGTCTACAGCGATATATATCCTAACCTAAGTCAGGCTATCATCTCGGATGTAGTATTTTCCAACATTCCTGACGTATCGGCCCCTACTTCTCGGTGGGAACATTATATTCGTCTATAACGTGACATAACCTAACCTAACCCATCTAGCCCCTCGCCGGTAATGTTTTACAGAATCCCGTTCGTTTCGTCCCGTACGTCTTCGCTGGAACATTATAAACGTCTACAGCAATATATATCCTAACGTAAGGCAGGCTAACATCTCGGATGTAGTATTTTACAACATTCCTGGCGTATCGGCCCCTACTTCTCGGTGGGAACATTATATTCGTCTATAACGTAACATAACCTAACCTAACCCATCTAGCCCCTCGCCGGTAATGTTTTACTGAATCCCGTTCGTGTCGTCCCGTACGTCTCGGTAGGGACATTATATACGTCTGTAGCGTTATATATCCTAACCTAAGGCAGGCTATCATCTCGGATGTAGTATTTTACAACATTCCTGTCGTATCGGCCCCTACTTCTCGGTGGGAACATTATATAGGTCTATAACGTAATATAACCTAACCTAACACATCTAGCCTCTCGCTGTTAGTGTTTTACTGAATCCCGTTCGTGTCGTCCCCTACGTCTCGGTTGGGATATTATATACATCTATAGCGTTATATATCCTAACCTAAGGCAGGCTATCATCTCGGATGTAGTATTTTACAACATTCCTGACGTATCGGCCCCTACTTCTCGGTGGGAACATTATATAGGTCTATACCGTAATATAACCTAACCTAACCCATCTAGCCCCTCGCTGGTAATGTTTTACTGAATCCCGTTCGTGTCGTCCCGTACGTCTCGGTAGGGACATTATATACGTCTATAGCGTTATATATCCTAACCTAAGGCAGGCTATCATCTCGGATGTAGTATTTTACAACAATCCTGACGTATCGGACCCTACTTCTCGGTGGGAACATTATATACGTCTATAGCGTATCACATCCTAACCTAACCCACTAGACCCTCGCTGGTAATGTTTTACAGTATCCCGTTCGTGTCGTCCCGTACGTCTCGGTAGGGACATTATATACGTCTATAGCGTTATATATCCTAACCTAAGGCAGGCTATCATCTCGGATGTAGTATTTTACAACATTCCTGACGTATCGGCCCCTACTTCTCGGTGGGAACATTATATAGGTCTATACCGTAATATAACCTAACCTAACCCATCTAGCCCCTCGCTGGTAATGTTTTACTGAATCCCGTTCGTGTCGTCCCGTACGTCTCGGTAGGGACATTATATACGTCTATAGCGTTATATATCCTAACCTAAGGCAGGCTATCATCTCGGATGTAGTATTTTACAACAATCCTGACGTATCGGCCCCTACTTCTCGGTGGGAACATTATATTCGTCTATAACGTAACATAACCTAACCTAACCCATCTAGCCCCTCGCCGGTAATGTTTTACAGAATCCCGTTCGTTTCGTCCCGTACGTCTCGGTTGGAATATTATATACGTCTATAGCGTTATATCTCCTAACCTAAGCCAGGCTATCATCTCGGATGTAGTATTTTACAACATTCCTGGCGTATCGGCCCCTACTTCTCGGTGGGAACATTATATCCGTCTATAACGTAATATAACCTAACCTAACACATCTAGCCCCTCGCTGGTAATGTTTTACTGCATCCCGTTCGTGTCGTCCCGTACGTCTCGGTAGGGACATTATATACGTCTATAGCGTTATATATCCTAACCTAAGGCAGGCTATCATCTCGGATGTAGTATTTTACAACATTCCTGACGTATCGGCCCCTACTTCTCGGTGGGAACATTATATAGGTCTATACCGTAATATAACCTAACCTAACCCATCTAGCCCCTCGCTGGTAATGTTTTACTGAATCCCGTTCGTGACGTCCCGTACATCTCGGTTGGAATATTATATACGTCTATAGCGTTATATCTCCTAACCTAAGGCAGGCTATCATCTCGGATGTAGTATTTTACAACATTCCTGGCGTGTCGGCCCCTACTTCACGGTGGGAACATTATATTCGTCTATAACGTCATATAGCCTAATCTAACACATCTAGCCCCTCGCTGGTAATGTTTTACAGAATCCCGTTCGTGTCGTCCCGTACGTCTCGGTTGGAATATTATATACGTCTATAGCGTTATATCTCCTAACCTAAGCCAGGCTATCATCTCGGATGTAGTATTTTACAACATTCCTGACGTATCGGCCCCTACTTCTCGGTGGGATCATTATATTCGTCTATAACGTTATATAACCTAACCTAACACATCTAGGCCCTGGCTGGTAATGATTTACAGAATCTCGTTCGTGACGTCCCGTCCATCTCGGTTGGAATATTATATACGTCCATAGCGTTATATATCCTAACCTAGGGCAGGCTATCATCTCGGATGTAGTATTTTACGACATTCCTGGCGTATCGGCCGCTACTTCTCGGTGGGGACATTATATACGTCTATAACGCATCACAACCTAACCTAATCCATCTAGCCCCTCGCTGGTAATGTTTTACAGAATCCCGTTCGTGCCGTCCCGTACGTCTCGGTTGGGACGTTATATACGTCTACAGCGATATATATCCTAACCTAAGTCAGGCTATCATCTCGGATGTAGTATTTTCCAACATTCCTGACGTATCGGCCCCTACTTCTCGGTGGGAACATTATATTCGTCTATAACGTGACATAACCTAACCTAACCCATCTAGCCCCTCGCCGGTAATGTTTTACAGAATCCCGTTCGTTTCGTCCCGTACGTCTTCGCTGGAACATTATAAACGTCTACAGCAATATATATCCTAACGTAAGGCAGGCTAACATCTCGGATGTAGTATTTTACAACATTCCTGGCGTATCGGCCCCTACTTCTCGGTGGGAACATTATATTCGTCTATAACGTAACATAACCTAACCTAACCCATCTAGCCCCTCGCCGGTAATGTTTTACTGAATCCCGTTCGTGTCGTCCCGTACGTCTCGGTAGGGACATTATATACGTCTGTAGCGTTATATATCCTAACCTAAGGCAGGCTATCATCTCGGATGTAGTATTTTACAACATTCCTGTCGTATCGGCCCCTACTTCTCGGTGGGAACATTATATAGGTCTATAACGTAATATAACCTAACCTAACACATCTAGCCTCTCGCTGGTAGTGTTTTACTGAATCCCGTTCGTGTCGTCCCCTACGTCTCGGTTGGGATATTATATACATCTATAGCGTTATATATCCTAACCTAAGGCAGGCTATCATCTCGGATGTAGTATTTTACAACATTCCTGACGTATCGGCCCCTACTTCTCGGTGGGAACATTATATAGGTCTATACCGTAATATAACCTAACCTAACCCATCTAGCCCCTCGCTGGTAATGTTTTACTGAATCCCGTTCGTGTCGTCCCGTACGTCTCGGTAGGGACATTATATACGTCTATAGCGTTATATATCCTAACCTAAGGCAGGCTATCATCTCGGATGTAGTATTTTACAACAATCCTGACGTATCGGACCCTACTTCTCGGTGGGAACATTATATACGTCTATAGCGTATCACATCCTAACCTAACCCACTAGACCCTCGCTGGTAATGTTTTACAGTATCCCGTTCGTGTCGTCCCGTACGTCTCGGTAGGGACATTATATACGTCTATAGCGTTATATATCCTAACCTAAGGCAGGCTATCATCTCGGATGTAGTATTTTACAACATTCCTGACGTATCGGCCCCTACTTCTCGGTGGGAACATTACATAGGTCTATACCGTAATATAACCTAACCTAACCCATCTAGCCCCTCGCTGGTAATGTTTTACTGAATCCCGTTCGTGTCGTCCCGTACGTCTCGGTAGGGACATTATATACGTCTATAGCGTTATATATCCTAACCTAAGGCAGGCTATCATCTCGGATGTAGTATTTTACAACAATCCTGACGTATCGGCCCCTACTTCTCGGTGGGAACATTATATTCGTCTATAACGTAACATAACCTAACCTAACCCATCTAGACCCTCGCCGGTAATGTTTTACAGAATCCCGTTCGTTTCGTCCCGTACGTCTTCGCTGGAACATTATAAACGTCTACAGCAATATATATCCTAACGTAAGGCAGGCTAACATCTCGGATGTAGTATTTTACAACATTCCTGGCGTATCGGCCCCTACTTCTCGGTGGGAACATTATATTCGTCTATAACGTAACATAACCTAACCTAACCCATCTAGCCCCTCGCCGGTAATGTTTTACAGAATCCCGTTCGTTTCGTCCCGTACGTCTTCGCTGGAACATTATAAACGTCTACGGCAATATATATCCTAACGTAAGGCAGGCTAACATCTCGGATGTAGTATTTTACAACATTCCTGACGTATCGGCCCCTTCTTCTCCGTGGGAACATAATATTCGTCTATAACGTAATATAACCTAACCTAACACATCTAGCCTCTCGCTGGTAATGTTTTACTGAATCCCGTTCGTGTCGTCCCGTACGTCTCGGTAGGGACATTATATACGTCTATAGCGTTATATATCCTAACCTAAGGCAGGCTATCATCTCGGATGTAGTATTTTACAACATTCCTGACGTATCGGCCCCTACTTCTCGGTGGGAACATTATATAGGTCTATACCGTAATATAACCTAACCTAACCCATCTAGCCCCTCGCTGGTAATGTTTTACTGAATCCCGTTCGTGTCGTCCCGTACGTCTCGGTAGGGACATTATATACGTCTATAGCGTTATATATCCTAACCTAAGGCAGGCTATCATCTCGGATGTAGTATTTTACAACAATCCTGACGTATCGGCCCCTACTTCTCGGTGGGAACATTATATTCGTCTATAACGTAACATAACCTAACCTAACCCATCTAGCCCCTCGCCGGTAATGTTTTACAGAATCCCGTTCGTTTCGTCCCGTACGTCTTCGCTGGAACATTATAAACGTCTACAGCAATATATATCCTAACCTAAGGCAGGCTATTATCTCGGATGTGGTATTTTCCAACATTCCTGACGTATCGGCCCCTACTTCTCGGTGGGAACATTATATTCGTCTATAACGTGAAATAACCTAACCTAACCCATCTAGCCCCTCGCTGGTAATGTTTTAAAGAATCCCGTTCGTGACGTCCCGTACATCTCGGTTGGAATATTATATACGTCTATAGCGTTATATCTCCTAACCTAATGCAGGCTATCATCTCGGATGTAGTATTTTACAACATTCCTGGCGTATCGGCCCCTACTTCACGGTGGGAACATTATATTCGTCTATAACGTCATATAGCCTAATCTAACACATCTAGCCCCTCGCTGGTAATGTTTTACAGAATCCCGTTCGTGTCGTCCCGTACGTCTCGGTTGGAATATTATATAAGTCTATAGCGTTATATCTCCTAACCTAAGGCAGGCTATCATCTCGGATGTAGTATTTTACAACATTCCTGGCGTATCGGCCCCTACTTCACGGTGGGAACATTATATTCGTCTATAACGTCATATAGCCTAATCTAACACATCTAGCCCATCGCTGGTAATGTTTTACAGAATCCCGTTCGTGTCGTCCCGTACGTCTCGGTTGGAATATTATATACGTCTATAGCGTTATATCTCCTAACCTAAGCCAGGCTATCATCTCGGATGTAGTATTTTACAACATTCCTGGCGTATCGGCCCCTACTTCTCGGTGGGAACATTATATTCGTCTATAACGTAATATAACCTAACCTAACACATCTAGCCCCTCGCTGGTAATGTTTTACTGAATCCCGTTCGTGTCGTCCCGTACGTCTCGGTAGGGACATTATATACGTCTATAGCGTTATATATCCTAACCTAAGGCAGGCTATCATCTCGGATGTAGTATTTTACAACATTCCTAACGTATCGGCCCCTACTTCTCGGTGGGAACATTATATAGGTCTATACCGTAATATAACCTAACCTAACCCATCTAGCCCCTCGCTGGTAATGTTTTACTGAATCCCGTTCGTGTCGTCCCGTACGTCTCGGTAGGGACATTATATACGTCTATAGCGTTATATATCCTAACCTAAGGCAGGCTATCATCTCGGATGTAGTATTTTACAACAATCCTGACGTATCGGCCCTTACTTCTCGGTGGGAACATTATATACGTCTAAAGCGTATCACATCCTAACCTAACCCACTAGACCCTCGCTGGTAATGTTTTACAGAATCCCGTTCGTGACGTCCCGTACATCTCGGTTGGAATATTATATACGTCTATAGCGTTATATCTCCTAACCTAAGGCAGGCTATCATCTCGGATGTAGTATTTTACAACATTCCTGGCGTGTCGGCCCCTACTTCACGGTGGGAACATTATATTCGTCTATAACGTCATATAGCCTAATCTAACACATCTAGCCCCTCGCTGGTAATGTTTTACAGAATCCCGTTCGTGTCGTCCCGTACGTCTCGGTTGGAATATTATATACGTCTATAGCGTTATATCTCCTAACCTAAGTCAGGCTATCATCTCGGATGTAGTATTTTCCAACATTCCTGACGTATCGGCCCCTACTTCTCGGTGGGAACATTATATTCGTCTATAACGTGACATAACCTAACCTAACCCATCTAGCCCCTCGCTGGTAATGTTTTACAGAATCCCGTTCGTTTCGACCCGTACGTCTCGGTTGGTACATTATATACGTCTACAGCGATATATATCCTAACGTAAGGCAGGCTAACATCTTGGATGCGGTGTTTTACAACAATCCTGGCGTATCGGCCGCTACTTCTCGGTGGGAACATTATATTCGTCTATAACGTAATATAGCCTAACCTAACACATCTAGCCCCTCGCTGGTAATGTTTTACAGAATCCCGTTCGTTTCGTCCCGTACGTCTCGGTTGGGACATTATAAACGTCTACAGCGATATATATCCTAACGTAAGGCAGGCTAACATCTCGGATGTAGTATTTTACAACATTCCTGGCGTATCGGCCCCTACTTCTCGGTGGGAAAATTATATTCGTCTATAACGTAACATAACCTAACCTAACCCATGTAGCCCCTCGTTGGTAATGTTTTCAGAATCCCGTTCGTTTCGTCCCGTACGTCTCGGCTGGGACATTATAAACGTCTACAGCGATATATATCCTAACGTAATGTAGGCTAACATCTCGGATGTAGTATTTTACAACATTCCAGGCGTATCGGCCCCTACTTCTCGGTGGGAACATTATATTCGTCTATAACGTAACATAACCTAACCTAACCCATCTAGCCCCTCGCTGGTAATGTTTTACAGAATCCCGTTCGTTTCGTCCCGTACGTCTTGGCTGGGACATTATATACATCTATAGCGTTATATATCCTAACCTAAGGCAGGCTATCATCTCTGATATAGTATTTTACAACATGCCTGGCGTATCGGCCCCTACTTCTCGGTGGGAACATTATATTCGTCTATAACGTCATATAGCCTAACCTAACACATCTAGCCCCTCGCTGGTAATGTTTTACAGAATCCCGTTCGTTTCGTCCCGTACGTCTCGGTTGGGACATTATAAACGTCTACAGCGATATATATCCTAACGTAAGGCAGGCTAACATCTCGGATGTATTGTTTTACAACATTCCTGGCGTATCGGCCTCTACTTCTCGGTGGGAACATTATATTCGTCTATAACGTCATATAGCCTAACCTAACACATCTAGCCCCTCGCTGTTAATGTTTTACAGAATCCCGTTCGTGCCGTCCCGTACGTCTCGGTTTGGACGTTATATACGTCTACAGCGATATATATCCTAACCTAAAGCAGGCTATCATCTCGGATGTAGTATTTTACAACATTCCTGGCGTATCGGCCCCTACTTCTCGGTGGGAACATCATATTCGTCTATAACGTAACATAACCTAACCAAACCCATCTAGCCCCTCGCTGGTAATGTTTTACAGAATCCCGTTCGTTTCGTCCCGTACGTCTCGGTTGGGATATTATATACGTCTACAGAGATATATATCCTAACTTAAGGCAGGCTAAGATCTCGGATTTAGTATTTTACAACATTCCTGGCGTATCGGCCTCTACTTCTCGGTGGGAACATTATATACGTCTATTGCGTATCACATCCTAACCTAACCCATCTAGACCCTCGCTGGTAATGTTTTACAGAGTCCCGTTCGTGTCGTCCCGTACGTCTCGGTTGGGACATTATGAACGTCTACAGCGATATGTATCCTAACGTAAGGCAGGCCAACATCTCGGTTGTAGTATTTTACAACATTCCTGACGTATCGGCCCCTACTTCTCGGTGGGATCATTATATTCGTCTATAACGTAATATAACCTAACCTAACACATCTAGGCCCTGGCTGGTAATGATTTACAGAACCCCGTTCGTGTCGTCCCGTAAGTCTCGGTTGGAATATTATATACGTCTATAGCGTTATATATCCTAACCTAAGGCAGGCTATCATCTCGGATGTAGTATTTTACAACATTCCTGACGTATCGGCCCCTACTTCTCGGTGGGAACATTATATAGGTCTATAACGTAATATAACCTAACCTAACACATCTAGCCCCTCGCTGGTAATGTTTTACAGAATCCCGTTCGTGTCGTCCCGTACGTTTCGGTTGGGACATTATAAACTTCTACAGCGATATATATCCTAACCTAAGGCAGGCTATCATCTCGGATGTAGTATTTTACAACATTCCTGGCGTATCGGCCCCTACTTCTCGGTGGGAACATTATATTCGTCTAGAACGTAACATAACCTGACCAAACCCATCTAGCCCCTCGCTGGTAATGTTTCACAGAATCCCGTTCGTTTCGTCCCGTACGTCTCGGTTGGGATATTATATACGTCTACAGAGATATATATCCTAACGTAAGGCAGGCAAACATATCGGATGTAGTGTTTTACAACATTCCTGGCGTATGGGCCTCTACTTCTCGGTGGGAACATTATATTCGTCTATAACGAAATATAACCTAACCTAACACATCTAGCCCCTCGCTGGTAATGTTTTACTAAATGCCGTTCGTGTCGTCCCGTACGGCTCGGTAGGGACATTATATACGTCTATAGCGTTATATATCCTAACCTAAGGCAGGCTATCATCTCGGATGTAGTATTTTACAACATTCCTGACGTATCGGCCCCTAATTCTCGGTGGGAACATTATATTCGTCTATAACGTAATATAACCTAACCTAACACATCTAGCCTCTCGCTGGTAATGTTTTACTGAATCCCGTTCGTGTCGTCACCTACGTCTCGGTTGGGACATTATATACATCTATAGCGTTATATATCCTAACTTAAGGCAGGCTATCATCTCTGATGTAGTATTTTACAACATTCCTGGCGTATCGGCCCCTACTTCTCAGTGGGAACATTATATAGGTCTATAACGTAATATAACCTAACCTAACACATCTAGCCCCTCGCTGGTAATGTTTTACAGAATCCCGTTCGTGACGTCCCGTACATCTCGGTTGGAATATTATATACGTCTATAGCGTTATATCTCCTAACCTAAGGCAGGCTATCATCTCGGATGTAGTATTTTACAAGATTCCTGGCGTATCGGCCCCTACTTCTCGGTGGGAACATTATATAGGTCTATAACGTAATATAACCTAACCTAACACATCTAGCCCCTCGCTGGTAATGTTTTACAGAATCCCGTTCGTGCCGTCCCGTACGTCTCGGTTGGGACGTTATATACGTCTACAGCGATATATATCCTAACCTAAGGCAGGCTATCATCTCGGATGTAGTATTTTCCAACATTCCTGACGTATCGGCCCCCACTTCTCGGTGGGAACATTATATTCGTCTATAACGTAACATAACCTAACATAACCCATCTAGCCCCTCGCTGGTAATGTTTTACAGAATCCTGTTCGTTTCGACCCGTACGTCTTGGCTGGGACATTATAACCGTCTACAGCGATATATATCCTAACGTAAGGCAGGCTAACATCTCGGATGTAGTATTTTACAACATTCCTGGCGTATCGGCCCCTACTTCGCGGTGGGATCATTATATTCGTCTATAACGTAATATAACCTAACCTAACACACCTAGCCCCTCGCTGGTAATGTTTTACTGAATCCCGTTCGTGTCGTCCCGTACGTCTCGGTTGGAATATTATATACGTCTATAGCGTTATATCTCTTAACCTAAGCCAGGCTATCATCTCGGATGTAGTATTTTACAACATTCCTGGCGTATCGGCCCCTACTTCTCGGTGGGAACACTATATTCGTCTATAACGTGAAATAACCTAACCTAACCCATCTAGCCCCTCGCTGGTAATGTTTTACAGAATCCCGTTCGTGACGTCCCGTACATCTCGGTTGGAATATTATATACGTCTATAGCGTTATATCTCCTAACCTAATGCAGGCTATCATCTCGGATGTAGTATTTTACAACATTCCTGGCGTATCGGCCCCTACTTCACGGTGGGAACATTATATTCGTCTATAACGTCATATAGCCTAATCTAACACATCTAGCCCCTCGCTGGTAATGTTTTACAGAATCCCGTTCGTGTCGTCCCGTACGTCTCGGTTGGAATATTATATACGTCTATAGCGTTATATCTCCTAACCTAAGCCAGGCTATCATCTCGGATGTAGTATTTTACAACATTCCTGGCGTATCGGCCCCTACTTCTCGGTGGGAACATTATATTCGTCTATAACGTCATATAGCCTAATCTAACACATCTAGCCCCTCGCTGGTAATGTTTTACAGAATCCCGTTCGTGTAGTCCCCTACGTCTCGGTTGGGACATTATATACATCTATAGCGTTATATATCCTAACTTAAGGCAGGCTATCATCTCAGATGTAGTATTTTCCAACATTCCTGACGTATCGGCCCCTACTTCTCGGTGGGAACATTATATTCGTCTATAACGTGAAATAACCTAACCTAACCCATCTAGCCCCTCGCTGGTAATGTTTTACAGAATCCCGTTCGTGTCGTCCCGTACGTCTCGGTTGGAATATTATATACGTCTATAGCGTTATATCTCCTAACCTAAGCCAGGCTATCATCTCGGATGTAGTATTTTACAACATTCCTGGCGTATCGGCCTCTACTTCTCGGTGGGAACATTATATAAGTCTATAGCGTATCACATCCTAACCTAACCCATCTAGACCCTCACTGGTAATGTTTTACAGAATCCCGTTCGTGTCGTCCCGTACGTCTCGGTTGGGACATTATAAACGTCTGCAGCGATATATATCCTAAAGTAAGGCAGGCTAACATCTCGGATGTAGTATTTTACAACATTCCTGGCGTATCGGCCCCTACTTCTCGGTGGGAACATTATATTCGTCTATAACGTAACATAACCTAACCTAACCCATGTAGCCCCTCGTTGGTAATGTTTTCAGAATCCCGTTCGTTTCGTCCCGTACGTCTCGGCTGGGACATTATAAACGTCTACAGCGATATATATCCTAACGTAATGTAGGCTAACATCTCGGATGTAGTATTTTACAACATTCCAGGCGTATCGGCCCCTACTTCTCGGTGGGAACATTATATTCGTCTATAACGTAACATAACCTAACCTAACCCATCTAGCCCCTCGCTGGTAATGTTTTACAGAATCCCGTTCGTTTCGTCCCGTACGTCTTGGCTGGGACATTATATACATCTATAGCGTTATATATCCTAACCTAAGGCAGGCTATCATCTCTGATATAGTATTTTACAACATGCCTGGCGTATCGGCCCCTACTTCTCGGTGGGAACATTATATTCGTCTATAACGTCATATAGCCTAACCTAACACATCTAGCCCCTCGCTGGTAATGTTTTACAGAATCCCGTTCGTTTCGTCCCGTACGTCTCGGTTGGGACATTATAAACGTCTACAGCGATATATATCCTAACGTAAGGCAGGCTAACATCTCGGATGTATTGTTTTACAACATTCCTGGCGTATCGGCCTCTACTTCTCGGTGGGAACATTATATTCGTCTATAACGTCATATAGCCTAACCTAACACATCTAGCCCCTCGCTGTTAATGTTTTACAGAATCCCGTTCGTGCCGTCCCGTACGTCTCGGTTTGGACGTTATATACGTCTACAGCGATATATATCCTAACCTAAAGCAGGCTATCATCTCGGATGTAGTATTTTACAACATTCCTGGCGTATCGGCCCCTACTTCTCGGTGGGAACATCATATTCGTCTATAACGTAACATAACCTAACCAAACCCATCTAGCCCCTCGCTGGTAATGTTTTACAGAATCCCGTTCGTTTCGTCCCGTACGTCTCGGTTGGGATATTATATACGTCTACAGAGATTATATATCCTAACTCAAGGCAGGCTAAGATCTCGGATTTAGTATTTTACAACATTCCTGGCGTATCGGCCTCTACTTCTCGGTGGGAACATTATATACGTCTATTGCGTATCACATCCTAACCTAACCCATCTAGACCCTCGCTGGTAATGTTTTACAGAGTCCCGTTCGTGTCGTCCCGTACGTCTCGGTTGGGACATTATGAACGTCTACAGCGATATATATCCTAACGTAAGGCAGGCCAACATCTCGGTTGTAGTATTTTACAACATTCCTGACGTATCGGCCCCTACTTCTCGGTGGGATCATTATTGTCGTCTATAACGTAATATAACCTAACCTAACACATCTAGGCCCTGGCTGGTAATGATTTACAGAATCCCGTTCGTGTCGTCCCGTACGTCTCGGTTGGAATATTATATACGTCTATAGCGTTATATATCCTAACCTAAGGCAGGCTATCATCTCGGATGTAGTAGTTTACAACATTCCTGACGTATCGGCCCCTACTTCTCGGTGGGAACATTATATAGGTCTATAACGTAATATAACCTAACCTAACACATCTAGCCCCTCGCTGGTAATGTTTTACAGAATCCCGTTCGTGTCGTCCCGTACGTTTCGGTTGGGACATTATAAACTTCTACAGCGATATATATCCTAACCTAAGGCAGGCTATCATCTCGGATGTAGTATTTTACAACATTCCTGGCGTATCGGCCCCTACTTCTCGGTGGGAACATTATATTCGTCTAGAACGTAACATAACCTGACCAAACCCATCTAGCCCCTCGCTGGTAATGTTTTACAGAATCCCGTTCGTTTCGTCCCGTACGTCTCGGTTGGGATATTATATACGTCTACAGAGATATATATCCTAACGTAAGGCAGGCAAACATATCGGATGTAGTGTTTTACAACATTCCTGGCGTATGGGCCTCTACTTCTCGGTGGGAACATTATATTCGTCTATAACGAAATATAACCTAACCTAACACATCTAGCCCCTCGCTGGTAATGTTTTACTAAATGCCGTTCGTGTCGTCCCGTACGGCTCGGTAGGGACATTATATACGTCTATAGCGTTATATATCCTAACCTAAGGCAGGCTATCATCTCGGATGTAGTATTTTACAACATTCCTGACGTATCGGCCCCTAATTCTCGGTGGGAACATTATATTCGTCTATAACGTAATATAACCTAACCTAACCCATCTAGCCCCTCGCTGGTAATGTTTTACAGAATCCCGTTCGTGACGTCCCGTACATCTCGGTTGGAATATTACATACGTCTATAGCGTTATATCGCCTAACCTAAGGCAGGCTAACATCTCGGATGTATTGTTTTACAACATTCCTGGCGTATCGGCCTCTACTTCTCGGTGGGAACATTATATTCGTCTATAACGTCATATAGCCTAACCTAACACATCTAGCCCCTCGCTGTTAATGTTTTACAGAATCCCGTTCGTGCCGTCCCGTACGTCTCGGTTTGGACGTTATATACGTCTACAGCGATATATATCCTAACCTAAGGCAGGCTATCATCTCGGATGTAGTATTTTACAACATTCCTGGCGTATCGGCCCCTACTTCTCGGTGGGAACATTATATTCGTCTATAACGTAACATAACCTAACCAAACCCATCTAGCCCCTCGCTGGTAATGTTTTACAGAATCCCGTTCGTTTCGTCCCGTACGTCTCGGTTGGGATATTATATACGTCTACAGAGATATATATCCTAACTTAAGGCAGGCTAAGATCTCGGATTTAGTATTTTACAACATTCCTGGCGTATCGGCCTCTACTTCTCGGTGGGAACATTATATACGTCTATTGCGTATCACATCCTAACCTAACCCATCTAGACCCTCGCTGGTAATGTTTTACAGAGTCCCGTTCGTGTCGTCCCGTACGTCTCGGTTGGGACATTATGAACGTCTATAGCGATATATATCCTAACGTAAGGCAGGCCAACATCTCGGTTGTAGTATTTTACAACATTCCTGACGTATCGGCCCCTACTTCTCGGTGGGATCATTATATTCGTCTATAACGTAATATAACCTAACCTAACACATCTAGGCCCTGGCTGGTAATGATTTACAGAATCCCGTTCGTGTCGTCCCGTACGTCTCGGTTGGAATATTATATACGTCTATAGCGTTATATATCCTAACCTAAGGCAGGCTATCATCTCGGATGTAGTATTTTACAACATTCCTGACGTATCGGCCCCTACTTCTCGGTGGGAACATTATATAGGTCTATAACGTAATATAACCTAACCTAACACATCTAGCCCCCCGCTGGTAATGTTTTACAGAATCCCGTTCGTGTCGTCCCGTACGTTTCGGTTGGGACATTATAAACTTCTACAGCGATATATATCCTAACCTAAGGCAGGCTATCATCTCGGATGTAGTATTTTACAACATTCCTGGCGTATCGGCCCCTACTTCTCGGTGGGAACATTATATTCGTCTAGAACGTAACATAACCTGACCAAACCCATCTAGCCCCTCGCTGGTAATGTTTTACAGAATCCCGTTCGTTTCGTCCCGTACGTCTCGGTTGGGATATTATATACGTCTATAGAGATATATATCCTAACGTAAGGCAGGCTAACATATCGGATGTAGTGTTTTACAACATTCCTGGCGTATGGGCCTCTACTTCTCGGTGGGAACATTATATTCGTCTATAACGAAATATAACCTAACCTAACACATCTAGCCCCTCGCTGGTAATGTTTTACTAAATGCCGTTCGTGTCGTCCCGTACGTCTCGGTTGGGACGTTATATACGTCTACAGCGATATATATCCTAACGTAAGGCAGGCTAACATCTCGGATGTAGTATTTTACAACATTCCTGGCGTATCGGCCCCTACTTCTCGGTGGGAACATTATATAGGTCTATACCGTAATATAACCTAACCTAACCCATCTAGCCCCTCGCTGGTAATGTTTTACAGAATCCCGTTCGTGACGTCCCGTACATCTCGGTTGGAATATTACATACGTCTGTAGCGTTATATCGCCTAACCTAAGGCAGGCTAACATCTCGGATGTATTGTTGTACAACATTCCTGGCGTATCGGCCTCTACTTCTCGGTGGGAACATTATATTCGTCTATAACGTCATATAGCCTAACCTAACACATCTAGCCCCTCGCTGTTAATGTTTTACAGAATCCCGTCCGTGCCGTCCCGTACGTCTCGGTTTGGACGTTATATACGTCTACTGCGATATATATCCTAACCTAAGGCAGGCTATCATCTCGGATGTAGTATTTTACAACATTCCTGGCGTATCGGCCCCTACTTCTCGGTGGGAACATTATATTCGTCTATAACGTAACATAACCTAACCAAACCCATCTAGCCCCTCGCTGGTAATGTTTTACAGAATCCCGTTCGTTTCGTCCCGTACGTCTCGGATGGGATATTATATACGTCTACAGAGATATATATCCTAACTTAAGGCAGGCTAAGATCTCGGATTCAGTATTTTACAACATTCCTGGCGTATCGGCCTCTACTTCTCGGTGGGAACATTATATACGTCTATTGCGTATCACATCCTAACCTAACCCATCTAGACCCTCGCTGGTAATGTTTTACAGAGTCCCGTTCGTGTCGTCCCGTACGTCTCGGTTGGGACATTATGAACGTCTATAGCGATATATATCCTAACGTAAGGCAGGCCAACATCTCGGTTGTAGTATTTTACAACATTCCTGACGTATCGGCCCCTACTTCTCGGTGGGATCATTATATTCGTCTATAACGTAATATAACCTAACCTAACACATCTAGGCCCTGGCTGGTAATGATTTACAGAATCCCGTTCGTGTCGTCCCGTACGTCTCGGTTGGAATATTATATACGTCTATAGCGTTATATATCCTAACCTAAGGCAGGCTATCATCTCGGATGTAGTATTTTACAACATTCCTGACGTATCGGCCCCTACTTCTCGGTGGGAACATTATATAGGTCTATAACGTAATATAACCTAACCTAACACATCTAGCCCCCCGCTGGTAATGTTTTACAGAATCCCGTTCGTGTCGTCCCGTACGTTTCGGTTGGGAGATTATAAACTTCTACAGCGATATATATCCTAACCTAAGGCAGGCTATCATCTCGGATGTAGTATTTTACAACATTCCTGGCGTATCGGCCCCTACTTCTCGGTGGGAACATTATATTCGTCTAGAACGTAACATAACCTGACCAAACCCATCTAGCCCCTCGCTGGTAATGTTTTACAGAATCCCGTTCGTTTCGTCCCGTACGTCTCGGTTGGGATATTATATACGTCTATAGAGATATATATCCTAACGTAAGGCAGGCTAACATATCGGATGTAGTGTTTTACAACATTCCTGGCGTATGGGCCTCTACTTCTCGGTGGGAACATTATATTCGTCTATAACGAAATATAACCTAACCTAACACATCTAGCCCCTCGCTGGTAATGTTTTACTAAATGCCGTTCGTGTCGTCCCGTACGTCTCGGTTGGGACGTTATATACGTCTACAGCGATATATATCCTAACGTAAGGCAGGCTAACATCTCGGATGTAGTATTTTACAACATCCTGGCGTATCGGCCCCTACTTCTCGGTGGGAACATTATATAGGTCTATACCGTAATATAACCTAACCTAACCCATCTAGCCCCTCGCTGGTAATGTTTTACAGAATCCCGTTCGTGACGTCCCGTACATCTCGGTTGGAATATTACATACGTCTGTAGCGTTATATCGCCTAACCTAAGGCAGGCTAACATCTCGGATGTATTGTTTTACAACATTCCTGGCGTATCGGCCTCTACTTCTCGGTGGGAACATTATATTCGTCTATAACGTCATATAGCCTAACCTAACACATCTAGCCCCTCGCTGTTAATGTTTTACAGAATCCCGTCCGTGCCGTCCCGTACGTCTCGGTTTGGACGTTATATACGTCTACTGCGATATATATCCTAACCTAAGGCAGGCTATCATCTCGGATGTAGTATTTTACAACATTCCTGGCGTATCGGCCCCTACTTCTCGGTGGGAACATTATATTCGTCTATAACGTAACATAACCTAACCAAACCCATCTAGCCCCTCGCTGGTAATGTTTTACAGAATCCCGTTCGTTTCGTCCCGTACGTCTCGGATGGGATATTATATACGTCTACAGAGATATATATCCTAACTTAAGGCAGGCTAAGATCTCGGATTTAGTATTTTACAACATTCCTGGCGTATCGGCCTCTACTTCTCGGTGGGAACATTATATACGTCTATTGCGTATCACATCCTAACCTAACCCATCTAGACCCTCGCTGGTAATGTTTTACAGAGTCCCGTTCGTGTCGTCCCGTACGTCTCGGTTGGGACATTATGAACGTCTATAGCGATATATATCCTAACGTAAGGCAGGCCAACATCTCGGTTGTAGTATTTTACAACATTCCTGACGTATCGGCCCCTACTTCTCGGTGGGATCATTATATTCGTCTATAACGTAATATAACCTAACCTAACACATCTAGGCCCTGGCTGGTAATGATTTACAGAATCCCGTTCGTGTCGTCCCGTACGTCTCGGTTGGAATATTATATACGTCTATAGCGTTATATATCCTAACCTAAGGCAGGCTATCATCTCGGATGTAGTATTTTACAACATTCCTGACGTATCGGCCCCTACTTCTCGGTGGGAACATTATATAGGTCTATAACGTAATATAACCTAACCTAACACATCTAGCCCCCCGCTGGTAATGTTTTACAGAATCCCGTTCGTGTCGTCCCGTACGTTTCGGTTGGGACATTATAAACTTCTACAGCGATATATATCCTAACCTAAGGCAGGCTATCATCTCGGATGTAGTATTTTACAACATTCCTGGCGTATCGGCCCCTACTTCTCGGTGGGAACATTATATTCGTCTAGAACGTAACATAACCTGACCAAACCCATCTAGCCCCTCGCTGGTAATGTTTTACAGAATCCCGTTCGTTTCGTCCCGTACGTCTCGGTTGGGATATTATATACGTCTACAGAGATATATATCCTAACTTAAGGCAGGCTAAGATCTCGGATTTAGTATTTTACAACATTCCTGGCGTATCGGCCTCTACTTCTCGGTGGGAACATTATATACGTCTATTGCGTATCACATCCTAACCTAACCCATCTAGACCCTCGCTGGTAATGTTTTACAGAGTCCCGTTCGTGTCGTCCCGTACGTCTCGGTTGGGACATTATGAACGTCTATAGCGATATATATCCTAACGTAAGGCAGGCCAACATCTCGGTTGTAGTATTTTACAACATTCCTGACGTATCGGCCCCTACTTCTCGGTGGGATCATTATATTCGTCTATAACGTAATATAACCTAACCTAACACATCTAGGCCCTGGCTGGTAATGATTTACAGAATCCCGTTCGTGTCGTCCCGTACGTCTCGGTTGGAATATTATATACGTCTATAGCGTTATATATCCTAACCTAAGGCAGGCTATCATCTCGGATGTAGTATTTTACAACATTCCTGACGTATCGGCCCCTACTTCTCGGTGGGAACATTATATAGGTCTATAACGTAATATAACCTAACCTAACACATCTAGCCCCCCGCTGGTAATGTTTTACAGAATCCCGTTCGTGTCGTCCCGTACGTTTCGGTTGGGAGATTATAAACTTCTACAGCGATATATATCCTAACCTAAGGCAGGCTATCATCTCGGATGTAGTATTTTACAACATTCCTGGCGTATCGGCCCCTACTTCTCGGTGGGAACATTATATTCGTCTAGAACGTAACATAACCTGACCAAACCCATCTAGCCCCTCGCTGGTAATGTTTTACAGAATCCCGTTCGTTTCGTCCCGTACGTCTCGGTTGGGATATTATATACGTCTATAGAGATATATATCCTAACGTAAGGCAGGCTAACATATCGGATGTAGTGTTTTACAACATTCCTGGCGTATGGGCCTCTACTTCTCGGTGGGAACATTATATTCGTCTATAACGAAATATAACCTAACCTAACACATCTAGCCCCTCGCTGGTAATGTTTTACTAAATGCCGTTCGTGTCGTCCCGTACGTCTCGGTTGGGACGTTATATACGTCTACAGCGATATATATCCTAACGTAAGGCAGGCTAACATCTCGGATGTAGTATTTTACAACATTCCTGGCGTATCGGCCCCTACTTCTCGGTGGGAACATTATATAGGTCTATACCGTAATATAACCTAACCTAACCCATCTAGCCCCTCGCTGGTAATGTTTTACAGAATCCCGTTCGTGACGTCCCGTACATCTCGGTTGGAATATTACATACGTCTGTAGCGTTATATCGCCTAACCTAAGGCAGGCTAACATCTCGGATGTATTGTTTTACAACATTCCTGGCGTATCGGCCTCTACTTCTCGGTGGGAACATTATATTCGTCTATAACGTCATATAGCCTAACCTAACACATCTAGCCCCTCGCTGTTAATGTTTTACAGAATCCCGTCCGTGCCGTCCCGTACGTCTCGGTTTGGACGTTATATACGTCTACTGCGATATATATCCTAACCTAAGGCAGGCTATCATCTCGGATGTAGTATTTTACAACATTCCTGGCGTATCGGCCCCTACTTCTCGGTGGGAACATTATATTCGTCTATAACGTAACATAACCTAACCAAACCCATCTAGCCCCTCGCTGGTAATGTTTTACAGAATCCCGTTCGTTTCGTCCCGTACGTCTCGGATGGGATATTATATACGTCTACAGAGATATATATCCTAACTTAAGGCAGGCTAAGATCTCGGATTTAGTATTTTACAACATTCCTGGCGTATCGGCCTCTACTTCTCGGTGGGAACATTATATACGTCTATTGCGTATCACATCCTAACCTAACCCATCTAGACCCTCGCTGGTAATGTTTTACAGAGTCCCGTTCGTGTCGTCCCGTACGTCTCGGTTGGGACATTATGAACTACTATAGCGATATATATCCTAACGTAAGGCAGGCCAACATCTCGGTTGTAGTATTTTACAACATTCCTGACGTATCGGCCCCTACTTCTCGGTGGGATCATTATATTCGTCTATAACGTAATATAACCTAACCTAACACATCTAGGCCCTGGCTGGTAATGATTTACAGAATCCCGTTCGTGTCGTCCCGTACGTCTCGGTTGGAATATTATATACGTCTATAGCGTTATATATCCTAACCTAAGGCAGGCTATCATCTCGGATGTAGTATTTTACAACATTCCTGACGTATCGGCCCCTACTTCTCGGTGGGAACATTATATAGGTCTATAACGTAATATAACCTAACCTAACACATCTAGCCCCCCGCTGGTAATGTTTTACAGAATCCCGTTCGTGTCGTCCCGTACGTTTCGGTTGGGACATTATAAACTTCTACAGCGATATATATCCTAACCTAAGGCAGGCTATCATCTCGGATGTAGTATTTTACAACATTCCTGGCGTATCGGCCCCTACTTCTCGGTGGGAACATTATATTCGTCTAGAACGTAACATAACCTGACCAAACCCATCTAGCCCCTCGCTGGTAATGTTTTACAGAATCCCGTTCGTTTCGTCCCGTACGTCTCGGTTGGGATATTATATACGTCTACAGAGATATATATCCTAACTTAAGGCAGGCTAAGATCTCGGATTTAGTATTTTACAACATTCCTGGCGTATCGGCCTCTACTTCTCGGTGGGAACATTATATACGTCTATTGCGTATCACATCCTAACCTAACCCATCTAGACCCTCGCTGGTAATGTTTTACAGAGTCCCGTTCGTGTCGTCCCGTACGTCTCGGTTGGGACATTATGAACGTCTATAGCGATATATATCCTAACGTAAGGCAGGCCAACATCTCGGTTGTAGTATTTTACAACATTCCTGACGTATCGGCCCCTACTTCTCGGTGGGATCATTATATTCGTCTATAACGTAATATAACCTAACCTAACACATCTAGGCCCTGGCTGGTAATGATTTACAGAATCCCGTTCGTGTCGTCCCGTACGTCTCGGTTGGAATATTATATACGTCTATAGCGTTATATATCCTAACCTAAGGCAGGCTATCATCTCGGATGTAGTATTTTACAACATTCCTGACGTATCGGCCCCTACTTCTCGGTGGGAACATTATATAGGTCTATAACGTAATATAACCTAACCTAACACATCTAGCCCCCCGCTGGTAATGTTTTACAGAATCCCGTTCGTGTCGTCCCGTACGTTTCGGTTGGGACATTATAAACTTCTACAGCGATATATATCCGAACCTAAGGCAGGCTATCATCTCGGATGTAGTATTTTACAACATTCCTGGCGTATCGGCCCCTACTTCTCGGTGGGAACATTATATTCGTCTAGAACGTAACATAACCTGACCAAACCCATCTAGCCCCTCGCTGGTAATGTTTTACAGAATCCCGTTCGTTTCGTCCCGTACGTCTCGGTTGGGATATTATATACGTCTATAGAGATATATATCCTAACGTAAGGCAGGCTAACATATCGGATGTAGTGTTTTACAACATTCCTGGCGTATGGGCCTCTACTTCTCGGTGGGAACATTATATTCGTCTATAACGAAATATAACCTAACCTAACACATCTAGCCCCTCGCTGGTAATGTTTTACTAAATGCCGTTCGTGTCGTCCCGTACGTCTCGGTTGGGACGTTATATACGTCTACAGCGATATATATCCTAACGTAAGGCAGGCTAACATCTCGGATGTAGTATTTTACAACATTCCTGGCGTATCGGCCCCTACTTCTCGGTGGGAACATTATATAGGTCTATACCGTAATATAACCTAACTTAACCCATCTAGCCCCTCGCTGGTAATGTTTTACAGAATCCCGTTCGTGACGTCCCGTACATCTCGGTTGGAATATTACATACGTCTGTAACGTTATATCGCCTAACCTAAGGCAGGCTAACATCTCGGATGTATTGTTTTACAACATTCCTGGCGTATCGGCCTCTACTTCTCGGTGGGAACATTATATTCGTCTATAACGTCATATAGCCTAACCTAACACATCTAGCCCCTCGCTGTTAATGTTTTACAGAATCCCGTTCGTGCCGCCCCGTACGTCTCGGTTTGGACGTTATATACGTCTACTGCGATATATATCCTAACCTAAGGCAGGCTATCATCTCGGATGTAGTATTTTACAACATTCCTGGCGTATCGGCCCCTACTTCTCGGTGGGAACGTTATATTCGTCTATAACGTAACATAACCTAACCAAACCCATCTAGCCCCTCGCTGGTAATGTTTTACAGAATCCCGTTCGTTTCGTCCCGTACGTCTCGGTTGGGATATTATATACGTCTACAGAGATATATATCCTAACTTAAGGCAGGCTAAGATCTCGGATTTAGTATTTTACAACATTCCTGGCGTATCGGCCTCTACTTCTCGGTGGGAACATTATATACGTGTATTGCGTATCACATCCTAACCTAACCCATCTAGACCCTCGCTGGTAATGTTTTACAGAGTCCCGTTCGTGTCGTCCCGTACGTCTCGGTTGGGACATTATGAACGTCTATAGCGATATATATCCTAACGTAAGGCAGGCCAACATCTCGGTTGTAGTATTTTACAACATTCCTGACGTATCGGCCCCTACTTCTCGGTGGGATCATTATATTCGTCTATAACGTAATATAACCTAACCTAACACATCTAGGCCCTGGCTGGTAATGATTTACAGAATCCCGTTCGTGTCGTCCCGTACGTCTCGGTTGGAATATTATATACGTCTATAGCGTTATATATCCTAACCTAAGGCAGGCTATCATCTCGGATGTAGTATTTTACAACATTCCTGACGTATCGGCCCCTACTTCTCGGTGGGAACATTATATAGGTCTATAACGTAATATAACCTAACCTAACACATCTAGCCCCCCGCTGGTAATGTTTTACAGAATCCCGTTCGTGTCGTCCCGTACGTTTCGGTTGGGACATTATAAACTTCTACAGCGATATATATCCTAACCTAAGGCAGGCTATCATCTCGGATGTAGTATTTTACAACATTCCTGGCGTATCGGCCCCTACTTCTCGGTGGGAACATTATATTCGTCTAGAACGTAACATAACCTGACCAAACCCATCTAGCCCCTCGCTGGTAATGTTTTACAGAATCCCGTTCGTTTCGTCCCGTACGTCTCGGTTGGGATATTATATACGTCTACAGAGATATATATCCTAACTTAAGGCAGGCTAAGATCTCGGATTTAGTATTTTACAACATTCCTGGCGTATCGGCCTCTACTTCTCGGTGGGAACATTATATACGTCTATTGCGTATCACATCCTAACCTAACCCATCTAGACCCTCGCTGGTAATGTTTTACAGAGTCCCGTTCGTGTCGTCCCGTACGTCTCGGTTGGGACATTATGAACGTCTATAGCGATATATATCCTAACGTAAGGCAGGCCAACATCTCGGTTGTAGTATTTTACAACATTCCTGACGTATCGGCCCCTACTTCTCGGTGGGATCATTATATTCGTCTATAACGTAATATAACCTAACCTAACACATCTAGGCCCTGGCTGGTAATGATTTACAGAATCCCGTTCGTGTCGTCCCGTACGTCTCGGTTGGAATATTACATACGTCTATAGCGTTATATATCCTAACCTAAGGCAGGCTATCATCTCGGATGTAGTATTTTACAACATTCCTGACGTATCGGCCCCTACTTCCCGGTGGGAACATTATATAGGTCTATAACGTAATATAACCTAACCTAACACATCTAGCCCCCCGCTGGTAATGTTTTACAGAATCCCGTTCGTGTCGTCCCGTACGTTTCGGTTGGGACATTATAAACTTCTACAGCGATATATATCCGAACCTAAGGCAGGCTATCATCTCGGATGTAGTATTTTACAACATTCCTGGCGTATCGGCCCCTACTTCTCGGTGGGAACATTATATTCGTCTAGAACGTAACATAACCTGACCAAACCCATCTAGCCCCTCGCTGGTAATGTTTTACAGAATCCCGTTCGTTTCGTCCCGTACGTCTCGGTTGGGATATTATATACGTCTATAGAGATATATATCCTAACGTAAGGCAGGCTAACATATCGGATGTAGTGTTTTACAACATTCCTGGCGTATGGGCCTCTACTTCTCGGTGGGAACATTATATTCGTCTATAACGAAATATAACCTAACCTAACACATCTAGCCCCTCGCTGGTAATGTTTTACTAAATGCCGTTCGTGTCGTCCCGTACGTCTCGGTTGGGACGTTATATACGTCTACAGCGATATATATCCTAACGTAAGGCAGGCTAACATCTCGGATGTAGTATTTTACAACATTCCTGGCGTATCGGCCCCTACTTCTCGGTGGGAACATTATATAGGTCTATACCGTAATATAACCTAACTTAACCCATCTAGCCCCTCGCTGGTAATGTTTTACAGAATCCCGTTCGTGACGTCCCGTACATCTCGGTTGGAATATTACATACGTCTGTAACGTTATATCGCCTAACCTAAGGCAGGCTAACATCTCGGATGTATTGTTTTACAACATTCCTGGCGTATCGGCCTCTACTTCTCGGTGGGAACATTATATTCGTCTATAACGTCATATAGCCTAACCTAACACATCTAGCCCCTCGCTGTTAATGTTTTACAGAATCCCGTTCGTGCCGCCCCGTACGTCTCGGTTTGGACGTTATATACGTCTACTGCGATATATATCCTAACCTAAGGCAGGCTATCATCTCGGATGTAGTATTTTACAACATTCCTGGCGTATCGGCCCCTACTTCTCGGTGGGAACGTTATATTCGTCTATAACGTAACATAACCTAACCAAACCCATCTAGCCCCTCGCTGGTAATGTTTTACAGAATCCCGTTCGTTTCGTCCCGTACGTCTCGGTTGGGATATTATATACGTCTACAGAGATATATATCCTAACTTAAGGCAGGCTAAGATCTCGGATTTAGTATTTTACAACATTCCTGGCGTATCGGCCTCTACTTCTCGGTGGGAACATTATATACGTCTATTGCGTATCACATCCTAACCTAACCCATCTAGACCCTCGCTGGTAATGTTTTACAGAGTCCCGTTCGTGTCGTCCCGTACGTCTCGGTTGGGACATTATGAACGTCTATAGCGATATATATCCTAACGTAAGGCAGGCCAACATCTCGGTTGTAGTATTTTACAACATTCCTGACGTATCGGCCCCTACTTCTCGGTGGGATCATTATATTCGTCTATAACGTAATATAACCTAACCTAACACATCTAGGCCCTGGCTGGTAATGATTTACAGAATCCCGTTCGTGTCGTCCCGTACGTCTCGGTTGGAATATTATATACGTCTATAGCGTTATATATCCTAACCTAAGGCAGGCTATCATCTCGGATGTAGTATTTTACAACATTCCTGACGTATCGGCCCCTACTTCTCGGTGGGAACATTATATAGGTCTATAACGTAATATAACCTAACCTAACACATCTAGCCCCCCGCTGGTAATGTTTTACAGAATCCCGTTCGTGTCGTCCCGTACGTTTCGGTTGGGACATTATAAACTTCTACAGCGATATATATCCTAACCTAAGGCAGGCTATCATCTCGGATGTAGTATTTTACAACATTCCTGGCGTATCGGCCCCTACTTCTCGGTGGGAACATTATATTCGTCTAGAACGTAACATAACCTGACCAAACCCATCTAGCCCCTCGCTGGTAATGTTTTACAGAATCCCGTTCGTTTCGTCCCGTACGTCTCGGTTGGGATATTATATACGTCTATAGAGATATATATCCTAACGTAAGGCAGGCTAACATATCGGATGTAGTGTTTTACAACATTCCTGGCGTATGGGCCTCTACTTCTCGGTGGGAACATTATATTCGTCTATAACGAAATATAACCTAACCTAACACATCTAGCCCCTCGCTGGTAATGTTTTACTAAATGCCGTTCGTGTCGTCCCGTACGTCTCGGTTGGGACGTTATATACGTCTACAGCGATATATATCCTAACGTAAGGCAGGCTAACATCTCGGATGTAGTATTTTACAACATTCCTGGCGTATCGGCCCCTACTTCTCGGTGGGAACATTATATAGGTCTATACCGTAATATAACCTAACCTAACCCATCTAGCCCCTCGCTGGTAATGTTTTACAGAATCCCGTTCGTGACGTCCCGTACATCTCGGTTGGAATATTACATACGTCTGTAGCGTTATATCGCCTAACCTAAGGCAGGCTAACATCTCGGATGTATTGTTTTACAACATTCCTGGCGTATCGGCCTCTACTTCTCGGTGGGAACATTATATTCGTCTATAACGTCATATAGCCTAACCTAACACATCTAGCACCTCGCTGTTAATGTTTTACAGAATCCCGTTCGTGCCGTCCCGTACGTCTCGGTTTGGACGTTATATACGTCTACTGCGATATATATCCTAACCTAAGGCAGGCTATCATCTCGGATGTAGTATTTTACAACATTCCTGGCGTATCGGCCCCTACTTCTCGGTGGGAACATTATATTCGTCTATAACGTAACATAACCTAACCAAACCCATCTAGCCCCTCGCTGGTAATGTTTTACAGAATCCCGTTCGTTTCGTCCCGTACGTCTCGGTTGGGATATTATATACGTCTACAGAGATATATATCCTAACTTAAGGCAGGCTAAGATCTCGGATTTAGTATTTTACAACATTCCTGGCGTATCGGCCTCTACTTCTCGGTGGGAACATTATATACGTCTATTGCGTATCACATCCTAACCTAACCCATCTAGACCCTCGCTGGTAATGTTTTACAGAGTCCCGTTCGTGTCGTCCCGTACGTCTCGGTTGGGACATTATGAACGTCTATAGCGATATATATCCTAACGTAAGGCAGGCCAACATCTCGGTTGTAGTATTTTACAACATTCCTGACGTATCGGCCCCTACTTCTCGGTGGGATCATTATATTCGTCTATAACGTAATATAACCTAACCTAACACATCTAGGCCCTGGCTGGTAATGATTTACAGAATTCCGTTCGTGTCGTCCCGTACGTCTCGGTTGGAATATTATATACGTCTATAGCGTTATATATCCTAACATAAGGCAGGCTATCATCTCGGATGTAGTATTTTACAACATTCCTGACGTATCGGCCCCTACTTCTCGGTGGGAACATTATATAGGTCTATAACGTAATATAACCTAACCTAACACATCTAGCCCCCCGCTGGTAATGTTTTACAGAATCCCGTTCGTGTCGTCCCGTACGTTTCGGTTGGGACATTATAAACTTCTACAGCGATATATATCCTAACCTAAGGCAGGCTATCATCTCGGATGTAGTATTTTACAACATTCCTGGCGTATCGGCCCCTACTTCTCGGTGGGAACATTATATACGTCTATAGCGTATCACATCATAACCTAACCCATCTAGCCCCTCGCTGGTAATGTTTTACAGAATCCCGTTCGTTTCGACCCGTACGTCTCGGTTGGTACATTATATACGTCTACAGCGATATATATCCTAACGTAAGGCAGGCTAACATCTTGGATGCGGTGTTTTACAACAATCCTGGCGTATCGGCCGCTACTTCTCGGTGGGAACATTATATTCGTCTATAACGTAGCATAACCTAACCTAACCCATGTAGCCCCTCGTTGGTAATGTTTTCAGAATCCCGTTCGTTTCGTCCCGTACGTCTCGGCTGGGACATTATAAACGTCTATAGCGTTATATCGCCTAACCTAAGGCAGGCTAACATCTCGGATGTATTGTTTTACAACATTCCTGGCGTATCGGCCTCTACTTCTCGGTGGGAACATTATATTCGTCTATAACGTCATATAGCCTAACCTAACACATCTAGCCCCTCGCTGTTAATGTTTTACAGAATCCCGTTCGCGCCGTCCCGTACGTCTCGGTTTGGACGTTATATACGTCTACAGCGATATATATCCTAACCTAAGGCAGGCTATCATCTCGGATGTAGTATTTTACAACATTCCTAGCGTATCGGCCCCTACTTCTCCGTGGGAACATTATATTCGTCTATAACGTAATATAACCTAACCTAACACATCTAGCCCCTCGCTGGTAATGTTTTACTGAATCCCGTTCGATTCGTCCCGTACGTCTTCGCTGGAACATTATAAACGTCTACAGCAATATATATCCTAACGTAAGGCAGGCTAACATCTCGGATGTAGTATTTTACAACATTCCTGGCGTATCGGCCCCTACTTCTCCGTGGGAACATTATATTCGTCTATAACGTAATATAACCTAACCTAACACATCTAGCCCCTCGCTGGTAATGTTTTACTGAATCCCGTTCGTGTCGTCCCGTACGTCTCGGTAGGGACATTATATACGTCTATAGCGTTATATATCCTAACCTAAGGCAGGCTATCATCTCGGATGTAGTATTTTACAACATTCCTGACGTATCGGCCCCTACTTCTCGGTGGGAACATTATATAGGTCTATAACGTAATATAACCTAACCTAACACATCTAGCCTCTCGCTGGTAATGTTTTACTGAATCCCGTTCGTGTCGTCCCCTACGTCTCGGATGGGACATTATATACATCTATAGCGTTATATATCCTAACTTAAGGCAGGCTATCATCTCGGATGTAGTATTTTCCAACATTCCTGACGTATCGGCCCCTACTTCTCGGTGGGAACATTATATTCGTCTATAACGTGAAATAACCTAACCTAACCCATCTAGCCCCTCGCTGGTAATGTTTTACAGAATCCCGTTCGTGTCGTCCCGTACGTCTCGGTTGGAATATTATATACGTCTATAGCGTTATATCTCCTAACCTAAGCCAGGCTATCATCTCGGATGTAGTATTTTACAACATTCCTGGCGTATCGGCCTCTACTTCTCGGTGGGAACATTATATAAGTCTATAGCGTATCACATCCTAACCTAACCCATCTAGACCCTCGCCGGTAATGTTTTACAGAATCCCGTTCGTGTCGTCCCGTACGTCTCGGTTGGGACATTATAAACGTCTGCAGCGATATATATCCTAAAGTAAGGCAGGCCAACATCTCGGTTGTACTATTTTACAACATTCCTGACGTATCGGCCCCTACTTCTCGGTGGGATCATTATATTCGTCTATAACGTAATATAACCTAACCTAACACATCTAGGCCCTGGCTGGTAATGATTTACAGAATCTCGTTCGTGACGTCCCGTCCATCTCGGTTGGAATATTATATACGTCTATAGCGTTATATATCCTAACCTAGGGCAGGCTATCATCTCGGATGTAGTATTTTACGACATTCCTGGCGTATCGGCAGCTACTTCTCGGTGGGAACATTATATACGTCTATAGCGTATCACATCATAACCTAACCCATCTAGCCCCTCGCTGGTAATGTTTTACAGAATCCCGTTCGTTTCGACCCGTACGTCTCGGTTGGTACATTAGATACGTCTACAGCGATATATATCCTAACGTAAGGCAGGCTAACATCTTGGATGCGGTGTTTTACAACAATCCTGGCGTATCGGCCGCTACTTCTCGGTGGGAACATTATATTCGTCTATAACGTAATATAACCTAACCTAAGCCATCTAGCCCCTCGCTGGTAATGTTTTACAGAATCCCGTTCGTGACGTCCCGTACATCTCGGTTGGAATATTATATACGTCTATAGCGTTATATCTCCTAACCTAAGGCAGGCTATCATCTCGGATGTAGTATTTTACAACATTCCTGACGTATCGGCCCCTACTTCTCGGTGGGAACATTATATAGGTCTATACCGTAATATAACCTAACCTAACCCATCTAGCCCCTCGCTGGTAATGTTTTACTGAATCCCGTTCGTGTCGTCCCGTACGTCTCGGTAGGGACATTATATACGTCTACAGCGTTATATATCCTAACCTAAGGCAGGCTATCATCTCGGATGTAGTATTTTACAACATTCCTGACGTATCGGCCCCTACTTCTCGGTGGGAACATTATATAGGTCTATACCGTAATATAACCTAACCTAACCCATCTAGCCCCTCGCTGGTAATGTTTTACAGAATCCCGTTCGTGACGTCCCGTACATCTCGGTTGGAATATTATATACGTCTATAGCGTTATATCTCCTAACCTAAGGCAGGCTATCATCTCGGATGTAGTATTTTACAACATTCCTGGCGTATCGGCCCCTACTTCACGGTGGGAACATTATATTCGTCTATAACGTCATATAGCCTAATCTAACACATCTAGCCCCTCGCTGGTAATGTTTTACAGAATCCCGTTCGTGTCGTCCCGTACGTCTCGGTTGGAATATTATATACGTCTATAGCGTTATATCTCCTAACCTAAGCCAGGCTATCATCTCGGATGTAGTATTTTACAACATTCCTGGCGTATCGGCCCCTACTTCTCGGTGGGAACATTATATTCGTCTATAACGTAACATAACCTAACCTAACCCATCTAGCCCCTCGCCGGTAATGTTTTACAGCATCCCGTTCGATTCGTCCCGTACGTCTTCGCTGGAACATTATAAACGTCTACAGCAATATATATCCTAACGTAAGGCAGGCTAACATCTCGGATGTAGTATTTTACAACATTCCTGGCGTATCGGCCCCTACTTCTCCGTGGGAACATTATATTCGTCTATAACGTAATATAACCTAACCTAACACATCTAGCCCCTCGCTGGTAATGATTTACAGAATCTCGTTCGTGACGTCCCGTCCATCTCGGTTGGAATATTATATACGTCTATAGCGTTATATATCCTAACCTAGGGCAGGCTATCATCTCGGATGTAGTATTTTACGACATTCCTGGCGTATCGGCAGCTACTTCTCGGTGGGGACATTATATACGTCTATAACGTATCACAACCTAACCTAATCCATCTAGCCCCTCGCTGGTAATGTTTTACAGAATCCCGTTCGTGCCGTCCCGTACGTCTCGGTTGGGACGTTATATACGTCTACAGCGATATATATCCTAACCTAAGTCAGGCTATCATCTCGGATGTAGTATTTTCCAACATTCCTGACGTATCGGCCCCTACTTCTCGGTGGGAACATTATATTCGTCTATAACGTGACATAACCTAACCTAACCCATCTAGCCCCTCGCTGGTAATGTTTTACTGAATCCCGTTCGTGTCGTCCCGTACGTCTCGGTAGGGACATTATATACGTCTACAGCGTTATATATCCTAACCTAAGGCAGGCTATCATCTCGGATGTAGTATTTTACAACATTCCTGACGTATCGGCCCCTACTTCTCGGTGGGAACATTATATAGGTCTATACCGTAATATAACCTAACCTAACCCATCTAGCCCCTCGCTGGTAATGTTTTACAGAATCCCGTTCGTGACGTCCCGTACATCTCGGTTGGAATATTATATACGTCTATAGCGTTATATCTCCTAACCTAAGGCAGGCTATCATCTCGGATGTAGTATTTTACAACATTCCTGGCGTATCGGCCCCTACTTCACGGTGGGAACATTATATTCGTCTATAACGTCATATAGCCTAATCTAACACATCTAGCCCCTCGCTGGTAATGTTTTACAGAATCCCGTTCGTGTCGTCCCGTACGTCTCGGTTGGAATATTATATACGTCTATAGCGTTATATCTCCTAACCTAAGCCAGGCTATCATCTCGGATGTAGTATTTTACAACATTCCTGGCGTATCGGCCCCTACTTCTCGGTGGGAACATTATATTCGTCTATAACGTAACATAACCTAACCTAACCCATCTAGCCCCTCGCCGGTAATGTTTTACAGCATCCCGTTCGATTCGTCCCGTACGTCTTCGCTGGAACATTATAAACGTCTACAGCAATATATATCCTAACGTAAGGCAGGCTAACATCTCGGATGTAGTATTTTACAACATTCCTGGCGTATCGGCCCCTACTTCTCCGTGGGAACATTATATTCGTCTATAACGTAATATAACCTAACCTAACACATCTAGCCCCTCGCTGGTAATGATTTACAGAATCTCGTTCGTGACGTCCCGTCCATCTCGGTTGGAATATTATATACGTCTATAGCGTTATATATCCTAACCTAGGGCAGGCTATCATCTCGGATGTAGTATTTTACGACATTCCTGGCGTATCGGCAGCTACTTCTCGGTGGGGACATTATATACGTCTATAACGTATCACAACCTAACCTAATCCATCTAGCCCCTCGCTGGTAATGTTTTACAGAATCCCGTTCGTGCCGTCCCGTACGTCTCGGTTGGGACGTTATATACGTCTACAGCGATATATATCCTAACCTAAGTCAGGCTATCATCTCGGATGTAGTATTTTCCAACATTCCTGACGTATCGGCCCCTACTTCTCGGTGGGAACATTATATTCGTCTATAACGTGACATAACCTAACCTAACCCATCTAGCCCCTCGCTGGTAATGATTTACAGAATTCCGTTCGTGTCGTCCCGTACGTCTCGGTTGGAATATTATATACGTCTATAGCGTTATATCTCCTAACCTAAGGCAGGCTATCATCTCGGATGTAGTATTTTACAACATTCCTGGCATATCGGCCCCTACTTCTCGGTGGGAACATTATAGACGTCTATAGCGTATCACATCATAACCTAACCCATCTAGCCCCTCGCTGGTAATGTTTTACAGAATCCCGTTCGTTTCGACCCGTACGTCTCGGTTGGTACATTATATACGTCTACAGCGATATATATCCTAACGTAAGGCAGGCTAACATCTCGGATGCGGTGTTTTACAACAATCCTGGCGCATCGGCCGCTACTTCTCGGTGGGAACATTATATTCGTCTATAACGTAATATAGCCTAACCTAACACATCTAGCCCCTCGCTGGTAATGTTTTACAGAATCCCGTTCGTTTCGTCCCGTACGTCTCGGTTGGGACATTATAAACGTCTACAGCGATATATATCCTAACGTAAGGCAGGCTAACATCTCGGATGTAGTATTTTACAACATTCCTGGCGTATCGGCCCCTACTTCTCGGTGGGAACATTATATTCGTCTATAACGTAACATAACCTAACCTAACCCATGTAGCCCCTCGTTGGTAATGTTTTCAGAATCCCGTTCGTTTCGTCCCGTACGTCTCGGCTGGGACATTATAAACGTCTATAGCGTTATATCGCCTAACCTAAGGCAGGCTAACATCTCGGATGTATTGTTTTACAACATTCCTGGCGTATCGGCCTCTACTTCTCGGTGGGAACATTATATTCGTCTATAACGTCATATAGCCTAACCTAACACATCTAGCCCCTCGCTGTTAATGTTTTACAGAATCCCGTTCGTGCCGTCCCGTACGTCTCGGTTTGGACGTTATATACGTCTACAGCGATATATATCCTAACCTAAGGCAGGCTATCATCTCGGATGTAGTATTTTACAACATTCCTGGCGTATCGGCCCCTACTTCTCGGTGGGAACATTATATTCGTCTATAACGTAACATAACCTAACCAAACCCATCTAGCCCCTCGCTGGTAATGTTTTACAGAATCCCGTTCGTTTCGTCCCGTACGTCTCGGTTGGGATATTATATACGTCTACAGAGATATATATCCTAACTGAAGGCAGGCTAAGATCTCGGATTTAGTATTTTACAACATTCCTGGCGTATCGGCCTCTACTTCTCGGTGGGAACATTATATACGTCTATTGCGTATCACATCCTAACCTAACCCATCTAGACCCTCGCTGGTAATGTTTTACAGAGTCCCGTTCGTGTCGTCCCGTACGTCTCGGTTGGGACATTATGAACGTCTACAGCGATATATATCCTAACGTAAGGCAGGCCAACATCTCGGTTGTAGTATTTTACAACATTCCTGACGTATCGGCCCCTACTTCTCGGTGGGATCATTATATACGTCTATAACGTATCACAACCTAACCTAATCCATCTAGCCCCTCGCTGGTAATGTTTTACAGAATCCCGTTCGTGCCGTCCCGTACGTCTCGGTTGGGACGTTATATACGTCTACAGCGATATATATCTTAACCTAAGTCAGGCTATCATCTCGGATGTAGTATTCTCCAACATTCCTGACGTATCGGCCCCTACTTCTCGGTGGGAACATTATATTCGTCTATAACGTAACATAACCTAACCTAACCCATCTAGCCCCTCGCCGGTAATGTTTTACAGAATCCCGTTCGTTTCGTCCCGTACGTCTTCGCTGGAACATTATAAACGTCTACAGCAATATATATCCTAACGTAAGGCAGGCTAACATCTCGGATGTAGTATTTTACAACATTCCTGGCGTATCGGCCCCTACTTCTCCGTGGGAACATTATATTCGTCTATAACGTAATATAACCTAACCTAACACATCTAGCCCCTCGCTGGTAATGTTTTACTGAATCCCGTTCGTGTCGTCCCGTACGTCTCGGTAGGGACATTATATACGTCTATAGAGTTATATATCCTAACCTAAGGCAGGCTATCATCTCGGATGTAGTATTTCACAACATTCCTGACGTATCGGCCCCTACTTCTCGGTGGGAACATTATATAGGTCTATACCGTAATATAACCTAACCTAACCCATCTAGCCCCTCGCTGGTAATGTTTTACTGAATCCCGTTCGTGTCGTCCCGTACGTCTCGGTAGGGACATTATATACGTCTATAGCGTTGTATATCCTAACCTAAGGCAGGCTATCATCTCAGATGTAGTATTTTACAACAATCCTGACGTATCGGCCCCTACTTCTCGGTGGGAACATTATATACGTCTATAGCGTATCACATCCTAACCTAACCCACTAGACCCTCGCTGGTAATGTTTTACAGTATCCCGTTCGTGTCGTCCCGTACGTCTCGGTAGGGACATTATATACGTCTATAGCGTTATATATCCTAACCTAAGGCAGGCTATCATCTCGGATGTAGTATTTTACAACATTCCTGACGTATCGGCCCCTACTTCTCGGTGGGAACATTATATTCGTCTATAACGTGAAATAACCTAACCTAACCCATCTACCCCCTCGCTGGTAATGTTTTACAGAATCCCGTTCGTGTCGTCCCGTACGTCTCGGTTGGAATATTATATACGTCTACAGCGATATATATCCTAACGTAAGGCAGGCTAACATCTCGGATGTAGTATTTTACAACATTCCTGGCGTATCGGCCCCTACTTCTCGGTGGAAACATTATATTCGTCTATAACGTAACATAACCTAACCTAACCCATGTAGCCCCTCGTTGGTAATGTTTTCAGAATCCGGTTCGTTTCGTCCCGTACGTCTCGGCTGGGACATTATAAACGTCTATAGCGTTATATCGCCTAACCTAAGGCAGGCTAACATCTCGGATGTATTGTTTTACAACATTCCTGGCGTATCGGCCTCTGCTTCTCGGTGGGAACATTATATTCGTCTATAACGTCATATAGCCTAACCTAACACATCTAGCCCCTCGCTGTTAATGTTTTACAGAATCCCGTTCGTGCCGTCCCGTACGTCTCGGTTTGGACGTTATATACGTCTACAGCGATATATATCCTAACCTAAGGCAGGCTATCATCTCGGATGTAGTATTTTCCAACATTCCTGACGTATCGGCCCCTACTTCTCGGTGGGAACATTATATTCGTCTATAACGTGACATAACCTAACCTAACCCATCTAGCCCCTCGCTGGTAATGATTTACAGAATCCCGTTCGTGTCGTCCCGTACGTCTCGGTTGGAATATTATATACGTCTATAGCGTTATATCTCCTAACCTAAGGCAGGCTATCATCTCGGATGTAGTATTTTACAACATTCCTGGCGTATCGGCCCCTACTTCTCGGTGGGAACATTACATACGTCTATAGCGTATCACATCATAACCTAACCCATCTAGCCCCTCGCTGGTAATGTTTTACAGAATCCCGTTCTTTTCGACCCGTACGTCTCGGTTGGTACATTATATACGTCTACAGCGATATATATCCTAACGTAAGGCAGGCTAACATCTTGGATGCGGTGTTTTACAACAATCCTGGCGTATCGGCCGCTACTTCTCGGTGGGAACATTATATTCGTCTATAACGTAATATAGCCTAACCTAACACATCTAGCCCCTCGCTGTTAATGTTTTACAGAATCCCGTTCGTTTCGTCCCGTACGTCTCGGTTGGGACATTATAAACGTCTACAGCGATATATATCCTAACGTAAGGCAGGCTAACATCTCGGATGTAGTATTTTACAACATTCCTGGCGTATCGGCGCCTACTTCTCGGTGGGAACATTATATTCGTCTAAAACGTAACATAACCTAACCTAACCCATGTAGACCCTCGTTGGTAATGTTTTCAGAATTCCGTTCGTTTCGTCCCGTACGTCTCGGTTGGGATATTATATATGTCTACAGAGATATATATCCTAACTTAAGGCAGGCTAAGATCTCGGATTTAGTATTTTACAACATTCCTGGCGTATCGGCCTCTACTTCTCGGTGGGAACATTATATACGTCTATTGCGTATCACATCCTAACCTAACCCATCTAGACCCTCGCTGGTAATGTTTTACAGAGTCGCGTTCGTGTCGTCCCGTACGTCTCGGTTGGGACATTATGAACGTCTACAGCGATATATATCCTAACGTAAGGCAGGCCAACATCTCGGTTGTAGTATTTTACAACATTCCTGACGTATCGGCCCCTACTTCTCGGTGGGATCATTATATTCGTCTATAACGTGACATAACCTAACCTAACCCATCTAGCCCCTCGCTGGTAATGATTTACAGAATCCCGTTCGTGTCGTCCCGTACGTCTCGGTTGGAATATTATATACGTCTATAGCGTTATATCTCCTAACCTAAGGCAGGCTATCATCTCGGATGTAGTATTTTACAACATTCCTGGCGTATCGGCCCCTACTTCTCGGTGGGAACATTAAATACGTCTATAGCGTATCACATCATAACCTAACCCATCTAGCCCCTCGCTGGTAATGTTTTACAGAATCCCGTTCGTTTCGACCCGTACGTCTCGGTTGGGACATTATAAACTTCTACAGCGATATATATCCTAACCTAAGGCAGGCTATCATCTCGGATGTAGTATTTTACAACATTCCTGGCGTATCGGCCCCTACTTCTCGGTGGGAACATTATATTCGTCTATAACGAAATATAACCTAACCTAACACATCTAGCCCCTCGCTGGTAATGTTTTACTAAATGCCGTTCGTGTCGTCCCGTACGGCTCGGTAGGGACATTATATACGTCTATAGCGTTATATATCCTAACCTAAGGCAGGCTATCATCTCGGATGTAGTATTTTACAACATTCCTGACGTATCGGCCCCTAATTCTCGGTGGGAACATTATATTCGTCTATAACGTAATATAACCTAACCTAACACATCTAGCCTCTCGCTGGTAATGTTTTACTGAATCCCGTTCGTGTCGTCACCTACGTCTCGGTTGGGACATTATATACATCTATAGCGTTATATATCCTAACTTAAGGCAGGCTATCATCTCTGATGTAGTATTTTACAACATTCCTGGCGTATCGGCCCCTACTTCTCAGTGGGAACATTATATAGGTCTATAACGTAATATAACCTAACCTAACACATCTAGCCCCTCGCTGGTAATGTTTTACAGAATCCCGTTCGTGACGTCCCGTACATCTCGGTTGGAATATTATATACGTCTATAGCGTTATATCTCCTAACCTAAGGCAGGCTATCATCTCGGATGTAGTATTTTACAACATTCCTGGCGTATCGGCCCCTACTTCTCGGTGGGAACATTATATAGGTCTATAACGTAATATAACCTAACCTAACACATCTAGCCCCTCGCTGGTAATGTTTTACAGAATCCCGTTCGTGCCGTCCCGTACGTCTCGGTTGGGACGTTATATACGTCTACAGCGATATATATCCTAACCTAAGGCAGGCTATCATCTCGGATGTAGTATTTTGCAACATTCCTGACGTATCGGCCCCTACTTCACGGTGGGAACATTATATTCGTCTATAACGTAATATAACCTAACCTAACACATCTAGCCCCTCGCTGGTAATGTTTTACTGAATCCCGTTCGTGTCGTTCCGTACGTCTCGGTAGGGACATTATATACGTCTATAGCGTTATATATGCTAACCTAGTGCAGGCTATCATCTCGGATGTAGCATTTTACAACATTCCTGGCGTATCGGCCGCTACTTCTCGGTGGGAACATTATATACGTCTATAACGTATCACAACCTAACCTAATCCATCTAGCCCCTCGCTGGTAATGTTTTACAGAGTCCCGTTCGTGTCGTCCCGTACGTCTCGGTTGGGACATTATGAACGTCTACAGCGATATATATCCTAACGTAAGGCAGACCAACATCTCGGTTGTAGTATTTTACAACATTCCTGACGTATCGGCAACTACTTCTCGGTGGGATCATTATATTCGTCTATAACGTAATATAACCTAACCTAACACATCTAGGCCCTGGCTGGTAATGATTTACAGAATCCCGTTCGTGTCGTCCCGTACGTTTCGGTTGGGACATTATAAACTTCTGCAGCGATATATATCCTAACCTAAGGCAGGCTATCATCTCGGATGTAGTATTTTACAACATTCCTGGCGTATCGGCCCCTACTTCTCGGTGGGAACATTATATTCGTCTAGAACGTAACATAACCTGACCAAACCCATCTAGCCCCTCGCTGGTAATGTTTTACAGAATCCCGTTCGTTTCGTCCCGTACGTCTCGGTTGGGATATTATATACGTCTACAGAGATATATATCCTAACGTAAGGCAGGCTAAGATCTCGGATTTAGTATTTTACAACATTCCTGGCGTATCGGCCTCTACTTCTCGGTGGGAACATTATATACGTCTATAGCGTATCACATCCTAACCTAACCCATCTAGACCCTCGCTGGTAATGTTTTACAGAATCCCGTTCGTGTCGTCCCGTACGTCTCGGTTGGGACATTATGAACGTCTACAGCGATATATATCCTAACGTAAGGCAGGCCAACATCTCGGTTGTAGTATTTTACAACATTCCTGACGTATCGGCCCCTACTTCTCGGTGCGATCATTATATTCGTCTATAACGTAATATAACCTAACCTAACACATCTAGGCCCTGGCTGGTAATGATTTACAGAATCTCGTTCGTGACGTCCCGTCCATCTCGGTTGGAATATTATATACGTCTATAGCGTTATATATCCTAACCTAGGGCAGGCTATCATCTCGGATGTAGTATTTTACAACATTCCTGGCGTATCGGCCGCTACTTCTCGGTGGGAACATTATATACGTCTATAACGTATCACAACCTAACCTAATCGATCTAGCCCCTCGCTGGTAATATTTTACAGAATCCCGTTCGTGCCGTCCCGTACGTCTCGGTTGGGACGTTATATACGTCTACAGCGATATACATTCTAACCTAAGGCAGGCTATCATCTCGGATGTAGTATTTTCCAACATTCCCGACGTATCGGCCCCTACTTCTCGGTGGGAACATTATATACGTCTATAGAGTATCACATCATAACCTAACCCATCTAGCCCCCCGCTGGTAATGTTTTACAGAATCCCGTTCGTGCCGTCCCGTACGTCTCGGTTGGGACGTTATATACGTCTACAGCGATATATATCCTAACGTAAGGCAGGCTAACATCTCGGATGTAGTATTTTACAACATTCCTGACGTATGGGCCCCTAATTCTCGGTGGGAACATTATATTCGTCTATAACGTAATATAACCTAACCTAACACATCTAGCCTCTCGCTGGTAATGTTTTACTGAATCCCGTTCGTGTCGTCACCTACGTCTCGGTTGGGACATTATATACATCTATAGCGTTATATATCCTAACTTCAGGCGGGCTATCATCTCTGATGTAGTATTTTACAACATTCCTGGCGTATCGGCCCCTACTTCTCAGTGGGAACATTATATAGGTCTATAACGTAATATAACCTAACCTAACACATCTAGCCCCTCGCTGGTAATGTTTTACAGAATCCCGTTCGTGACGTCCCGTACATCTCGGTTGGAATATTATATACGTCTATAGCGTTATATCTCCTAACCTAAGGCAGGCTATCATCTCGGATGTAGTATTTTACAACATTCCTGACGTATCGGCCCCTACTTCTCGGTGGGAACATTATATACGTCTATAGCGTATCACATCCTAACCTAACCCATCTAGACCCTCGCTGGTAATGTTTTACAGAATCCCGTTCGTGCCGTCCCGTACGTCTCGGTTGGGACGTTATATACGTCTACAGCGATATATATCCTAACCTAAGGCAGGCTATCATCTCGGATGTAGTATTTTCCAACATTCCTGACGTATCGACCCCTACTTCTCGGTGGGAACATTATATTCGTCTATAACGTAACATAACCTAACATAACCCATCTAGCCCCTCGCTGGTAATGTTTTACAGAATCCTGTTCGTTTCGTCCCGTACGTCTTGGCTGGGACATTATAAACGTCTACAGCGATATATATCCTAACGTAAGGCAGGCTAACATTTCGGATGTAGTATTTTACAACATTCCTGGCGTATCGGCCCCTACTTCTCCGTGGGAACATTATATTCGTCTATAACGTAATATAACCTAACCTAACACATCTAGCCCCTCGCTGGTAATGTTTTACTGAATCCCGTTCGTGTCGTCCCGTACGTCTCGGTAGGGACATTATATACGTCTATAGCGTTATATATCCTAACCTAAGTCAGGCTATCATCTGGGATGTAGTATTTTACAACATTCCTGACGTATCGGCCCCTACTTCTCGGTGGGAACATTATATAGGTCTATAACGTAATATAACCTATCCTAACACATCCAGCCCCTCGCTATTAATGTTTTACTGAATCCCGTTCGTGTCGTCCCGTACGTCTCGGTAGGGACATTATATACGTCTATAGCGTTATATATCCTAACCTAAGGCAGGCTAACATCTCGGATGTAGTATTTTACAACATTCCTGGCGTATCGGCCCCTACTTCGCGGTGGGATCATTATATAGGTCTATAACGTAATATAACCTAACCTAACACATCTAGCCCCTCGCTGGTAATGTTTTACAGATTCCCGTTCGTGTCGTCCCGTACATTTCGGTTGGGACATTATATACGTCTACAGCGTTATATATCCTAACCTAAGGCAGGCTAACATCTCGGATGTATTATTTTACAACATTCCTGGCGTATCGGCCCCTACTTCTCGGTGGGAACATTATATACGTCTATAGCGTATCACATCCTAACCTAACCCATCTAGACCCTCGCTGGTAATGTTTTACAGAATCCCGTTCGTGTCGTCCCGTACGTCTCGGTTGGGACATTATGAACGTCTACAGCGATATATATCCTAACGTAAGGCAAGCCAACATCTCGGTTGTACTATTTTACAACATTCCTGACGTATCGGCCCCTACTTCTCGGTGGGATCATTATATTCGTCTATAACGTAATATAACCTAACCTAACACATCTAGGCCCTGGCTGGTAATGATTTACAGAATCTAGTTCGTGACATCCCGTCCATCTCGGTTGGAATATTATATACGTCTATAGCGTTATATATGCTAACCTAGGGCATGCTATCATCTCGGATGTAGCATTTTACAACATTCCTGGCGTATCGGCCGCTACTTCTCGGTGGGAACATTATATACGTCTATAACGTATCACAACCTAACCTAATCCATCTAGCCCCTCGCTGGTAATGTTTTACAGAGTCCCGTTCGTGTCGTCCCGTACGTCTCGGTTTGGACGTTATATACGTCTACAGCGATATATATCCTAACCTAAGGCAGGCTATCATCTCGGATGTAGTATTTTCCAACAATCCTGACGTATCGGCCCCTACTTCTCTGTGGGAACATTATATTCGTCTATAACGTGACATAACCTAACCTAACCCATCTAGCCCTTCGCTGGTAATGTTTTACAGAATCCCGTTCGTGTCGTCCCGTACGTCTCGGTTGGAATATTATATACGTCTATAGCGTTATATCTCCTAACCTAAGGCAGGCTATCATCTCGGATGTAGTATTTTCTAACAATCCTGACGCATCGGCCCCTACTTCTCTGTGGGAACATTATATTCGTCTATAACGTGACATAACCTAACCTAACCCATCTAGCCCCTCGCTGGTAATGTTTTACTGAATCCCGTTCGTGTCGTCCGGTACGTCTCGGTAGGGACATTATATACGTCTATAGCGCTATATATCCTAACCTAAGGCAGGCTATCATCTCGGATGTAGTATTTTACAACATTCCTGACGTATCGGCCCCTACTTCTCGGTGGGAACATTATATAGGTCTATAACGTAATATAGCCTAACCTAACACATCTAGCCCCTCGCTGGTAATGTTTTACTGAATCCCGTTCGTGTCGTCCCCTACGTCTCGCTTGGGACATTATATACATCTATAGCGTTATATATCCTAACCTAAGGCAGGCTATCATCTCTGATATAGTATTTTACAACATTCCTGACGTATCGGCCCCTACTTCTCGGTGGGAACATTATATAGGTCTATAACGTAATATAACCTAACCTAACACATCTAGCCCCTCGCTGGTAATGTTTTACAGAATCCCGTTCGTGTCGTCCCGTACGTCTCGGTTGGGACATTATGAACGTCTACAGCGATATATATCCTAACGTAAGGCAAGCCAACATCTCGGTTGTACTATTTTACAACATTCCTGACGTATCGGCCCCTACTTCTCGGTGGGATCATTATATTCGTCTATAACGTAATATAACCTAACCTAACACATCTAGGCCCTGGCTGGTAATGATTTACAGAATCTAGTTCGTGACATCCCGTCCATCTCGGTTGGAATATTATATACGTCTATAGCGTTATATATGCAAACCTAGGGCATGCTATCATCTCGGATGTAGCATTTTACAACATTCCTGGCGTATCGGCCCCTACTTCTCTGTGGGAACATTATATTCGTCTATAACGTGACATAACCTAACCTAACCCATCTAGCCCCTCGCTGGTAATGTTTTACAGAATCCCGTTCGTGTCGTCCCGTACGTCTCGGTTGGAATATTATATACGTCTATAGCGTTATATCTCCTAACCTAAGGCAGGCTATCATCTCGGATGTAGTATTTTCCAACAATCCTGACGTATCGGCCCCTACTTCTCTGTGGGAACATTATATTCGTCTATAACGTGACATAACCTAACCTAACCCATCTAGCCCCTCGCTGGTAATGTTTTACTGAATCCCGGTCGTGTCGTCCCGTACGTCCCGGTTGGAATATTATAAACGTCTATAGCGTTATATCTCCTAACCTAAGGCAGGCTATAATCTCGGATGTAGTATTTTACAACATTCTTGGCGTATCGGCCCCTACTTCTCGGTGGGAACATTATATACGTCTATAGAGTATCACATCATAACCTAACCCATCTAGCCCCTCGCTGGTAATGTTTTACTGAATCCCGTTCGTGTCGTCCCGTACATATCGGTTGGGACATTATATACGTCTACAGCGATATATATCCTAACGTAAGGCAAGCCAACATCTCGGTTGTACTATTTTACAACATTCCTGACGTATCGGCCCCTACTTCTCGGTGGGATCATTATATTCGTCTATAACGTAATATAACCTAACCTAACACATCTAGGCCCTGGCTGGTAATGATTTACAGAATCTAGTTCGTGACATCCCGTCCATCTCGGTTGGTATATTATATACGTCTATAGCGTTATATATGCTAACCTAGGGCAGGCTATCATCTCGGATGTAGTATTTTACAACATTCCTGACGAATCGGCCCCTACTTCTCCGTGGGAACATTATATTCGTCTATAACGTAACATAACCTAACCTAACCCATCTAGCCCCTCGCTGATAATGTTTTAGAGAATCCCGTTGCTGTCGTCCCGTACATCTCGGTTCGGATATTATATACGTCTATAGCGTTATATATCCTAACCTAAGGCAGGCTAACTTCTCGGATGCAGTATTTTACAACATTCCTGGCATATCGGCTCCTACTTCACGGTGGGAACATTATATACGTCTATAACGTATCACAACCTAAGCTAACCCATCTAGCCCCTGGCTGGTAATGTTTTTCAGAATCCCGTTCGTGTCGTTCCGTACATCTCGGTTCGATATTATATACGTCTATAGCGTCATATATCCTAACCTAAGGCAGGCTATCATCTCGGATATAGTATTTTACAACATTCCTGGCATATCGGCCCCTACTTCTCGGTGGGAACATTATATACGTTTATAACGTATCACAACCTAACCTAACCCATCTAGCCGCTCGCTGGTAATGTTTTACAGAATCCCGTTCGTGTCGTCCCGTACATCTCTGTTGGGATATTATATACGTCTACAACGTTATATATCCTAGCCTAAGGCAGGCTAACATCTCGGATGCAGGATTTTACAACATTCCTGGCATATCGGCCCCTACTTCTCAGAGCGAACATTATATACGTCTATAACGTATCACAACCTAACCTAACCCATCTAGCCCCTCGCTGGTAATGTTTTACAGAATCCCGTTGCTGTCGTCCCGTACATCTCGGTTGGGATATTATATACGTCTACAGCGATATATATCCTAACCTAAGGCAGGCTAACATCTCGGTTGCAGTATTTTACAACACTCCTGGCGTATCGGCCCATACTTCGCGGTGGGAACATTATATACGTCTATAACGTAACATAACCTAACCTAACCCATCTAGCCCCTCGCTGGTAATGTTTTACAGAATCCCGTTCGTGTCGTCCCGTACATCTCGGTTCGGATATTATATACGTCTATAGCGTTATATATCCTAACCTAAGGCAGGCTAACATCTCGGATGCAGGATGTTACAACATTCCTGGCATATCGGCCCCTACTTCTCGGTGGGAACATTATATACGTCTATAACGTATCACAACCTAACCTAACCCATCTAGCCCCTCGCTGGTAATGTTTTACAGAATCCCGTTGCTGTGGTCCAGTACATCTCGGTTGGGATATTATATACGTCTACAGCGATATATATCCTAACCTAATGCAGGCTAACATCTCGGTTGTAGTATTTTACAACACTCCTGGCGCATCGGCCCATACTTCGCGGTGGGAACATTATATACGTCTATAACGTAACATAACCTAACCTAACCCATCTAGCCCCTCGCTGGTAATGTTTTACAGAATCCCGTTCGTGTCGTCCCGTACATCTCTGTTGGGATATTATATACGTCTATAGCGTTATATATCCTAACCTAAGGCAGGCTATCATCTCGGATGCAGTATTTTACGTCATTCCTGGCGTATCGGACCCTATTTCTCGGTGGGAACATTATACACGTCTATAACGTATCACAACCTAACCTAACCCATCTAGCCCCTCGCTGGTAATGTTTTAGAGAATCCCGTTGCTGTCGTCCCGTACATCTCGGTTCGGATATTATATACGTCTATAGCGTTATATATGCTAACCTAAGGCAGGCTAACTTCTCGGATGCAGAATTTTACAACATTCCTGGCATATCGGCTCCTACCTCTCGGTGGGAACATTATATACGTCTATAACGTATCACAACCTAACCTAACCCATCTAGCCCTTGGCTGGTAATGTTTTTCAGAATCCCGTTCGTGTCGTTCCGTACATCTCGGTTCGATATTATATACGTCTATAGCGTCATATATCCTAACCTAAGGCAGGCTATCATCTCGGATATAGTATTTTACAACATTCCTGGCATATCGGCCCCTACTTCTCGGTGGGAACATTATATACGTTTATAACGTATCACAACCTAACCTAACCCATCTAGCCGCTCGCTGGTAATGTTTTACAGAATCCCGTTCGTGTCGTCCCGTACATCTCTGTTGGGATATTATATACGTCTACAACGTTATATATCCTAGCCTAAGGCAGGCTAACATCTCGGATGCAGGATTTTACAACATTCCTGGCATATCGGCCCCTACTTCTCGGTGCGAACATTATATACGTCTATAACGTATCACAACCTAACCTTACCCATCTAGCCCCTCGCTGGTAATGTTTTACAGAATCCCGTTGCTGTCGTCCCGTACATCTCGGTTGGGATATTATATACGTCTACAGCGATATATATCCTAACCTAAGGCAGGCTAACATCTCGGTTGCAGTATTTTACAACACTCCTGGCGTATCGGCCCATACTTCGCGGTGGGAACATTATATACGTCTATAACGTAACATAACCTAACCTAACCCATCTAGCCCCTCGCTGGTAATGTTTCTCAGAATCCCGTTCGTGTCGTTCCGTACATCTCGGTTCGATATTATATACGTCTATAGCGTCATATATCCTAACCTAAGGCAGGCTATCATCTCGGATATAGTATTTTACAACATTCCTGGCATATCGGCCCCTACTTCTCGGTGGGAACATTATATACGTTTATAACGTATCACAACCTAACCTAACCCATCTAGCCGCTCGCTGGTAATGTTTTACAGAATCCCGTTGCTGTCGTCCCGTACATCTCGGTTGGGATATTATATACGTCTACAGCGATATATATCCTAACCTAAGGCAGGCTAACATCTCGGTTGCAGTATTTTACAACACTCCTGGCGTATCGGCCCATACTTCGCGGTGGGAACATTATATACGTCTATAACGTAACATAACCTAACCTAACCCATCTAGCCCCTCGCTGGTAATGTTTTACAGAATCCCGTTCGTGTCGTCCCGTACATCTCTGTTGGGATATTATATACGTCTATAGCGTTATATATCCTAACCTAAGGCAGGCTAACATCTCCGACGCAGGATTTTACAACATTCCTGGCATATCGGCCCCTACTTCTCGGTGGGAACATTATATACGTCTATAACGTATCACAACCTAACCTAACCCATCTAGCCCCTCGCTGGTAATGTTTTACAGAATCCCGTTCGTGTCGTCGCGTACATCTCGGTTCGGATATTATATACGTCTATAGCGTTATATGTCCTAACCTAAGGCAGGCTATCATCTCGGATGCAGTACTTTACGCCATTCCTGGCGTATTGGACCCTACTTCTCGGTGGGAACATTATACACGTCTATAACGTATCACAATCTAACCTAACCCATCTAGCCGCTCGCTGGTAATGTTTTACAGAATCCCGTACCTGTCGTCCGTTACGTTCCGTTTGGGACATTATATACGTCTACAGCGTTATATATCAAAACCTAAGGCAGGCTAACTTCTCGGTTGCAGTATTTCACAACATTCCTGGCGTATCGGCCCATACGTCGCGGTGGGAACATTATATACGTCTATAGCGTAACATAACCTACACTAACCCTTCTAGCCCCTCGCTGGTAATGCTTTTCAGAATCCCGTTCGTGTCGTTCCGTACATCTCGGTTCGATATTATATACGTCTATAGCGTCATATATCCTAACCTAAGGCAGGCTATCATCTCGGATATAGTATTTTACAACATTCCTGGCATATCGGCCCCTACTTCTCGGTGGGAACATTATATACGTCTATAACGTATCACAACCTAACCTAACCCATCTAGCCGCTCGCTAGTAATGTTTTACAGAATCCCGTTCGTGTCGTCCCGTACATCTCTGTTGGGATATTATATTCGTCTACAACGTTATATATCCTAGCCTAAGGCAGGCTAACATCTCGGATGCAGGATTTTACAACATTCCTGGCATATCGGCACCTACTTGTCGGTGGGAACATTATATACGTCTATAACGTATCACAACGTATCCTAACCCATCTAGCCGCTCGCTGGTACTGTTTTACAGAATCCCGTTCGTGTCGTCCCGTACATCTCTGTTGGGATATTATATACGTCTACAACGTTATATATCCTAGCCTAAGGCAGGCTAACATCTCGGATGCAGGATTTTACAACATTCCTGGCATATCGGCCCCTACTTCTCGGTGGGAACATTATATACGTCTATAACGTATCACAACCTAACCTAACCCATCTAGCCCCTCGCTGGTAATGTTTTACAGAATCCCGTTGCTGTCGTCCCGTACATCTCGGTTCGGATATTATATACGTCTATAGCGTTATATATGCTAACCTAAGGCAGGCTAACTTCTCGGATGCAGAATTTTACAACATTCCTGGCATATCGGCTCCTACCTCTCGGTGGGAACATTATATACGTCTATAACGTATCACAACCTAACCTAACCCATCTAGCCCCTGGCTGGTAATGTTTTTCAGAATCCCGTTCGTGTCGTTCCGTACATCTCGGTTCGATATTATATACGTCTATAGCGTCATATATCCTAACCTAAGGCAGGCTATCATCTCGGATATAGTATTTTACAACATTCCTGGCATATCGGCCCCTACTTCTCGGTGGGAACATTATATACGTTTATAACGTATCACAACCTAACCTAACCCATCTAGCCGCTCGCTGGTAATGTTTTACAGAATCCCGTTCGTGTCGTCCCGTACATCTCTGTTGGGATATTATATACGTCTACAACGTTATATATCCTAGCCTAAGGTAGGCTAACATCTCGGATGCAGGATTTTACAACATTCCTGGCATATCGGCCCCTACTTCTCGGTGCGAACATTATATACGTCTATAACGTATCACAACCTAACCTTACCCATCTAGCCCCTCGCTGGTAATGTTTTACAGAATCCCGTTGCTGTCGTCCCGTACATCTCGGTTGGGATATTATATACGTCTACAGCGATATATATCCTAACCTAAGGCAGGCTAACATCTCGGTTGCAGTATTTTACAACACTCCTGGCGTATCGGCCCATACTTCGCGGTGGGAACATTATATACGTCTATAACGTAACATAACCTAACCTAACCCATCTAGCCCCTCGCTGGTAATGTTTTACAGAATCCCGTTCGTGTCGTCCCGTACATCTCGGTTCGGATATTATATACGTCTATAGCGTTATATATCCTAACCTAAGGCAGGCTAACATCTCGGATGCAGGATGTTACAACATTCCTGGCATATCGGCCCCTACTTCTCGGTGGGAACATTATATACATCTATAACGTATCACAACCTAACCTAACCCATCCAGCCCCTCGCTGGTAATGTTTTACAGAATCCCGTTGCTGTGGTCCAGTACATCTCGGTTGGGATATTATATACGTCTACAGCGATATATATCCTAACCTAATGCAGGCTAACATCTCGGTTGTAGTATTTTACAACACTCCTGGCGCATCGGCCCATACTTCGCGGTGGGAACATTATATACGTCTATAACGTAACATAACCTAACCTAACCCATCTAGCCCCTCGCTGGTAATGTTTTACAGAATCCCGTTCGTGTCGTCCCGTACATCTCTGTTGGGATATTATATACGTCTATAGCGTTATATATCCTAACCTAAGGCAGGCTATCATCTCGGATGCAGTATTTTACGTCATTCCTGGCGTATCGGACCCTATTTCTCGGTGGGAACATTATACACGTCTATAACGTATCACAACCTAACCTAACCCATCTAGCCCCTCGCTGGTAATGTTTTAGAGAATCCCGTTGCTGTCGTCCCGTACATCTCGGTTCGGATATTATATACGTCTATAGCGTTATATATGCTAACCTAAGGCAGGCTAACTTCTCGGATGCAGAATTTTACAACATTCCTGGCATATCGGCTCCTACCTCTCGGTGGGAACATTATATACGTCTATAACGTATCACAACCTAACCTAACCCATCTAGCCCCTGGCTGGTAATGTTTTTCAGAATCCCGTTCGTGTCGTTCCGTACATCTCGGTTCGATATTATATACGTCTATAGCGTCATATATCCTAACCTAAGGCAGGCTATCATCTCGGATATAGTATTTTACAACATTCCTGGCATATCGGCCCCTACTTCTCGGTGGGAACATTATATACGTTTATAACGTATCACAACCTAACCTAACCCATCTAGCCGCTCGCTGGTAATGTTTTACAGAATCCCGTTCGTGTCGTCCCGTACATCTCTGTTGGGATATTATATACGTCTACAACGTTATATATCCTAGCCTAAGGCAGGCTAACATCTCGGATGCAGGATTTTACAACATTCCTGGCATATCGGCCCCTACTTCTCGGTGCGAACATTATATACGTCTATAACGTATCACAACCTAACCTTACCCATCTAGCCCCTCGCTGGTAATGTTTTACAGAATCCCGTTGCTGTCGTCCCGTACATCTCGGTTGGGATATTATATACGTCTACAGCGATATATATCCTAACCTAAGGCAGGCTAACATCTCGGTTGCAGTATTTTACAACACTCCTGGCGTATCGGCCCATACTTCGCGGTGGGAACATTATATACGTCTATAACGTAACATAACCTAACCTAACCCATCTAGCCCCTCGCAGGTAATGTTTCTCAGAATCCCGTTCGTGTCGTTCCGTACATCTCGGTTCGATATTATATACGTCTATAGCGTCATATATCCTAACCTAAGGCAGGCTATCATCTCGGATATAGTATTTTACAACATTCCTGGCATATCGGCCCCTACTTCTCGGTGGGAACATTATATACGTTTATAACGTATCACAACCTAACCTAACCCATCTAGCCCCTCGCTGGTAATGTTTTTCAGAATCCCGTTCGTGTCGTCCCGTACATCTCTGTTGGGATATTATATACGTCTATAGCGTCATATATCCTAACCTAAGGCAGGCTATCATCTCGGATATAGTATTTTACAACATTCCTGGCATATCGGCCCCTACTTCTCGGTGGGAACATTATATACGTTTATAACGTATCACAACCTAACCTAACCCATCTAGCCGCTCGCTGGTAATGTTTTACAGAATCCCGTTCGTGTCGTCCCGTACATCTCTGTTGGGATATTATATACGTCTACAACGTTATATATCCTAGCCTAAGGCAGGCTAACATCTCGGATGCAGGATTTTACAACATTCCTGGCATATCGGCCCCTACTTCTCGGTGCGAACATTATATACGTCTATAACGTATCACAACCTAACCTAACCCATCTAGCCCCTCGCTGTTAATTTTTTACAGAATCCCGTTCCTGTCGTCCCGTACATCTCTGTTGGGATATTATGTAGGTCTACAGGGATATATATCCTATCGTAAGGCAGGCTAACATCTCGGTTGCAGTATTTTACAACATTCCTGGCGTATCGTCCCATACTTCGCGGTGGAAACATTATACACGTCTATAACGTATCACAACCTAACCTAACCCATCTAGCCGCTCGCTGGTAATGTTTTACAGAATCCCGTACCTGTCGTCCCGTACGTTCCGTTTGGGACATTATATACGTCTACAGCGTTATATATCAAAACCTAAGGCAGGCTAACTTCTCGGTTGCAGTATTTCACAACATTCCTGGCGTATCGGCCCATACTTCGCGGTGGGAACATTATATACGTCTATAACGTAACATAACCTACACTAACCCTTCTAGCCCCTCGCTGGTAATGCTTTTCAGAATCCCGTTCGTGTCGTTCCGTACATCTCGGTTCGATATTATATACGTCTATAGCGTCATATATCCTAACCTAAGGCAGGCTATCATCTCGGATATAGTATTTTACAACATTCCTGGCATATCGGCCCCTACTTCTCGGTGGGAACATTATATACGTCTATAACGTATCACAACCTAACCTAACCCATCTAGCCGCTCGCTAGTAATGTTTTACAGAATCCCGTTCGTGTCGTCCCGTACATCTCTGTTGGGATATTATATTCGTCTACAACGTTATATATCCTAGCCTAAGGCAGGCTAACATCTCGGATGCAGGATTTTATAACATTCCTGGCATATCGGCACCTACTTGTCGGTGGGAACATTATATACGTCTATAACGTATCACAACCTAACCTAACCCATCTAGCCCCTCGCTGGTAATGTTTTACAGAATCCCGTTGCTGTGGTCCAGTACATCTCGGTTGGGATATTATATACGTCTACAGCGATATATATCCTAACCTAAGGCAGGCTAACATCTCGGTTGTAGTATTTTACAACACTCCTGGCGCATCGGCCCATACTTCGCGGTGGGAACATTATATACGTCTATAACCTAACATAACCTAACCTAACCCATCTAGCCCCTCGCTGGTAATGTTTTACAGAATCCCGTTCGTGTCGTCCCGTACATCTCTGTTGGGATATTATATACGTCTATAGCGTTATATATCCTAACCTAAGGCAGGCTATCATCTCGGATGCAGTATTTTACGTCATTCCTGGCGTATCGGACCCTACTTCTCGGTGGGAACATTATACACGTCTATAACGTATCACAACCTAACCTAACCCATCTAGCCCCTCGCTGGTAATGTTTTAGAGAATCCCGTTGCTGTCGTCCCGTACATCTCGGTTCGGATATTATATACGTCTATAGCGTTATATATGCTAACCTAAGGCAGGCTAACTTCTCGGATGCAGAATTTTACAACATTCCTGGCATATCGGCTCCTACCTCTCGGTGGGAACATTATATACGTCTATAACGTATCACAACCTAACCTAACCCATCTAGCCCCTGGCTGGTAATGTTTTTCAGAATCCCGTTCCTGTCGTTCCGTACATCTCGGTTCGATATTATATACGTCTATAGCGTCATATATCCTAACCTAAGGCAGGCTATCATCTCGGATATAGTATTTTACAACATTCCTGGCATATCGGCCCCTACTTCTCGGTGGGAACATTATATACGTTTATAACGTATCACAACCTAACCTAACCCATCTAGCCGCTCGCTGGTAATGTTTTACAGAATCCCGTTCGGGTCGTCCCGTACATCTCTGTTGGGATATTATATACGTCTACAACGTTATATATCCTAGCCTAAGGCAGGCTAACATCTAGGATGCAGGATTTTACAACATTCCTGGCATATCGGCCCCTACTTCTCGGTGCGAACATTATATACGTCTATAACGTATCACAACCTAACCTTACCCATCTAGCCCCTCGCTGGTAATGTTTTACAGAATCCCGTTGCTGTCGTCCCGTACATCTCGGTTGGGATATTATATACGTCTACAGCGATATATATCCTAACCTAAGGCAGGCTAACATCTCGGATGCAGTATTTTACAACACTCCTGGCGTATCGGCCCATACTTCGCGGTGGGAACATTATATACGTCTATAACGTAACATAACCTAACCTAACCCATCTAGCCCCTCGCTGGTAATGTTTTACAGAATCCCGTTCGTGTCGTCCCGTACATCTCTGTTGGGATATTATATACGTCTATAGCGTTATATATCCTAACCTAAGGCAGGCTAACATCTCCGACGCAGGATTTTACAACATTCCTGGCATATCGGCCCCTACTTCTCGGTGGGAACATTATATACGTCTATAACGTATCACAACCTAACCTAACCCATCTAGCCCCTCGCTGGTAATGTTTTACAGAATCCCGTTGCTGTCGTCCCGTACATCTCGGTTGGGATATTATATACGTCTACAGCGATATATATCCTAACCTAAGGCAGGCTACCATCTCGGTTGCAGTGTTTTACAACACTCCTGGCGTATCGGCCCATACTTCGCGGTGGGAACATTATATACGTCTATAACGTAACATAACCTACACTAACCCTTCTAGCCCCTCGCTGGTAATGCTTTTCAGAATCCCGTTCGTGTCGTTCCGTACATCTCGGTTCGATATTATATACGTCTATAGCGTCATATATCCTAACCTAAGGCAGGCTATCATCTCGGATATAGTATTTTACAACATTCCTGGCATATCGGCCCCTACTTCTCGGTGGGAACATTATATACGTCTATAACGTATCACAACCTAACCTAACCCATCTAGCCGCTCGCTAGTAATGGTTTACAGAATCCCGTTCGTGTCGTCCCGTACATCTCTGTTGGGATATTATATTCGTCTACAACGTTATATATCCTAGCCTAAGGCAGGCTAACATCTCGGATGCAGGATTTTACAACATTCCTGGCATATCGGCACCTACTTGTCGGTGGGAACATTATATACGTCTATAACGTATCACAACGTATCCTAACCCATCTAGCCGCTCGCTGGTAATGTTTTACAGAATCCCGTTCGTGTCGTCCCGTACATCTCTGTTGGGATATTATATACGTCTACAACGTTATATATCCTAGCCTAAGGCAGGCTAACATCTCGGATGCAGGATTTTACAACATTCCTGGCATATCGGCCCCTACTTCTCGGTGGGAACATTATATACGTCTATAACGTATCACAACCTAACCTAACCCATCTAGCCCCTCGCTGGTAATTTTTTACAGAATCCCGTTCCTGTCGTCCCGTACATCTCTGTTGGGATATTATGTAGGTCTACAGCGATATATATCCTATCGTAAGGCAGGCTAACATCTCGGTTGCAGTATTTTACAACATTCCTGGCGTATCGTCCCATACTTCGCGGTGGAAACATTATACACGTCTATAACGTATCACAACCTAACCTAACCCATCTAGCCGCTCGCTGGTAATGTTTTACAGAATCCCGTACCTGTCGTCCCGTACGTTCCGTTTGGGACATTATATACGTCTACAGCGTTATATATCAAAACCTAAGGCAGGCTAACTTCTCGCTTGCAGTATTTCACAACATTCCTGGCGTATCGGCCCATACTTCGCGGTGGGAACATTATATACGTCTATAACGTAACATAACCTACCCTAACCCTTCTAGCCCCTCGCTGGTAATGTTTTTCAGAATCCCGTTCGTGTCGTTCCGTACATCTCGGTTCGATATTATATACGTCCACAACGTTATATATCCTAGCCTAAGGCAGGCTAACATCTCGGATGCAGGATTTTACAACATTCCTGGCATATCGGCCCCTACTTGTCGGTGGGAACATTATATACGTCTATAACGTATCACAACGTAACCTAACCCATCTAGCCGCTCGCTGGTAATGTTTTACTGAATCCCGTTCGTGTCGTCCCGTACATCTCTGTTGTGATATTATATACGTCTATAGCGTTATATATCCTAACCTAAGGCAGGCTAACATCTCGGATGCAGGATGTTACAACATTCCTGGCATATCGGCCCCTACTTCTCGGTGGGAACATTATATACGTCTATAACGTATCACAACCTAACCTAACCCATCTAGCCCCTCGCTGCTAATGTTTTACAGAATCCCGTTGCTGTGGTCCAGTACATCTCGGATGGGATATTATATACGTCTACAGCGATATATATCCTAACCTAAGGCAGGCTAACATCTCGGTTGTAGTATTTTACAACACTCCTGGCGCATCGGCCCATACTTCGGGGTGGGAACATTATATACGTCTATAACGTAACATAACCTAACCTAACCCATCTAGCCCCTCGCTGGTAATGTTTTACAGAATCCCGTTCGTGTCATCCCGTACATCTCTGTTGGGATATTATATACGTCTATAGCGTTATATATCCTAACCTAAGGCAGGCTATCATCTCGGATGCAGTATTTTACGTCATTCCTGGCGTATCGGACCCTACTTCTCGGTGGGAACATTATACACGTCTATAACGTATCACAACCTAACCTAACCCATCTAGCCCCTCGCTGGTAATGTTTTAGAGAATCCCGTTGCTGTCGTCCCGTACATCTCGGTTCGGATATTATATACGTCTATAGCGTTATATATGCTAACCTAAGGCAGGCTAACTTCTCGGATGCAGAATTTTACAACATTCCTGGCATATCGGCTCCTACCTCTCGGTGGGAACATTATATACGTCTATAACGTATCACAACCTAACCTAACCCACCTAGCCCCTGGCTGGTAATGTTTTTCAGAATCCCGTTCGTGTCGTTCCGTACATCTCGGTTCGATATTATATACGTCTATAGCGTCATATATCCTAACCTAAGGCAGGCTATCATCTCGGATATAGTATTTTACAACATTCCTGGCATATCGGCCCCTACTTCTCGGTGGGAACATTATATACGTCTATAACGTATCACAACCTAACCTAAACCATCCAGCCGCTCGCTAGTAATGTTTTACAGAATCCCGGTCGTGTCGTCCCGTACATCTCTGTTGGGATATTATATTCGTCTACAACGTTATATATCCTAGCCTAAGGCAGGCTAACATCTCGGATGCAGGATTATACAACATTCCTGGCATATCGGCACCTACTTGTCGGTGGGAACATTATATACGTCTATAACGTATCACAACGTATCCTAACCCATCTAGCCGCTCGCTGGTAATGTTTTACAGAATCCCGTTCGTGTCGTCCCGTACATCTCTGTTGGGATATTATATACGTCTACAACGTTATATATCCTAGCCTAAGGCAGGCTAACATCTCGGATGCAGGATTTTACAACATTCCTGGCATATCGGCCCCTACTTCTCGGTGGGAACATTATATACGTCTATAACGTATCACAACCTAACCTAACCCATCTAGCCCCTCGCTGGTAATTTTTTACAGAATCCCGTTCCTGTCGTCCCGTACATCTCTGTTGGGATACTATATAGGTCTATAGCGATATATATCCTATCGTAAGGCAGGCTAACATCTCGGTTGCAGTATTTTACAACATTCCTGGCGTATCGTCCCATACTTCGCGGTGGAAACATTATATACGTCTATAACGTAACATAACCTAACCTAACCCACCTAGCCCCTCGCTGGTAATGTTTTTCGCAATCCCGTTTGTGTTGTCCCGTACATCTCGGTTCGGATATTATATACGTTTATAGCGTTATATATCCTAACCTAAGGCAGGCTAACTTCTCGGATGCAGTATTTTACAACATTCCTGGCATATCGGCTCCTACTTCTCGGTGACAACATTATATACGTCTATAACGTATCACAACCTAACCTAACCCATCTAGCACCTGGCTGCTAATGTTTTTCAGAATCCCGTTCGTGTCGTTCCGTACATCTCGGTTCGATATTATATACGTCTATAGCGTCATATATCCTAACCTAAGGCAGGCTATCATCTCGGATATAGTATTTTACAACATTCCTGGCATATCGGCCCCTACTTCTTGGTGGGAACGTTATATACGTTTATAACGTATCACAACCTAACCTAACCCATCTAGACGCTCGTTGGTAATGTTTTACAGAATCCCGTTCGTGTCGTCCCGTACATCTCTGTTGGGATATTATATACGTCTACAACGTTATATATCCTAGCCTAAGGCAGGCTAACATCTCGGATGCAGGATTTTACAACATTCCTGGCATATCGGCCCCCACATCTCGGTGCGAACATTATATACGTCTATAACGTATCACAACCTAACCTAACCCATCTAGCCCCTCGCTGGTAATGTTTTACAGAATCCCGTTCCTGTCGTCCCGTACATCTCTGTTGGGATATTATATAGGTCTACAGCGATATATATCCTATCGTAAGGCAGGCTAACATCTCGGTTGCAGTATTTTACAACATTCCTGTCGTATCGTCCCATACTTCGCGGTGGAAACATTATATACGTCTATAACGTAACATAACCTAACCTAACCCACCTAGCCCCTCGCTGGTAATGTTTTTCGCAATCCCGTTTGTGTTGTCCCGTACATCTCGGTTCGGATATTATATACGTCTATAGCGTTATATATCCTAACCTAAGGCAGGCTAACTTCTCGGATGCAGTATTTTACAACATTCCTGGCATATCGGCTCCTACTTCTCGGTGACAACATTATATACGTCTATAACGTATCACAACCTAACCTAACCCATCTAGCCCCTGGCTGCTAATGTTTTTCAGAATCCCGTTCGTGTCGTCCCGTACATCTCTGTTGGGATATTATATACGTCTATAGCGTTATATATCCTAACCTATGGCAGGCTATCATCTCGGATGCAGTATTTTACAACATTCCTGACGCATCGACCTCTACTTCCCCGGGGGAACATTATATTCGTCTATAACGTAATATATCCTAACCTAACACATCTAGCACCTCGCTGGTAATGTTTTACAGAATCCCGTTCGTGACGTCCCGTACATCTCGGTTGGGATATTATATACGTCTATAGCGTTATATATCCTAACCTAAGGCAGGCTGTCATCGCGGATGTAGTATTTTACAACATTCCTGGCATATCGGCCCCTACTTCTCGGTGGGAACATTATATACGTCTATAACGTATCACAACCTAACCTAACCCATCTAGCCCCTCGCTGGTAATGTTTTTCAGAATCCCGTTCGTGTCGTCCCGTACATCTCTGTTGGGATATTATATACGTCTATAGCGTTATATATCCTAACCTAAGGCAGGCTATCACCTCGGATGCAGTATTTTACAACATTCCTGACGCATCGACCTCTACTTCCCCGGGGGAACATTATATTCGTCTATAACGTAATATATCCTAACCTAACACATCTAGCACCTCGCTGGTAATGTTTTACAGAATCCCGTTCCTGTCGTCCCGTACATCTCGGTTCGATATTATATACGTCCACAACGTTATATATCCTAGCCTAAGGCAGGCTAACATTTCGGATGCAGGATTTTACAACATTCCTGGCATATCGGCCCCTACTTGTCGGTGGGAACATTATATACGTCTATAACGTATCACAACGTAACCTAACCCATCTAGCCGCTCGCTGGTAATGTTTTACTGAATCCCGTTCGTGTCGTCCCGTACATCTCTGTTGTGATATTATATACGTCTATAGCGTTATATATCCTAACCTAAGGCAGGCTAACATCTCGGATGCAGGATGTTACAACATTCCTGGCATATCGGCCCCTACTTCTCGGTGGGAACATTATATACGTCTATAACGTATCACAACCTAACCTAACCCATCTAGCCCCTCGCTGGTAATGTTTTACAGAATCCCGTTGCTGTGGTCCAGTACATCTCGGTTGGGATATTATATACCTCTACAGCGATATATATCCTAACCTAAGGCAGGCTAACATCTCGGTTGTAGTATTTTACAACACTCCTGGCGCATCGGCCCATACTTCGCGGTGGGAACATTATATACGTCTATAACGTATCACAACCTAACCTAACCCATCTAGCCCCTGGCTGGTAATGTTTTTCAGAATCCCGTTCGTGTCGTTCCGTACATCTCGGTTCGATATTATATACGTCTATAGCGTCATATATCCTAACCTAAGGCAGGCTATCATCTCGGATATAGTATTTTACAACATTCCTGGCATATCGGCCCCTACTTCTCGGTGGGAACATTATATACGTCTATAACGTATCACAACCTAACCTAACCCATCCAGCCGCTCGCTAGTAATGTTTTACAGAATCCCGTTCGTGTCGTCCCGTACATCTCTGTTGGGATATTATATTCGTCTACAACGTTATATATCCTAGCCTAAGGCAGGCTAACATCTCGGATGCAGGATTTTACAACATTCCTGGCATATCGGCACCTACTTGTCGGTGGGAACATTATATACGTCTATAACGTATCACAACCTATCCTAACCCATCTAGCCGCTCGCTGGTAATGTTTTACAGAATCCCGTTCGTGTCGTCCCGTACATCTCTGTTGGGATATTATATACGTCTACAACGTTATATATCCTAGCCTAAGGCAGGCTAACATCTCGGATGCAGGATTTTACAACATTCCTGGCATATCGGCCCCTACTTCTCGGTGGGAACATTATATACGTCTATAACGTATCACAACCTAACCTAACCCATCTAGCACCTGGCTGCTAATGTTTTTCAGAATCCCGTTCGTGTCGTTCCGTACATCTCGGTTCGATATTATATACGTCTATAGCGTCATATATCCTAACCTAAGGCAGGCTATCATCTCGGATATAGTATTTTACAACATTCCTGGCATATCGGCCCCTACTTCTTGGTGGGAACGTTATATACGTTTATAACGTATCACAACCTAACCTAACCCATCTAGACGCTCGCTGGTAATGTTTTACAGAATCCCGTTCGTGTCGTCCCGTACATCTCTGTTGGGATATTATATACGTCTACAACGTTATATATCCTAGCCTAAGGCAGGCTAACATCTCGGATGCAGGATTTTACAACATTCCTGGCATATCGGCTCCTACTTCTCGGTGACAACATTATATACGTCTATAACGTATCACAACCTAACCTAACCCATCTAGCCCCTGGCTGCTAATGTTTTTCAGAATCCCATTCGTGTCGTTCCGTACATCTCGGTTCGATATTATATACGTCTATAGCGTCATATATCCTAACATAAGGCAGGCTATCATCTCGGATATAGTATTTTACAACATTCCTGGCATATCGGCCCCTACTTGTCGGTGGGAACATTATATACGTCTATAACGTATCACAACGTAACCTAACCCATCTAGCCGCTCGCTGGTAATGTTTTACAGAATCCCGTTCCTGTCGTCCCGTACATCTCTGTTGGGATATTATATACGTCTACAGCGATACATATCCTAACGTAAGGCAGGCTAACATCTCGGTTGCAGTATTTTACAACATTCCTGGCGTATCGGCCCATACTTCGCGGTGGGAACATTATATACGTCTATAACGTATCACAACCTAACCTAACCCATCTAGCCCCTCGCTGGTAATGTTTTACAGAATCCTGTTCCTGTCGTCCCGTACATCTCTGTTGGGATATTATATACGTCTACAACGTTATATATCCTAGCCTAAGGCAGGCTAACATCTCGTATGCAGTATTTTACAACATTCCTGGCGTATCGGCCCATACTTCGCGGTGGGAACATTATATACGTCTATAACGTAACATAACCTAACCTAACCCTTCTAGCCCCTCGCTGGTAATGTTTTTCAGAATCCCGTTCGTGTCGTTCCGTACATCTCGGTTCGATATTATATACGTCTATAGCGTCATATATCCTAACCTAAGGCAGGCTATCATTTCGGATATAGTATTTTACAACATTCCTGGCATATCGGCCCCTACTTCTCGGTGGGAACATTATATACGTCTATAACGTATCACAACCTAACCTAACCCATCTAGCCGCTCGCTGGTAATGTCTTACAGAATCCCTTTCGTGTCGTCCCGTACGTCTCGGTTGGGATATTATATACGTCTATAGCGTTATATATCCTAACCTAAGGCAGGCTAACATCTCGGATGCAGTATTTTACGACATTCCTGGCGTATCGGCCCATACTTCGCGGTGGGAACATTATATACGCCTATAACGTAACATAACCTAACCTAACCCATCTAGCCCCTCGCTGGTAATGTTTTACAGAATCCCGTTCGTGTCGTCCCGTACATCTCTGTTGGGATATTATATAGGTCTACAGCGATATATATCCTATCGTAAGGCAGGCTAACATCTCGGTTGCAGTATTTTACAAGATTCCTGGCGTATCGTCCCATACTTCGCGGTGGAAACATTATATACGTCTATAACGTAACATAACCTAACCTAACCCACCTAGTCCCTCGCTGGTAATGTTTTTCGCAATCCCGTTTGTGTTGTCCCGTACATCTCGGTTCGGATATTATATACGTCTATAGCGTTATATATCCTAACCTAAGGCAGGCTAACTTCTCGGATGCAGTATTTTACAACATTCCTGGCATATCGGCTCCTACTTCTCGGTGACAACATTATATACGTCTATAACGTATCACAACCTAACCTAACCCATCTAGCCCCTCGCTGGTAATGTTTTCACAGAATCCCGTTGCTGTCGTCCCGTACATCTCGGTTGGGATATTATATACGTCTACAGCGATATATATCCTAACCTAAGGCAGGCTAACATCTCGGTTGCAGTATTTTACAACACTCCTGGCGTATCGGCCCATACTTCGCGGTGGGAACATTATATACGTCTATAACGTAACATAACCTAACCTAACCCATCTAGCCCCTCGCTGGTAATGTTTTACAGAATCCCGTTCGTGTCGTCCCGTACATCTCTGTTGGGATATTATATACCTCTATAGCGTTATATATCCTAACCTAAGGCAGGCTATCATCTCGGATGCAGTATTTTACAACATTCCTGGCGCATCGACCTCTACTTCCCCGGGGGAACATTATATTCGTCTATAACGTAATATATCCAAACCTAACACATCTAGCACCTCGCTGGTAATGTTTTACAGAATCCCGTTCGTGACGTCCCGTACATCTCGGTTGGGATATTATGTACGTCTATAGCGTTATATATCATAACCTAAGGCAGGCTATCATCTCGGATGTAGTATTTTACAACATTCCTGGCATATCGGCCCCTACTTCTCGGTGGGAACATTATATACGTCTATAATGTATCACAACCTAACCTAACCCATCTAGCCGCTCGCTGGTAATGTTTTACAGAATCCCGTTCCTGTCGTCCCGTACGTCCCGTTTGGGACATTATATACGTCTACAGCGTTATATATCATAACCTAAGGCAGGCTAACTTCTCGCTTGCAGTATTTCACAACATTCCTGGCGTATCGGCCCATACTTCGCGGTGGGAACATTATATACGTCTATAACGTAACATAACCTACCCTAACCCTTCTAGCCCCTCGCTGGTAATGTTTTCCAGAATCCCGTTCGTGTCGTCCCGTACATCTCTGTTGGGATATTATATACGTCTACAACGTTATATATCCTAGCCTAAGGCAGGCTAACATCTCGGATGCAGGATTTTACAACATTCCTGGCATATCGGCCCCTACTTCTCGGTGGGAACATTATATACGTCTATAACGTATCACAACCTAACCTAACCCATCTAGCACCTGGCTGCTAATGTTTTTCAGAATCCCGTTCGTGTCGTTCCGTACATCTCGGTTCGATATTATATACGTCTATAGCGTCATATATCCTAACCTAAGGCAGGCTATCATCTCGGATATAGTATTTTACAACATTCCTGGCATATCGGCCCCTACTTCTTGGTGGGAACGTTATATACGTTTATAACGTATCACAACCTAACCTAACCCATCTAGCCGCTCGCTGGTAATGTTTTACAGAATCCCGTTCGTGTCGTCCCGTACATCTCTGTTGGGATATTATATACGTCTACAACGTTATATATCCTAGCCTAAGGCAGGCTAACATCTCGGATGCAGGATTTTACAACATTCCTGGCATATCGGCTCCTACTTCTCGGTGACAACATTATATACGTCTATAACGTATCACAACCTAACCTAACCCATCTAGCCCCTGGCTGCTAATGTTTTTCAGAATCCCGTTCGTGTCGTTCCGTACATCTCGGTTCGATATTATATACGTCTATAGCGTCATATATCCTAACATAAGGCAGGCTATCATCTCGGATATAGTATTTTACAACATTCCTGGCATATCGGCCCCTACTTGTCGGTGGGAACATTATATACGTCTATAACGTATCACAACGTAACCTAACCCATCTAGCCGCTCGCTGGTAATGTTTTACAGAATCCCGTTCCTGTCGTCCCGTACATCTCTGTTGGGATATTATATACGTCTACAGCGATACATATCCTAACGTAAGGCAGGCTAACATCTCGGTTGCAGTATTTTACAACATTCCTGGCGTATCGGCCCATACTTCGCGGTGGGAACATTATATACGTCTATAACGTATCACAACCTAACCTAACCCATCTAGCCCCTCGCTGGTAATGTTTTACAGAATCCCGTTCCTGTCGTCCCGTACATCTCTGTTGGGATATTATATACGTCTACAACGTTATATATCCTAGCCTAAGGCAGGCTAACATCTCGGATGCAGTATTTTACAACATTCCTGGCGTATCGTCCCATACTTCGCGGTGGAAACATTATATACGTCTATAACGTAACATAACCTAACCTAACCCACCTAGCCCCTCGCTGGTAATGTTTTTCGCAATCCCGTTTGTGTTGTCCCGTACATCTCGGTTCGGATATTATATACGTTTATAGCGTTATATATCCTAACCTAAGGCAGGCTAACTTCTCGGATGCAGTATTTTACAACATTCCTGGCATATCGGCTCCTACTTCTCGGTGACAACATTATATACGTCTATAACGTATCACAACCTAACCTAACCCATCTAGCACCTGGCTGCTAATGTTTTTCAGAATCCCGTTCGTGTCGTTCCGTACATCTCGGTTCGATATTATATACGTCTATAGCGTCATATATCCTAACCTAAGGCAGGCTATCATCTCGGATATAGTATTTTACAACATTCCTGGCATATCGGCCCCTACTTCTTGGTGGGAACGTTATATACGTTTATAACGTATCACAACCTAACCTAACCCATCTAGACGCTCGTTGGTAATGTTTTACAGAATCCCGTTCGTGTCGTCCCGTACATCTCTGTTGGGATATTATATACGTCTACAACGTTATATATCCTAGCCTAAGGCAGGCTAACATCTCGGATGCAGGATTTTACAACATTCCTGGCATATCGGCCCCCACATCTCGGTGCGAACATTATATACGTCTATAACGTATCACAACCTAACCTAACCCATCTAGCCCCTCGCTGGTAATGTTTTACAGAATCCCGTTCCTGTCGTCCCGTACATCTCTGTTGGGATATTATATAGGTCTACAGCGATATATATCCTATCGTAAGGCAGGCTAACATCTCGGTTGCAGTATTTTACAACATTCCTGTCGTATCGTCCCATACTTCGCGGTGGAAACATTATATACGTCTATAACGTAACATAACCTAACCTAACCCACCTAGCCCCTCGCTGGTAATGTTTTTCGCAATCCCGTTTGTGTTGTCCCGTACATCTCGGTTCGGATATTATATACGTCTATAGCGTTATATATCCTAACCTAAGGCAGGCTAACTTCTCGGATGCAGTATTTTACAACATTCCTGGCATATCGGCTCCTACTTCTCGGTGACAACATTATATACGTCTATAACGTATCACAACCTAACCTAACCCATCTAGCCCCTGGCTGCTAATGTTTTTCAGAATCCCGTTCGTGTCGTCCCGTACATCTCTGTTGGGATATTATATACGTCTATAGCGTTATATATCCTAACCTATGGCAGGCTATCATCTCGGATGCAGTATTTTACAACATTCCTGACGCATCGACCTCTACTTCCCCGGGGGAACATTATATTCGTCTATAACGTAATATATCCTAACCTAACACATCTAGCACCTCGCTGGTAATGTTTTACAGAATCCCGTTCGTGACGTCCCGTACATCTCGGTTGGGATATTATATACGTCTATAGCGTTATATATCCTAACCTAAGGCAGGCTGTCATCGCGGATGTAGTATTTTACAACATTCCTGGCATATCGGCCCCTACTTCTCGGTGGGAACATTATATACGTCTATAACGTATCACAACCTAACCTAACCCATCTAGCCCCTCGCTGGTAATGTTTTTCAGAATCCCGTTCGTGTCGTCCCGTACATCTCTGTTGGGATATTATATACGTCTATAGCGTTATATATCCTAACCTAAGGCAGGCTATCACCTCGGATGCAGTATTTTACAACATTCCTGACGCATCGACCTCTACTTCCCCGGGGGAACATTATATTCGTCTATAACGTAATATATCCTAACCTAACACATCTAGCACCTCGCTGGTAATGTTTTACAGAATCCCGTTCCTGTCGTCCCGTACATCTCGGTTCGATATTATATACGTCCACAACGTTATATATCCTAGCCTAAGGCAGGCTAACATTTCGGATGCAGGATTTTACAACATTCCTGGCATATCGGCCCCTACTTGTCGGTGGGAACATTATATACGTCTATAACGTATCACAACGTAACCTAACCCATCTAGCCGCTCGCTCGTAATGTTTTACTGAATCCCGTTCGTGTCGTCCCGTACATCTCTGTTGGGATATTATATACGTCTACAGCGTTATATATCCTAACCTAAGGCAGGCTAACATCTCGGATGCAGGATGTTACAACATTCCTGGCATATCGGCCCCTACTTCTCGGTGGGAACATTATATACGTCTATAACGTATCACAACCTAACCTAACCCATCTAGCCCCTCGCTGGTAATGTTTTACAGAATCCCGTTGCTGTGGTCCAGTACATCTCGGTTGGGATATTATATACCTCTACAGCGATATATATCCTAACCTAAGGCAGGCTAACATCTCGGTTGTAGTATTTTACAACACTCCTGGCGCATCGGCCCATACTTCGCGGTGGGAACATTATATACGTCTATAACGTATCACAACCTAACCTAACCCATCTAGCCCCTGGCTGGTAATGTTTTTCAGAATCCCGTTCGTGTCGTTCCGTACATCTCGGTTCGATATTATATACGTCTATAGCGTCATATATCCTAACCTAAGGCAGGCTATCATCTCGGATATAGTATTTTACAACATTCCTGGCATATCGGCCCCTACTTCTCGGTGGGAACATTATATACGTCTATAACGTATCACAACCTAACCTAACCCATCCAGCCGCTCGCTAGTAATGTTTTACAGAATCCCGTTCGTGTCGTCCCGTACATCTCTGTTGGGATATTATATTCGTCTACAACGTTATATATCCTAGCCTAAGGCAGGCTAACATCTCGGATGCAGGATTTTACAACATTCCTGGCATATCGGCACCTACTTGTCGGTGGGAACATTATATACGTCTATAACGTATCACAACCTATCCTAACCCATCTAGCCGCTCGCTGGTAATGTTTTACAGAATCCCGTTCGTGTCGTCCCGTACATCTCTGTTGGGATATTATAAACGTCTACAACGTTATATATCCTAGCCTAAGGCAGGCTAACATCTCGGATGCAGGATTTTACAACATTCCTGGCATATCGGCCCCTACTTCTCGGTGGGAACATTATATACGTCTATAACGTATCACAACCTAACCTAACCCATCTAGCACCTGGCTGCTAATGTTTTTCAGAATCCCGTTCGTGTCGTTCCGTACATCTCGGTTCGATATTATATACGTCTATAGCGTCATATATCCTAACCTAAGGCAGGCTATCATCTCGGATATAGTATTTTACAACATTCCTGGCATATCGGCCCCTACTTCTTGGTGGGAACGTTATATACGTTTATAACGTATCACAACCTAACCTAACCCATCTAGACGCTCGCTGGTAATGTTTTACAGAATCCCGTTCGTGTCGTCCCGTACATCTCTGTTGGGATATTATATACGTCTACAACGTTATATATCCTAGCCTAAGGCAGGCTAACATCTCGGATGCAGGATTTTACAACATTCCTGGCATATCGGCTCCTACTTCTCGGTGACAACATTATATACGTCTATAACGTATCACAACCTAACCTAACCCATCTAGCCCCTGGCTGCTAATGTTTTTCAGAATCCCGTTCGTGTCGTTCCGTACATCTCGGTTCGATATTATATACGTCTATAGCGTCATATATCCTAACATAAGGCAGGCTATCATCTCGGATATAGTATTTTACAACATTCCTGGCATATCGGCCCCTACTTGTCGGTGGGAACATTATATACGTCTATAACGTATCACAACGTAACCTAACCCATCTAGCCGCTCGCTGGTAATGTTTTACAGAATCCCGTTCCTGTCGTCCCGTACATCTCTGTTGGGATATTATATACGTCTACAGCGATACATATCCTAACGTAAGGCAGGCTAACATCTCGGTTGCAGTATTTTACAACATTCCTGGCGTATCGGCCCATACTTCGCGGTGGGAACATTATATACGTCTATAACGTATCACAACCTAACCTAACCCATCTAGCCCCTCGCTGGTAATGTTTTACAGAATCCTGTTCCTGTCGTCCCGTACATCTCTGTTGGGATATTATATACGTCTACAACGTTATATATCCTAGCCTAAGGCAGGCTAACATCTCGTATGCAGTATTTTACAACATTCCTGGCGTATCGGCCCATACTTCGCGGTGGGAACATTATATACGTCTATAACGTATCACAACCTAACCTAACCCATCTAGCCCCTCGCTGGTAATGTTTTACAGAATCCCGTTCCTGTCGTCCCGTACGTCACGTTTGGGACATTATATACGTCTACAGCGTTATATATCATAACCTAAGGCAGGCTAACTTCTCGGTTGCAGTATTTCACAACATTCCTGGCGTATCGGCCCATACTTCGCGGTGGGAACCTTATATACGTCTATAACGTAACATAACCTAACCTAACCCTTCTAGCCCCTCGCTGGTAATGTTTTTCAGAATCCCGTTCGTGTCGTTCCGTACATCTCGGTTCGATATTATATACGTCTATAGCGTCATATATCCTAACCTAAGGCAGGCTATCATTTCGGATATAGTATTTTACAACATTCCTGGCATATCGGCCCCTACTTCTCGGTGGGAACATTATATACGTCTATAACGTATCACAACCTAACCTAACCCATCTAGCCGCTCGCTGGTAATGTCTTACAGAATCCCTTTCGTGTCGTCCCGTACGTCTCGGTTGGGATATTATATACGTCTATAGCGTTATATATCCTAACCTAAGGCAGGCTAACATCTCGGATGCAGTATTTTACGACATTCCTGGCGTATCGGCCCATACTTCGCGGTGGGAACATTATATACGCCTATAACGTAACATAACCTAACCTAACCCATCTAGCCCCTCGCTGGTAATGTTTTACAGAATCCCGTTCGTGTCGTCCCGTACATCTCTGTTGGGATATTATATAGGTCTACAGCGATATATATCCTATCGTAAGGCAGGCTAACATCTCGGTTGCAGTATTTTACAAGATTCCTGGCGTATCGTCCCATACTTCGCGGTGGAAACATTATATACGTCTATAACGTAACATAACCTAACCTAACCCACCTAGTCCCTCGCTGGTAATGTTTTTCGCAATCCCGTTTGTGTTGTCCCGTACATCTCGGTTCGGATATTATATACGTCTATAGCGTTATATATCCTAACCTAAGGCAGGCTAACTTCTCGGATGCAGTATTTTACAACATTCCTGGCATATCGGCTCCTACTTCTCGGTGACAACATTATATACGTCTATAACGTATCACAACCTAACCTAACCCATCTAGCCCCTCGCTGGTAATGTTTTCACAGAATCCCGTTGCTGTCGTCCCGTACATCTCGGTTGGGATATTATATACGTCTACAGCGATATATATCCTAACCTAAGGCAGGCTAACATCTCGGTTGCAGTATTTTACAACACTCCTGGCGTATCGGCCCATACTTCGCGGTGGGAACATTATATACGTCTATAACGTAACATAACCTAACCTAACCCATCTAGCCCCTCGCTGGTAATGTTTTACAGAATCCCGTTCGTGTCGTCCCGTACATCTCTGTTGGGATATTATATACCTCTATAGCGTTATATATCCTAACCTAAGGCAGGCTATCATCTCGGATGCAGTATTTTACAACATTCCTGGCGCATCGACCTCTACTTCCCCGGGGGAACATTATATTCGTCTATAACGTAATATATCCAAACCTAACACATCTAGCACCTCGCTGGTAATGTTTTACAGAATCCCGTTCGTGACGTCCCGTACATCTCGGTTGGGATATTATGTACGTCTATAGCGTTATATATCATAACCTAAGGCAGGCTATCATCTCGGATGTAGTATTTTACAACATTCCTGGCATATCGGCCCCTACTTCTCGGTGGGAACATTATATACGTCTATAATGTATCACAACCTAACCTAACCCATCTAGCCGCTCGCTGGTAATGTTTTACAGAATCCCGTTCCTGTCGTCCCGTACGTCCCGTTTGGGACATTATATACGTCTACAGCGTTATATATCATAACCTAAGGCAGGCTAACTTCTCGCTTGCAGTATTTCACAACATTCCTGGCGTATCGGCCCATACTTCGCGGTGGGAACATTATATACGTCTATAACGTAACATAACCTACCCTAACCCTTCTAGCCCCTCGCTGGTAATGTTTTCCAGAATCCCGTTCGTGTCGTCCCGTACATCTCTGTTGGGATATTATATACGTCTACAACGTTATATATCCTAGCCTAAGGCAGGCTAACATCTCGGATGCAGGATTTTACAACATTCCTGGCATATCGGCCCCTACTTCTCGGTGGGAACATTATATACGTCTATAACGTATCACAACCTAACCTAACCCATCTAGCACCTGGCTGCTAATGTTTTTCAGAATCCCGTTCGTGTCGTTCCGTACATCTCGGTTCGATATTATATACGTCTATAGCGTCATATATCCTAACCTAAGGCAGGCTATCATCTCGGATATAGTATTTTACAACATTCCTGGCATATCGGCCCCTACTTCTTGGTGGGAACGTTATATACGTTTATAACGTATCACAACCTAACCTAACCCATCTAGCCGCTCGCTGGTAATGTTTTACAGAATCCCGTTCGTGTCGTCCCGTACATCTCTGTTGGGATATTATATACGTCTACAACGTTATATATCCTAGCCTAAGGCAGGCTAACATCTCGGATGCAGGATTTTACAACATTCCTGGCATATCGGCTCCTACTTCTCGGTGACAACATTATATACGTCTATAACGTATCACAACCTAACCTAACCCATCTAGCCCCTGGCTGCTAATGTTTTTCAGAATCCCGTTCGTGTCGTTCCGTACATCTCGGTTCGATATTATATACGTCTATAGCGTCATATATCCTAACATAAGGCAGGCTATCATCTCGGATATAGTATTTTACAACATTCCTGGCATATCGGCCCCTACTTGTCGGTGGGAACATTATATACGTCTATAACGTATCACAACGTAACCTAACCCATCTAGCCGCTCGCTGGTAATGTTTTACAGAATCCCGTTCCTGTCGTCCCGTACATCTCTGTTGGGATATTATATACGTCTACAGCGATACATATCCTAACGTAAGGCAGGCTAACATCTCGGTTGCAGTATTTTACAACATTCCTGGCGTATCGGCCCATACTTCGCGGTGGGAACATTATATACGTCTATAACGTATCACAACCTAACCTAACCCATCTAGCCCCTCGCTGGTAATGTTTTACAGAATCCCGTTCCTGTCGTCCCGTACATCTCTGTTGGGATATTATATACGTCTACAACGTTATATATCCTAGCCTAAGGCAGGCTAACATCTCGGATGCAGTATTTTACAACATTCCTGGCGTATCGGCCCATACTTCGCGGTGGGAACATTATATACGTCTATAACGTATCACAACCTAACCTAACCCATCTAGCCCCTCGCTGGTAATGTTTTACAGAATCCCGTTCCTGTCGTCCCGTACGTCACGTTTGGGACATTATATACGTCTACAGCGTTATATATCATAACCTAAGGCAGGCTAACTTCTCGGTTGCAGTATTTCACAACATTCCTGGCGTATCGGCCCATACTTCGCGGTGGGAACCTTATATACGTCTATAACGTAACATAACCTAACCTAACCCTTCTAGCCCCTCGCTGGTAATGTTTTTCAGAATCCCGTTCGTGTCGTTCCGTACATCTCGGTTCGATATTATATACGTCTATAGCGTCATATATCCTAACCTAAGGCAGGCTATCATTTCGGATATAGTATTTTACAACATTCCTGGCATATCGGCCCCTACTTCTCGGTGGGAACATTATATACGTCTATAACGTATCACAACCTAACCTAACCCATCTAGCCGCTCGCTGGTAATGTCTTACAGAATCCCTTTCGTGTCGTCCCGTACGTCTCGGTTGGGATATTATATACGTCTATAGCGTTATATATCCTAACCTAAGGCAGGCTAACATCTCGGATGCAGTATTTTACGACATTCCTGGCGTATCGGCCCATACTTCGCGGTGGGAACATTATATACGCCTATAACGTAACATAACCTAACCTAACCCATCTAGCCCCTCGCTGGTAATGTTTTACAGAATCCCGTTCGTGTCGTCCCGTACATCTCTGTTGGGATATTATATAGGTCTACAGCGATATATATCCTATCGTAAGGCAGGCTAACATCTCGGTTGCAGTATTTTACAACATTCCTGGCGTATCGTCCCATACTTCGCGGTGGAAACATTATATACGTCTATAACGTAACATAACCTAACCTAACCCACCTAGTCCCTCGCTGGTAATGTTTTTCGCAATCCCGTTTGTGTTGTCCCGTACATCTCGGTTCGGATATTATATACGTCTATAGCGTTATATATCCTAACCTAAGGCAGGCTAACTTCTCGGATGCAGTATTTTACAACATTCCTGGCATATCGGCTCCTACTTCTCGGTGACAACATTATATACGTCTATAACGTATCACAACCTAACCTAACCCATCTAGCCCCTCGCTGGTAATGTTTTCACAGAATCCCGTTGCTGTCGTCCCGTACATCTCGGTTGGGATATTATATACGTCTACAGCGATATATATCCTAACCTAAGGCAGGCTAACATCTCGGTTGCAGTATTTTACAACACTCCTGGCGTATCGGCCCATACTTCGCGGTGGGAACATTATATACGTCTATAACGTAACATAACCTAACCTAACCCATCTAGCCCCTCGCTGGTAATGTTTTACAGAATCCCGTTCGTGTCGTCCCGTACATCTCTGTTGGGATATTATATACGTCTATAGCGTTATATATCCTAACCTAAGGCAGGCTATCATCTCGGATGCAGTATTTTACAACATTCCTGGCGCATCGACCTCTACTTCCCCGGGGGAACATTATATTCGTCTATAACGTAATATATCCAAACCTAACACATCTAGCACCTCGCTGGTAATGTTTTACAGAATCCCGTTCGTGACGTCCCGTACATCTCGGTTGGGATATTATGTACGTCTATAGCGTTATATATCATAACCTAAGGCAGGCTATCATCTCGGATGTAGTATTTTACAACATTCCTGGCATATCGGCCCCTACTTCTCGGTGGGAACATTATATACGTCTATAATGTATCACAACCTAACCTAACCCATCTAGCCGCTCGCTGGTAATGTTTTACAGAATCCCGTTCCTGTCGTCCCGTACGTCCCGTTTGGGACATTATATACGTCTACAGCGTTATATATCATAACCTAAGGCAGGCTAACTTCTCGCTTGCAGTATTTCACAACATTCCTGGCGTATCGGCCCATACTTCGCGGTGGGAACATTATATACGTCTATAACGTAACATAACCTACCCTAACCCTTCTAGCCCCTCGCTGGTAATGTTTTTCAGAATCCCGTTCGTGTCGTTCCGTACATCTCGGTTCGGTATTATATACGTCCACAACGTTATATATCCTAGCCTAAGGCAGGCTAACATCTCGGATGCAGGATTTTACAACATTCCTGGCATATCGGCCCCTACTTGTCGGTGGGAACATTATATACGTCTATAACGTATCACAACGTAACCTAACCCATCTAGCCGCTCGCTGGTAATGTTTTACTGAATCCCGTTCGTGTCGTCCCGTACATCTCTGTTGGGATATTATATACGTCTATAGCGTTATATATCCTAACCTAAGGCAGGCTATCATCTCGGATGTAGTATTTTACAACATTCTTGGCATATCGGCCCCTACTTCTCGGTGGGAACATTATATACGTCTATAACGTATCACAACCTAACCTAACCCATCTAGCCCCTCGCTGGTAATGTTTTACAGAATCCCGTTCCTGTCGTCCCGTACATCTCTGTTGGGATATTATATACGTCTACAGCGATACATATCCTAACGTAAGGCAGGCTAACATCTCGGTTGCAGTATTTTACAACATTCCTGGCGTATCGGCCCATACTTCGCGGTGGGAACATTATATACGTCTATAACGTATCACAACCTAACCTAACCCATCTAGCCCCTCGCTGGTAATGTTTTACAGAATCCCGTTCCTGTCGTCCCGTACATCTCTGTTGGGATATTATATACGTCTACAACGTTATATATCCTAGCCTAAGGCAGGCTATCATCTCGGATGCAGTATTTTAGAACATTCCTGTCGTATCGGCCCATACTTCGCGGTGGGAACATTATATACGTCTATAACGTATCACAACCTAACCTAACCCATCTAGCCCCTCGCTGGTAATGTTTTACAGAATCCCGTTCCTGTCGTCCCGTACGTCACGTTTGGGACATTATATACGTCTACAGCGTTATATATCATAACCTAAGGCAGGCTAACTTCTCGCTTGCAGTATTTCACAACATTCCTGGCGTATCGGCCCATACTTCGCGGTGGGAACATTATATACGTCTATAACGTAACATAACCTACCCTAACCCTTCTAGCCCCTCGCTGGTAATGTTTTTCAGAATCCCGTTCGTGTCGTTCCGTACATCTCGGTTCGATATTATATACGTCCACAACGTTATATATCCTAGCCTAAGGCAGGCTAACATCTCGGATGCAGGATTTTACAACATTCCTGGCATATCGGCCCCTACTTGTCGGTGGGAACATTATATACGTCTATAACGTATCACAACGTAACCTAACCCATCTAGCCGCTCGCTGGTAATGTTTTACTGAATCCCGTTCGTGTCGTCCCGTACATCTCTGTTGGGATATTATATACGTCTATAGCGTTATATATCCTAACCTAAGGCAGGCTATCATCTCGGATGCAGTATTTTACAACATTCCTGGCGCATCGAACTCTACTTCTCTGGGGGAACATTATATTCGTCTATAACGTAATATATCCTAACCTAACACATCTAGCACCTCGCTGGTAATGTTTTACAGAATCCCGTTCGTGACGTCCCGTACATCTCGGTTGGGATATTATATACGTCTATAGCGTTATATATCCTAACCTAAGGCAGGCTATCATCTCGGAAGTAGTATTTTACAACATTCCTGGCATATCGGCCCCTACTTCTCGGTGGGAACATTATATACGTCTATAACGTATCACAACCTCACCTAACCCATCTAGCCCCTCGCTGGTAATGTTTTACAGAATCCCGTTCCTGTCGTCCCGTACATCTCTGTTGGGATATTATATACGTCTACAGCGATACATATCCTAACGTAAGGCAGGCTAACATCTCGGTTGCAGTATTTTACAACATTCCTGGCGTATCGGCCCATACTTCGCGGTGGGAACATTATATACGTCTATAACGTATCACAACCTAACCTAACCCATCTAGCCCCTCGCTGGTAATGTTTTACAGAATCCCGTTCCTGTCGTCCCGTACATCTCTGTTGGGATATTATATACGTCTACAACGTTATATATCCTAGCCTAAGGCAGGCTAACATCTCGGATGCAGTATTTTAGAACATTCCTGTCGTATCGGCCCATACTTCGCGGTGGGAATATTATATACGTCTATAACGTATCACAACCTGACCTAACCCATCTAGCCCCTCGCTGGTAATGTTTTACAGAATCCCGTTCCTGTCGTCCCGTACGTCACGTTTGGGACATTATATACGTCTACAGCGTTATATATCATAACCTAAGGCAGGCTAACTTCTCGGTTGCAGTATTTCACAACATTCCTGGCGTATCGGCCCATACTTCGCGGTGGGAACCTTATATACGTCTATAACGTAACATAACCTAACCTAACCCTTCTAGCCCCTCGCTGGTAATGTTTTTCAGAATCCCGTTCGTGTCGTTCCGTACATCTCGGTTCGATATTATATACGTCTATAGCGTCATATATCCTAGCCTAAGGCAGGCTATCATTTCGGATATAGTATTTTACAACATTCCTGGCATATCGGCCCCTACTTCTCGGTGGGAACATTATATACGTCTATAACGTATCACAACCTAACCTAACCCATCTAGCCGCTCGCTGGTAATGTCTTACAGAATCCCTTTCGTGTCGTCCCGTACGTCTCGGTTGGGATATTATATACGTCTATAGCGTTATATATCCTAACCTAAGGCAGGCTGACATCTCGGATGCAGTATTTTACGACATTCCTGGCGTATCGGCCCATACTTCGCGGTGGGAACATTATATACGCCTATAACGTAACATAACCTAACCTAACCCATCTAGCCCCTCGCTGGTAATGTTTTACAGAATCCCGTTCGTGTCGTCCCGTACATCTCTGTTGGGATATTATATACGTCTACAACGTTATATATCCTAGCCTAAGGCAGGCTAACATCTCGGATGCAGCATTTTACAACATTCCTGGCTTATCGGCCCATACTTCGCGGTGGGAACATTATATACGTCTATAACGTAACATAACCTAACCTAACCCATCTAGCCCCTCGCTGGTAATGTTTTACAGAATCCCGTTCGTGTCGTCCCGTACATCTCTGTTGGGATATTATATACGTCTATAGCGTTATATATCCTAACCTAAGGCAGGCTATCATCTCGGATGCAGTATTTTACAACATTCCTGGCGCATCGACCTCTACTTCCCCGGGGGAACATTATATTCGTCTATAACGTAATATATCCAAACCTAACACATCTAGCACCTCGCTGGTAATGTTTTACAGAATCCCGTTCGTGACGTCCCGTACATCTCGGTTGGGATATTATGTACGTCTATAGCGTTATATATCATAACCTAAGGCAGGCTATCATCTCGGATGTAGTATTTTACAACATTCCTGGCATATCGGCCCCTACTTCTCGGTGGGAACATTATATACGTCTATAATGTATCACAACCTAACCTAACCCATCTAGCCGCTCGCTGGTAATGTTTTACAGAATCCCGTTCCTGTCGTCCCGTACGTCCCGTTTGGGACATTATATACGTCTACAGCGTTATATATCATAACCTAAGGCAGGCTAACTTCTCGCTTGCAGTATTTCACAACATTCCTGGCGTATCGGCCCATACTTCGCGGTGGGAACATTATATACGTCTATAACGTAACATAACCTACCCTAACCCTTCTAGCCCCTCGCTGGTAATGTTTTTCAGAATCCCGTTCGTGTCGTTCCGTACATCTCGGTTCGGTATTATATACGTCCACAACGTTATATATCCTAGCCTAAGGCAGGCTAACATCTCGGATGCAGGATTTTACAACATTCCTGGCATATCGGCCCCTACTTGTCGGTGGGAACATTATATACGTCTATAACGTATCACAACGTAACCTAACCCATCTAGCCGCTCGCTGGTAATGTTTTACTGAATCCCGTTCGTGTCGTCCCGTACATCTCTGTTGGGATATTATATACGTCTATAGCGTTATATATCCTAACCTAAGGCAGGCTATCATCTCGGATGCAGTATTTTACAACATTCCTGGCGCATCGAACTCTACTTCTCTGGGGGAACATTATATTCGTCTATAACGTAATATATCCTAACCTAACACATCTAGCACCTCGCTGGTAATGTTTTACAGAATCCCGTTCGTGACGTCCCGTACATCTCGGTTGGGATATTATATACGTCTATAGCGTTATATATCCTAACCTAAGGCAGGCTATCATCTCGGATGTAGTATTTTACAACATTCCTGGCATATCGGCCCCTACTTCTCGGTGGGAACATTATATACGTCTATAACGTATCACAACCTAACCTAACCCATCTAGCCCCTCGCTGGTAATGTTTTACAGAATCCCGTTCCTGTCGTCCCGTACATCTCTGTTGGGATATTATATACGTCTACAGCGATACATATCCTAACGTAAGGCAGGCTAACATCTCGGTTGCAGTATTTTACAACATTCCTGGCGTATCGGCCCATACTTCGCGGTGGGAACATTATATACGTCTATAACGTATCACAACCTAACCTAACCCATCTAGCCCCTCGCTGGTAATGTTTTACAGAATCCCGTTCCTGTCGTCCCGTACATCTCTGTTGGGATATTATATACGTCTACAACGTTATATATCCTAGCCTAAGGCAGGCTATCATCTCGGATGCAGTATTTTAGAACATTCCTGTCGTATCGGCCCATACTTCGCGGTGGGAACATTATATACGTCTATAACGTATCACAACCTAACCTAACCCATCTAGCCCCTCGCTGGTAATGTTTTACAGAATCCCGTTCCTGTCGTCCCGTACGTCACGTTTGGGACATTATATACGTCTACAGCGTTATATATCATAACCTAAGGCAGGCTAACTTCTCGCTTGCAGTATTTCACAACATTCCTGGCGTATCGGCCCATACTTCGCGGTGGGAACATTATATACGTCTATAACGTAACATAACCTACCCTAACCCTTCTAGCCCCTCGCTGGTAATGTTTTTCAGAATCCCGTTCGTGTCGTTCCGTACATCTCGGTTCGATATTATATACGTCCACAACGTTATATATCCTAGCCTAAGGCAGGCTAACATCTCGGATGCAGGATTTTACAACATTCCTGGCATATCGGCCCCTACTTGTCGGTGGGAACATTATATACGTCTATAACGTATCACAACGTAACCTAACCCATCTAGCCGCTCGCTGGTAATGTTTTACTGAATCCCGTTCGTGTCGTCCCGTACATCTCTGTTGGGATATTATATACGTCTATAGCGTTATATATCCTAACCTAAGGCAGGCTATCATCTCGGATGCAGTATTTTACAACATTCCTGGCGCATCGAACTCTACTTCTCTGGGGGAACATTATATTCGTCTATAACGTAATATATCCTAACCTAACACATCTAGCACCTCGCTGGTAATGTTTTACAGAATCCCGTTCGTGACGTCCCGTACATCTCGGTTGGGATATTATATACGTCTATAGCGTTATATATCCTAACCTAAGGCAGGCTATCATCTCGGATGTAGTATTTTACAACATTCCTGGCATATCGGCCCCTACTTCTCGGTGGGAACATTATATACGTCTATAACGTATCACAACCTCACCTAACCCATCTAGCCCCTCGCTGGTAATGTTTTACAGAATCCCGTTCCTGTCGTCCCGTACATCTCTGTTGGGATATTATATACGTCTACAGCGATACATATCCTAACGTAAGGCAGGCTAACATCTCGGTTGCAGTATTTTACAACATTCCTGGCGTATCGGCCCATACTTCGCGGTGGGAACATTATATACGTCTATAACGTATCACAACCTAACCTAACCCATCTAGCCCCTCGCTGGTAATGTTTTACAGAATCCCGTTCCTGTCGTCCCGTACATCTCTGTTGGGATATTATATACGTCTACAACGTTATATATCCTAGCCTAAGGCAGGCTAACATCTCGGATGCAGTATTTTAGAACATTCCTGTCGTATCGGCCCATACTTCGCGGTGGGAATATTATATACGTCTATAACGTATCACAACCTAACCTAACCCATCTAGCCCCTCGCTGGTAATGTTTTACAGAATCCCGTTCCTGTCGTCCCGTACGTCACGTTTGGGACATTATATACGTCTACAGCGTTATATATCATAACCTAAGGCAGGCTAACTTCTCGGTTGCAGTATTTCACAACATTCCTGGCGTATCGGCCCATACTTCGCGGTGGGAACCTTATATACGTCTATAACGTAACATAACCTAACCTAACCCTTCTAGCCCCTCGCTGGTAATGTTTTTCAGAATCCCGTTCGTGTCGTTCCGTACATCTCGGTTCGATATTATATACGTCTATAGCGTCATATATCCTAGCCTAAGGCAGGCTATCATTTCGGATATAGTATTTTACAACATTCCTGGCATATCGGCCCCTACTTCTCGGTGGGAACATTATATACGTCTATAACGTATCACAACCTAACCTAACCCATCTAGCCGCTCGCTGGTAATGTCTTACAGAATCCCTTTCGTGTCGTCCCGTACGTCTCGGTTGGGATATTATATACGTCTATAGCGTTATATATCCTAACCTAAGGCAGGCTGACATCTCGGATGCAGTATTTTACGACATTCCTGGCGTATCGGCCCATACTTCGCGGTGGGAACATTATATACGCCTATAACGTAACATAACCTAACCTAACCCATCTAGCCCCTCGCTGGTAATGTTTTACAGAATCCCGTTCGTGTCGTCCCGTACATCTCTGTTGGGATATTATATACGTCTACAACGTTATATATCCTAGCCTAAGGCAGGCTAACATCTCGGATGCAGGATTTTACAACATTCCTGGCATATCGGCCCCTACTTCTCGGTGGGAACATTATATACGTCTATAACGTATCACAACCTAACCTAACCCATCTATCCCCTCGCTGGTAATGTTTTACAGAATCCCGTTGCTGTGGTCCCGTACATCTCGGTTGGGATATTATATACGTCTACAGCGCTATATATCCTAACCTAAGGCAGCCTAACATCTCGGTTGCAGTATTTTACAACACTCCTGGCTTATCGGCCCATACTTCGCGGTGGGAACATTATATACGTCTATAACGTAACATAACCTAACCTAACGCATCTAGCCCCTCGCTGGTAATGTTGTACAGAATCCCGTTCGTGTCGTCCCGTACATCTCTGTTGGGATACTATATACGTCTATAGCGTTATATATCCTAGCCTAAGGCAGGCTAATATCTCGGATGCAGGATTTTACAACATTCCTGGCATATCGGACCCTACTTCTCGGTGGGAACATTATATACGTCTATAACGTATCGCAACCTAACCTAACCCATCTAGCCGCTCGCCGGTAATGTCTTACAGAATCCCGTTCCTGTTGTCCCGTACATCACCCTTGGGATATTATATACGTCTACAGCGATATATATCCTAACGTAAGGCAGGCTAACATCTTGGTTGCAGTATTTTACAACATTCCTGGCGTATCGGCCCATACTTCGCGGTGGGAACATTATATACGTCTATAACGTAACATAACCTAACCTAATCCTTGTAGTCCCTCGCTGGTAATGTTTTTCAGAATCCCGTTCGTGTCGTCGCGTACATCTCGGTTCGGATATTATATACGTCTATAGCGTTATATATCCTAACCTAAGGCAGGCTATCATCTTGGATGCAGTATTTTACTCCATTCCTGGCGTATCGGACCCTACTTCTTGGTGGGAACATTATACACGTCTATAACGTATCACAACCTAACCTAACCCATCTAGCCCCTCGCTGGTAATGTTTTACAGAATCCCGTTGCTGTGGTCCCGTACATCTCGGTTGGGATATTATATACGTCTACAGCGATATATATCATAACCTAAGGCAGGCTAACTTCTCGCTTGCAGTATTTCACAACATTCCTGGCGTATCGGCCCATACTTCGCGGTGGAAACATTATATACGTCTATAACGTAACATAACCTACCCTAACCCTTCTAGCCCCTCGCTGGTAATGTTTTTCAGAATCCCGTTCGTGTCGTTCCGTACATCTCGGTTCGATATTATATACGTCCACAACGTTATATATCCTAGCCTAAGGCAGGCTAATATCTCGGATGCAGGATTTTACAACATTCCTGGCATATCGGCCCCTACTTGTCGGTGGGAACATTATATACGTCTATAACGTATCACAACGTAACCTAACCCACCTAGCCGCTCGCTGGTAATGTTTTACTGAATCCCGTTCGTGTCGTCCCGTACATCTCTGTTGGGATATTATATACGTCTATAGCGTTATATATCCTAACCTAAGGCAGGCTATCATCTCCGATGCAGTATTTTACAACATTCCTGGCGCATCGAACTCTACTTCTCTGGGGGAACATTATATTCGTCTATAACGTAATATATCCTAACCTAACACATCTAGCACCTCGCTGGTAATGTTTTACAGAATCCCGTTCGTGACGTCCCGTACATCTCGGTTGGGATATTATATACGTCTATAGCGTTATATATCCTAACCTAAGGCAGGCTATCATCTCGGATGTAGTATTTTACAACATTCCTGGCATATCGGCCCCTACTTCTCGGTGGGAACATTATATACGTCTATAACGTATCGCAACCTAACCTAACCCATCTAGCCCCTCGCTGGTAATGTTTTACAGAATCCCGTTCCTGTCGTCCCGTACGTCACGTTTGGGACATTATATACGTCTACAGCGTTATATATCATAACCTAAGGCAGGCTAACTTCTCGGTTGCAGTATTTCACAACATTCCTGGCGTATCGGCCCATACTTCGCGGTGGGAACCTTATATACGTCTATAACGTAACATAACCTAACCTAACCCTTCTAGCCCCTCGCTGGTAATGTTTTTCAGAATCCCGTTCGTGTCGTTCCGTACATCTCGGTTCGATATTATATACGTCTATAGCGTCATATATCCTAACCTAAGGCAGGCTATCATTTCGGATATAGTATTTTACAACATTCCTGGCGTATCGGCCCATACTTCGCGGTGGGAACATTATATACGTCTATAACGTATCACAACCTCACCTAACCCATCTAGCCCCTCGCTGGTAATGTTTTACAGAATCCCGTTCGTGTCGTCCCGTACATCTCTGTTGGGATATTATATACGTCTACAACGTTATATATCCTAGCCTAAGGCAGGCTAACATCTCGGATGCAGGATTTTACAACATTCCTGGCATATCGGCCCCTACTTCTCGGTGGGAACATTATATACGTCTACAACGTATCACAACCTAACCTAACCCATCTATCCCCTCGCTGGTAATGTTTTACAGAATCCCGTTGCTGTGGTCCCGTACATCTCGGTTGGGATATTATATACGTCTACAGCGATATATATCCTAACCTAAGGCAGGCTAACATCTCGGTTGCAGTATTTTCCAACACTCCTGGCGTATCGGCCCATACTTCGCGGTGGGAACATTATATACGTCTATAACGTAACATAACCTAACCTAACCCATCTAGCCCCTCGCTGGTAATGTTGTACAGAATCCCGTTCGTGTCGTCCCGTACATCTCGGTTCGATATTATATACGTCTATAGCGTCATATATCCTAACCTAAGGCAGGCTATCATTTCGGATATAGTATTTTACAACATTCCTGGCATATCGGCCCCTACTTCTCGGTGGGAACATTATATACGTCTATAACGTATCACAACCTAACCTAACCCATCTAGCCCCTCGCTGGTAATGTTTTACAGAATCCCGTTCGTGTCGTCCCGTACATCTCTGTTGGGATATTATATAGGTCTACAGCGATATATATCCTATCGTAAGGCAGGCTAACATCTCGGTTGCAGTATTTTACAACATTCCTGGCGTATCGTCCCATACTTCGCGGTGGAAACATTATATACGTCTATAACGTAACATAACCTAACCTAACCCACCTAGCCCCTCGCTGGTAATGTTTTTCGCAATCCCGTTTCTGTTGTCCCGCACATCTCGGTTCGGATATTATATACGTCTATAGCGTTATATATCCTAACCTAAGGCAGGCTAACTTCTCGGATGCAGTATTTTACAACATTCCTGGCATATCGGCTCCTACTTCTCGGTGACAACATTATATACGTCTATAACGTATCACAACCTAACCTAACCCATCTAGCCCCTCGCTGGTAATGTTTTACAGAATCCCGTTGCTGTCGTCCCGTACATCTCGGTTGGGATATTATATACGTCTACAGCGATATATATCCTAACCTAAGGTAGGCTAACATCTCGGTTGCAGTATTTTACAACACTCCTGGCGTATCGGCCCATACTTCGCGGTGGGAACATTATATACGTCTATAACGTAACATAACCTAACCTAACCCATCTAGCCCCTCGCTGGTAATGTTTTACAGAATCCCGTTCGTGTCGTCCCGTACATCTCTGTTGGGATATTATATACGTCTATAGCGTTATATATCCTAACCTAAGGCAGGCTATCATCTCGGATGCAGTATTTTACAACATTCCTGGCGCATCGACCTCTACTTCCCCGGGGGAACATTATATTCGTCTATAACGTAATATATCCTAACCTAACACATCTAGCACCTCGCTGGTAATGTTTTACAGAATCCCGTTCGTGACGTCCCGTACATCTCGGTTGGGATATTATGTACGTCTATAGCGTTATATATCATAACCTAAGGCAGGCTATCATCTCGGATGTAGTATTTTACAACATTCCTGGCATATCGGCCCCTACTTCTCGGTGGGAACATTATATACGTCTATAATGTATCACAACCTAACCTAACCCATCTAGCCGCTCGCTGGTAATGTTTTACAGAATCCCGTTCCTGTCGTCCCGTACGTCCCGTTTGGGACATTATATACGTCTACAGCGTTATATATCATAACCTAAGGCAGGCTAACTTCTCGCTTGCAGTATTTCACAACATTCCTGGCGTATCGGCCCATACTTCGCGGTGGGAACATTATATACGTCTATAACGTAACATAACCTACCCTAACCCTTCTAGCCCCTCGCTGGTAATGTTTTTCAGAATCCCGTTCGTGTCGTTCCGTACATCTCGGTTCGATATTATATACGTCCACAACGTTATATATCCTAGCCTAAGGCAGGCTAACATCTCGGATGCAGGATTTTACAACATTCCTGGCATATCGGCCCCTACTTGTCGGTGGGAACATTATATACGTCTATAACGTATCACAACGTAACCTAACCCATCTAGCCGCTCGCTGGTAATGTTTTACTGAATCCCGTTCGTGTCGTCCCGTACATCTCTGTTGGGATATTATATACGTCTATAGCGTTATATATCCTAACCTAAGGCAGGCTATCATCTCGGATGCAGTATTTTACAACATTCCTGGCGCATCGAACTCTACTTCTCTGGGGGAACATTATATTCGTCTATAACGTAATATATCCTAACCTAACACATCTAGCACCTCGCTGGTAATGTTTTACAGAATCCCGTTCGTGACGTCCCGTACATCTCGGTTGGGATATTATATACGTCTATAGCGTTATATATCCTAACCTAAGGCAGGCTATCATCTCGGATGTAGTATTTTACAACATTCCTGGCATATCGGCCCCTACTTCTCGGTGGGAACGTTATATACGTCTATAACGTATCACAACCTAACCTAACCCATCTAGCCCCTCGCTGGTAATGTTTTACAGAATCCCGTTCCTGTCGTCCCGTACATCTCTGTTGGGATATTATATACGTCTACAGCGATACATATCCTAACGTAAGGCAGGCTAACATCTCGGTTGCAGTATTTTACAACATTCCTGGCGTATCGGCCCATACTTCGCGGTGGGAACATTATATACGTCTATAACGTATCACAACCTAACCTAACCCATCTAGCCCCTCGCTGGTAATGTTTTACAGAATCCCGTTCCTGTCGTCCCGTACATCTCTGTTGGGATATTATATACGTCTACAACGTTATATATCCTAGCCTAAGGCAGGCTAACATCTCGGATGCAGTATTTTACAACATTCCTGGCGTATCGGCCCATACTTCGCGGTGGGAACATTATATACGTCTATAACGTATCACAACCTAACCTAACCCATCTAGCCCCTCGCTGGTAATGTTTTACAGAATCCCGTTCCTGTCGTCTCGTACGTCACGTTTGGGACATTATATACGTCTACAGCGTTATATATCATAACCTAAGGCAGGCTAACTTCTCGGTTGCAGTATTTCACAACATTCCTGGCGTATCGGCCCATACTTCGCGGTGGGAACCTTATATTCGTCTATAACGTAACATAACCTAACCTAACCCTTCTAACCCCTCGCTGGTAATGTTTTTCAGAATCCCGTTCGTGTCGTTCCGTACATCTCGGTTCGATATTATATACGTCTATAGCGTCATATATCCTAACCTAAGGCAGGCTATCATTTCGGATATAGTATTTTACAACATTCCTGGCATATCGGCCCCTACTTCTCGGTGGGAACATTATATACGTCTATAACGTATCACAACCTAACCTAACCCATCTAGCCGCTCGCTGGTAATGTCTTACAGAATCCCTTTCGTGTCGTCCCGTACGTCTCGGTTGGGATATTATATACGTCTATAGCGTTATATATCCTAACCTAAGGCAGGCTGACATCTCGGATGCAGTATTTTACGACATTCCTGTCGTATCGGCCCATACTTCGCGGTGGGAACATTATATACGCCTATAACGTAACATAACCTAACCTAACCCATCTAGCCCCTCGCTGGTAATGTTTTACAGAATCCCGTTCGTGTCGTCCCGTACATCTCTGTTGGGATATTATATACGTCTACAACGTTATATATCCTAGCCTAAGGCAGGCTAACATCTCGGATGCAGGATTTTACAACATTCCTGGCATATCGGCCCCTACTTCTCGGTGGGAACATTATATACGTCTATAACGTATCACAACCTAACCTAACCCATCTATCCCCTCGCTGGTAATGTTTTACAGAATCCCGTTGCTGTGGTCCCGTACATCTCGGTTGGGATATTATATACGTCTACAGCGATATATATCCTAACCTAAGGCAGGCTAACATCTCGGTTGCAGTATTTTACAACACTCCTGGCGTATCGGCCCATACTTCGCGGTGGGAACATTATATACGTCTATAACGTAACATAACCTAACCTAACCCATCTAGCCCCTCGCTGGTAATGTTGTACAGAATCCCGTTCGTGTCGTCCCGTACATCTCTGTTGGGATACTATATACGTCTATAGCGTTATATATCCTAGCCTAAGGCAGGCTAATATCTCGGATGCAGGATTTTACAACATTCCTGGCATATCGGACCCTACTTCTCGGTGGGAACATTATATACGTCTATAACGTATCGCAACCTAACCTAACCCATCTAGCCGCTCGCCGGTAATGTCTTACAGAATCCCGTTCCTGTTGTCCCGTACATCACGGTTGGGATATTATATACGTCTACAGCGATATATATCCTAACGTAAGGCAGGCTAACATCTTGGTTGCAGTATTTTACAACATTCCTGGCGTATCGGCCCATACTTCGCGGTGGGAACATTATATACGTCTATAACGTAACATAACCTAACCTAATCCTTCTAGCCCCTCGCTGGTAATGTTTTTCAGAATCCCGTTCGTGTCGTCGCGTACATCTCGGTTCGGATATTATATACGTCTATAGCGTTATATATCCTAACCTAAGGCAGGCTATCATCTTGGATGCAGTATTTTACTCCATTCCTGGCGTATCGGACCCTACTTCTCGGTGGGAACATTATACACGTCTATAACGTATCACAACCTAACCTAACCCATCTAGCCCCTCGCTGGTAATGTTTTACAGAATCCCGTTCGTGTCGTCCCGTACATCTCTGTTGGGATATTATATAGGTCTACAGCGATATATATCCTATCGTAAGGCAGGCTAACATCTCGGTTGCAGTATTTTACAACAATCCTGGCGTATCGTCCCATACTTCGCGGTGGAAACATTATATACGTCTATAACGTAACATAACCTAACCTAACCCACCTAGCCCCTCGCTGGTAATGTTTTACAGAATCCCGTTCGTGTCGTCCCGTACATCTCTGTTGGGATATTATATACGTCTGCAACGTTATATATCCTAGCCTAAGGCAGGCTAACATCTCGGATGCAGGATTTTACAACATTCCTGGCATATCGGCCCCTACTTCTCGGTGGGAACATTATATACGTCTATAACGTATCACAACCTAACCTAACCCATCTATCCCCTCGCTGGTAATGTTTTACAGAATCCCGTTGCTGTGGTCCCGTACATCTCGGTTGGGATATTATATACGTCTACAGCGATATATATCCTAACCTAAGGCAGGCTAACATCTCGGTTGCAGTATTTTACAACACTCCTGGCGTATCGGCCCATACTTCGCGGTGGGAACATTATATACGTCTATAACGTAACATAACCTAACCTAACCCATCTAGCCCCTCGCTGGTAATGTTGTACAGAATCCCGTTCGTGTCGTCCCGTACATCTCTGTTGGGATACTATATACGTCTATAGCGTTATATATCCTAGCCTAAGGCAGGCTAATATCTTGGATGCAGGATTTTACAACATTCCTGGCATATCGGACCCTACTTCTCGGTGGGAACATTATATACGTCTATAACGTATCGCAACCTAACCTAACCCATCTAGCCGCTCGCCGGTAATGTCTTACAGAATCCCGTTCCTGTTGTCCCGTACATCACGGTTGGGATATTATATACGTCTACAGCGATATATATCCTAACGTAAGGCAGGCTAACATCTTGGTTGCAGTATTTTACAACATTCCTGGCGTATCGGCCCATACTTCGCGGTGGGAACATTATATACGTCTATAACGTAACATAACCTAACCTAATCCTTCTAGCCCCTCGCTGGTAATGTTTTTCAGAATCCCGTTCGTGTCGTCGCGTACATCTCGGTTCGGATATTATATACGTCTATAGCGTTATATATCCTAACCTAAGGCAGGCTATCATCTTGGATGCAGTATTTTACTCCATTCCTGGCGTATCGGACCCTACTTCTCGGTTGGAACATTATACACGTCTATAACGTATCACAACCTAACCTAACCCATCTAGCCCCTCGCTGGTAATGTTTTACAGAATCCCGTTCGTGTCGTCCCGTACATCTCTGTTGGGATATTATATAGGTCTACAGCGATATATATCCTATCGTAAGGCAGGCTAACATCTCGGTTGCAGTATTTTACAACAATCCTGGCGTATCGTCCCATACTTCGCGGTGGAAACATTATATACGTCTATAACGTAACATAACCTAACCTAACCCACCTAGCCCCTCGCTGGTAATGTTTTTCGCAATCCCGTTTGTGTTGTCCCGTACATCTCGGTTCGGATATTATATACGTCTATAGCGTTATATATCCTAACCTAAGGCAGGCTAACTTCTCGGATGCAGTATTTTACAACATTCCTGGCATATCGGCTCCTACTTCTCGGTGACAACATTATATACGTCTATAACGTATCACAACCTAACCTAACCCATCTAGCCCCTCGCTGGTAATGTTTTACAGAATCCCGTTGCTGTCGTCCCGTACATCTCGGTTGGGATATTATATACGTCTACAGCGATATATATCCTAACCTAAGGTAGGCTAACATCTCGGTTGCAGTATTTTACAACACTCCTGGCGTATCGGCACATACTTCGCGGTGGGAACATTATATACGTCTATAACGTAACATAACCTAACCTAACCCATCTAGCCCCTCGCTGGTAATGTTTTACAGAATCCCGTTCGTGTCGTCCCGTACATCTCTGTTGGGATATTATATACGTCTATAGCGTTATATATCCTAACCTAAGGCAGGCTATCATCTCGGATGCAGTATTTTACAACATTCCTGGCGCATCGACCTCTACTTCCCCGGGGGAACATTATATTCGTCTATAACGTAATATATCCTAACCTAACACATCTAGCACCTCGCTGGTAATGTTTTACAGAATCCCGTTCGTGACGTCGCGTACATCTCGGTTGGGATATTATGTACGTCTATAGCGTTATATATCATAACCTAACGCAGGCTATCATCTCGGATGTAGTATTTTACAACATTCCTGGCATATCGGCCCCTGCTTCTCGGTGGGAACATTATATACGTCTATAATGTATCACAACCTAACCTAACCCATCTAGCCGCTCGCTGGTAATGTTTTACAGAATCCCGTTCCTGTCGTCCCGTACGTCCCGTTTGGGACATTATATACGTCTACAGCGTTATATATCATAACCTAAGGCAGGCTAACTTCTCGCTTGCAGTATTTCACAACATTCCTGGCGTATCGGCCCATACTTCGCGGTGGGAACATTATATACGTCTATAACGTAACATAACCTACCCTAACCCTTCTAGCCCCTCGCTGGTAATGTTTTTCAGAATCCCGTTCGTGTCGTTCCGTACATCTCGGTTCGATATTATATACGTCCACAACTTTATATATCCTAGCCTAAGGCAGGCTAACATCTCGGATGCAGGATTTTACAACATTCCTGGCATATCGGCCCCTACTTGTCGGTGGGAACATTATATACGTCTATAACGTATCACAACGTAACCTAACCCATCTAGCCGCTCGCTGGTAATGTTTTACTGAATCCCGTTCGTGTCGTCCCGTACATCTCTGTTGGGATATTATATACGTCTATAGCGTTATATATCCTAACCTAAGGCAGGCTATCATCTCGGATGCAGTATTTTACAACATTCCTGGCGCATCGAACTCTACTTCTCTGGGGGAACATTATATTCGTCTATAACGTAATATATCCTAACCTAACACATCTAGCACCTCGCTGGTAATGTTTTACAGAATCCCGTTCGTGACGTCCCGTACATCTCGGTTGGGATATTATATACGTCTATAGCGTTATATATCCTAACCTAAGGCAGGCTATCATCTCGGATGTAGTATTTTACAACATTCCTGGCATATCGGCCCCTACTTCTCGGTGGGAACGTTATATACGTCTATAACGTATCACAACCTAACCTAACCCATTTAGCCCCTCGCTGGTAATGTTTTACAGAATCCCGTTCCTGTCGTCCCGTACATCTCTGTTGGGATATTATATACGTCTACAGCGATACATATCCTAACGTAAGGCAGGCTAACATCTCGGTTGCAGTATTTTACAACATTCCTGGCGTATCGGCCCATACTTCGCGGTGGGAACATTATATACGTCTATAACGTATCACAACCTAACCTAACCCATCTAGCCCCTCGCTGGTAATGTTTTACAGAATCCCGTTCCTGTCGTCCCGTACATCTCTGTTGGGATATTATATACGTCTACAACGTTATATATCCTAGCCTAAGGCAGGCTAACATCTCGGATGCAGTATTTTACAACATTCCTGGCGTATCGGCCCATACTACGCGGTGGGAACATTATATACGTCTATAACGTATCACAACCTAACCTAACCCATCTAGCCCCTCGCTGGTAATGTTTTACAGAATCCCGTTCCTGTCGTCCCGTACGTCACGTTTGGGACATTATATACGTCTACAGCGTTATATATCATAACCTAAGGCAGGCTAACTTCTCGGTTGCAGTATTTCACAACATTCCTGGCGTATCGGCCCATACTTCGCGGTGGGAACCTTATATTCGTCTATAACGTAACATAACCTAACCTAACCCTTCTAACCCCTCGCTGGTAATGTTTTTCAGAATCCCGTTCGTGTCGTTCCGTACATCTCGGTTCGATATTATATACGTCTATAGCGTCATATATCCTAACCTAAGGCAGGCTATCATTTCGGATATAGTATTTTACAACATTCCTGGCATATCGGCCCCTACTTCTCGGTGGGAACATTATATACGTCTATAACGTATCACAACCTAACCTAACCCATCTAGCCGCTCGCTGGTAATGTCTTACAGAATCCCTTTCGTGTCGTCCCGTACGTCTCGGTTGGGATATTATATACGTCTATAGCGTTATATATCCTAACCTAAGGCAGGCTGACATCTCGGATGCAGTATTTTACGACATTCCTGGCGTATCGGCCCATACTTCGCGGTGGGAACATTATATACGCCTATAACGTAACATAACCTAACCTAACCCATCTAGCCCCTCGCTGGTAATGTTTTACAGAATCCCGTTCGTGTCGTCCCGTACATCTCTGTTGGGATATTATATACGTCTACAACGTTATATATCCTAGCCTAAGGCAGGCTAACATCTCGGATGCAGGATTTTACAACATTCCTGGCATATCGGCCCCTACTTCTCGGTGGGAACATTATATACGTCTATAACGTATCACAACCTAACCTAACCCATCTATCCCCTCGCTGGTAATGTTTTACAGAATCCCGTTGCTGTGGTCCCGTACATCTCGGTTGGGATATTATATACGTCTACAGCGATATATATCCTAACCTAAGGCAGGCTAACATCTCGGTTGCAGTATTTTACAACACTCCTGGCGTATCGGCCCATACTTCGCGGTGGGAACATTATATACGTCTATAACGTAACATAACCTAACCTAACCCATCTAGCCCCTCGCTGGTAATGTTGTACAGAATCCCGTTCGTGTCGTCCCGTACATCTCTGTTGGGATACTATATACGTCTATAGCGTTATATATCCTAGCCTAAGGCAGGCTAATATCTCGGATGCAGGATTTTACAACATTCCTGGCATATCGGACCCTACTTCTCGGTGGGAACATTATATACGTCTATAACGTATCGCAACCTAACCTAACCCATCTAGCCGCTCGCCGGTAATGTCTTACAGAATCCCGTTCCTGTTATCCCGTTCATCACGGTTGGGATATTATATACGTCTACAGCGATATATATCCTAACGTAAGGCAGGCTAACATCTTGGTTGCAGTATTTTACAACATTCCTGGCGTATCGGCCCATACTTCGCGGTGGGAACATTATATACGTCTATAACGTAACGTAACCTAACCTAATCCTTCTAGCCCCTCGCTGGTAATGTTTTTCAGAATCCCGTTCGTGTCGTCGCGTACATCTCGGTTCGGATATTATATACGTCTATAGCGTTATATATCCTAACCTAAGGCAGGCTATCATCTTGGATGCAGTATTTTACTCCATTCCTGGCGTATCGGACCCTACTTCTCGGTGGGAACATTATACACGTCTATAACGTATCACAACCTAACCTAACCCATCTAGCCCCTCGCTGGTAATGTTTTACAGAATCCCGTTGCTGTGGTCCCGTACATCTCGGTTGGGATATTATATACGTCTACAGCGATATATATCCTAACCTAAGGCAGGCTATCATTTCGGATATAGTATGTTACAACACTCCTGGCGTATCGACCTCTACTTCTCGGTGGGAACATTATATTCGTCTATAACGTAATATATCCTAACCTAACACATCTAGCACCTCGCTGGTAATGTTTTACAGAATCCCGTACCTGGCGTATCGTCCCATACTTCGCGGTGGTAACATTATATACGTCTATAACGTATCACAACCTAACATAACCCATCTAGCCCCTCGCTAGTAATGTTTTGCAGAATCCCGTTCCTGTCGTCCCGTACATCACGGTTGGGATATTATATACGTCTACAGCGATATATATCCTAACGTAAGGCAGGCTAACATCTCGGTTGCAGTATTTTACAACATTCCTGGCGTATCGGCCCATACTTCGCGGTGGGAACATTATATACGTCTATAACGTAACATAACCTAACCTAATCCTTCTAGCCCCTCGCTGGTAATGTTTTTCAGAATCCCCTTCGTGTCGTCGCGTACATCTCGGTTCGGATATTATATACGTCTATAGCGTTATATATCCTAACCTAAGGCAGGCTATCATTTCGGATGCAGTATTTTACGCCATTCCTGGCGTATCGGCCCCTACTTCTCGGTGGGAACATTATACACGTCTATAACGTATCACAACCTAACCTAACCCATCTAGCCCCTCGCTGGTAATGTTTTACAGAATCCCGTTCGTGTCGTCCCGTACGTCCCGGTTCGGATATTATATACGTCTATAGCGTTATATATCCTAACCTAAGGCAGGCTATCATCTCGGATGCAGTATTTTACGCCATTCCTGGCGTATCGGCCCCTACTTCTCGGTGGGAACATTATACACGTCTATAACGTATCACAACCTAACCTAACCCATCTAGCCCCTCGCTGGTAATGTTTTACAGAATCCCGTTCGTGTCGTCCCGTACGTCCCGGTTCGGATATTATATACGTCTATAGCGTTATATATCCTAACCTAAGGCAGGCTATCATCTCGGATGCAGTATTTTACGCCATTCCTGGCGTATCGGCCCCTACTTCTCGGTGGGAACATTATACACGTCTATAACGTATCACAACCTAACCTAACCCATCTAGCCCCTCGCTGGTAATGTTTTACAGAATCCCGTTCGTGTCGTCCCGTACGTCCCGGTTCGGATATTATATACGTCTATAGCGTTATATATCCTAACCTAAGGCAGGCTATCATCTCGGATGCAGTATTTTACGCCATTCCTGGCGTATCGGCCCCTACTTCTCGGTGGGAACATTATACACGTCTATAACGTATCACAACCTAACCTAACCCATCTAGCCCCTCGCTGGTAATGTTTTACAGAATCCCGTTCGTGTCGTCCCGTACGTCTCGGTTGGGATATTATATACGTCTATAGCGTTATATATCCTAACCTAATGCAGGCTATCATCTCGGATATAGTATTTTACAACATTCCTGGCGTATCGGCCCCTACTTCTCGGTGGCAACATTATATACGTTTATAACGTATCACAACCTAACCTAACCCATCTAGCCCCTCGCTGGTAATGTTTTACAGAATCCCGTTGCTGTGGTCCCGTACATCTCGGTTGGGATATTATATACGTCTACAGCGATATATATCCTAACCTAAGGCAGGCTAACATCTCGATTGCAGTATTTTACAACACTCCTGGCGTATCGGCCCATACTTCGCGGTGGGAACATTATATAGGTCTATAACGTAACATAACCTAACCTAACCCATCTTGCCCCTCGCTGGTAATGTTTTACAGAATCCCGTTCGTATCGTCCCGTACATCTCTGTTGGGATATTATATACGTCTATAGCGTTATATATCCTAACCTAAGGCAGGCTATCATCTCGGATATAGTATTTTACAACATTCCTGGCATATCGGCCCCTACTTCTCGGTGGGAACATTATATACGTCTATAACGTATCACAACCTAACCTAACCCATCTAGCCGCTCGCTGGTAATGTCTTACAGAATCCCGTTCGTGTCGTCCCGTACGTCTCGGTTGGGATATTATATACGTCTATAGCGTTATATATCCTAACCTAAGGCAGGCTATCATCTCGGATATAGTATTTTACAACATTCCTGGCGTATCGGCGCCTACTACTCGGTGGCAACATTATATACGTCTATAACGTATCACAACCTAACCTAACCCATCTAGACCCTCGCTGGTAATATTTTACAGAATCCCGTTCGTGTCGTCCCGTACGTTTCGGTTGAGACTTTATGTACGTCTACAGCGTTATATATCCTAACCTAAGGCAGGCTAACATCTCGGATGCAGTATTTTACAACATTCCTGGCGTATCGGCCCATACTTCGCGGTGGGAACATTATATACGTCTATAACGTATCACAACCTAACCTAACCCATCTAGCCCCTCGCTGGTAATGTTTTACAGAATCCCGTTGCTGTGGTCCCTTACATCTCGGTTGGGAAATTATATACGTCTACAGCGATATATATCCTAACCTAAGGCAGTCTAACATCTCGGTTGCAGTATTTTACAACACTCCTGGCGTATCGGCCCATACTTCGCGGTGGGAACATTATATACGTCTATAACGTAACATAACCTAACCTAACCCATCTAGCCCCTCGCTGGTAATGTTTTACAGAATCCCGTTCGTGTCGTCCCGTACATCTCTGTTGGGATATTATATACGTCTATAGCGTTATATATCCTAACCTAAGGCAGGCTATCATCTCGGATGCAGTATTTTTCAACATTCGTGGCGCATCGACCTCTACCTCTCCGGGGGAACATTATATTCGTCTATAACGTAATATATCCTAACTTAACCCATCTTGCCCCTCGCTGGTAATGTTTTACAGAATCCCGTTCGTATCGTCCCGTACATCTCTGTTGGGATATTATATACGTCTATAGCGTTATATATCCTAACCTAAGGCAGGCTATCATCTCGGATATAGTATTTTACAACATTCCTGGCATATCGGCCCCTACTTCTCGGTGGGAACATTATATACGTCTATAACGTATCACAACCTAACCTAACCCATCTAGCCCCTCGCTGGTAATGTTTTACAGAATCCCGTTCCTGTCGTCCCGTACATTTCTGTTGGAATGTTATATACGTCTACAGCGATATATATCCTAACTTAAGGCAGGCTAACATCTCGGTTGCAGTATTTTACAACATTCCTGGCGTATCGTCCCATACTTCGCGGTGGAAACATTATATACGTCTATAACGTAACATAACCTAACCTAACCCATCTAGCCCCTCGCTGGTAATGTTTTTCAGAATCCCGTTCGTGTCGTTCCGTACATGTCGGTTCGATATTATATACGTCTATAGCGTCATATATCCTAACCTAAGGCAGGCTATCATCTCGGATGCAGCATTTTTCAACATTCCTGGCGCATCGACCTCTACTTCTCCGGGGGAACATTATATTCGTCTATAACGTAACATAACCTAACCTAACCCATCTAGCCCCTCGCTGGTAATATTTTACAGAATCCCGTTCGTGTCGTCCCGTACGTGTCGGTTGGGATATTATATACGTCTATAGCGTTATATATCCTAACCTAATGCAGGCTATCATCTCGGATGCAGTATTTTACATCATTCCTGGCGCATCGCCATCTAATTCTCGGTGGGAACATTATATTCGTCTATAACGTAATATATCCTAACCTAACCCATCTAGCCCCTCGCTGCTAATGTCTTACAGAATCCCGTTCGTGTCGTCCCGTACGTCTCGGTTGGGATATTATATACGTCTATAGCGTTATATATCCTAACCTAAGGCAGGCTAACTTCTCGGATGCAGTATTTTACAACATTCCTGGCATATCGTCTCCTACTTCTCGGTGGGAACATTATATACGTCTATAACGTATCACAACCTAACATAACCCATCTAGCCCCTCGCTAGTAATGTTTTGCAGAATCCCGTTCCTGTCGTCCCGTACATCACGGTTGGGATATTATATACGTCTACAGCGATATATATCCTAACGTAAGGCAGGCTAACATCTCGGTTGCAGTATTTTACAACATTCCTGGCGTATCGGCCCATACTTCGCGGTGGGAACATTATATACGTCTATAACGTAACATAACCTAACCTAATCCTTCTAGCCCCTCGCTGGTAATGTTTTTCAGAATCCCCTTCGTGTCGTCGCGTACATCTCGGTTCGGATATTATATACGTCTATAGCGTTATATATCCTAACCTAAGGCAGGCTATCATTTCGGATGCAGTATTTTACGCCATTCCTGGCGTATCGGCCCCTACTTCTCGGTGGGAACATTATACCCGTCTATAACGTATCACAACCTAACCTAACCCATCTAGCCCCTCGCTGGTAATGTTTTACAGAATCCCGTTCGTGTCGTCCCGTACGTCCCGGTTCGGATATTATATACGTCTATAGCGTTATATATCCTAACCTAAGGCAGGCTATCATCTCGGATGCAGTATTTTACGCCATTCCTGGCGTATCGGCCCCTACTTCTCGGTGGGAACATTATACACGTCTATAACGTATCACAACCTAACCTAACCCATCTAGCCCCTCGCTGGTAATGTTTTACAGAATCCTGTTCGTGTCGTCCCGTACGTCTCGGTTGGGATATTATATACGTCTATAGCGTTATATATCCTAACCTAATGCAGGCTATCATCTCGGATATAGTATTTTACAACATTCCTGGCGTATCGGCCCCTACTTCTCGGTGGCAACATTATATACGTCTATAACGTATCACAACCTAACCTAACCCATCTAGCCCCTCGCTGGTAATGTTTTACAGAATCCCGTTGCTGTGGTCCCGTACATCTCGGTTGGGATATTATATACGTCTACAGCGATATATATCCTAACCTAAGGCAGGCTAACATCTCGATTGCAGTATTTTACAACACTCCTGGCGTATCGGCCCATACTTCGCGGTGGGAACATTATATAGGTCTATAACGTAACATAACCTAACCTAACCCATCTTGCCCCTCGCTGGTAATGTTTTACAGAATCCCGTTCGTATCGTCCCGTACATCTCTGTTGGGATATTATATACGTCTATAGCGTTATATATCCTAACCTAAGGCAGGCTATCATCTCGGATATAGTATTTTACAACATTCCTGGCATATCGGCCCCTACTTCTCGGTGGGAACATTATATACGTCTATAACGTATCACAACCTAACCTAACCCATCTAGCCGCTCGCTGGTAATGTCTTACAGAATCCCGTTCGTGTCGTCCCGTACGTCTCGGTTGGGATATTATATACGTCTATAGCGTTATATATCCTAACCTAAGGCAGGCTATCATCTCGGATATAGTATTTTACAACATTCCTGGCGTATCGGCGCCTACTACTCGGTGGCAACATTATATACGTCTATAACGTATCACAACCTAACCTAACCCATCTAGACCCTCGCTGGTAATATTTTACAGAATCCCGTTCGTGTCGTCCCGTACGTTTCGGTTGAGACTTTATGTACGTCTACAGCGTTATATATCCTAACCTAAGGCAGGCTAACATCTCGGATGCAGTATTTTACAACATTCCTGGCGTATCGGCCCATACTTCGCGGTGGGAACATTATATACGTCTATAACGTATCACAACCTAACCTAACCCATCTAGCCCCTCGCTGGTAATGTTTTACAGAATCCCGTTCGTGTCGTCCCGTACATCTCTGTTGGGATATTATATACGTCTACAACGTTATATATCCTAGCCTAAGGCAGGCTAACATCTCGGATGCACGATTTTACAACATTCCTGGCATATCGGCCCCTACTTCTCGGTGGGAACATTATATACGTCTATAACGTATCACAACCTAACCTAACCCATCTAGCCCCTCGCTGGTAATGTTTTACAGAATCCCGTTGCTGTGGTCCCTTACATCTCGGTTGGGAAATTATATACGTCTACAGCGATATATATCCTAACCTAAGGCAGTCTAACATCTCGGTTGCAGTATTTTACAACACTCCTGGCGTATCGGCCCATACTTCGCGGTGGGAACATTATATACGTCTATAACGTAACATAACCTAACCTAACCCATCTAGCCCCTCGCTGGTAATGTTTTACAGAATCCCGTTCCTGTCGTCCCGTACGTCACGTTTGGGACATTATATACGTCTACAGCGTTATATAACATAACCTAAGGCAGGCTAACTTCTCGGTTGCAGTATTTCACAACATTCCTGGCGTATCGGCCCATACTTCGCGGTGGGAACCTTATATACGTCTATAACGTAACATAACCTAACCTAACCCTTCTAGCCCCTCGCTGGTAATGTTTTTCAGAATCCCGTTCGTGTCGTTCCGTACATCTCGGTTCGATATTATATACGTCTATAGCGTCATATATCCTAACCTAAGGCAGGCTATCATTTCGGATATAGTATGTTACAACATTCCTGGCATATCGGCCCCTACTTCTCGGTGGGAACATTATATACGTCTATAACGTATCACAACCTAACCTAACCCATCTAGCCCCTCGCTGGTAATGTTTTACAGAATCCCGTTCCTGTCGTCCCGTACATTTCTGTTGGAATGTTATATACGTCTACAGCGATATATATCCTAACTTAAGGCAGGCTAACATCTCGGTTGCAGTATTTTACAACATTCCTGGCGTATCGTCCCATACTTCGCGGTGGAAACATTATATACGTCTATAACGTAACATAACCTAACCTAACCCATCTAGCCCCTCGCTGGTAATGTTTTTCAGAATCCCGTTCGTGTCGTTCCGTACATGTCGGTTCGATATTATATACGTCTATAGCGTCATATATCCTAACCTAAGGCAGGCTATCATCTCGGATGCAGCATTTTTCAACATTCCTGGCGCATCGACCTCTACTTCTCCGGGGGAACATTATATTCGTCTATAACGTAACATAACCTAACCTAACCCATCTAGCCCCTCGCTGGTAATATTTTACAGAATCCCGTTCGTGTCGTCCCGTACGTGTCGGTTGGGATATTATATACGTCTATAGCGTTATATATCCTAACCTAATGCAGGCTAACATCTCGGTTGCAGTATTTTACAACATTCCTGGCGTATCGGCCCATACTTCGCGGTGGGAACATTATATACGTCTATAACGTATCACAACCTAACCTAACCCATCTAGCCCCTCGCTGGTAATGTTTTACAGAATCCCGTTCCTGTCGTCCCGTACATCTCTGTTGGGATATTATATACGTCTACAACGTTATATATCCTAGCCTAAGGCAGGCTAACATCTCGGATGCAGTATTTTACAACATTCCTGGCGTATCGGCCCATACTTCGCGGTGGGAACATTATATACGTCTATAACGTATCACAACCTAACCTAACCCATCTAGCCCCTCGCTGGTAATGTTTTACAGAATCCCGTTCCTGTCGTCCCGTACGTCACGTTTGGGACATTATATACGTCTACAGCGATATATATCCTAACGTAAGGCAGGCTAACATCTCGGTTGCAGTATTTTACAACATTCCTGGCGTATCGGCCCATACTTCGCGGTGGGAACATTATATACGTCTATAACGTAACATAACCTAACCTAATCCTTCTAGCCCCTCGCTGGTAATGTTTTTCAGAATCCCCTTCGTGTCGTCGCGTACATCTCGGTTCGGATATTATATACGTCTATAGCGTTATATATCCTAACCTAAGGCAGGCTATCATTTCGGATGCAGTATTTTACGCCATTCCTGGCGTATCGGCCCCTACTTCTCGGTGGGAACATTATACCCGTCTATAACGTATCACAACCTAACCTAACCCATCTAGCCCCTCGCTGGTAATGTTTTACAGAATCCCGTTCGTGTCGTCCCGTACGTCCCGGTTCGGATATTATATACGTCTATAGCGTTATATATCCTAACCTAAGGCAGGCTATCATCTCGGATGCAGTATTTTACGCCATTCCTGGCGTATCGGCCCCTACTTCTCGGTGGGAACATTATACACGTCTATAACGTATCACAACCTAACCTAACCCATCTAGCCCCTCGCTGGTAATGTTTTACAGAATCCTGTTCGTGTCGTCCCGTACGTCTCGGTTGGGATATTATATACGTCTATAGCGTTATATATCCTAACCTAATGCAGGCTATCATCTCGGATATAGTATTTTACAACATTCCTGGCGTATCGGCCCCTACTTCTCGGTGGCAACATTATATACGTCTATAACGTATCACAACCTAACCTAACCCATCTAGCCCCTCGCTGGTAATGTTTTACAGAATCCCGTTGCTGTGGTCCCGTACATCTCGGTTGGGATATTATATACGTCTACAGCGATATATATCCTAACCTAAGGCAGGCTAACATCTCGATTGCAGTATTTTACAACACTCCTGGCGTATCGGCCCATACTTCGCGGTGGGAACATTATATAGGTCTATAACGTAACATAACCTAACCTAACCCATCTTGCCCCTCGCTGGTAATGTTTTACAGAATCCCGTTCGTATCGTCCCGTACATCTCTGTTGGGATATTATATACGTCTATAGCGTTATATATCCTAACCTAAGGCAGGCTATCATCTCGGATATAGTATTTTACAACATTCCTGGCATATCGGCCCCTACTTCTCGGTGGGAACATTATATACGTCTATAACGTATCACAACCTAACCTAACCCATCTAGCCGCTCGCTGGTAATGTCTTACAGAATCCCGTTCGTGTCGTCCCGTACGTCTCGGTTGGGATATTATATACGTCTATAGCGTTATATATCCTAACCTAAGGCAGGCTATCATCTCGGATATAGTATTTTACAACATTCCTGGCGTATCGGCGCCTACTACTCGGTGGCAACATTATATACGTCTATAACGTATCACAACCTAACCTAACCCATCTAGACCCTCGCTGGTAATATTTTACAGAATCCCGTTCGTGTCGTCCCGTACGTTTCGGTTGAGACTTTATGTACGTCTACAGCGTTATATATCCTAACCTAAGGCAGGCTAACATCTCGGATGCAGTATTTTACAACATTCCTGGCGTATCGGCCCATACTTCGCGGTGGGAACATTATATACGTCTATAACGTATCACAACCTAACCTAACCCATCTAGCCCCTCGCTGGTAATGTTTTACAGAATCCCGTTCGTGTCGTCCCGTACATCTCTGTTGGGATATTATATACGTCTACAACGTTATATATCCTAGCCTAAGGCAGGCTAACATCTCGGATGCACGATTTTACAACATTCCTGGCATATCGGCCCCTACTTCTCGGTGGGAACATTATATACGTCTATAACGTATCACAACCTAACCTAACCCATCTAGCCCCTCGCTGGTAATGTTTTACAGAATCCCGTTGCTGTGGTCCCTTACATCTCGGTTGGGAAATTATATACGTCTACAGCGATATATATCCTAACCTAAGGCAGTCTAACATCTCGGTTGCAGTATTTTACAACACTCCTGGCGTATCGGCCCATACTTCGCGGTGGGAACATTATATACGTCTATAACGTAACATAACCTAACCTAACCCATCTAGCCCCTCGCTGGTAATGTTTTACAGAATCCCGTTCCTGTCGTCCCGTACGTCACGTTTGGGACATTATATACGTCTACAGCGTTATATAACATAACCTAAGGCAGGCTAACTTCTCGGTTGCAGTATTTCACAACATTCCTGGCGTATCGGCCCATACTTCGCGGTGGGAACCTTATATACGTCTATAACGTAACATAACCTAACCTAACCCTTCTAGCCCCTCGCTGGTAATGTTTTTCAGAATCCCGTTCGTGTCGTTCCGTACATCTCGGTTCGATATTATATACGTCTATAGCGTCATATATCCTAACCTAAGGCAGGCTATCATTTCGGATATAGTATGTTACAACATTCCTGGCATATCGGCCCCTACTTCTCGGTGGGAACATTATATACGTCTATAACGTATCACAACCTAACCTAACCCATCTAGCCCCTCGCTGGTAATGTTTTACAGAATCCCGTTCCTGTCGTCCCGTACATTTCTGTTGGAATGTTATATACGTCTACAGCGATATATATCCTAACTTAAGGCAGGCTAACATCTCGGTTGCAGTATTTTACAACATTCCTGGCGTATCGTCCCATACTTCGCGGTGGAAACATTATATACGTCTATAACGTAACATAACCTAACCTAACCCATCTAGCCCCTCGCTGGTAATGTTTTTCAGAATCCCGTTCGTGTCGTTCCGTACATGTCGGTTCGATATTATATACGTCTATAGCGTCATATATCCTAACCTAAGGCAGGCTATCATCTCGGATGCAGCATTTTTCAACATTCCTGGCGCATCGACCTCTACTTCTCCGGGGGAACATTATATTCGTCTATAACGTAACATAACCTAACCTAACCCATCTAGCCCCTCGCTGGTAATATTTTACAGAATCCCGTTCGTGTCGTCCCGTACGTGTCGGTTGGGATATTATATACGTCTATAGCGTTATATATCCTAACCTAATGCAGGCTAACATCTCGGTTGCAGTATTTTACAACATTCCTGGCGTATCGGCCCATACTTCGCGGTGGGAACATTATATACGTCTATAACGTATCACAACCTAACCTAACCCATCTAGCCCCTCGCTGGTAATGTTTTACAGAATCCCGTTCCTGTCGTCCCGTACATCTCTGTTGGGATATTATATACGTCTACAACGTTATATATCCTAGCCTAAGGCAGGCTAACATCTCGGATGCAGTATTTTACAACATTCCTGGCGTATCGGCCCATACTTCGCGGTGGGAACATTATATACGTCTATAACGTATCACAACCTAACCTAACCCATCTAGCCCCTCGCTGGTAATGTTTTACAGAATCCCGTTCCTGTCGTCCCGTACGTCACGTTTGGGACATTATATACGTCTACAGCGTTATATAACATAACCTAAGGCAGGCTAACTTCTCGGTTGCAGTATTTCACAACATTCCTGGCGTATCGGCCCATACTTCGCGGTGGGAACCTTATATACGTCTATAACGTAACATAACCTAACCTAACCCTTCTAGCCCCTCGCTGGTAATGTTTTTCAGAATCCCGTTCGTGTCGTTCCGTACATCTCGGTTCGATATTATATACGTCTATAGCGTCATATATCCTAACCTAAGGCAGGCTATCATTTCGGATATAGTATGTTACAACATTCCTGGCATATCGGCCCCTACTTCTCGGTGGGAACATTATATACGTCTATAACGTATCACAACCTAACCTAACCCATCTAGCCCCTCGCTGGTAATGTTTTACAGAATCCCGTTCCTGTCGTCCCGTACATTTCTGTTGGAATGTTATATACGTCTACAGCGATATATATCCTAACTTAAGGCAGGCTAACATCTCGGTTGCAGTATTTTACAACATTCCTGGCGTATCGTCCCATACTTCGCGGTGGAAACATTATATACGTCTATAACGTAACATAACCTAACCTAACCCATCTAGCCCCTCGCTGGTAATGTTTTTCAGAATCCCGTTCGTGTCGTTCCGTACATGTCGGTTCGATATTATATACGTCTATAGCGTCATATATCCTAACCTAAGGCAGGCTATCATCTCGGATGCAGCATTTTTCAACATTCCTGGCGCATCGACCTCTACTTCTCCGGGGGAACATTATATTCGTCTATAACGTAACATAACCTAACCTAACCCATCTAGCCCCTCGCTGGTAATATTTTACAGAATCCCGTTCGTGTCGTCCCGTACGTGTCGGTTGGGATATTATATACGTCTATAGCGTTATATATCCTAACCTAATGCAGGCTAACATCTCGGTTGCAGTATTTTACAACATTCCTGGCGTATCGGCCCATACTTCGCGGTGGGAACATTATATACGTCTATAACGTATCACAACCTAACCTAACCCATCTAGCCCCTCGCTGGTAATGTTTTACAGAATCCCGTTCCTGTCGTCCCGTACATCTCTGTTGGGATATTATATACGTCTACAACGTTATATATCCTAGCCTAAGGCAGGCTAACATCTCGGATGCAGTATTTTACAACATTCCTGGCGTATCGGCCCATACTTCGCGGTGGGAACATTATATACGTCTATAACGTATCACAACCTAACCTAACCCATCTAGCCCCTCGCTGGTAATGTTTTACAGAATCCCGTTCCTGTCGTCCCGTACGTCACGTTTGGGACATTATATACGTCTACAGCGTTATATAACATAACCTAAGGCAGGCTAACTTCTCGGTTGCAGTATTTCACAACATTCCTGGCGTATCGGCCCATACTTCGCGGTGGGAACCTTATATACGTCTATAACGTAACATAACCTAACCTAACCCTTCTAGCCCCTCGCTGGTAATGTTTTTCAGAATCCCGTTCGTGTCGTTCCGTACATCTCGGTTCGATATTATATACGTCTATAGCGTCATATATCCTAACCTAAGGCAGGCTATCATTTCGGATATAGTATGTTACAACATTCCTGGCATATCGGCCCCTACTTCTCGGTGGGAACATTATATACGTCTATAACGTATCACAACCTAACCTAACCCATCTAGCCGCTCGCTGGTAATGTCTTACAGAATCCCTTTCGTGTCGTCCCGTACGTCTCGGTTGGGATATTATATACGTCTATAGCGTTATATATCCTAACCTAAGGCAGGCTAACATCTCGGATGCAGTATTTTACGACATTCCTGGCGTATCGGCCCATACTTCGCGGTGGGAACATTATATACGCCTATAACGTAACATAACCTAACCTAACCCATCTAGCCCCTCGCTGGTAATGTTTTACAGAATCCCGTTCGTGTCGTCCCATACATCTCTGTTGGGATATTATATACGTCTACAACGTTATATATCCTAGCCTAAGGCAGGCTAACATCTCGGATGCAGGATTTTACAACATTTCTGGCATATCGGCCCCTACTTCTCGGTGGGAACATTATATACGTCTATAACGTATCACAACCTAACCTAACCCATCTATCCCCTCGCTGGTAATGTTTTACAGAATCCCGTTGCTATGGTCGCGTACATCTCGGTTGGGATATTATATACGTCTACAGCGATATATATCCTAACCTAAGGCAGGCTAACATCTCGGTTGCAGTATTTTACAACACTCCTGGCGTATCGGCCCATACTTCGCGGTGGGAACATTATATACGTCTATAACGTAACATAACCTAACCTAACCCATCTAGCCCCTCGCTGGTAATGTTGTACAGAATCCCGTTCGTGTCGTCCCGTACATCTCTGTTGGGATACTATATACGTCTATAGCGTTATATATCCTAGCCTAAGGCAGGCTAATATCTCGGATGCAGGATTTTACAACATTCCTGGCATATCGGACCCTACTTCTCGGTGGGAACATTATATACGTCTATAACGTATCGCAACCTAACCTAACCCATCTAGCCGCTCGCCGGTAATGTCTTACAGAATCCCGTTCCTGTTGTCCCGTACATCACGGTTGGGATATTATATACGTCTACAGCGATATATATCCTAACGTAAGGCAGGCTAACATCTTGGTTGCAGTATTTTACAACATTCCTGGCGTATCGGCCCATACTTCGCGGTGGGAACATTATATACGTCTATAACGTAACATAACCTAACCTAATCCTTCTAGCCCCTCGCTGGTAATGTTTTTCAGAATCCCGTTCGTGTCGTCGCGTACATCTCGGTTCGGATATTATATACGTCTATAGCGTTATATATCCTAACCTAAGGCAGGCTATCATCTTGGATGCAGTATTTTACTCCATTCCTGTCGTATCGGACCCTACTTCTCGGTGGGAACATTATACACGTCTATAACGTATCACAACCTAACCTAACCCATCTAGCCCCTCGCTGGTAATGTTTTACAGAATCCCGTTGCTGTGGTCCCGTACATCTCGGTTGGGATATTATATACGTCTACAGCGATATATATCCTAACCTAAGGCAGGCTAACATCTCGATTGCAGTATTTTACAACACTCCTGGCGTATCGGCCCATACTTCGCGGTGGGAACATTATATACGTCTATAACGTAACATAACCTAACCTAACCCATCTAGCCCCTCGCTGGTAATGTTTTACAGAATCCCGTTCGTGTCGTCCCGTACATCTCTGTTGGGATATTATATACGTCTATAGCGTTATATATCCTAACCTAAGGCAGGCTATCATCTCGGATGCAGTATTTTACAACATTCCTGGCGCATCGACCTCTACTTCTCGGTGGGAACATTATATTCGTCTATAACGCAATATATCCTAACCTAACACATCTAGCACCTCGCTGGTAATGTTTTACAGAATCCCGTACCTGGCGTATCGTCCCATACTTCGCGGTGGAAACATTATATACGTCTATAACGTAACATAACCTAACCTAACCCATCTAGCCCCTCGCTGGTAATGTTTTACAGAATCCCGATCGTGTCGTCCCGTACGTCTCGGTTGGGATATTATATACGTCTATAGCGTTATATATCCTAACCTAAGGCAAGCGATCATCTCGGATGCAGTATTTTACATCATTCCTGGCGCATCGGCATCTAATTCTCGGTGGGAACATTATATTCGTCTATAACGTAATATATCCTAACCTAACCCATCTAGCCCCTCGCTGATAATGTCTTACAGAATCCCGTTCGTGTCGTCCCGTACGTCTCGGTTGGGATATTATATACGTCTATAGCGTTATATATCCTAACCTAATGCAGGCTATCATCTCGGATGCAGTATTTTACAACATTCCTGGCATATCGGCCCCTACTTCTCGGTGGGAACATTATATACGTCTATAACGTATCACAACCTAACCTAACACATCTAGCCGTTCGCTGGTAATGTTTTACGGAATCCCGTTCGTGTCGTCCCGTACGTCTCGGTTGGGATATTATATACGTCTATAGCGTTATATATACTAACCTAAGGCAGGCTATCATCTCGGATGTAGTATCTTACAACATTCCTGGCATATCGGCACCTATTTCTCGGTGGGAACATTATATACGTCTATAACGTATCACAACCTAACCTAACCCATCTAGCCCCTCGCTGGTAATGTTTTACAGAATCCCGTTCCTGTCGTCCCGTACATTTCTGTTGGGATGTTATATACGTCTACAGCGATATATATCCTAACTTAAGGCAGGCTAACATCTCGGTTGCAGTATTTTACAACATTCCTGGCGTATGGTCCCATACTTCGCGGTGGAAACATTATATACGTCTCTAACGTAACATAACCTAACCTAACCCATCTAGCCCCTCGCTGGTAATGTTTTTCAGAATCCCGTTCGTGTCGTTCCGTACATGTCGGTTCGATATTATATACGTCTATAGCGTCATATATCCTAACCTAAGGCAGGCTATCATCTCGGATGCAGCATTTTTCAACATTCCTGGCGCATCGACCTCTACTTCTCCGGGGGAACATTATATTCGTCTATAACGTAACATAACCTAACCTAACCCATCTAGCCCCTCGCTGGTAATATTTTACAGAATCCCGTTCGTGTCGTCCCGTACGTCTCGGTTGGGATATTATATACGTCTATAGCGTTATATATCCTAACCTAATGCAGGCTATCATCTCGGATGCAGTATTTTACAACATTCCTGGCATATCGGCCCCTACTTCTCGGTGGGAACATTATATACGTCTATAACGTATCACAACCTAACCTAACACATCTAGCCGTTCGCTGGTAATGTTTTACAGAATCCCGTTCGTGTCGTCCCGTACGTTTCGGTTGGGATATTATATACGTCTATAGCGTTATATATCCTAACCTATGGCAAGCGATCATCTCGGATGCAGTATTTTACATCATTCCTGGCGCATCGGCATCTACTTCTCGGTGGGAACATTATATTCGTCTATAACGTAATATATCCTAACCTAACCCATCTAGCCCCTCGCTGATAATGTCTTACAGAATCCCGTTCCTGTCGTCCCGTACGTCTCGGTTGGGATATTATATACGTCTATAGCGTTATATATCCTAACCTAAGGCAGGCTAACTTCTCGGATGCAGTATTTTACAAAATTCCTGGCATATCGTCTCCTACTTCTCGGTGGGAACATTATATACGTCTATAACGTATCACAACCTAACCTAACCCATCTAGCCCCTCGCTAGTAATGTTTTGCAGAATCCCGTTCCTGTCGTCCCGTACGTCCCGTTTGGGACATTATATACGTCTACAGCGTTATATATCATAACCTAAGGCAGGCTAACTTCTCGGTTGCAGTATTTCACAACATTCCTGGCGCATCGGCCCATACTTCGCGGTGGGAACATTATATACGTCTATAACGTAACTTAACCTACCCTAACCCTTCTAGCCCCTCGCTGGTAATGTTTTTCAGAATCCCGTGCGTGTCGTTCCGTACATCTCGGTTCGATATTATATACGTCCACAACGTTATATATCCTAGCCTAAGGCAGGCTAACATCTCGGATGCAGGATTTTACAACATTCCTGGCATATCGGCCCCCACTTCTCGGTGCGAACATTATATACGTCTATAACGTATCACAACCTAACCTAACCCATCTAGCCCCTCGCTGGTAATGTTTTACAGAATCCCGTTCCTGTCGTCCCGTACGTCACGTTTGGGATATTATATACGTCTACAGCGATACATATCCTAACGTAAGGCAGGCTAACATCTCGGTTGCAGTATTTTACAACATTCCTGGCGTATCGGCCCATACTTCGCGGTGGGAACATTATATACGTCTATAACGTATCACAACCTAACCTAACCCATCTAGCCCATCGCTGGTAATGTTTTACAGAATCCCGTTCCTGTCGTCCCGTACATCTCTGTTGGGATATTATATACGTCTACAACGTTATATATCCTAGCCTAAGGCAGGCTAACATCTCGGATGCAGTATTTTACAACATTCCTGGCGTATCGGCCCATACTTCGCGGTGGGAACATTATATACGTCTATAACGTATCACAACCTAACCTAACCCATCTAGCCCCTCGCTGGTAATGTTTTACAGAATCCCGTTCCTGTCGTCCCGTACGTCACGTTTGGGACATTATATACGTCTACAGCGTTATATATCATAACCTAAGGCAGGCTAACTTCTCGGTTGCAGTATTTCACAACAATCCTGGCGTATCGGCCCATACTTCGCGGTGGGAACCTTATATACGTCTATAACGTAACATAACCTAACCTAACCCTTCTAGCCCCTCGCTGGTAATGTTTTTCAGAATCCCGTTCGTGTCGTTCCGTACATCTCGGTTCGATATTATATAGGTCTATAGCGTCATATATCCTAACCTAAGGCAGGCTATCATTTCGGATATAGTATGTTACAACATTCCTGGCATATCGGCCCCTACTTCTCGGTGGGAACATTATATACGTCTATAACGTATCACAACCTAACCTAACCCATCTAGCCGCTCGCTGGTAATGTCTTACAGAATCCCTTTCGTGTCGTCCCGTACGTCTCGGTTGGGATATTATATACGTCTATAGCGTTATATATCCTAACCTAAGGCAGGCTAACATCTCGGATGCAGTATTTTACGACATTCCTGGCGTATCGGCCCATACTTCGCGGTGGGAACATTATATACGCCTATAACGTAACATAACCTAACCTAACCCATCTAGCCCCTCGCTGGTAATGTTTTACAGAATCCCGTTCGTGTCGTCCCATACATCTCTGTTGGGATATTATATACGTCTACAACGTTATATATCCTAGCCTAAGGCAGGCTAACATCTCGGATGCAGGATTTTACAACATTCCTGACATATCGGCCCCTACTTCTCGGTGGGAACATTATATACGTCTATAACGTATCACAACCTAACCTAACCCATCTATCCCCTCGCTGGTAATGTTTTACAGAATCCCGTTGCTGTGGTCCCGTACATCTCGGTTGGGATATTATATACGTCTACAGCGATATATATCCTAACCTAAGGCAGGCTAACATCTCGGTTGCAGTATTTTACAACACTCCTGGCGTATCGGCCCATACTTCGCGGTGGGAACATTATATACGTCTATAACGTAACATAACCTAACCTAACCCATCTAGCCCCTCGCTGGTAATGTTGTACAGAATCCCGTTCGTGTCGTCCCGTACATCTCTGTTGGGATACTATATACGTCTATAGCGTTATATATCCTAGCCTAAGGCAGGCTAATATCTCGGATGCAGGATTTTACAACATTCCTGGCATATCGGACCCTACTTCTCGGTGGGAACATTATATACGTCTATAACGTATCGCAACCTAACCTAACCCATCTAGCCGCTCGCCGGTAATGTCTTACAGAATCCCGTTCCTGTTGTCCCGTACATCACGGTTGGGATATTATATACGTCTACAGCGATATATATCCTAACGTAAGGCAGGCTAACATCTTGGTTGCAGTATTTTACAACATTCCTGGCGTATCGGCCCATACTTCGCGGTGGGAACATTATATACGCCTATAACGTAACATAACCTAACCTAATCCTTCTAGCCCCTCGCTGGTAATGTTTTTCAGAATCCCGTTCGTGTCGTCGCGTACATCTCGGTTCGGATATTATATACGTCTATAGCGTTATATATCCTAACCTAAGGCAGGCTATCATCTTGGATGCAGTATTTTACTCCATTCCTGTCGTATCGGACCCTACTTCTCGGTGGGAACATTATACACGTCTATAACGTATCACAACCTAACCTAACCCATCTAGCCCCTCGCTGGTAATGTTTTACAGAATCCCGTTGCTGTGGTCCCGTACATCTCGGTTGGGATATTATATACGTCTACAGCGATATATATCCTAACCTAAGGCAGGCTAACATCTCGATTGCAGTATTTTACAACACTCCTGGCGTATCGGCCCATACTTCGCGGTGGGAACATTATATACGTCTATAACGTAACATAACCTAACCTAACCCATCTAGCCCCTCGCTGGTAATGTTTTACAGAATCCCGTTCGTGTCGTCCCGTACATCTCTGTTGGGATATTATATACGTCTATAGCGTTATATATCCTAACCTAAGGCAGGCTATCATCTCGGATGCAGTATTTTACAACATTCCTGGCGCATCGACCTCTACTTCTCGGTGGGAACATTATATTCGTCTATAACGCAATATATCCTAACCTAACACATCTAGCACCTCGCTGGTAATGTTTTACAGAATCCCGTACCTGGCGTATCGTCCCATACTTCGCGGTGGAAACATTATATACGTCTATAACGTAACATAACCTAACCTAACCCATCTAGCCCCTCGCTGGTAATGTTTTTCAGAATCCCGTTCGTGTCGTTCCGTACATGTCGGTTCGATATTATATACGTCTATAGCGTCATATATCCTAACCTAAGGCAGGCTATCATCTCGGATGCAGCATTTTTCAACATTCCTGGCGCATCGACCTCTACTTCTCCGGGGGAACATTATATTCGTCTATAACGTAACATAACCTAACCTAACCCATCTAGACCCTCGCTGGTAATATTTTACAGAATCCCGTTCGTGTCGTCCCGTACGTCTCGGTTGGGATATTATATACGTCTATAGCGTTATATATCCTAACCTAATGCAGGCTATCATCTCGGATGCAGTATTTTACAACATTCCTGGCATATCGGCCCCTACTTCTCGGTGGGAACATTATATACGTCTATAACGTATCACAACCTAACCTAACACATCTAGCCGTTCGCTGGTAATGTTTTACAGAATCCCGTTGGTGTCGTCCCGTACGTCTCGGTTGGGATATTATATACGTCTATAGCGTTATATATCCTAACCTATGGCAAGCGATCATCTCGGATGCAGTATTTTACATCATTCCTGGCGCATCGGCATCTACTTCTCGGTGGGAACATTATATTCGTCTATAACGTAATATATCCTAACCTAACCCATCTAGCCCCTCGCTGATAATGTTTTACAGAATCCCGTTCGTGACGTCCCGTACATCACGGTTGGGATATTATATACGTCTATAGCGTTATATATCCTAACCTAAGGCAGGCTATCATCTCGGATGTAGTATTTTACAACATTCCTGGCATATCGGCACCTACTTCTCGGTGGGAACATTATATACGTCTATAACGTATCACAACCTAACCTAACCCATCTAGCCCCTCGCTGGTAATGTTTTACAGAATCCCGTTCCTGTCGCCCCGTACATTTCTGTTGGAATGTTATATACGTCTACAGCGATATATATCCTAACTTAAGGCAGGCTAACATCTCGGTTGCAGTATTTTACAACATTCCTGGCGTATCGTCCCATACTTCGCGGTGGAAACATTATATACGTCTATAACGTAACATAACCTAACCTAACCCATCTAGCCCCTCGCTGGTAATGTTTTTCAGAATCCCGTTCGTGTCGTTCCGTACATGTCGGTTCGATATTATATACGTCTATAGCGTCATATATCCTAACCTAAGGCAGGCTATCATCTCGGATGCAGCATTTTTCAACATTCCTGGCGCATCGACCTCTACTTCTCCGGGGGAACATTATATTCGTCTATAACGTAACATAACCTAACCTAACCCATCTAGCCCCTCGCTGGTAATATTTTACAGAATCCCGTTCGTGTCGTCCCGTACGTCTCGGTTGGGATATTATATACGTCTATAGCGTTATATATCCTAACCTAATGCAGGCTATCATCTCGGATGCAGTATTTTACAACATTCCTGGCATATCGGCCCCTACTTCTCGGTGGGAACATTATATACGTCTATAACGTATCACAACCTAACCTAACACATCTAGCCGTTCGCTGGTAATGTTTTACAGAATCCCGTTCGTGTCGTCCCGTACGTCTCGGTTGGGATATTATATACGTCTATAGCGTTATATATCCTAACCTAAGGCAGGCTAACATCTCGGATGCAGGATTTTACAACATTCCTGGCATATCGGCCCCTACTTGTCGGTGGGAACATTATATACGTCTATAACGTATCACAACGTAACCTAACCCATCTAGCCGCTCGCTGGTAATGTTTTACTGAATCCCGTTCGTGTCGTCCCGTACGCCTCTGTTGGGATATTATATACGTCTATAGCGTTATATATCCTAACCTAAGGCAGGCTATCATCTCGGATGCAGTATTTTACAACATTCCTGGCGCATCGAACTCTACTTCTCTGGGGGAACATTATATTCGTCTATAACGTAATATATCCTAACCTAACACATCTAGCACCTCGCTGGTAATGTTTTACAGAATCCCGTTCGTGACGTCCCGTACATCTCGGTTGGGATATTATATACGTCTGTAGCGTTATATATCCTAACCTAAGGCAGGCTATCATCTCGGATGTAGTATTTTACAACATTCCTGGCATATCGGCCCCTACTTCTCGGTGGGAACATTATATACGTCTATAACGTATCACAACCTAACCTAACCCATCTAGCCCCTCGCTGGTAATGTTTTACAGAATCCCGTTCCTGTCGTCCCGTACATCTCTGTTGGGATATTATATACGTCTACAGCGATACATATCCTAACGTAAGGCAGGCTAACATCTCGGTTGCAGTATTTTACAACATTCCTGGCGTATCGGCCCATACTTCGCGGTGGGAACATTATATACGTCTATAACGTATCACAACCTAACCTAACCCATCTAGCCCCTCGCTGGTAATGTTTTACAGAATCCCGTTCCTGTCGTCCCGTACATCTCTGTTGGGATATTATATACGTCTACAACGTTATATATCCTAGCCTAAGGCAGGCTAACATCTCGGATGCAGTATTTTACAACATTCCTGGCGTATCGGCCCATACTTCGCGGTGGGAACATTATATACGTCTATAACGTATCACAACCTAACCTAACCCATCTAGACCCTCGCTGGTAATATTTTACAGAATCCCGTTCGTGTCGTCCCGTACGTTTCGGTTGAGACTTTATGTACGTCTACAGCGTTATATATCCTAACCTAAGGCAGGCTAACATCTCGGATGCAGTATTTTACAACATTCCTGGCGTATCGGCCCATACTTCGCGGTGGGAACATTATATACGTCTATAACGTAACATAACCTAACCTAACCCATCTAGCCCCTCGCTGGTAATGTTTTACAGAATCCCGTTCGTGTCGTCCCGTACATCTCTGTTGGGATATTATATACGTCTACAACGTTATATATCCTAGCCTAAGGCAGGCTAACATCTCGGATGCACGATTTTACAACATTCCTGGCATATCGGCCCCTACTTCTCGGTGGGAACATTATATACGTCTATAACGTATCACAACCTAACCTAACCCATCTAGCCCCTCGCTGGTAATGTTTTACAGAATCCCGTTGCTGTGGTCCCTTACATCTCGGTTGGGAAATTATATACGTCTACAGCGATATATATCCTAACCTAAGGCAGTCTAACATCTCGGTTGCAGTATTTTACAACACTCCTGGCGTATCGGCCCATACTTCGCGGTGGGAACATTATATACGTCTGTAACGTAACATAACCTAACCTAACCCATCTAGCCCCTCGCTGGTAATGTTTTACAGAATCCCGTTCGTGTCGTCCCGTACATCTCTGTTGGGATATTATATACGTCTATAGCGTTATATATCCTAACCTAAGGCAGGCTATCATCTCGGATGCAGTATTTTTCAACATTCCTGGCGCATCGACCTCTACCTCTCCGAGGGAACATTATATTCGTATATAACGTAATATATCCTAACGTAACACATCAAGCACCTCGCTGGTAATGTTTTACAGAATCCCGTTCGTGACGTCCCGTACATCACGGTTGGGATATTATATACGTCTATAGCGTTATATATCCTAACCTAAGGCAGGCTATCATCTCGGATGTAGTATTTTACAACATTCCTGGCATATCGGCACCTACTTCTCGGTGGGAACATTATATACGTCTATAACGTATCACAACCTAACCTAACCCATCTAGCCCCTCGCTGGTAATGTTTTACAGAATCCCGTTCCTGTCGTCCCGTACATTTCTGTTGGAATGTTATATACGTCTACAGCGATATATATCCTAACTTAAGGCAGGCTAACATCTCGGTTGCAGTATTTTACAACATTCCTGGCGTATCGTCCCATACTTCGCGGTGGAAACATTATATACGTCTATAACGTAACATAACCTAATCTAACCCATCTAGCCCCTCGCTGGTAATGTTTTTCAGAATCCCGTTCGTGTCGTTCCGTACATGTCGGTTCGATATTATATACGTCTATAGCGTCATATATCCTAACCTAAGGCAGGCTATCATCTCGGATGCAGCATTTTTCAACATTCCTGGCGCATCGACCTCTACTTCTCCGGGGGAACATTATATTCGTCTATAACGTAACATAACCTAACCTAACCCATCTAGCCCCTCGCTGGTAATATTTTACAGAATCCCGTTCGTGTCGTCCCGTACGTCTCGGTTGGGATATTATATACGTCTATAGCGTTATATATCCTAACCTAATGCAGGCTATCATCTCGGATGCAGTATTTTACAACATTCCTGGCATATCGGCCCCTACTTCTCGGTGGGAACATTATATACGTCTATAACGTATCACAACGTAACCTAACACATCTAGCCGTTCGCTGGTAATGTTTTACAGAATCCCGTTCGTGTCGTCCCGTACGTCTCGGTTGGGATATTATATACGTCTATAGCGTTATATATCCTAACCTAAGGCAGGCTAACATCTCGGATGCAGGATTTTACAACATTCCTGGCATATCGGCCCCTACTTGTCGGTGGGAACATTATATACGTCTATAACGTATCACAACGTAACCTAACCCATCTAGCCGCTCGCTGGTAATGTTTTACTGAATCCCGTTCGTGTCGTCCCGTACACCTCTGTTGGGATATTATATACGTCTATAGCGTTATATATCCTAACCTAAGGCAGGCTATCATCTCGGATGCAGTATTTTACAACATTCCTGGCGCATCGAACTCTACTTCTCTGGGGGAACATTATATTCGTCTATAACGTAATATATCCTAACCTAACACATCTAGCACCTCGCTGGTAATGTTTTACAGAATCCCGTTCGTGACGTCCCGTACATCTCGGTTGGGATATTATATACGTCTATAGCGTTATATATCCTAACCTAAGGCAGGCTATCATCTCGGATGTAGTATTTTACAACATTCCTGGCATATCGGCCCCTACTTCTCGGTGGGAACATTATATACGTCTATAACGTATCACAACCTAACCTAACCCATCTAGCCCCTCGCTGGTAATGTTTTACAGAATCCCGTTCCTGTCGTCCCGTACATCTCTGTTGGGATATTATATACGTCTACAACGTTATATATCCTAGCCTAAGGCAGGCTAACATCTCGGATGCAGTATTTTACAACATTCCTGGCGTATCGGGCCATACTTCGCGGTGGGAACATTATATACGTCTATAACGTATCACAACCTAACCTAACCCATCTAGCCCCTCGCTGGTAATGTTTTACAGAATCCCGTTCCTGTCGTCCCGTACGTCACGTTTGGGACATTATATACGTCTACAGCGTTATATATCATAACCTAAGGCAGGCTAACTTCTCGGTTGCAGTATTTCACAACATTCCTGGCGTATCGGCCCATACTTCGCGGTGGGAACCTTATATACGTCTATAACGTAACATAACCTAACCTAACCCTTCTAGCCCCTCGCTGGTAATGTTTTTCAGAATCCCGTTCGTGTCGTTCCGTACATCTCGGTTCGATATTATATACGTCTATAGCGTCATATATCCTAACCTAAGGCAGGCTATCATTTCGGATATAGTATGTTACAACATTCCTGGCATATCGGCCCCTACTTCTCGGTGGGAACATTATATACGTCTATAACGTATCACAACCTAACCTAACCCATCTAGCCGCTCGCTGGTAATGTCTTACAGAATCCCTTTCGTGTCGTCCCGTACGTCTCGGTTGGGATATTATATACGTCTATAGCGTTATATATCCTAACCTAAGGCAGGCTAACATCTCGGATGCAGTATTTTACGACATTCCTGGCGTATCGGCCCATACTTCGCGGTGGGAACATTATATACGTCTATAACGTAACATATCCTAACCTAACCCATCTAGCCCCTCGCTGGTAATGTTGTACAGAATCCCGTTCGTGTCGTCCCGTACATCTCTGTTGGGATACTATATACGTCTATAGCGTTATATATCCTAGCCTAAGGCAGGCTAATATCTCGGATGCAGGATTTTACAACATTCCTGGCATATCGGACCCTACTTCTCGGTGGGAACATTATATACGTCTATAACGTATCGCAACCTAACCTAACCCATCTAGCCGCTCGCCGGTAATGTCTTACAGAATCCCGTTCCTGTTGTCCCGTACATCACGGTTGGGATATTATATACGTCTACAGCGATATATATCCTAACGTAAGGCAGGCTAACATCTTGGTTGCAGTATTTTACAACATTCCTGGCGTATCGGCCCATACTTCGCGGTGGGAACATTATATACGTCTATAACGTAACATAACCTAACCTAATCCTTCTAGCCCCTCGCTGGTAATGTTTTTCAGAATCCCGTTCGTGTCGTCGCGTACATCTCGGTTCGGATATTATATACGTCTATAGCGTTATATATCCTAACCTAAGGCAGGCTATCATCTTGGATGCAGTATTTTACTCCATTCCTGGCGTATCGGACCCTACTTCTCGGTGGGAACATTATACACGTCTATAACGTATCACAACCTAACCTAACCCATCTAGCCCCTCGCTGGTAATGTTTTACAGAATCCCGTTGCTGTGGTCCCGTACATCTCGGTTGGGATATTATATACGTCTACAGCGATATATATCCTAACCTAAGGCAGGCTAACATCTCGATTGCAGTATTTTACAACACTCCTGGCGTATCGGCCCATACTTCGCGGTGGGAACATTATATACGTCTATAACGTAACATAACCTAACCTAACCCATCTAGCCCCTCGCTGGTAATGTTTTACAGAATCCCGTTCGTGTCGTCCCGTACGTCTCGGTGGGGATATTATATACGTCTATAGCGTTATATATCCTAACCTAAGGCAAGCGATCATCTCGGATGCAGTATTTTACATCATTCCTGGCGCATCGGCATCTAATTCTCGGTGGGAACATTATATTCGTCTATAACGTAATATATCCTAACCTAACCCATCTAGCCCCTCGCTGATAATGTCTTACAGAATCCCGTTCGTGTCGTCCCGTACGTCTCGGTTGGGATATTATATACGTCTATAGCGTTATATATCCTAACCTAAGGCAGGCTAACTTCTCGGATGCAGTATTTTACAACATTCCTGGCATATCGTCTCCTACTTCTCGGTGGGAACATTATATACGTCTATAACGTATCACAACCTAACATAACCCATCTAGCCCCTCGCTAGTAATGTTTTGCAGAATCCCGTTCCTGTCGTCCCGTACATCACGGTTGGGATATTATATACGTCTACAGCGATATATATCCTAACGTAAGGCAGGCTAACATCTCGGTTGCAGTATTTTACAACATTCCTGGCGTATCGGCCCATACTTCGCGGTGGGAACATTATATACGTCTATAACGTAACATAACCTAACCTAATCCTTCTAGCCCCTCGCTGGTAATGTTTTTCAGAATCCCCTTCGTGTCGTCGCGTACATCTCGGTTCGGATATTATATACGTCTATAGCGTTATATTTCCTAACCTAAGGCAAGCTATCATCTCGGATGCAGTATTTTACGCCATTCCTGGCGTATCGGCCCCTACTTCTCGGTGGGAACATTATACACGTCTATAACGTATCACAACCTAACCTAACCCATCTAGCCCCTCGCTGGTAATGTTTTACAGAATCCCGTTCCTCTCGTCCCGTACGTCCCGGTTGGGACAGTATATACGTCTACAGCGTTATATATCCTAACCTAAGGCAGGCTAACTTCTCGGATGCAGTATTTTACGCCATTCCTGGCGTATCGGCCCCTACTTCCTGGTGGGAACATTATACACGTCTATAACGTATCACAACCTAACCTAACCCATCTAGCCCCTCGCTGGTAATGTTTTACAGAATCCCGTTCCTGTCGTCCCGTACGTCCCGGTTGGGACAGTATATACGTCTACAGCGTTATATATCCTAACCTAAGGCAGGCTAACTTCTCGGATGCAGTATTTTACGCCATTCCTGGCGTATCGGCCCCTACTTCTCGGTGGGAACATTATACACGTCTATAACGTATCACAACCTAACCTAACCCATCTACCCCCTCGCTGGTAATGTTTTACAGAATCCCGTTCGTGTCGTCCCGTACGTCCCGGTTCGGATATTATATACGTCTATAGCGTTATATATCCTAACCTAAGGCAGGCTATCATCTCGGATGCAGTATTTTACGCCATTCCTGGCGTATCGGCCCCTACTTCTCGGTGGGAACATTATACACGTCTATAACGTATCACAACCTAACCTAACCCATCTAGCCCCTCGCTGGTAATGTTTTACAGAATCCCGTTCGTGTCGTCCCGTACGTCTCGGTTGGGATATTATATACGTCTATAGCGTTATATATCCTAACCTAAGGCAGGCTATCATCTCGGATGCAGTATTTTACAACATTCCTGGCGCATCGACCTCTACTTCTCGGTGGGAACATTATATTCGTCTATAACGTAATATATCGTAACCTAACACATCTAGCACCTCGCTGGTAATGTTTTACAGAATCCCGTACCTGGCGTATCGTCCCATACTTCGCGGTGGAAACATTATATACGTCTATAACGTAACATAACCTAACCTAACCCATCTAGCCCCTCGCTGGTAATGTTTTACAGAATCCCGTTCGTGTCGTCCCGTACGTCTCGGTTGGGATATTATATACGTCTATAGCGTTATATATCCTAACCTAAGGCAAGCGATCATCTCGGATGCAGTATTTTACATCATTCCTGGCGCACCGGCATCTAATTCTCGGTGGGAACAGTATATTCGTCTATAACGTAATATATCCTAACCTAACCCATCTAGCCCCTCGCTGACAATGTCTTACAGAATCCCGTTCGTGTCGTCCCGTACGTCTCGGTTGGGATATTATATACGTCTATAGCGTTATATATCCTAACCTAAGGCAGGCTAACTTCTCGGATGTAGTATTTTACAACATTCCTGGCATATCGTCTCCTACTTCTCGGTGGGAACATTATATACGTCTATAACGTATCACAACCTAACATAACCCATCTAGCCCCTCGCTAGTAATGTTTTGCAGAATCCCGTTCCTGTCGTCCCGTACATCACGGTTGGGATATTATATACGTCTACAGCGATATATATCCTAACGTAAGGCAGGCTAACATCTCGGTTGCAGTATTTTACAACATTCCTGGCGTATCGGCCCATACTTCGCGGTGGGAACATTATATACGTCTATAACGTAACATAACCTAACCTAATCCTTCTAGCCCCTCGCTGGTAATGTTTTTCAGAATCCCCTTCGTGTCGTCGCGTACATCTCGGTTCGGATATTATATACGTCTATAGCGTTATATATCCTAACCTAAGGCAGGCTATCATCTCGGATGCAGTATTTTACGCCATTCCTGGCGTATCGGCCCCTACTTCTCGGTGGGAACATTATACACGTCTATAACGTATCACAACCTAACCTAACCCATCTAGCCCCTCGCTGGTAATGTTTTACAGAATCCCGTAACTGTCGTCCCGTACATATCTGTTGGGATATTATATACGTCTACAACGTTATATATCCTAGCCTAAGGCAGGCTATCATCTCGGATATAGTATTTTACAACATTCCTGGCATATCGGCCCCTACTTCTCGGTGGGAACATTATATACGTCTATAACGTATCACAACCTAACCTAACCCATCTAGCCGCTCGCTGGTAATGTCTTACAGAATCCCGTTCGTGTCGTCCCGTACGTCTCGGTTGGGATATTATATACGTCTATAGCGTTATATATCCTAACCTACGGCAGGCTATCATCTCGGATATAGTATTTTACAACATTCCTGGCGTATCGGCCCCTACTTCTCGGTGGCAACATTATATACGTCTATAACGTATCACAACCTAACCTAACCCATCTAGACCCTCGCTGGTAATATTTTACAGAATCCCGTTCGTGTCGTCCCGTACGTTTCGGTTGAGACTTTATGAACGTCTACAGCGTTATATATCCTAACCTAAGGCAGGCTAACATCTCGGATGCAGTATTTTACAACATTCCTGGCGTATCGGCCCATACTTCGCGGTGGGAACATTATATACGTCTATAACGTAACATAACCTAACCTAACCCATCTAGCCCCTCGCTGGTAATGTTTTTCAGAATCCCGTTCGTGTCGTTCCGTACATGTCGGTTCGATATTATATACGTCTATAGCGTCATATATCCTAACCTAAGGCAGGCTATCATCTCGGATGCAGCATTTTTCAACATTCCTGGCGCATCGACCTCTACTTCTCCGGGGGAACATTATATTCGTCTATAACGTAACATAACCTAACCTAACCCATCTAGCCCCTCGCAGGTAATATTTTACAGAATCCCGTTCGTGTCGTCCCGTACGTCTCGGTTGGGATATTATATACGTCTATAGCGTTATATATCCTAACCTAATGCAGGCTATCATCTCGGATGCAGCATTTTTCAACATTCCTGGCGCATCGACCTCTACTTCTCCGGGGGAACATTATATTCGTCTATAACGTAACATAACCTAACCTAACCCATCTAGCCGCTCGCTGGTAATGTTTTACTGAATCCCGTTCGTGTCGTCCCGTACATCTCTGTTGGGATATTATATACGTCTATAGCGTTATATATCCTAACCTAAGGCAGGCTATCATGTCGGAAGCAGTATTTTACAACATTCCTGGCGCATCGAACTCTACTTCTCTGGGGGAACATTATATTCGTCTATAACGTAATATATCCTAACCTAACACATCTAGCACCTCGCTGGTAATGTTTTACAGAATCCCGTTGCTGTGGTCCCGTACATCTCGGTTGGGATATTATATACGTCTACAGCGATATATATCCTAACCTAAGGCAGGCTAACATCTCGATTGCAGTATTTTACAACACTCCTGGCGTATCGGCCCATACTTCGCGGTGGGAACATTATATACGTCTATAACGTAACATAACCTAACCTAACCCATCTAGCCCCTCGCTGGTAATGTTTTACAGAATCCCGTTCGTGTCGTCCCCTACATCTCTGTTGGGATATTATATACGTCTATAGCGTTATATATCCTAACCTAAGGCAGGCTATCATCTCGGATGCAGTATTTTACAACATTCCTGGCGCATCGACCTCTACTTCTCGGTGGGAACATTATATTCGTCTATAACGTAATATATCCTAACCTAACACATCTAGCACCTCGCTGGTAATGTTTTACAGAATCCCGTACCTGGCGTATCGTCCCATACTTCGCGGTGGAAACATTATATACGTCTATAACGTAACATAACCTAACCTAACCCATCTAGCCCCTCGCTGGTAATGTTTTACAGAATCCCGTTCGTGTCGTCCCGTACGTCTCGGTTGGGATATTATATACGTCTATAGCGTTATATATCCTAACCTAATGCAGGCTATCATCTCGGATGCAGTATTTTACAACATTCCTGGCATATCGGCCCCTACTTCTCGGTGGGAACATTATATACGTCTATAACGTATCACAACCTAACCTAACACATCTAGCCGTTCGCTGGTAATGTTTTACAGAATCCCGTTCGTGTCGTCCCGTACGTCTCGGTTGGGATATTATATACGTCTATAGCGTTATACATCCTCACCTATGGCAAGCGATCATCTCGGATGCAGTATTTTACATCATTCCTGGCGCATCGGCATCTACTTCTCGGTGGGAACATTATATTCGTCTATAACGTAATATATCCTAACCTAACCCATCTAGCCCCTCGCTGATAATGTCTTACAGAATCCCGTTCCTGTCGTCCCGTACGTCTCGGTTGGGATATTATATACGTCTATAGCGTTATATATCCTAACCTAAGGCAGGCTAACTTCTCGGATGCAGTATTTTACAAAATTCCTGGCATATCGTCTCCTACTTCTCGGTGGGAACATTATATACGTCTATAACGTATCACAACCTAACCTAACCCATCTAGCCCCTCGCTAGTAATGTTTTGCAGAATCCCGTTCCTGTCGTCCCGTACGTCCCGTTTGGGACATTATATACGTCTACAGCGTTATATATCATAACCTAAGGCAGGCTAACTTCTCGGTTGCAGTATTTCACAACATTCCTGGCGTATCGGCCCATACTTCGCGGTGGGAACATTATATACGTCTATAACGTAACATAACCTACCCTAACCCTTCTAGCCCCTCGCTGGTAATGTTTTTCAGAATCCCGTTCGTGTCGTTCCGTACATCTCGGTTCGATATTATATACGTCCACAACGTTATATATCCTAGCCTAAGGCAGGCTAACATCTCGGATGCAGGATTTTACAACATTCATGGCATATCGGCCCCTACTTGTCGGTGGGAACATTATATACGTCTATAACGTATCACAACGTAACCTAACCCATCTAGCCGCTCGCTGGTAATGTTTTACTGAATCCCGTTCGTGTCGTCCCGTACATCTCTGTTGGGATATTATATACGTCTATAGCGTTATATATCCTAACCTAAGGCAGGCTATCATCTCGGATGCAGTATTTTACAACATTCCTGGCGTATCGGCCCATACTTCGCGGTGGGAACATTATATACGTCTATAACGTATCACAACCTAACCTAACCCATCTAGCCCCTCGCTGGTAATGTTTTACAGAATCCCGTTCCTGTCGTCCCGCACGTCACGTTTGGGACATTATATACGTCTACAGCGTTATATATCATAACCTAAGGCAGGCTAACTTCTCGGTTGCAGTATTTCACAGCATTCCTGGCGTATCGGCCCATACTTCGCGGTGGGAACCTTATATACGTCTATAACGTAACATAACCTACCCTAACCCTTCTAGCCCCTCGCTGGTAATGTTTTTCAGAATCCCGTTCGTGTCGTTCCGTACATCTCGGTTCGATATTATATAAGTCTATAGCGTCATATATCCTAACCTAAGGCAGGCTATCATTTCGGATATAGTATTTTACAACATTCCTGGCATATCGGCCCCTACTTCTCGGTGGGAACATTATATACGTCTATAACGTATCACAACCTAACCTAACCCATCTAGCCGCTCGCTGGTAATGTCTTACAGAATCCCTTTCGTGTCGTCCCGTACGTCTCTGTTGGGATATTATATACGTCTATAGCGTTATATATCCTAACCTAAGGCAGGCTATCATCTCGGATGCAGTATTTTTCAACATTCCTGGCGCATCGACCTCTACTTCTCCGGGGGAACATTATATTCGTCTATAACGTAATACATCCTAACGTAACACATCAAGCACCTCGCTGGTAAAGTTTTACAGAATCCCGTTCCTGTCGTCCCGTACATCTCTGTTGGGATATTATATACGTCTACAGCGATACATATCCTAACGTAAGGCAGGCTAACATCTCGGTTGCAGTATTTTACAACACTCCTGGCGTATCGGCCCATACTTCGCGGTGGGAACATTATATACGTCTATAACGTAACATAACCTAACCTAACCCATCTAGCCCCTCGCTGGTAATGTTTTACAGAATCCCGTTCCTGTCGTCCCGTACATCTCTGTTGGGATATTATATACGTCTACAACGTTATATATCCTAGCCTAAGGCAGGCTAACATCTCGGATGCACGATTTTACAACATTCTTGGCATATCGGCCCCTACTTCTCGGTGGGAACATTATATACGTCTATAACGTATCACAACCTAGCCTAACCCATCTAGCCCCTCGCTGGTAATATTTTACAGAATCCCGTTCGTGTCGTCCCGTACATCTCTGTTGGGATATTATATACGTCTATAGCGTTATATATCCTAACCTAAGGCAGGCTATCATCTCGGATGCAGTATTTTACAACATTCCTGGCGCATCGAACTCTACTTCTCTGGGGGAACATTATATTCGTCTATAACGTAATATATCCTAACCTAACACATCTAGCACCTCGCTGGTAATGTTTTACAGAATCCCGTTCGTGACGTCCCGTACATCTCGGTTGGGATATTATATACGTCTATAGCGTTATATATCCTAACCTAAGGCAGGCTATCATCTCGGATGTAGTATTTTACAACATTCCTGGCATATCGGCCCCTACTTCTCGGTGGGAACATTATATACGTCTATAACGTATCACAACCTAACCTAACCCATCTAGCCCCTCGCTGGTAATGTTTTACAGAATCCCGTTCCTGTCGTCCCGTACATCTCTGTTGGGATATTATATACGTCTACAGCGATACATATCCTAACGTAAGGCAGGCTAACATCTCGGTTGCAGTATTTTACAACATTCCTGGCGTATCGGCCCATACTTCGCGGTGGGAACATTATATACGTCTATAACGTATCACAACCTAACCTAACCCATCTAGCCCCTCGCTGGTAATGTTTTACAGAATCCCGTTCCTGTCGTCCCGTACATCTCTGTTGGGATATTATATACGTCTACAACGTTATATATCCTAGCCTAAGGCAGGCTAACATCTCGGATGCAGTATTTTACAACATTCCTGGCGTATCGGCCCATACTTCGCGGTGGAAACATTATATACGTCTATAACGTATCACAACCTAACCTAACCCATCTAGCCCCTCGCTGGTAATGTTTTACAGAATCCCGTTCCTGTCGTCCCGTACGTCACTTTTGGGACATTATATACGTCTACAGCGTTATATATCATAACCTAAGGCAGGCTAACTTCTCGGTTGCAGTATTTCACAACATTCCTGGCGTATCGGCCCATACTTCGCGGTGGGAACATTATATACGTCTATAACGTATCACAACCTAACCTCACCCATCTATCCCCTCGCTGGTAATGTTTTACAGAATCCCGTTCGTGTCGTTCCGTACATCTCGGTTCGATATTATATACGTCTATAGCGTCATATATCCTAACCTAATGCAGGCTATCATCTCGGATGCAGTATTTTACAACATTCCTGGCATATCGGCCCCTACTTCTCGGTGGGAACATTATATACGTCTATAACGTATCACAACCTAACCTAACACATCTAGCCGTTCGCTGGTAATGTTTCACAGAATCCCGTTCTTGTCGTCCCGTACGTCTCGGTTGGGATATTATATACGTCTATAGCGTTATATATCCTAACCTATGGCAAGCGATCATCTCGGATGCAGTATTTTACATCATTCCTGGCGCATCGGCATCTACTTCTCGGTGGGAACATTATATTCGTCTATAACGTAATATATCCTAACCTAACCCATCTAGACCCTCGCTGATAATGTCTTACAGAATCCCGTTCCTGTCGTCCCGTACGTCTCGGTTGGGATATTATATACGTCTATAGCGTTATATATCCTAACCTAAGGCAGGCTAACTTCTCGGATGCAGTATTTTACAAAATTCCTGGCATATCGTCTCCTACTTCTCGGTGGGAACATTATATACGTCTATAACGTATCACAACCTAACCTAACCCATCTAGCCCCTCGCTAGTAATGTTTTGCAGAATCCCGTTCCTGTCGTCCCGTACGTCCCGTTTGGGACATTATATACGTCTACAGCGTTATATATCATAACCTAAGGCAGGCTAACTTCTCGGTTGCAGTATTTCACAACATTCCTGGCGTATCGGCCCATACTTCGCGGTGGGAACATTATATACGTCTATAACGTAACATAACCTACCCTAACCCTTCTAGCCCCTCGCTGGTAATGTTTTTCAGAATCCCGCTCGTGTCGTTCCGTACATCTCGGTTCGATATTATATACGTCCACAACGTTATATATCCTAGCCTAAGGCAGGCTAACATCTCGGATGCAGGATTTTACAACATTCCTGGCATATCGGCCCCTACTTCTCGGTGGGAACATTATATACGTCTATAACGTATCACAACCTAACCTAACACATCTAGCCGTTCGCTGGTAATGTTTTACAGAATCCCGTTCGTGTCGTCCCGTACGTCTCGGTTGGGATATTATATACGTCTATAGCGTTATACATCCTCACCTATGGCAAGCGATCATCTCGGATGCAGTATTTTACATCATTCCTGGCGCATCGGCATCTACTTCTCGGTGGGAACATTATATTCGTCTATAACGTAATATATCCTAACCTAACCCATCTAGCCCCTCGCTGATAATGTCTTACAGAATCCCGTTCCTGTCGTCCCGTACGTCTCGGTTGGGATATTATATACGTCTATAGCGTTATATATCCTAACCTAAGGCAGGCTAACTTCTCGGATGCAGTATTTTACAAAATTCCTGGCATATCGTCTCCTACTTCTCGGTGGGAACATTATATACGTCTATAACGTATCACAACCTAACCTAACCCATCTAGCCCCTCGCTAGTAATGTTTTGCAGAATCCCGTTCCTGTCGTCCCGTACGTCCCGTTTGGGACATTATATACGTCTACAGCGTTATATATCATAACCTAAGGCAGGCTAACTTCTCGGTTGCAGTATTTCACAACATTCCTGGCGTATCGGCCCATACTTCGCGGTGGGAACATTATATACGTCTATAACGTAACATAACCTACCCTAACCCTTCTAGCCCCTCGCTGGTAATGTTTTTCAGAATCCCGCTCGTGTCGTTCCGTACATCTCGGTTCGATATTATATACGTCCACAACGTTATATATCCTAGCCTAAGGCAGGCTAACATCTCGGATGCACGATTTTACAACATTCTTGGCATATCGGCCCCTACTTCTCGGTGGGAACATTATATACGTCTATAACGTATCACAACCTAGCCTAACCCATCTAGCCCCTCGCTGGTAATATTTTACAGAATCCCGTTCGTGTCGTCCCGTACGTCTCGGTTGGGATATTATATACGTCTATAGCGTTATATATCCTAACCTAATGCAGGCTATCATCTCGGATGCAGTATTTTACAACATTCCTGGCATATCGGCCCCTACTTCTCGGTGGGAACATTATATACGTCTATAACGTATCACAACCT